>JAOWBP010002978.1:31908747-31929120 GCA_028571105.1 Tragopan temminckii
GGGTTGAAACTAGATGATCATTGTGGTCCTTTTCAACCCAGGCCATTCTATGATTCTATGATTCTATGATTCTATGAAGCATGGGTGGAGATAGGATGGTGAGGAGACTGTCTAAGATGCCTGGTTGTGTTAATGGCAGGAAGAGATCTAGCTCCTAACCTGTGGCCTAACAGTGCTGTTACCTTGTTTTCTAGCCTGTTCTGGCTGACATAGGGGTTAATACTATGGCATCCTTAGCATGATAATGCTAGGACATTTTCAGATCTCTCTCAGAAGGATGAAGTTTTGTATGCTTATTGTTGGTATCTCCACACAGCTGGTAGTTAGAGTCCCAAGGCAAGTTTGTGTGAGTGCCTTGCACCCACAGAGGTGACACATACTACTCCTGATGACAGACATAGAAATTACATCCCTTCCTGCAGTGTTGACACTAGGGTTTTGTGTAAAGAGCAGCTTATTAACTTGGCAGGATCAGACTTGGCATGTTTTGTAGTTTGAGGAGTTAATCACAGGATACTTTTCCCTCACCTTGGGAGAAGAGAAGGAAAGGAAGAGTGCAAAAATATAGGATAAATTAATTTATTAAAAGAAATGTGAGCTAATACAGAATAATTAAGAGTAATCAATCAAAATGAACCAAAAATAGAACCAGAGGAGAGCGAACCAGTCTGAGTCTTTATAGACAGGCCCTCCTCTGCATACGTACTGGAAAAGACAAGAGAGGTCTCCCCCCGTCACCTAGAATCAGAAAATCATGTGGAGGCTCCTGGGAAATGCAGTACATCCCAGTGTGTCTTCCTCTTGGAGAGTCAAAACTCGTGTGAGGCTGCTAGAGAAACCAGAAGACACAGCTCTGCAGTGCACAGTGCCTCTGCACCCAAACAGCCTGTCACATGATATCATGATATGGAATACTGATAAAACCAGGACAGAACATTTCTCACATTGTCTGTTTTATTATTGTGTTTGCATCTTTCTTCCTCCCCCTGCAGCTACAGGAATGTGCACAGATTGATTGGTTTCCACCATGTTCTCACAGTGCTCGCAGGAACTGTTAAAGATTGCAAATCTTCATCTCCGGAGTCTGAATTTGAATCTGCTTTTAAGAAATCACAGGAGAGCTTTCAGCAAGTCACTGCCTGCATGTCGAAGGAAAGTAGTTGTTACAGGTATTGGCTTGGTGTCTCCTCTCGGTGTGGGGACTCAGCTTGTGTGGAAGCGCCTTCTCCAAGGAGACAGTGGGATTGTATCACTAGATGGGGAAGAATACGTGGGCGTTCCATGTAGAGTGGCTGCCTGTGTGCCGCGGGGAGATGAGGAGGGCCATTTCAAAGAAGAGAGCTTTGTTTCAAAGTCGGAGATCAAGTCCATGAGTTCTGCTACTGTCATGGCCATCGGTGCAGCAGAGCTGGCAATGAAGGACTCTGGCTGGTCTCCACAGTCTGAACAGGACCATTTAAGAGCCGGTGTGGCAATTGGAATGGGAATGGTTCCACTGGAAGAGATTTCTGATACAGCTGCTTTATTTAAAACAAAGGGTTATAACAAGGTCAGCCCATTCTTTGTCCCAAAGATTTTAGTCAATATGGCAGCAGGTCAGATCAGCATTAAATACCAACTGAAGGGGCCAAATCATGCCGTGTCAACTGCTTGTACCACCGGCGCGCATGCTATTGGAGACTCCTTTCGATTTATCGCCTTGGGTGATGCTGATGTCATGTTGGCTGGAGGGACTGAGGCTTGCATTAGTCCTTTGTCCTTGGCTGGATTTGCAAGAGCTCGGGCCCTAAGCACTGGTTTTAACACAAGCCCTAAAATGGCATGTCGGCCATTTGATGCACAAAGAGAAGGGTTTGTAATGGGAGAGGGTGCTGCAGTGCTGGTCTTGGAAGAGTACGGACATGCTGTGCAGAGAGGTGCTAGGATCTATGCAGAAGTTTTAGGTTATGGACTGTCGGGCGATGCTTGCCACATAACAGCACCTAATCCGGAGGGAGATGGTGCGTTCAGGTAAGAGCTATATGTTGATTACAACAGCTGCCTCATATATTAATTATAAAGGCTACATATATTTCTGTTGCTTTGTAGGTTCCTAGGGAAATGCTATTCAGTCTTGAATTAATATTCCAATAGCTGAGAAACTGCATTTTACCAGCTCTTAGTGAAATGTTCCACAATGTTATTTTTTTAAAAGAAATTGGATGAAGGCCAGTTCTTGCTAGAATCAACCTTTTTGTTGATGAAAGTCTTCTCTATGTGAAAACATTTTACATTTTGTGCCTTCAGCTATTCACACAAATGAGTCCCAATGGAAACCTTTTGTTTATCACAAGATCTTGTGATACTACAGAAACTTTTGAGGTTCTCCTTCACCCTTTGTTGTAGAGAAAAGAAACTTCACTGCAAAAGTAGGTCACGTCATTTGTTATGTTCTTGAAGGGGAATAACATTCCTTAAGAAATACCACGTGATAAGAGGACGATCTAGTTTATTATAATATGCTTGGAAGATTTTACTAGAATAATCACTATTAGCATTAATTGTGATTATTGGGGTTTAGAAAAATCTGTGACTCTTTGGAGGGAAAGTATTTAGAGAGTTTGCCTCTGCTACAATCATGATTAAATACTTAATTCTGGTTAACAGTATTGGTGAAACTGCATAGCAAAAATGCACGATTTAATAAGATGGTAAAGCTTCATTATTGTTAATCTCATAAGAAATAGTTAACAAGTAGATAGTATTTATCTAATCTTTATCACTGGACTAATTATCAGTTGAATTAGATATATATGTATTGTTTGTGAGCTTTATGTAGGCCAAATGTTACTGCAGGTTTAGGAATATCCTGTAGTATGTGTTACTCTGAATGTGTGAATATTTGATAACAAAATTCAATCTATCACTGTGCAAATAGATCAAGATTCTGCATGGTATTGTAAAGCTGAGTTTGTATCTTTATTAGATAAACAAATTTTTCAGGAGGTGTAATATATCAGATTTCCTTCTCTGCTATGATTCATAGCTTATTGTTCTACAGACTTAGGTGGGAATTGATAATCATGAGTTTCTTACCTGAGATTTTCAGACTTATGTTTACCCTTGAGATGATACAGCAATATTTTGTAATAGAGTTTTTGCATATTTTATGATTGCAATAGCATATAAATTGAATTCACAGTAGGAAGTAGCTGAAAGTTAATCTTACTATCTCCAAAATATTGTGCATTTCTACCCTGGAGATGAGATAATACATTTTAATACAATCTTCATACTGATATTTGGTTTTTGCAGTCGCGTGTGAATCAAATCTGAAATGTATATGCTTCTCTTACTTCTCTGTAGGAATTCTATTTGCCATGTCAAAAAATTTCAGGGGAATATATATTTTGTCCTCTTCTAATAACTGCTTCAGTTGGAGATTAAAACATGTTGGAATGAACCTAACAGGACAGGAAAAGCAAGGCCAGACTCAAAAATGTGTCTGTGAAGTGTGTTCTACACAATAATTTATTATCTCCTTAAGTAATTATGTTCCTTGAAGCTTTAAATTAATGTATCTGTTTCCCTCAATGTTGATCAGTAATCGTTTTTGTCTGAATACTGGCTTACTATCTAGTGACAGTGAGAATCACTGAACTACAGCCTAAGCTAAACAGGATGCTTCTGGGAGTAGAAGACTGTAATGGAGGCATTTCAGTTTCTCCAGCAGCTTGCACTGCCTTTTTTCTTGATCTTCCCTTTTACTTTCTTAGTTTTCATAAATTTCAGGAGTCAGTGATCTTTTGCAAGGAGGATTGTGTGAATGGTCACCTGTCTATGAGAAGTTGTGGAAAAAAACAACACTGTGAAGCTGTATCTTCCTATTAAATAGGAAATAAATAAATATTAATAACATAATATATATAATAATATAATACTATTAAATAAAAAATAAAATAGCATGGTTTATACAGGCAATTGTAGTACACAGGTAATCAGGAGCCACAATGGAACATGTGGTATCAGAGTGGATGAGTGTGACATTCAGTAAATTTCATTTTAATATACAGGAATTTAGACTGTCATCTTGCTACTCTGGGGAAAGAAAGTGGATGATTCTTACCTCCAGAAAGCATGCAAAAACAACTCACAAGGAGTACAACTTCAGAATATTTCTTGCATCTCCAAATATTTTCTCTGGATAGAGCATTTTTTATTCTGATTTCCTAATACTGTAAATGTAATGATAAATAAAAGGTAAAAAGTGGGGAATCTTCTTTTCCTTTACAAAGCCAAGGGGATTTCCTGGAGCACTGTGCTGAATGTTCCCTTAATATCAGCTACACTAGAGAAACTTCACTGAAAGGAATCTTTATTTTTGTAATAATTTCAGGTAGTTATTCCTCTCAAATGTTTTAAAATTTTGCTTTGAAGAGAAACTTTGACATACTAATGCTATCTGCAGAGATTGTTTTATCTTCTTTCTTTCAGCTTGTATTTTTCTTAACTGTGGCATTTAACCAAGTAAGTTTTTAGTAGGAAATCTGATTCTATAGTGGACCTCACCACTGCTGTCTTTCTCAAAAGGCTAAATGTAGATGTTAGTTCAGTTAGATGAACACCATCTCTTCTCAAAACTGTAGTAAAGTACATCATGCAGATTTCCACATTTGCTAAACAGTTTCAGACACTCTGTGCCTTTGCTTTTGGTTTGAACACATGACAAAAATATAATGGAAAATTCAGCATTCTGGTGTTTTTTGTTTGTTTGTTTTCTCTTAGATGTATGTCTGCAGCAATAAAAGATTCTGGAATCAAGCCTGAAGATGTAACATATGTCAATGCACATGCAACTTCTACTCCTTTAGGAGATGCTGCTGAGAATCAAGCAATCAAGAGACTTTTTAAAAATCACTCACGCAATCTTGCAGTTTCCTCAACAAAAGGAGCAACAGGACATCTATTGGGAGCTGCAGGAGCTATTGAAGCAGCTTTTACTGCGCTGTCCTGTTACCATGCAATTTTGCCACCTACTTTAAACTTAGAAAAAACAGAGCCAGAGTTTGATCTCAATTATATTCCATTAACAGCTCAGGAATGGAAAACTGGAAAGCGGCGTATTGCACTTACAAATTCATTTGGCTTTGGTGGTACTAACGCAACTTTGTGCCTTGCAAGTGTTTGACTTGTGCTGTGCATGTTGTGAAAAGTGGTACTCAGTGATTTTCTGTACTGCCATCTTTGTTGTATACGATAATCTTTTCTCAGCATTGAGATTTGATACATAACTTTATTCACTCCAACATTTACATCAGCAATTCTTTTAAAAACAGAGAATTTCTTTTACTCGTTTTAATAAAAATAAAGACCTACTGTTCATGTGGTAAATAAGTTTTTATTTTCGCTCAAAAAGCAGACTTGTAGCAAGTAATCTGAGTAGCATTGTTTTGTGAGAAGAGGATAAAAATGAAAAATTCTATATTTCAGTGTAATGATACATTTATGATTACTGTGTCTTCACTGGTCTCCATCACTTTTGAAGCCAAATGATTGTCCTCTTGTGAACTCTGACTTGCTTATTGACTGAAAGGCAGTTTTTTTCTTCATGTTTTGTCCTGTTTAATCTAAATTTGTTTCCTATGATGTTCTTTCCAGCATTCAGGATGGAATGCCATCTGGCTGTGCATATGGACATGAGTTCTATGTAGTGAAAGAAAAAAATGGACATTCATGCTTTTGGTAGGCTCTTATATCTTGTCTTGTCTTAGTTTGTCCAATCTTACATAAACTATAAACTGATATAGTGGGTTAGGTAGTGCTCTTTTTTGGCATTGTGTCTATAACGCTGCTCACTGTGCACTGGAAGACTGTTAGGCACTGGAGTGGAACGTACTGCTTCTCAAGAACATGGATTTCTGCTAATCAGCAGTATTCTGCTTTTGGTTTTGGCACGAGTTCTGATGTATGTATGATCTCCAAATCCCTTCCAGACTAAAGATAATCTGAGTATTGGTGTAGGTTAATGGGATTTTCTTCTATTCTGGCTGACAAAAAGCCTTACACAGCACCCACTGTATTTCCACTACAGTTCAGCTCTAGTATGCCAGTATCTCATCTAAAGCCTAAGAGCTTATTCATGTCTTCTAGCTTTATTTTAATTTTCTGTTGCAATTCCAAGTGGACTTTTTTATTATTATTATTTAATCTGATGGTTTGATTTTGAATAAATTAGTTGTGAATGCAGAAGTGCAGTCATGCCAGTTGTCCTTGAAGATTAGATGTTTCAGTCTTCCAGCTCCCTACTCAGTTTCCCACTGGCTGAGGATATCACCTTAGTGCATATACCAGTCTCTGAGTTGTGATGGAGGGGAAAAAAATGATACAAGGATGTAAAAGTCGTTGAAATGCAGGTTAAGTAGTGAAGTTTGCTAATTAAGCTAATTAAGGATCAGAAAATTATCACTGGTGTTTCTTAGCCAGCTTATTTTTTGGTATTAAAAAAAAAATAGATACTAAAGAAACATATTTTTATACTCTTTAATTACGCAGAATTCAAGTTATCAACAATCAATTTCTAAGTTTGTTAGCCTCTGTGATAGGTGAAATATATGAACAATTAAGGCAGAACCTACTATGTGTCAACCTGATAAAGTGTTCATTTAGAAAACAAGTAAGAAAACCTACTACTGAAATTATGAGGCACATGCATGTGATGATTAAGAGGTCTCAAATAAAGAAGCTGCATTTTACTGAAAGTTTTATAAGTATACTGCAATTTACACAACTGTAGGAATCCATTGATCAACCTCTGTTTTTACTTAATTAGTTTTTTTTTTTCCTAAAATTTGGCACAGAAATTACTTGGAAACATTTATGCAGAAGGGATGCTGGCTAACAAGTTAGGACTGTGCAGCTGTGACTTGATGACTTACTGTATGATGATAAAAGATTTATGACATAGCTCCCATTACCAATTGCATTTCTAATTCTATTTTTTCCACCATCAAAAGGCGTTTCAAATACTGTAGACTTGCACACATTCTTCCACACAGGTGATACACAGGAGACAGTAACACAGGTTGACAAGATTTCTGACAGTGAATCATTTTTTTCTGATTTTTTTTTTTTTCATTTCCATGTGTTGTATTGCTTCACTAATGACGTTGAGGAACAATAACAGTGAGTGGAAATGCTAGGTCACGGCTTGAACCAGAGATCGGGCACCTGGTAGGAAGGCAGGGCCAACCCAAGGGGACTTCAGGTTCAAGCAGTGCACCTGAGTGACTGGAAGGGATGGATCCTAGCTCCACCCCTTCCCAGACCTCATTTAAGGGTTGACAGTGGGGGCAAGGGGTGTTTCATCTGGAATTCTCTGACTACCTGAGGATCTTCTAAGCCTTCAGAAGGCAAGTAGCTTCTTTCTCTTATTTTTGTGCCTGCTGCTGTTGTATTTGAGCAGATCCTCACTTGCTGTAGCCTGGGGTCTTGCTGCTCTGCTGTCTTGTAATGTGACGGGAAGAACAACAAGTATATGTACTGTGTGGCCTGTGTATCTTCCATGTTCTATGAGGATAGAAATAATAGATGACAATGTTTTTTAGTTATAAAGTTTTACATGAAGATAGTGTGGTAGATACTCAAATATCTTAGTAAGTGTTTAAAAATAACTATATGGAAAAGATTCTTGAGCACTATAGTTGTTTTACCAAAATAGAAAAATAGAGCTAACTAAAATAATAATCAAATGTGCTGATAGTGACTTAGGTTTTCTCATGCAAAGAAAAAGTAAAAATGGATTTGATTGTTCCTTGTAGCGTCAGTCAGCATTTCAGCCAAGTAGTGTCTTAGTAGCGCAAATATATGTGAAGTTTGACATCCTTATAGCTGTTTTACTTTATTAAAAGAATTTTCCTGAGTGTTATGTTAGCCTTCAACCCTTATATGTGGAGGCAGATTGGCTTGCTGGAAATAAAGTAAATGGCACATGAAGTAGCTATATCACAGGTAAATTTCATTCTGGACAGAGATTGCTAATGGGCTATTATGAGGTTTAGCTATACTCTAAAACCTCATTATTTATACTAATGGTCTTAATGATGTGAAACAGCGTAATTTTAGCATTTGCTGTCTTCACTGGGTAGAAGGAGAATAATGAGAAAAATACAGAAAACAATTAAGACTTTCAGAAGCTGAGCTGGCACAGGGCAATGCAGTTCAAACCAGATTGATGTGAAATAAGCCTGAAAAAAAAATATGTTACCAAAGGGAAAATGAAAAAGCATGCTGCCAGGAGAGCTGGGGAATTTGCTGTGAGGAAAAATGTCTACAAACCTCTCAGCTCACGGTAATTAATAGCAGCAGTACAATGAATGAGAATCTGGATTGCATGCAGTATTAAAAGGCACAATATAAAATTCAACATTACTCTCTGCAAATTACATGCAAAAAGAAATTAATTTAAGGAAGTCAGCCTCTAAAAGCAAGCTAGCAGCAGGATTGTGAATTTGGAGGAAATCATGCAGTGAGTTTTTTCTGGAGATGATGTTTTCAGGCTTCTGTAAGCAGGGGTGGAATTTAGGAAGACTAAACACTGCTGAATTAGCGTGGACCTGAAGTACAGTCTAGGTAAACATCCACTCTTGCTACATAGCTGTAGATCTGTAATTAATATTGTGACAGAGAGAAATGTTTTGCTTTCCTTCAGCTAGCAGAGATCATGGCCTCAGGAGCTCTGGATGCGATCTCTTGTGTACCAACCATGGAAAGACAGATGATACTACTGCTTAGAAAAATAAAACAGAAATTGGAACAACTAGAAAGATCATCTTTCACCATGCTTCCTCTCATTGCAGTTTAATCATCTGCTGTAGGTAACCTTTAAAATATGAAAGCTCTGTGGTGGTAGCTATCTTTGATAGCATGACTAGGGATAATTTTAAGAAGCCTGGATGTGGGAGTAGTGTGCCTCCTAAGAATTTATTAAATAAAAAAAAGAAAAGAATAGCCCCAAAGTTGAACCCTGTCAGTTTGAATTTTGTTTGTACAAGTTTCATTTTTATGTACTTCTTTGGAGTAGTCTCTTTTTTTTCCATCTATCCTGCTGAGCTGATCAGGGTCTACTTACTGCTAATTACTGCTTTATTATGATAGCTACTCACATAAAAGGAAAATAGATCTGTCTCTATTGCTGAACTATGAAACAGGCAAATTGAATAACATGATAAAACAGAAGGCTTTCCCTTAAAATGTATACTTAATAATAACATAATAGGCGTAATAATAACATAACAGGTGTAATGGCCCAGAATTTGGCCTTGTAAGCTTGGTGTTGTTAGTAGTCAGGCCAGCAAAGCCTGGAAAAGCCAGCAGTGGCCTTGTCATGACACCAGCCAGCTCCCTCAGAGCTTCTGGGTGTGTACCACCAGGGCCTACATTCAGTTTGTTTAAAATGTTCCTCCTGATCCTCCACTAAGGTGGAGTCTGCCTCACCTTGTACAAATCAGTGTGTTTTCCTGCCTATCTGCTAATGATTGTTTGCCTTTCTCTAGCATGGAAGCTTTAAATGTAATTTGAATGGCTTTTTTATGAGAAGTCATTAATCAACTTGCAAACTCGCAGGATGATTGTTAACCATCCTTGTTCTATGACCCATCCCACCCTACCTAACAGCCACAGATGGGACAGAATCATGTTGAAGGTTGCAGAGCACTTGGGATTTGTGTCGAGTCTCTTTGTTCTTTCAGAGCAGTTGAGGTGGCCAGAAGTGAAACCTGCCTTTTAGCTTTGGGACCAGTTATGGAATAGGAAATCAACTGATACAAATGGCTCCAAAAGCTCGTTCCCAGTTTTTTGTAAAGTAAATTGTCTTTCCTTTTCCTTTTATCTTCAAGTTTGCTTTCATGAAATACGTTTTCTGACACGGGGGGGGGAGGGGAAGTCGTGATAAAAGATGGAAGAAGCTTTACTGGTTTTCATATGTGATTTGAAGTGGAAAAAATCCATCCATTAGGATTTTTTTTTTAAAAAAACAACACAGGTAGTATTTCAGAGGTAAATGACTTCTCAGGTGATGTGAAGAATGAGTGGTATAAATTTGCGAAGAGATTTATTTTACATCTATTGTTTAATAAAGACACTTAGTAAGGCTTTGTATTGATTGTTGATGTCAGAAAAAATGAATATGCTTATATTTGAATCTATGTTCATGTCTTTATTTGAAACAAGGCAGAGCCAAATCTGAATAAAGTTAGCAGAAAAGACATTTCACTATATATATTTTTTTTGAGTATTGTATGGAACATTTCTACCTTGGACAGATTCTAAGCAAAGTCTTCCGTACTGTGTGTTTTGATCTGTCAGCAGTACATGCTTGCCTTATTTTCAAGTGGGGAAATGTGTTGCCAATCTACAGAGTGAAAAAGAATGAATTACTAAGTTTTTTTTTTTCTCTACTGTTTTTTTTTTTTAGTTAAAATCTTCTCTTGTCTCTTTGCCTAGTTTGTATAAATAATACATTGCCACTAGATTTTACTACTTGAAAAAGGAAAAAAAAAACTTACTATATTTTCTCAGTTTAAGTTATGAAGGCATGCATCACTTTAGGGCAATAAAGATGCCGAACTCTGGAATGCATATTACCTTACTTTGTAAAAGCACAAGTATCTAAAAAGTCAGGCCCTCTATTTTCAAATGCAGTTGGAGTAGTGGAGAAATAATAAGTAATCTTAAGAGCATGTTAATGTTCTTATTTACTAAATGATAGAACATGCTAATCACACTGATTATCCTGTAGTGTCTTTGTTTATGGCTTGTATAAACATGGCCATACTCTAACTTCTTCAGTAGAAGCAAGTAAGGACTAAGGTGCTCTCACTGTACTTGAAAGACCTAAATGAGTCCTTTTCAGTCAGAGGCTTTCTTTGTGATTTCAGTCAACCTAATGAGGTTCATGCCCTTGCATATATCCTTATAAACTTAACTTCCTTTTTTTTTTTTTTAATGCAAAAGTTAGGTTTCACTTGAAACAGAAAGGCGTTTGATCATTCAGAATCTCAGTGAGTTTGGGCTGGTTTTCCAGTGCTTCTGTTCATCATCTGGGTAGAATCAATTTTCCCTACCTCTTACGTTGGGAGAGTAACTAGTTGTCTGGAGTGACTACGTGTGATTCGATAACACTCTTGGCCCGAACTCACTAGCTAGCTTTCACAATGTAGGGAACTGAAAATGGATTTATCATTTTATTAACCACAGTTAATACTATAGTTAAATTGTTCTCTCCTTCTAGATATTTCTATCAAGATCATAACCTCTTCAGTTTGATTAGCATAGATTGGTTCATCTCAGATTATTTATAATTCTATATATATATCACATTTTAAGAACAAACATCTATTTGCTTTTTTTTTTCTTGAGAAGACAGGTTGGTTTTTTTTTCTTTCTTTTTCTTTTTTTTTTTTTTTTTTGAGAAGACAGACTCCCATTCAATTTCTAAAGCTAGAATCAGCAACAGAAAAACTGGAAGAAGATAGTTTCATAAAATAAGCAAAATGTGTAACAGTTTCTCCTTGGGCCTCTCCAACTTTTGTGACAACAAAGATCAATATTAACTTGGTAGCAGAGCATTTTTCTACCTGGAGTTATTGAACTGTAAAGAAATACGTTAGTATCAATTGCTTAAAGTCAGTGCCTCTGTGTAGGAGACACAATAATTTTAGTACGATAGGTAATACACATGAATACCAACTGGTACTATATAAGGTTATTGTGACACAAGGCCTTTGGAAAAATATGTTAACAGAAGTAAAGTCTAGTAAAACAGTAATAAGAGGGATTTAGAGAGAGTCTTATATTCATAAGGAGCAAAGAAAGGTAAAATAGGAGCTATAATTTCGTAGGTCATTCTGTAAGTAATGCCTCCTGTTTATTTCCAGGGAAACTACAATAATTACAAAGAGCACAATAACAGTATGTGATAGAGAAAATTCTCGGCTACAAAACACTATTTTTCAGTACAGTCACCACTGTTACCCATGCACTTTCTCCAGTGATGAACAAGAGCCTGCATGCTGTGCTTATAAAAATCTGCACCGGCGGAGGTGCTGAGCTGTCACAACAGCTAAAATGCACCACCTGCCACCTCACTGTGCTCTCGTCGACTGTTTGGCCTCCATAAATGTTCAGCAAGACTCAATGGATGTCAAGGGCTGCCATTTTTTTTTCTGTGTGGAGGAACTGAATTCTGCACTTCTGCTTCCGTGTCAGGTGCTGCTTTGTCAGACTGCCCCTCTGCTGCTGTCACATGGCAACAAAATGGAAGGAAATATTGGTGGGAAGGCTCCACTTCTACTGCCCTATCGCTAATATCTACCTCTGACTTCGTTGGCCAGCATCATAAAATAGGAGGCATTACTTTAGGAGCAGCCTTCTTTTTTTTTTTCACGTGTCTTGTTTTTCTGGAGTGTGATAAAGCAGACTAGATGTTAAATAATTGAACATCTGTAAGTTAATTGTTATTTTGTTTTGTTTCTTCATTATTATCAGGATGTTGGTGCCCTGTTATCATTAAGAGCAGCAACTGTTTGTTTTTTTTCGTGCTGATGGACTGTTTTCCGGAGTTCAGAATGCCATCAAAAAATTCTCTGGGCTATTAAAAAAAAAAAAAGGCAGAGAAGTTATCCTGGAATTAACATAGCAGTTTGTGGGTTGTTGTATTGCTAATGAGTGGTAAAGCTCAACAATAACTTGAGCTGGACGTGAGCACCCACAAGGCGCCTAGCCCTTCCATATAACCAGTCTTGGTTGCGCCGGAGAACTGTTGTGTTGCGCAGGTTTAAAAGGTGGTAAGCACCTAGAATAAAGGTCTTTCCTTCTGCACCAGCGAAGGAGTCAGCAGCTCTTTTGCCACACCTGCAAGGGAGCTTGAAGCCCTCTTGCAACAGCAGTTAATTCTCATAATGTTTTGAGTTTGGAATCAAGAAAAAGAGAAGCAGCTGGATTTCTGACTTTGGGTTTGCTATGGAATATTTGTAGAATATAAGTTCTGAAAGAATTTCAGGAAAGTATTTGCCATTAAATTTTTTTAGAAGCCATAAGGATTTCTGAATTTTCCTGACAACTCCTTTCCAGGAAAGAAGTCTTGGCTTAGGGGCTTACTTGCAACTTTGTATCTGTATTTATTGTGAAATTTTCTGAATGCTCTCTTCAATTATCTAGGGATTTCCTGAGAATATAATGAATTAGCGGTGTTTATACACAAATATTGTTTCTTTGGTTCATCGTAACACAGACAACAGCAAGGTTTGTCCAAGTGTTGCCCTTTTGCCAGCTCATGTTTGTGTGTTTTAAAAAAAAAAAAAAGCCTTGGCACTCATCCCAGTGATAAGTGTTGTCTCAGCTGTGTCTGTCGGGATATCGAGCATGCAGAGTAACTCTCTTAGAGGGAGAATTGCCCAGAGAGGTTGTAGATGCTCCACCTCTGGAGGTGTTCAAGACTACATTGGATGGGGCCCCTGGTAACCTGGTCTAGTACCAGATCTGGAGGCTGGTGAACCTGCCTGTGGCAGAGGGTTGGAACTTGATGATCCTTGGGGTCCCTTCCAACCCAAGCCGTTCTGTGTGTGTGGAGGGGGAGGGGGGAAATAAGCCAAAAAAAAAAAAAAAAAACCTCCCTGTGCTGGGGCTGGGAGGTAGTGAGGATGCTGTGTAATTTTGAATTCCCTGCTCATTCACTCAGCTGAGTGGACAAACTTGTTCTGGGCTATGGGAGATGGAATTAAAAAAAAAAAAAAAGGGGGGGGGGTGAAATAAGGCTAGGAGGAGACATACATTAGCAGGTGTAGAAATTAAAGTGGAAAATAAGACATGTAGCTTGGTGGACATGTAGCTTGGTGGACCTCCAGAAACAGGAGGTAAGTAAGTGGTAGTCAGAAAACTAGATCAATGCTTATTATCTAAATACTAAGTATAAAATCACAGAATTGTGGAATGACTTAGTTTGGAAGGAATCTTAAATATTGTTTAACTTCAGCTACCCTGCTGCGGACAGGATTGCCACCCATTAGGTCAGGCTGTCCAGGGCCTTGCTCACCCTGACCTTGAATGCCGCCAGGGATGCAGCATCCACAGCTTCTCTGGGCAACCTATTCCAGTGCTTCACCACCTTCTAAGTTAGGAATTTTTTTCTAACATCTAACCTAGATTTCCTCTTTTAGTTAAAAGCATTCCCCCTTGTCCTACCATTATGAGACCATGTAAAATGTTGGTCCCCTTCAATTTTCCTTCAAGTACTGGAATACTGCAGTGAGGTCTCCTCAAAGCCTTCTATTCTCTAAGCCCAGCTCCCTCAACCTTTCTTCACAATACATGTACTCCAGCCCTTTGGTCATCTTCATTGCCTTCCTCTGGACCTGCTCCTTCAGCTCTGTGTTCTTCTTGTCCTGGGAGCCCCAGGCCTGGACAATCACCTTCCTCGCTCTGCTGGCCACCCCTCTTGATGTAGCTCAGGATACAGCTGACCTTCTAGGCTCTCGCTCAGGTCCAGCTCTTCCTCTGTCAGGACCCTCGAGTCCTTCTCTGCAGGGCTGCTCTCAAGGAATTCTTCTCTCAGTCTATGAACATATTTGCGATTGCACTGACCCAAGTACAGCACCTTGCACTTGGCCTTGTTGAACATCACTAGGTTTGGGTGTGTCCACATCTTGAGCCTCTCCAGGTTCCTCTGGATGTTGCCACTTCTTTCTATTGTATCAGCTGTACCACTCATCTTGATGTCATCTGCAAATGTGCTGAGGATGCATTTGATCCTGTCATCCATGTCATTGATGAAGATGTTAAAAGGTGCTGGTCCCAAAACAAACTTCTGGGAAACACCACTTGTGACCAGGCTCCACCTGTACACAGCACTATTGATAACAACTCTCTGACTACAACCATCCTACCAATTCTTTATGCACTGAATAGTCCAGCCTTCAAATCCTTATCTCAATTACACAGAGATAAAAAGTACATTGAAAGATATGAAGCACGTGTTCATCAGAACAAGATGATGTCTGAGAGCTGCAAATTTGCCAGTTGCAGGAGAATTTCAATGCTTTTTGGTGTATTCTAGTACATAATGAAGAACTAAAGTAATGTTTCTTTTTCCTAGCAGTCCCAGCTCAACATTATTGTCTTCACTATATAGAGGTAAGATTTGGGTGTGAGTAAGAGACTGAAAGGATTGACCTGAGTTGGGAATATAATTCTAGAAGTATTGTTCTCCAGCTTGTGTGTGATTTGTTAGGGCTCACCATCTGTCCTACCAGCTTTTCTGAATAGAAGCTCATTGCCTGGAAGTTGAAAGTGGATTGTAAGGATATACAATAAATTTCTTAATCTTGATTAAATTGAGTCTGATCCTCTTCTCATAAGTAAATGTTTTTTTTATACTTTTATTTTGAGTGTATTCCTAATTTAACTGCTAAGTGGGGGGTGTTACCAATTTATACTGTTTGTGTCAGAACAAGAGGGAATTGTCTGTGCTTGTTCAGGAAATATGTTCTTCTGTTTGGAAAAGGAGGAGAATGAGAACCTCTGTTATAGTTACAAGTAAGTATTTGTGCTTTTTCTGTGCTAGTGTAGGCAAATTACTCATAGTGCATGCCCTTCCTAGCAGAGTACATGGCAGTGGAATTTGTAGATATAGCATTTGTATCTTATTTCTTTCAATAGTAGAGAGAGGAAATGACCTTTACTTGATGGATTCAAATGAATTTAGAAGTCGTTTAAAAGCCAGAATTGCCTGGAGAAGCAGATTCCTGAGAATATAAGCAAATTATACAGGGAGTTTACCACTGCAGCAAAGTCAAGGAGAAGCAGTTTTCTCTATCCACAGCTGCTTTACAAGCATCTGTGATTCAAAAATATAAGGTAAAAGGAAAATGTGGGGCATCTTTGTTCTGTGTTAGGCAGCTTGGATGTGTGTGGAAGACGGTGTTCAGAATAACAATTGCTGAAGCCCTTGAAAATAAGCCGAACATGCTCCCTCAGAGGCAATTTTAATATCTGACAAACTAGGTGAAGTTGCTGCTGAATGCATTTTGGATCCTCTCCAATGTCATCTTTATTGCAAGAGAGAATAATTTGGCTTCTATTCAATTAATTAGTGTTTGTTCCTCCTCAGCCTGGCAGTGAGGGTGCTGGTGGTGGTGGCTGCATTTTGAATGTGAATGTCTGTCAGTTGGGAAATGGGCTGTCACAAAAGATCTCACTCCTGTGGGACATGGGGCTTGAAATAATCCTGTGTTCTAAAGACCTTAGCTATATTTACTGTTTCGGTCCATGAATTTTACAGGTCAGTGGAAAGAATGTCACTTAGGCATTCTCATTTCTGTATGGAATTATTTATTCCTTTTCTGGTGTCACTGTTTGATAATATTACCCTCTTCTGAAACAGGTAAAAAGGAAAGCGTTGCAGTTTATGCCACGCTTGACAGCGCAGAGGTTACTGGCTGACAGTCGAGTTCATTTGCCAACACACCCATCTGTACTGGTACGTTATGGAACCCAGTCCTGAATGGGGCTGGATCAGCCTGTACCTGGGGGTGCTGTGGAGGAGACTTTGGAAGAGGATTTCTGGAGAAGTTTACTGTTTTTCACAATTAATTATATTAGGTTTCCTGAGGAAACTTTAAGTCCCCTGTTTAAAAATGGTGTGCTTGTTTTTCTGGCCACACTGAGTTTAACAAACTCCAGAGACATCTGTCACCACTATATGCCCTTGAAAAGATGGGCAGACCAGGGTGTTGTGTCTGTGACACCTGGAGACAAAGGACTGTGTCAGAACAGCTTCAGATTACCTAAACCCTGTTCCTTATGCCATGTGATGTCTGAAGGGCCCCTCCTACTGACAGTACTGTAAAATATTCCCATTGATTTCAGTTATGGAGGGTATTAAACATTTTCAATCAACTACTCTCAATCCTGTGAGAGGAAATGAGAGACCTGTTTGAAACTGCTTCTTTGCCAAATAATAACATTCAGGACAGAAATAGCTGTTTGTCATTTGCAATGAATGATAATAGAAGACTGGTACAGAGCCATCAGGAACTACAGAAGAGCCCATTCTGAAACTGGCCAAAAATGGTGACCGCCTGTCTAATGAGAACAGCCACTGATCCTCTATCAGGGTTAGGTTTTACCAAGAGCAGCTTTGCATGGAAACAGCTTTCCTCCATCTCAGGAGAGAGATCCTGCGCTGGTGTTGCCTCTCGAGCAGAAAATCGTGAGCGAAATGAGGGTGAACACACGGTGGCAGCAGAATCTCAGTTATCCGAGGAGCTCTGTGTGCTCACGGTCAGCTCAATGGTTGCTGTTAGTCATCAACTAAGGTGTTTTCCTTCTCAACACCACCAGTGTATGATCTCTTACTGAGGAAGAGAGCAGGAAAAGGAAAATATAATCTAAATATATTTCATCCAGCCTCTACTTTTCCTTTGTAAAGCTTACCTGGCTTTCTCAATATGGAAAAAAAACAAGTTTGGACTGACTTGCTGAAGTGCAATCTTTGGCAGGACTAGTAGTAAAACCATGATGTTACAACATCTGGCAGGAGAAGGGATGAAACAACAGCAAAGAGGGGAAATTCTATTGTTCTTGAGCAGCATACATTCAAAGCATTTGCTTGAAGGAAGGAACCACAGTATTCAAGAAAATGAAGTAATTGAAATAAATTTTTAGTGCCTGGATGTCTTTGCTGAGAGAGAGGGGCCAGGAGAAATCCCTGTGGAGGATCTCTCCAGCCTAACCACCTGTCCTAAGTGAATGGTAAAATTTGGAGACACATCTTGGTGATAGCTCAGTATTTGTAGTGACTCAGCTTGCTTGCCTCAGACCTGCTTCATAAATTCTTCAGGACCACTTATTTCCCCACCATAAACTGCAAGTGAATCAAGGCAGCTGAAGTCTTCCCGCACTGAACTGTATGTTAAATGTGATTCAGCAGTGATTTCTGCTTGTTTCCTTCATTCTTTGGCTCCATCTTCATGACCCCCTGCTCTGCATGGAGTGGTGCTCAAAGCTGGAACAACAAGTCAAAGCTGGAACAAACAGTCAAAAATAATTCCTAAGCTATATCTGTAGGCAAATGATATTTACTGCTGTGCCATATTGCATCCAGGCCTGGGCCTGGCCATGGCCCTGGTTATCTCAGCCAACTTCTGGAACCAGAATCTAGGTTGTATGACTCAGAAATACCACCACCTGAAGTGCTGCTGACCTCGAGGGAGGTTCTTCTCCCAGAAAGGCCACAGATGATGACTGCCCTCTCACAAATTGTCTGTGTATGGAAGTGCACTAAGATATGGTGAACATCTGCAGGTTGAAGAGTTCACAGGCTCGCAGTTGAAGGTGGTGACAAGCAAACAGCCAGTGCCTCTGCAACTCCTGCATGCAAGCTTATCAGCCTAGGAAGACTTTTGGCTCTTTTTCTGTCTTCTGTGGTGAAACTCCACCTTCGCTAAATTATGAAACTGCTACTCCCTTCAGTGGAAATAAGGCTACTGGTCTGCTGAAGAGCTCCCATCTTTCTCAGAAACTTACTTGTTGCTGTTATTGATGTGTTCAAATGTCACTGTTTGCACAGTGGTTTGCTTTTCCCAGAGAAAAAAAAATCAATCACTTGAGAAGGTAAACCTTTTTTTTTTCCTCTGTTTTTGGAAGACGTAACCCAAATAACTCATCTTTGTGCTGATACAGGTAACAGTAAAATCAGGACACAACAACAGCTTTTTATTGACTGTAAGCTCTATCTAATCCTTTGAATGTGTATGTATGGCTATATGTCAGGGCCCTGAGGGCACTTGTAGGCTGTGATTGCCATGAGTGGCACCAGCTAGGACTACTATGCCCCTGTGTCCTTGTCCCACAGAACCATTTAAGCTCGGTCCCAGCACCTAGGCACAGAATCATAGAACAGCCTGGGTTGAAAAGGACCTCAAAGATCACTGAGTTTCAACCTCCCTGCCACAGACAGGGTTGCTAATCATTAGACCAGGCTGCCCAGAGCCACATCCAGCCTGGGTATGTGACATGTGGGACATGTGGTATGTGACTTGAGTATATATATGTCTACTGTTCTATCCCTGGCTCTTCCTGCAGTGCTGTTTGAGTATCCTGCGTTGGTGGGAGATCTAGCCTTTGGCTGATGATCGCTGGATGGTTGATGGGATATTTTGCTGATAGGAAAAACTTTTAGAAGTAATCTGAGGGACAAGAAAATCCTTGCTATGGAAGAGGCTAGCTTTCTTATACATGCAAATAAGATCAATTACAAAAATGCAATAGAATTTCATGTTGTTTGCAGTTTCAAAGGATCTTAGTAAATATGGAAAGAGCTGCTAATCAGCATTCAGTTATTCTCTCTAAGTCTTTAGGTAGACTGCATCTAAGGAAGGTGTTAGCAGTTGTAGAAGTTTCTGCATTTCCTTAATAGTATAACTTATTTTTAGGATAGTGCTGAAGGATACGGAACAAGGTCAGGGTTATTGCAGTAGATGCTGAACATGTACTCTTTTTTTTTTTTTTTCCCAAGATCTAAGCAAGTGCCACTGTTCAGGTAGCTCTTTAAAAGCTGAGATAGAGATGACCTTAACAGTCCCATTGACTTTTTTTTTTTTTAAGTAACCAACCCTCAAAAACAAAATACCAGCAAGCACTTCAAATTTTCTGCTTTATCCTGAAGAGTGATGAGGTTAAGAGAGATTAAGTTTTTTGTCTTAAAATACTGAATATTACTCACTTAAAATACTGAATATTTCTCACTAATAGCATTTCAAGACATTCAAACACTTGGTTTTGTTTGTGTCTAGACTCTAAATTAATGACAACTTAAAATATATATGTTGTATAATGTCCCTGGGATTACAGTTGCTTGTCTGTATGTTTTCCCATTATTATGAAATACACAGGGTTAGGGTTTGCAAGTCAACACAAAATAATTAAACTGTTCAATATTTGTTTAAACAGGAACACTATCTAAAACAGATGGAGGTTTTCAAGATGGTTTGTGATGGATTCTCTTCACTTTTTAGAGGGCAGATACTTAATTTATTTGCCAGATACACAAATCAGGAATACTTGTTAAAGTAAACAGTACTAACTGTTCTCTTCTTATTCAAAAAGCCAGGCAAATAAAGAAGGTGAATGAACTGATAGTAGTGATAAAGACTGAGATGCAAAGTACTGATTAACTTTTAAATTCCTTTAGACTGCTTTTTCTTTGATGCATTTTCTCTGCAATACATAAAGTAATTGTTTTGTGATAGCTGGCCTCCTGTTGAGAGAAAACACAATAGTATGTACTGAACTAAGATTGAAAGCTGCAGGGATGATTACAGAAAGATGCAAGTAGAGTGA
>JAOWBP010002978.1:31929220-31940614 GCA_028571105.1 Tragopan temminckii
AGAGAAAACACAATAGTATGTACTGAACTAAGATTGAAAGCTGCAGGGATGATTACAGAAAGATGCAAGTAGAGTGAAGCTTTTAAAAGTTGGTCTCCAGAGGTTTCTATCAGTTCGTATCCTCTAGATCTTCAGGGCATGCAGGAGACTACTGCAATGTGACACAAGTTCTCTTTTTCCTTTAAGTATGCTTAATGTTCATCTCTTAGCTTAATACTTCCAGTTAGAACAGGCATGAGAACAACTAAAGAATGAAACAATTGGAAAACTCTACCCTGTTTTAAGGCACTTGGGGAAATTTATGTGGAGAGTAAGTAAAATTGCTCTATTGTAAATATATCAAGTGCAAATAAAAAATAATGTTACTGAATAAGAAAGCTGAAGAAGGGATCTTTATCAGGGAGTGCAGTGCTAGTACAAGGAGTAATGACTTTAAACTAAAAGAGGCTGAATTTAGATTAGACGTTAGGAAGAAATTCTTCACTATGAAGGTGGCGAGGCACTGGAACAGGTTGCCCTGAAAAAATGATGCCCTATTCCTGAATGTGTTCAAGGCCAGGTTAGATGGGGCTTTGAGCAGTCTTATCTAGTGGAAGATGTCCCTGCCCAGCACAGAAGGATTGGAGCTTGATGATCTTTAATGTCCCTTTGATCTGAAACCATTCTACAATCCTATTGTTATAAATTCAACAAAGTTTAAAAGCTTGTGTGCATGCTTTTTTTTCTATATTTATCCTTCTTAGATAAACAGGATTCTTTCAAGATACCAACACTGCAAGGTAATTCTTCAATAGATATGTTTTCATGTGGTCCACACAAATGAGGCGTATACATTAGAAGTGAGACCTCTTACACCTACCCTCAATTTTTTTCATTCTGGCATAGTCCTGAAGTGCCACATCTATACTTTACTTGAACCTCCGGAGACAAAGACTCCACCACGGTCCTGGACAAAACTGTTCCAATGCCTCGCCACTCTTTTTGGAGAAGAAATTTTTTCTAACATTCAACCTGAACCTCTCTTGGCACAGTTTGAGGACATTCTCTCTCATCTTATCGGCATTTTATACTGAATGGTTAAAAAGTTAGAACTGGAGCCTGTGATTGTCTGGCTCCACTTAGTTTTTGTGAATTTGATCCCAGTAAGCTAATTTCTGATCAGCATGTTCTCCCAGAGTAGAACTTTTGGTCACATTTTAGTTGAGGTCTTCCAAAACATCTGATGATGGGAAGCATCAAGGAGCTCCCACAGTTACAGTGGGAGCAAAAAAGGTGTTGTGATCTTCCAAATTTGCAACTTTAAGGGGACAGTTCAAAATAATTGTTAATTCTAAGTGACAACCCAGCCCAGGTCTGTTTACTATCAGAGATTACTGATTCATAGCACATTAGGCTGTTGTGAAGGCACTGAGTGCTCACTGTGGTTCAAGTCCTTTTATTCTGTAGTACTAATGCATTTTGCTCTTCCATTATCTGAGATTTTTTTCCTTTATATCCCTAAGCATTTATTTTACAGTAATGACAGCAACGAATATTTCATAGGAAAGGAACCAGAAGCTATTAGAACTATCTAGTGATACTGCTATAAAAACATTAAGTGAATTAGCAGCATGTAAAATATCTACCAAATACTAGCAGACTGTAATTACTTTGTAGGATAATCCAATGTTAATGGCTACGATTAATGTATTAGATCAACTGTGTTTACTGTCCTGATCTCTGGTCATAGCCCTTAAGCATTATCACTGCTGTTATTCTACCATTTAATGATGATGTATCTCAAAATTAGGCATGAGGTAATACTTCCTTAAACAGCACACTCCAGCTAAGAGCTGGATGCAGGAACAACAGAAGGAGAATTCCTTGACTTGTTTCTGTCACTCTTCTGATATTTTTCTTTGTATGCAGTGTTTTCATAAATGTTTGTTAATGAGGTGCAAAGTTTTCACTGTCCTGTGAAAGATGTGTTTTAACAAGGGACTTGTTGGAAGAAAATTTTTCTTGACTCAACCATCTCAAAAGTGGATCAGACAGATGGAAGAGCAACAAAAGGCAAGCCAAATATCTTGAGCAATCCCGGGGGACTCAGTGAAGAACAGTATCTGCAGACAATAGTTCAAATGCTTAATCATGACACACCTTGAAAACAAGAAATTAAATACGTTGCAAAAGACAAAGAGTGGCTTTTGCTTCCATAGATGTGTCTGGGAAGCTTATCCAATCCTTGCTCCCCTTGTGAAAAATCTTTTCTGTTTAAAAACAAAACAAAACAACATGACATCCACTTGTGAGGAATCTAAAATTCTGTTGTGATGGCTGTAACATCTGGCTTTTCCTTCTTTGGAAGGGTAAGGTGAATAAAATAATGACAGTATGTGTTCAGGCAAGGGTTCTAAAAAGTCTTTTTCATTGCAAGTTCATGTACTTCTATTCTACAAGTAGTATACTGTCCTTGAAAAGGTGCTTCAGAGGAGGAAGCCTACTGCTTTTCTTTTAGGGAAGAAAAAAGAACATTTATCTTGAATTAGCTGTTTGGTTTTTTTGTTTTTTTTTTTTACTTGTTTTGTTAATTTCTTTTAATTTTGAGCAAACAAACATCCCCATTTCAGCTGTGTGTTTGAAGTGGCTGAAAGGATTCTATGTGCAATAGAAAGATGCCTTGTTTTCTTCCATAAAAGGCATTTGGATGACTTAAGATCTAGAGGAAAAAAAGAAACCAGAACATATGTTCTAATTAATAATTTAATTTCCAGGTCTGCCTTATATTTCTGGGGAGGTCTTCCAGAATGAAGATAACAAGTGAGAATTGGGAGGCTAAATATTTGAGTTTTTCTTTTGTGGAATATGATATGTGGAAAATGCAATCTTTAGACATTAGACATGGCTTCTGTGTGCATTATGAAGTTGATTTGCCTGCTAATGGCAAATACATTTGACTGGCACAAGATGTAGACAAAAGGGGAACCAGAACAATGTCTTGGAAGTCAGATCCTAGCCCCCAGAAATCTACAATCTTTAGGTAATTCCTCTAGAAGAGGTACAGTAGTGGTTAGCTGCTGGGAGTTAAGGCTAGAAGGAGTGGCTGAAATGTAGATTTAATGGGTCAACAGACAAAATGGAAACATGCAATTTTCTGAAACAGACTGAATTTTAGTATGTTTAGTGGGAAACAGCTTGTGTGGAGCATCATATTTGCATGGGAGGAGAAGGGGGATAGAAGGATTTTATATGTAATAAAAAGATTTCTTGCTTATTTACATAAAATCAATTTTAATAGCTCAAGACCTACATGATAAGGGAACCAGAACAATGACTAGGGTAGCAGATTATTCATTAGAATTCGTAACAGTAGGGATTTTTTCTAGAAAAGGTTTAATGATTGGGTCATGAAGCAGAGACCAGAAGTTATTCTTAGACAAAGGACATTGAAGACTTCAGTGCAATACAAGGTTGTCTTTCTTATGTATATAAACTGCATTTGGGAGACTCAAGATCTAGACAAAGAGGGAACAAGGGTAACAACCTAGGAATCTTATTATGGATTGAGCGAAGTCTCAAATCTCCAAGGAATTCCTCCAGAAATAGTTTGATAATGGCTAACTGCCAAAGGTGAGGCTGATTCATCAATGATTAGTTTTCGGGGGGAGGCTGGAATATACATGTGTTTATACAGAGCCTAAGCATCCATGTACTTTTCTTAAAGCGAAAACCAGAAAGTGACATTTTGAAATGTCTTTTGTGGGAAATAATTTATGTGAGGCATGATGTTTGCACAGGGATCTTTGAAGATATGTGTGCATAATAAAAGGATTTCTTGCCTGTGAGTATTAAATGTATTTGGATGGCACAAGCTCTGGAAGCTAAACAGTTTGAAGAAAAGATGGAATACAGAAGAACTTTATGGAGATAGTTCTTCCATTTTTCAATTTTGGGGGTAAGTCAGGCCTCAGAGCTCCTCAGACCTGCATTAGAATAGTGTGCTGCTGGAGCTAGGACTCATAGAGCAGTCTAACAGAACAAACAAAAGTCTTATTTTTTGGTGGCTTTTTTTTTGTACTGCTATCATATGTGAGTGAAATGTAAGTTCACTTAAGTGAGTGCAAGAACTGAGTGGTTTACTAAAAGAAGTCATCAATTCAGTTTGTTCTTTGTGATGAAGTCCGTAACACGTTCAGACCTCTTCTGCATGCATATCAAGTTCCCTTGAACTTAGGTATTCTTAGCTGCATTACATTCGTGGCAATGTGTCTGCATGTTATGCAACAAGTTTAAGTGTAGTATAACATGTTTGGAGGCATAAATTTCCCTCAGACCCATGCAGCACTTCTCTGTCAAAATAGCACTGATAGCTGCTGATTATTGCGCAAAGGTGTTGCTTGTTCAAAACCAAATAATTCATTGTAAAACAAACAAAAGAGTGAGATCTTAGACCTGCTGATATTGATGTAAGCTTTCCTCTGAGATTTCCAAAAGCTAATGTTACCCTCCTATCAATTTTGAGCAGATAATTCAACAGATGGTATTTATCTACCAAGATTTAATGTCAAAAGCTTAATGTTATGCTTTTTTTCTCTGTGCAGTAGATGAAATATTTTTTATTTTTTAGCAGGCTTACCTGAAAACATAAAGCAAAATCTGTTTTATATTGAATACATTCACTTTCCATAACTTTGAGAGGAAAATAAAAATGCAATAGAGGAGAAAGATCAGAAAATCAATATAAGGCCACAGAAGATCAAAAGCTGGATCATAAAAATGACACACAATCAGGTGAATTGTTGCCCCTATCTCTAATAGTACTTTTTCCTTTATGAACCAATGATACCTTTAACCTTATTTTTTTAATAGACCAGATAAAATCCTGCTAAAATGAACAAGTTCAAAATGCCAGCATCACTATACCATTATTCATCGTATTACAATTGCTATATTTTAATCATGAATTAATTTTAAATGTTGAGTTAATTAAAAGCAATAACTACACTCTAATATTGGTAAAAGATTGTAAGTTCAAGTGCCTGGCATTTTGTTTCTACAAAACTAAAATATTCAATAAGAAAACACTGATAGGCTGAGACATATCAATTTCACACCTGAGAAAGTATTTTGAGTGCTTTTGTTAGTCTGCCTGAAGTGCTGTTGTACACTGTGTAAGTGTATTTTCCCCTACTTCTCCATGGTCTGACGTCTCCTTCTGTACAAAATAAGTCACAGCTTGGTCCTATGTTCAGCAGCTACGCGCATCAGGGGAGTCACAACTGCAGCATTCCCAGTAAACAGTCTAGTCAGAAGGTCCAGGCAAGGAGGGATATCAGCTTCACCACCCAGAAGGCATCACTGTATGTACCTTTTAGACTAGGGCTCCTGCAACGTGGTTGGACACCTTCAGTTTTGGAGGGAGGGGAGAACTGGGCATTCTGTAAGAGCTGGAAGTACTTCAGCATCTTACTCTGAATTGAGAGGGGAACAATTGCTGATTGATCAGATTTTCCTAGTGGAAGAGAAACTTTGGTTTTGGAATGACTATTTTATAAAATTGTCAAGAAGAGGAATTTTATTTTGGAAATAAAACACAGACATAGTAATCTTGACCTCTCTGTATGACTGCCATCTCATTCTGCTTTCCACTGCACATTGTCTGCTTGTACTCTCTGATCAAAATTTACTAGTCATCTCTCTGCACTTGGACAAGATTTTCCTTTTGGCTCACAAATAAACATGACACAACAGACTTTATCAAAGATTTCTCATGATGTTGTGCTGGCTGGATGCTTGTGCGTCCCTTTATGCGTCTAATCTTGCTGGTATTTTCAAAATCTTGGAGCAATGAGTCTTATATTCCCTTTGTTATTTGTCTGCATTCTTTTGGCTTTTGCTATGTTAGGGTGAAAAAAAGAAGCCTTTCAGCCTATCTCCAAAGAAAGTATCGAATAATTCAGTTTGCTCTTTCCACTAGCTCTGTCATAGTTTTCTTGGTCATCTGGACTACCTTTATTGGTTTGAGATGTTGTATTTAACAGGCTTTTTATAGAGCTGTTAGGAATTTTTAAGGTTCTGGGTAAAGAATATGCTGTTTATGCAACCTGGCAATTTTAACGAAATTGCAACAGTTTCAACAGCGTATTTTTAGGTGAGGATGAATGGCAGAGGAACAAACACAATTTTTGGTTTTCCTGAAAAGTGTGGTGCTTGTGGCACTGCACTTGAATTTGGAGAAGCAGTTCAACTCCCAGCTCTTAACTGGAATTGATCTGTTGCTTCACAGAAATCTTGCTTGAATCAGGCACTGCAGAAATTGAACTGGATTTCTATCACCTCAGACTGTGATCCCCTCCTGCAACGGTCTCAGTGGAAACTGTTCCTGTTCTTATACAGAATGCAACAAGCCTTTAATGGCATTGTTTCCAGTATGTGTAAAGTTAGCATATAGGTCTGAAGTATATTTGACAGAGGTCTTGTTAACATGGAATGAAATCCATGGGTTGGTGTCTGATGGGTAAATCTCACTGTGTGTGCATCAGTTCTGTTTTCAGAGAAAGGTTAGTTGAGCTCTGGAGTCTATCATAGAAACATAGTGCATGTCTGTGAATCTTAAATAACCAGAGATTGAAAATGTTTGGCTC
Source organism: Tragopan temminckii (assembly GCA_028571105.1). Classification (NCBI taxonomy): domain Eukaryota; kingdom Metazoa; phylum Chordata; class Aves; order Galliformes; family Phasianidae; genus Tragopan; species Tragopan temminckii. The sequence continues at coordinate 31,935,844 of JAOWBP010002978.1, forward strand.
ATGAACAGTGATTGGAAAATGTACTGCCTCTGTCAACTTGTTTCTATCTTTGGAAAGCTGTGAAAAATCAGACTTGTACATCACTTCAGCTTTATCAACGTCATGCTGTGCTGTTCGGTTTTATTTCCAATAGAAATGTAGCAGTGTCTTGCGAACCACTGGGGTTGGGAGATTAAGGATCTGGCTTTCAGGCAGCAGGGGTCTGACTGTGTGTTAATGCTCATTTTACTTGAGGTAAATGCAACTGTTTTCATGAGTTTGGCAATTTCCATTCAGAGGAAATCCAAATAAACAAACTTCCAGATTAAGTAGAACTAAGCTTCTCAGACTGCTTTAATCACAGGTTTTTAATTCTTGTTCTCTGGGTAACTGGTAGCTAAATGTCACAACCCACTGCTTTTTCAATATTGCAGAAATCCTGACGTGGTGTGCTCAGTGCAAAGAGTTGAGATTGGATAATGAGAATTTTGTTCTTCTTTATTTTTGTGTGCTTGGAGGTAATCAACCTTATTTCTTGTAGAAGTCTTTTTCATGTCTCAAGGTCAACTATCACTGTTTTAAACCTGAATCAGAACTTGTTTGAACTTATTTCTGTAAATTGTACCAGAGCTTGACTATGCTCTGCTTAGATTCATGGAAATTCTTATAAGGGCCAAACAAGCAAGAAGGCACTAAATCAGAGCACTATGAAATTTGTCCTACCCCCATGTGCAATCTGAGCAGCTCCTGAGAAATGAATAGGAATGGAGCTTTCCTAAGAGCAGCCATGGAGTGATGCTCCCTTCCAGACATATGAAACTCTGCTAGCTCTGTTTCTTCCTCTTTCCAACCCCGAGGAGAGGAGAAAGCAAATGAGTTTGGTAAGCTCCTCTTTTCCAAAGATAAAAGCGTTGGGGTTTGTTGAGAGGGAAGATCTGAGAAACTTCCTTCTCTTGTTCCTGAAAGAAGAGCTTTGGCATCTGCTTAATGGTGGCAACTAAGCAGGGCTTGTTTTGATGAAATGGAGGACAGAAGCATGTCTTTGTAGTAATGCTCCAGGTTAGGTGTGATGGTGGTGTGGTTGATCAGCCTCTCCTTCCCTCCAGCTGTGACTTGTCAGCAATGGGAAAACCTAAAGCAGCACCTTGGAGTGAATGCTAAGGGTCAAGTTTTAGATTCAAGACAAACAGCAATGATATCCACAGATATGGGATGTTGCAGGCAAATGTTTTCTTCCACTAGGGAGCTCCGTTCACTTCTGGTAGAAGACTGGAAGACCAAGTAATCAGCAGTTGTGCATGAAATGCTGACAGCTGTGTGTGGGTCTGCTATCTGGATCTGTACCACTTACACAGAGTTACTGTGCTCCAGGTGCTGCTGAAACTGATTCCACTGCATCATAAAGCAGCTGTGCTTTCTCAGAAGGGTGACAGAGATGTCTCTTTAACAAAGATTTGTCACAATTATGTCTTTCTATTGAAGAGCAACCACTGAATCACGTAACCCTACTTGGAATATCACTTTCCAGCTTTACTGCTAGTGCAAAGTCTAGTTTTGTTTGGATATGATATGGAGTGACTTTTTTTTTTTTTTTTTTTAAAACTGAAACATCTAGGAGTGTATGAAATTTACCTGAAAAAGAATGTTTTACTGTAGGACACATCTCCTGTCTTAAAATACAGACATTCAGACAGCTAGAGAGAAGAGAGCAATTCTGCTTCCTCTGTCTCCCACTTGTAGTGATGGCTTGTCAGAGCAGAGCTTATCTGGAACCTGAATGCCCCTTTTCCTGTTTTATAACTTGATTCAGAAGTACGATGAGGAAATATTCTCATCCATTCTTATAGAGGTGGTTCTAGTTCATATTAAACAAATAAACATCCTTTGGGCAGAAGAAAAATTACAATGACTTCTGTGTCCTCATAGCAGAACCTATGATACAGGACATATTGAGCTCTGTTTTTTGTTTCTGTGGGCGTGCAATATTCACCACGATACAATTCATACACAGGAATATGAAAATCTCTTGGTGTAGCGTGGAAGAAGGTGGAAGAAATATGAAGGATGCATGAAATAAAGTATGTATAAAAAAATGTAAGTTTGTCAAACACAAAACATGGAAATAGTATTTGAAATTACCTTTTGGATCAGGAAAATAATTGCCTTCTGATTTTGTTTTTATTAGAGAGCTTCTTTTTAATATAAAGATGATGAGCATGATTTTTGGTTATGTCTTGTTTTTCACACCTTCCATCATTAATTCAAAATGCTGAGCTCAAATGCTTATGGGATTTTTTGCAGATGATTCACAGGATCTTGCCTTGATAGGAGATTATATAGTTTTGAACACTTGCTTGTGTTTATATTTTCTGTTAATTAGTATGCAAATGCACTTGCACACTATGTTAGAAGATCCCCAGTAGGGTCTTCAAAATCAGTCTTCAGCTTGGAAGAGCTCCAGAATTGAAGTTTGCATTAGAAATATATAATGAAATAATCTAATACTGTCTTTTTCCATCCTTCAGGATACAGGATAGGCAGTGCTTATTTAGGACAGATTCATTTCACTTCAATTTAGCTGCTTACCAATTAGGCATGTAGCTCAAGCCAGATGTCTAATTAACTTCTGTAGTGTAAGGAGAAAGACTATGGATGGTTATTCTTCCTGCTCATCTCAAAAGACTGTCTTGGGATGCAGAGAATCCCCTCTGGAGGTGCCTTCATCTTTTCAGTGAGAGCAGAGAGTCTGCGTGACTACATTAAAATGTATTTTACATAGCTGAACTCAGGTGAGGTTTATCCTGTCCTTAATGGACAAGTTATCAGTGCTGTATTACTGTCTCAGTGTTCAGTATGCAGTGCTGTTTTTTATTGCATGTTGTGTAACATTCTATTCAAACCCAGCTCTGAAGGCAGAATTATTCATTTCCTCTGACCTTTTCTACACAATTGTCAGTACATTATCTGTGTACTTCAAAGATATGAACTATTCTTACAGCTACCTTGTGTGATAAGGATATACTATTACCCCCATTTATAGGCAACCTTTATTTTGGCATTTCCTTAGATTTTGAATATCTGACCCGACAACTTCAATAGTGTACCTTTTAATTTAGATTCTTTATGTAACAAAACAAAAGCAAAACCAAACTAAAGCTAAAGCCACTATGTGGTATTTCATTGACATGACAATCTGGTGATAACCCAGATGACTTCTTAGTTTGCCACTTCTTGTCAGGGAAGGCTTCTTTGAAACTACTGCTTATTGCAAGGATCTCTAAGGGCTATTGTCAGTTTGGAAGAAGTGTCTGAGCTCCCAGCAATCACTCAGCTTGGATTGCAGATGTCCCTTAAGATCTAAGTAGAAGTACTTCTGATTTTTTCATTTTTACCCAGATTTTCTGTCGTTAATCAGCAGACTTTAGGGTACAATGTAGTATTCTAGTAAGGAAAATATTTCTGTACCCCATGATCTTCTCATCCAGATCTGACATACTTTACTCCTATTTCAAGCAGCTAGAGAGTTTCTGTTTTGGTGTTTTTTGTTTGGTAGTGGTTGTTGTATTTTGGCTTGCTAACCACACTGAGGAGTCCAGAATTTCTCAAAAACTTATACTGAAGAAGATACTGCATATGGAAAACTTTATCCTGAACAGTAAAAGCTATATGCAACTGAAAAGAATGTCTTATTATAGGAAACAACAGGCAAATGTTGGCAAATGTTGGCAGGCAGTGGCTGCACTTACACTGATGGTTCACTAAGAATTCTTTGAAATGTAAAAAGTAAGCTTTCCGGTGCACATATGTCATGTATTACCATCTTATTAGAAATCTCCCAGAATCTGAACAGAGAAAATGTGGAGATGTAGATTGCTAGGTGGTGGTGAGAGGCTCTCAAAGGGACATGTGTGTAGGGAGCTTGGGTGTGGGTTTCCTATTTACAGCTCAGTTTATGCTTAGAGTGAGGGTTGGAAGAAGGAGAAAGTGTAGACTTGCTGTTTGGGGTTTCAGAGTGCTGGTGCAAAAGCTGAAAAACAGACAGGAAACCTTTATTACCCTAGGCTGTATGTGTATGTGTACGCCTTATATAAAGCTCAGCCTGTGTTTAAGGCTATGGCTGTGTTGCAATTTTAAAGCAAAACAGCACTGTGGAGGTTCAGTGAGTATGGATACCACAGTGCTTCAGTTTCAGATGTATGCAAATTTACACATTTCATGATGAAGAAACAGTGATAAGGTGAGGCTTGTGTGTGTTTGTCTGTGTCTGTAGCAGTTTCCTACTGGACCTTGGGGACCTTCCTATTCCACCTTGGGGACAGATGGCACAGATCTGAAGAGAAGAGGGATGTTGTGTCAACCTGATCCTAGTGGTTCCTGTTACACAGTCACAGAATATCCTGACCTGGAAAGGACCCACAAAAGTCATCAAGTCCAACTCCTTGCTGCACCCCAAATTAAAACCTTACGTTTGAGAACATTGTCTGAACAGTTTCTGAACTCTGGTAGGCTTTGTGCTGTGAATACAGTCCTGGGAAGACAGTTTCAATCATGACTGCCCTCTAAATGTGGTCCTCTTACTCTGTTACAAGGTTCTCTTCTGCTTCCTGAGTCTCCTGCAGGTTTGAGAGATGCTTCTGGATGCTGGTTCTAGGCCACGGTCTCCCGTTTTCCAAATACTCTTGGTTCACAAACTATTTTTAAATGTCATTATTTATAGGATTGGGAAGAGACTACTCACAAATGAATAGTCCAGATTGTTACTGTTGGCACTGATGATCTTCTTTTTCTGGAC
>JAOWBP010002978.1:31940714-31953712 GCA_028571105.1 Tragopan temminckii
AGGATTGGGAAGAGACTACTCACAAATGAATAGTCCAGATTGTTACTGTTGGCACTGATGATCTTCTTTTTCTGGACGCTTCAAGATACTTTTACACTTCCTGATTAACAATTAACAATAAGCTGTGACGTTTGGATGTCTCTGTGAGCACATCAAAACTATTTTGTTGTTGGGGGCAGGTGATCGGTCATATTTTGTCAGCATCTACCAGAACAAAAAATTAGCTAAAGTTCATGAACTTATGGTCAATATGCCCAAATAATGCTGCTACTTATGTGGCCCTGGGCTGTGAGCCTTAGAAAAGTCTCATGCATCTAAGTCTGATGCCTAGAGATACGGTCAATAGTTTGGTTATGTCTTGGAATATGGATGCTCCACTGTTACTCTCTTGGCTTTCGATTTCAAGATGTCCTATTTTCAGTTAATATAAGAAGCGTTGAGAGAGTATGATTTTGAATCTTTTAGCTGTAGTTCTCTGAAACAACAGGAAATTATTTTTCTCATGACTCATCAAAAATATCACAAATTTCTTCTAAGAGTTATGGTAAATAGTGTGCAGCTTTCCTTGACTTATTCAAGACCACAAGTGTTGGTGAGTGTCTTTTGCCATTATGAACCATCTTTGACATCCTGTGGATTGTAAAGAGGTCTGAAGAACTGTGTGATAAAATGATGCCTGCTTTTCAATTAAAATATTATTAGTTGATGTGATTGCAAAGATTCTTTCTGAAAATCAAATATTTATTTATTAGCCTGTCCAACCTTTGATTATCAGGAAATGAATTGAGTCTTATTAATGATACATAAGAACTCAAGTTTGCTAAGTCAGGTGTTTGCTTCAGAAATGCACATTGCAAATTAATATCCATTGTGAACATCATGGTTCTTTAAAAGCGTAACTTTGTGTCTGCACACGTGAAAGCATTTCTTTATAACATCCCTACAAAGCCTGTATTGCTGATGGAACAGCGGTCTTGAAATTCACACAAAGATTGATCTTTTTCCCTGTATCTGTTTTGTAGTGAATGACGATAAATGGCGAGGGTTTCAAAGCTTTGTATCGTGAGGCTGTACAAACCTGGCCTCTAATTTCATCAATGAGGACATCAAAAGGAATCAGTTTTGCACCTACTTTTTTTTTTTTTTCCTTCTGAACATAAGCTTTTGATATGGATTGATGAAACTGCTTGCTTTCTTTTGCATTCCTCTTTTCCCACAGTAACGCACGCAACCTCTACTTAGAAGACAAGATGTTCTGAGCGAAGTCAGAGAAACATAATGTTCCTGTCTCCTTCAGGATGCAGTTTAATGTGTCTCTGCCTCTGGAAGATGTAGTGAGGCTTACAGTTTGTAAAATGGGTAAGTAAATACAGTCAGACAGAACACAGAATCTCTGAAAGTGAAGGGTAAGACCAGCAATTTTTCAAAAGGTGTGTATTAAGAACAAGAGGCTAAGACACTCATTTTGCACCCTGAACAGGTCTAGATGAAGTTTGGATGTAATTGCATACAGTTTTTGAAGAAAACACAATCATTTTCAACACCTACCCTTAATGCAGGCAGTTATACTTCTAACTGGCATTATCACAGCTGATTTTTCTTGTCACTCATTTGCATGCCTGGAAGACTTAGGCAATTATCTCAGGAAATAGACCAAAGAAATAGGCACTGTTTTCTTCTTATGTGAACAGACAAAGCTCTTTGATATGTAATTAGTTTTCTTTTCTATGATCGACTGCATACCCATTTTATGTGAACACATAATCACGCATTAAATATGTATTCATTTTGCTGTTTTAGTTTCATATAATTTTATATACATTATATACAGTCTCTTCTTCCAAATTACAATATAGATTTATTTTTTAGTGTAAGAAACGTAAGACTATATTGAATTATATCTGTTTAATAAAACAAAAAGACATAATGTAAAGAACTGCTGAAGATAAGATTGGTAGTCAGCCTTTCATGGAACCAGTATTAGATGCTTTGAAGTAATTAAGACACCAAGAATTAGTTGCACCTTGCACAAGGATTAGCTGTCTTGAAGGAAATTGTTCTTCTGCTTCAAAAGCAAGGAAAATTTTCCCCATTTTCTTTGGAAAAAAAAAATTTCCTTGATCACACATTCCGTTCTCTTGCTAAAGGAGCCTAAAAAGCTGTGTAATAAACTTGGTGTTTTGGATGACAGAAAAGGTGTATACTGCATTCAGTCTTTGAGCACATTTGGAGCACATCAAGGATATGTTTAAATGTGGAACTGTGCAGAAATGATGAGAGAAAGTGGAACCTTTTTCTTTCCTTACCCTTGAAATTTTATTCCTTAGTCATGAAACTGTGTAAACTCATAGGATGGGTGGAACAATTCCCTCTAGTTCATGTCAGTGTTTTATGTGTAACAGTTCAGATGATCAAATTGCTATTATCAAAGCTGCCAGATTTTAGATGAATAGGATTCCACCAGTGGCTTTTTTGATCTTAGTGCTTACAAAATCAACAGTGTTTAGAGTCTGAACATCATAATTACATGTTACCTGTGCTTATATTACCATTCAAGACAGAAAAAAATCCAAATAGTTATTGAACTGAATTGCTATGAATCCAGCTATGTAAAAGAAGCTGGTAGGACAGGCTGCTTTGATAGTCAAAATTAATCTGTTATGAATTCTTTCTGTTGTTTCTTGAAGGTGCCCACCAGTACAATACAGAAATACATATTTTACATACAACCACATTATGAGCAAGCAGTTCTCGCCTAGCAAAGACAAGGTCACTGGAAATTTATGCCCCTGCAGAAGACGAGTAAGAAAGGATCTTCATAGTAACTAACATCATGACACAATGTCTGTGATTGACATTTCCACACAAATAATACTGTGCTCAGTTAAAGCCAGAGGAATTTAAACATCCCTTGCATTGGCGAAGAGATGCACAAAGAATAGGATGTATGTGAAGATTTCTATCACTATCTTGTTAAATATCATTTTCAAAAAGCAGACAAGTTTATGTAAGTCCAGCTAAATTAGTTTAACTTTCTTCCTAAGGAAGGAAGGTTTAGAGAAACAGTGAAATTATATATGTATCCCGGCAACATTTTGTAGAAGGTTTTTTTTAATGTCAAGTTGGGTTTGTGAATGATGGCAACTAATGCTACTGGCAAGAATAGGAAGTGGAACTTAAGAGGTGCATTTTGTGAAGATTCTTGTAGATATCCTAGTCAGAAAAGAGATGAATGCTTTTGTTAGAAACTTTACTTGAGAAAAGCTGACTCTGTCAGGAATCGATAAGTACAGTATTATATATAGTGGTGATTATCAGGTGCAAAGAGAAATCTCTTCAATAATTAGTTTCTTTAGAAATGGTTTTGGCTCGTATTAGAAGATAAATGGTCCTTCAGTGATGCCTCTAGCATAAAACACACACACACAAAAATTGTCCTGTCAGAAATAGGTAAGTTACACAAGTTATTTTGAAAACATGAAGGCTATTTGGGGTTATGTTGGAAGCAGCCTTGAGAAAATAATCATGGAAGAAAGAGCAGTAGGTGATTTTAATGGAAGACAGCTAGGTAACACATCACTTCCTACAGGAGGTCAGTGGAAGGTCTGATGTTTAAACCTGGCAATAAAGAAAAAAGACTTTGGAGAATGTTGATATGTTGCCAATAATACTTAGAAATGAATATATGTAATTTTATTTTTTATTTACACTTAAGTTTTTTCCTAGTGTTAAAGTAGTTATTCTGTTCTGTAGGAAATAACACAAATGGTCATTATTTCAAGTTGCAGTCAGATAAACCTTTAGCTTCAGTTCAAGGTTTCTACACTACATAGCTCATCAAAGCAAACTTTAGGGAAATAAAAATAAGTGATATAGTCTTTTAGCTTCTTCTTTATGCTCTATTTGTAAGATATTTGCCTTCCATAATCCAAGATCTTTGATACTTAGAATGTGCTATTGTTCACCTATATCTGTCACTGAGATACTCAGTTTTTGGACTAATGCTTATTATTTAACTGTCAGTCTGAAATATGTACAGATGTGATGTGATGCTTAAAGACCACTGGAAAATGCAGGCAATTTTTTGTCTTTTTAAGAACTTAGTATAAAAAACAGCATGTATTCAAGCAGCTCAACTAACATTAGAGGTAGAATTAGCATATCTCTCTGAAGAGTTCTGGTATACATGTAGCTCTGACACTGGATGTTATCCTTCCTTCTTGAACCTCCTTGTAGGTGTGCTCTTTTTCACATGTTCATTACCATCCTTTCTCTCCACCTTACTTCCTTATTTATTACTTTTGTCAGTGTTATACCAATCTTATTTTTTATAATGAATTGGAAACACATTGGTCACCAATCAATTTAGATGCCCAAATGTTTTAGACTTCAGAGTATAATCCAGTGTGCTCTTGTGACTTAGATTGAGTGGCTTGAATTTACTACCTATTGATTACTATGTGATCTCCCCTGCTCAGCTCAGGTACTGTAGTAGACAGCTTGGGTTTGTCTGTCTGCGCTGCAATGACCAATTTATTGTATGTACTCTATAATGATCACTATACCCATTCTAGTGATAATGCACCTTTCTTGTATTTCACTTGTCCTTAATATAATTATTCCTGACACGTTATTTAATATCATATAAAAGCAATTTTAACCCAAAAGTCATTAAATACTACATTGTAACCTTGTTGATTATATCTTGAATTCTTAAATGAATTTCTGAATGAAGAAAAATCTTAAACATTTTGAAAAGCTGCACTGTATCAGTCACTTGTTTGCTTTTCAGCATTCCTCAAGGTAATGCTATTCAGAACTTTAGACTGAGTTTATATCTTTATGCAAATGACTGCCATAGTTATAGTTGAGTAAAGGACATCTCTGAATTCTGTTTTTCAGAATTCCTTCCAAGCTATAGAGTATTGGATTCTAAAATTATTTTGCATTTTGATGCTTTCAAGATTCCACTTGCTACATAACCTTATTTCTGTAAAATACTGTCAACTTAACCTACTCAAATGCAATCACCTTTCCGTCATGTGGATTTATTCTGGCAGTATATTACATTTTAATGCACAGATTGCTCTAGTATTATGACTGTCCTTTAAGGGGAGTATCGCTTATGCAGTGTTGTGGAACTTTCATATTTTGTCTGCTAAGGATATGGAGAAGTATTTTCTCTAGCATGCCCTTTTTGTGTAACTAACTGCTGAACTCTACTCATTGCTCTCAGCACATTCAGCAACTGCACCACTGAAGTTTTTTTCTTAACGTATGAAATTCATTACAGTTTTTGTTTAAATGTGTTCTTTATATATATTTAAATACGATCTTTTCTAATCTCAGGTTCCAAAATTACCTAGTCAAACAAGAGCACTTTAGTGTGGGACACCTAGTTCAGGATTAGGGCCAAAATCTTGAGTGTCTAATAATTTTTGCTGCTTCTGCTTTTTGATGTCTGACTGTAATGATTGGTCAGCCTGGTTTGTTAGTTTGCTCTCAGACCATATGACAAAATGCTTAGTATCTTCCTGACCAGACCTGTCTGTGGTCACATACTCAGAAAATTACAGAGGAAACAAATGCTTGGTACTTCTAGGCAAACCCTTGGAAGTAAGTGGGGCAAGAACTGCTGTCTCAAACAGAGATGTTCAGTGGATAGTTAGAAGGTCATTTGGAAGCAACTCTGTCATGTACAGCTTGTGCTCTTCCCTTTCTCACTTCCTTCTTCTCTCCCTGCCTTTTCTCGGGGGTGTAATTCAAGAGTCGACACCACAGAAGAATGGTAGATTTACAAAGCTAAGTGTGGATTGCTGCCATTATATAAAAGCATTGCATAGCAACTTTCTTAAATCAGGTGAGGTATTGATTACTTTTCTGAAGGGCCTAATTGAATCTGATAACTCAACAGAGGATGCAATTTTTTGAAACATTGCCTCAAGAACTGTATTATCTAAAAGAGGCAGTAGATGGATGAAGCAGTCAACATTTTTGTCAATAGCTCAAAGAACTGAGAATGTACTTAAAAGCTGTTTGTTAAATTATCTTTTTGCATTTCTGTGCAGAAAAGATATGCGTTGTGTAAACTTATAAAAATGTTAGGTAAGCATGTTAAAAAGTGCTCTTTCTCATTTTCCATAACTGACTATATTTTTCTTAACCTTCTCTGTTTCAAAAATAGCCTGTTCTCTCTAACATTTGCAAAAGACTCATGTAGAAATTTATGTAAAGTCAGGACTCCTGATTTAGCAGTTGCACTTTACACCTGTGCTTAAGGCTAAGAATATTTCTGAATGCTCTACTGAATATGTCCAGGAAAAATTGGCATGGGGTAGATATAGCATCTGATTTGAAAATATGCCAACTAACTTTCCAGATTCCTGAAGGAAATTTAGGTACCAAGCATATGAAAGTAAAACAAAAACAAACAAACAAACAAAACAAAACAAACAAACAAAAAAACCGCAAACCCAGATCTATTTTATAGATGTGAATCTGAGCGCTGAATCCTCTTAATAGATTTCTAGACCCTTCACTAGCCAGCAGGGAGGGTTGGCTCCAAAAACAGCCTCTATTCTTCTTTTCTTACCTTGTGTTCTCCATTCTGACCATGTTCATGTAGCCCCTGTTGGCAGTAAGCCTGTGCAGCCACCCTTGCCCAGCCTGTCCCTTAGCATAAGCAGTGTGATTGCCTCCAGTGTAGGGCTGCTCACAGGGCATATTTATAGTTCAAGCTCTCAGCTTTGATTTCTTGATAATCGGGACTGAGTCTTTATTAATGGGAAGAATAGAACAGAATAGCTCAGTTGGAAGGGACCTTCAAGTATCATCTAGACCAACTGCCCAATCACTTCAGGGCTAGCCAGATAATAATGCATGTTAATAAGAGCATTATCTAAATGCCTTTTGAGCAGTGATGGGCATGGGCTTCAACCACCTCTATGCCTATTCCAAGACAGTTTGATATGCCTGTTACTGTTGGCTGTGACAGATCTCTATATAAATAAGTAGTTTCTGCTCCAAGTCCAGTTTGAAGATGTGGTGACTGGTTCTTGTTCCTGCAGACTATTCTAATAAATGTAATAGGCATATTTGGAGAGGGAGCCCATGTGACTTTGGTTACATAGCACCCACCAATTTCTGCACTCAAGAACTTATCCCCTTACCACAATATATCTTGTCTGAAGTAAGTTTCAAAACACTGACCTTTTAGACTTCTGCATTATGTATTTAATGTTATAACATTTTTTACTTTGTCTATGAATGAATCATAGAATAAAATTGGAACATAAGTTTGCTTAATAAGGTCCTGTTATTGTCTTGATTAAAGATTCATAAACTGTCCTGAACCACTTCCAAATTACACCAGTCTGAAATGAAAATAATATCGTCTTTAATGTGATTTTTCTCCACCTCTGAGTTTTGTACTTTCTCAAGGTCATGAAGCCTAAGACAAGGCTTGTTGGAGTTCTATCATCAAAAGGGCATACAAAATATTTTCAAATATTTGTCTGTTTTTTGATTTGTATCTTTAAAACTACTTCAGAGGAAGAAAAATAAAAAAGAAATTACCCAGTAGTACAGAACGTAGCCTCTGTGTGATTTAGCAGTTCTATTACCTTTGTGATTCATGGCTAATTCATATGAAAAAAATTAGCTTATATATTACTATTAGGAGATTAACATTTCATGAATTTAATAAATGCCCTCGTGGCTACTTTGAAATCTAATTCCCTGGCCTAAAATGTCACCAATGTCTCCTTGTTTTAGGTAAACCAATTTATTTCAATTTAGTAGTGCTGGAGGAATACGTTAGCTGAGATTCATTTTGAGTGGAGTCACTGCCCTTTTCCTTCACCCTCTGTCCCCTCGATAGATCTAAAATACTATAATATTAGAATGATGCAGCAAAAAGCTCTGTTAACTGAATTCATATAGGAGAGAATGACAGGTTCTTAGGAATAAGCCTATTAGATATACATAGAAAAGTTAATTTGTAATATTATATATCGCCAGTGGTCATATTCTAATGACTTGAGTGTACATAGCCAGTGGTCATATTCTAATAACTTAAGCATATGATCATTGTACCGCTTTCTATGACATAATATAATTTTCTTAAACGCCTTTGGCAGTGTTCATTTCAGACTCTGCACTGGTAATATTAGAGACTTTATTCAATTGTGGTAAATATATTATTTTCTCTCTACCTCAGATTCAAATTTACTCATTTTATGGATACAATAATAATGTCTTTAGCTGTTATGTTGCTGCATTTGAATACAAAGCTTGTTCTCTCCGTGCATCAGAAAGTTTCTGCAGTCTGTTCTCAGCCCGAAATAAGATTCCTCCTCCCCCAAAGATTTGAATGGTGATGTGTTATGGACTTCTCCATGCCAAAATTCTGTTCCTGCCCATCACTGGTCTGGGTTTGGCACTGCCAAGCAGCTGCAGCCACGGCTGCACTGGTTTACAGAAATTGAGTGTGTCCCCTGCTGGGAACCTTGGATGCCTGCTCTCAGGGTCTTTGATGTATGTATGGTTCCTGCAGATGCACAACAGCTGCTGCTTCCTGCTAATGGCAGTGGTGTTAAAAGCAGCCCTGTGGATCATTTTCTCTCTGAGGAAAAATTAGTCTTCCCAACTCTCCGAAGTGGAGTGGTGGTAACAAAAATAAGGAAGAGGTCTTATTCTTGCCTATGCTTTGGTGCCTTGGGCCCTTGTGGAAGGCCAGTAAGAGCAGGATTAAACCTTTTCAGGCAAAGGAGATGGATGAATTGAGGCTGAAGCCAAATCAGAAATATTGTAATTGCTAAACTGTTGCTTAAAGAGGGCTAGAATAATTTCCTTTTTTTTTTTTTTTTTTTTTTTAATTAAGAGGGGATTATTTTTTTTTTCTAAATAAACAGCTTATGTACCAGATGTCAAGAAATGGTCAACTGAACTTTGAAGATAATCCAAAAGCCTGGAGAAAATTGGCTGTATTTGAACTATTCTTGATGGTCAAACATCAAGACCCAACTAAGACCCATCATGTTGATGCCTGTGTCTGCCTGGGATTGAATTAACTTTCACCTCAGAAGCCCATACACTGCCTTGCTCTGCAGTTGTAGGTAGAACAGTGTTGATATCACACTGGTATTTTGCCCATTGCTGAGCTGTGCTGGCACAGCATCAAGGCTCTCTCCAAATCTCTCCAAAGCCAGTTGGCTGGGGTAGACAAGGGGTGAAGAGGAGATGTCACCAGGGCAGCTGACTTAAATACCGAAGAGATACTGCATACCATATGATGTCACATTCCTCAATAAAAGCTGAGGAAAGAGAACATCTGTCTTCCTGAGCAACAGCCACATATATTAAGGCCCTTCTTCCCAAGGAGTGGCCAAATATCTCTTGCTGATGGGAAGCAGAAAATAATTGCTTTCTGTTCTTTGCTTCTGTGAGCCTTTATTGTTTCTGTCTTATTTTCTGTTCCCTCTTCCTTTGAGTATTGTGACTGAGGGAGTGAGTTTAGTTGGCCACCAACTTGAAACCACTGCAGTTGACATTTTACACTTAAAACCATTAGCTCCAGATGCCATTGCCAAGTCGCAGTCCAGCTCTTCTGAATTGACGTGCCTGAGGAGACCTGCAGGTGCTGAGTTGGTGCCTGCTGGCTTGCCCCTCATTGATGTGTCTTGGAGTTTCTCACCTCTTGCCAGCTCCCATGCTGGAGGTTGTCCCTCTGTGGTTGGTCCTCCTGTCCAGGTTTCCTGACAGCAATGGAGGCCTAGAAGGGAGGTAAGATCAGTTTCTGAAACAGCCTGACCCTGACTGACTGTGACATATCTGCATACTAATGTATGATTCATAAGTGCAAATTTATAGTTTGCATTTACAAAGATCTTCTTGCGTTATTGAGAGAGAGAGAGCTTCTTTCGAAAGGAAGAACTTTCCTTGACAATTCCTTTCACAAAAACTTCATGCTTTAAGGTGTATCTGCAATTTTCTGTGGTAGTTGTATTGTTTTACAGAAATCCCCTCCCAGCTGGATTTTCAGCTCCAAATGATCTTTGAGCTGGTACCTCAACCACACAAAATGAATTATCTGAAAAATCTTTATTATGATCCTTAAGATACATGTGCATAGTTAATTGGCAGTTGAGGGTCGCTTATTGATTTACTTTTCAATAAATGATATCCAAAGGGTTTAAAAGTGAGGGCTAGACCTAAGGAAAGTTTTTCTGGGGGAAAAAAAAAACACAACAATTTTTCTTTTTCCTGAAATCCTAAACTAGAAGATTAGGACAAGAACTTGAAGAGAAGATACTAACAGATAATCACAGCTTGTGACTAGTCCTACTGTCTTCCAGTTCTGTGCCACCACAAAGTATGCTTTACTCTCTGATGCTGCCTCAGTGCTTACTGTGCAAGTAGCTAGAAGATTCAGATGCCATGAATCTCATTATGACTCCCTAATTATCTTAAATATTATTTTGCAACTTAATTTCATGTTTATCACTTGTTCTTTCATCAGAGTAAGAGATATGCCAGCTCTAATTTTGGGCCATCAATACATTTGCATATATACAGCTATTTGAGCCCCCCAGAAGCATATATTTGTTAAAAATAAAATTTCCCAAATGAAAAGAGTTCTGAAAACAACCCCAAATGCTCAGAAACCTGAACAGTGGGATTCTGTAGTCAAACTTTTAGAAGTCTTGTAACTCTATGGTGTAAACAGCTGATTATCAAAGAGCAAGAAAGATGTTTAAGTGGCCTGAGATTGCAGTTCAGATGATAGATAACTTGGGTTCATTACTCAGCAAATGCACTTTAAAACTGTCCCATTCCAACTGGGATTTCAGTGAAGTTGATAATTAGTTTCTAGACTTTGCAGACAGATTTCTACTTAAGTTAATTTTGTTGATTTATCTTCTTCTGCAAATGACTTTTAATTCTCAATGGTTGCTTTGTTATTAAATTTAGCAGCATCATTGGTTTATTCTTGAGTTAATGTTGGTCATAATTAAGTTGTGGTAGTATTTTCCTATTTTATCTTATTTTTACCGTAATTGTTTCAATATTTTCAATAACATTCATGCAAAGAAACAAAATCAGATTTTTTTCAGTAAGTAATTTTGGTATTAAATCCTCTAAGACTAGCTCTGCTTTGTTAATACTTGATTCATACACGAAACCACAAGATAATATGATTACTAGGATTATGTTGGTTTTAAATTTGATGTTTTATCTGTATGGGGAAAAGTTTAGGAATACAGTTTTAGCTGAACTACAAAGTATGGAAGGGAATACATGCATTGCACTGGTGATGTGAATGTACAGCAGATTTATATGGGCTGTGTTTGGCAGTTGGTGAAAACACCCCTCTGCTTCAATTCCTTCTGCCTCTATTCGAAGTTAGTTTTGATCTTATTAACTGACTGCTTCCTATCCTGTTAATGTACTACTAAATAAAAGCATCAGAGTAGCAGTTGCATTCCAGCACTGGGAACATACTCACATACATTTAAAAATACATTTTTTATTATTCTGCTGTTGGTGGGATGGATGGGGTTTATTAGCTGGCTGCTGTTCTCCAAACAGCGTGGTGGGGCAGAAAGGTGCCACTGATGTAGGCTGGTGAAGAGAAGCCCTTTTTTCTTCATTGCAATTTGCAGTAGAAGTAGTACATGCTATTCATCAGTTAATTTATTCCAACTTATGCTAAGGAGAGCAAAGGTGGAGAGAAACTTGTTGGGGAAAAGGTGGACTTTTACTTTGCTTAGAGCAGAGCCTTTTTGCTCAGTAGGGGAATAGCTGCACTGTCTGGGGAGGGCTCTCAGCTCTTCACCAGCAGCAGCGGTGATTTTAGACAGCGCTTGAGACCATGCTCTGTGGGAGGTTCCTGCCTCATCGTTGACTTTTTTCTTCTATCCTCTCAGACCTTGGCTAGGCTTGCTTTGCCCTTCTCTATTTTGTCTGTTTCAGGGGAATATCAATATCAGAAAAACCAACACCACAAAGCAGTTCAAGCTGCTTAGCTGTGTAGGTTAATAGAGAAGACTTGAACTGTGACTGTGCTCTTGCAGTGTTTATCCTTTATTTCTTTGTGAATGCACTTTCTGCTTCTGCTGCAGCTTTGAATAAATCATTTCTACTGCTAAATACCTCTTTTGCATTTCAGTATTTTGATATTTCTTTAATTCTCTCCCCATCCCTAGTGGTGGTTTGTTCTCATGTCTCTTCTGGTTTGTCATTCCACTCCATTGGCATGATGTTAAGACTCTTATTCAGAAATGAGAAACAACTTGCATATCCCACTGATTTTAATGAAAACATGTTTAGACTATTCCAGGCTAGATGGTGCCTGGCTGCTTCTAGAAAATACTTACTTTCTCTTTGTTATCCATCCAGAGTACTTGTTCAAATGCAATTAGATTGTTGTGTGCTTTTTGGAGAGAGTATCTGCTATTCCAAAGTAGGCTTAATTTTATTGAATTTTTAAAGACATGTTTAATTTTCCAGCTGGAAAGGGATTTTGTCAACTGACTAGAAGTCTTGAAATCTGCAAAAGCTGCGAAGGTAGAAAACAATCATGAAAAAAAAGTACCAAAAAACCCTGTTAATTATTTTTCTGGAGTCTATTTAATCCTAGAGCTTACTCTGCCTGAACTTTAACAGTTTGGAAAGCCTTTTCATTAAACAACCCCAGGAGACTTTGCATTCTTTCTAAAACTGCAGAACCGTGAAACAAAGATTTGTCTGCATCCTTGATTGATCTGCAGTGCTCTTCAGTTATTACATGCTAAATATGTGCAGTTCAAGGCAGGGTTACTCCTCGATAAGAAAGAAATTCAGACACAGTGGGTATGTGAATACTTATGTCTGCAGTTTCTGTACATACACTGCTTGAAATTAACTGGTTCAAAAAAAAAAAAAAAAAAAAAAAACAAAAACATGACATCTGCAATATCTGCCTTTTTCAATAGGGCATGTTTATAAATGTGCTAATT
>JAOWBP010002978.1:31955285-31984752 GCA_028571105.1 Tragopan temminckii
CCTGGCCGCGCCGGGCTGCCCCGAAGGATGTCCGCCCAGTCCAAGGGGACCGCATCCTCTTCCTCGTCGCCGTCCGAGGGGCCGCCGGCAGCCTCCAAAGCGAAGGTGAAGGAGCAGATCAAGATAATCGTGGAGGATTTGGAATTAGTCCTGGGGGACCTGAAAGACGTGGCCAAGGAACTTAAGGAGGTGAGAAGCGCCGGGAGCGGAGAGCTTCGTGGCCGGCCCCCGGTCTGCCCCCCGGGGTCGAGCATCCCCGCCCGTGGGCCGGGTGTCCCGCCACCATCGGGGCTCCGCTGCCGCCTCCGCTCCTTCCACCACTTCGGCGCGGTGGTCCCAGCAACTGGTGGCCGGGCTGCGCGCGGGGCCGTGCCCCGAGGCGGGGGGGACTGCGTCTGCCTGCGGCGCGCAGCGCTCCGGGACGGGCGGCGCGGATGGAGCGCGGCGCCGCCGAGGGGTTCGCCCTGCGGTTCGGCGGCCGGGCGGCTCTGTCGGGGTCCCTCGCCTCTCGCCCCCTCCGGTGCCGGTGAGGACCGGGGGTCCCGCAGTCCGGACGCGCGTCCCTTCTCAGCTTGGCGCAGCGGCGCGACGGACGGAACCTGCCTACCTGCCTCTCCAGGCTGCTCCGAGGCTGGGCAGGATTGCCCTCGCTGTCTTCCTATTGCCGGTGGCGGGTGTCACCTCTGTTCCGTTAATCTGCAGGCGGAGCGCGGTGACTGCGGGAGCTGGGAAATGCTGTAGCTGAAGAAAAACTCCTGTTTGTTATCTTGATTTTGCAACACAACTGGTCGACAGATGGTTGGATTATGCTCCGAGTTCAAATCCAGGATCTCAGTGCATTGCTTTATAATCCTGGATTTGACATTTTTAAGAGGCTGTGTCTTTTGCTATCAAATATTAGTTTTCTATTTTAATAACATTGTCAACAAGTTTTATACAACGGGCTTTGGCCATCGTAGGCAGTCTGAAATTCACCCAGTGCTTTGTATGAGGTTGATGTGTGCATCAACACACTGCTCATAGCTGCTGGGCATCACACTCACAACTCCAGATTTTAAGAAAACACAATTTCTCTCTTCCTTAAAATGCAACTGTCTGTGCTTCTTTAGCTTCTTTAGATATTTTAAAGCGGAAACAAACACTGTTTGCAGGACTGCTCTGCAAACGTTTACAGACTGATAGAGCAAACTGGCTCCTGTTGGTGCAGAAGCACATTTTTCAGGACCTGGAAAGGATGTCCTGTGAATGTAAATCATTCTCTGCACAGCATACTCCCGGCTTTCCTCCAGCGAGCAAACAAGATCTCTGTTGGTGGAGGTCATGTGTCGTCATTTACTGTGGCATGTTTTATCTAAGCAAATGTGTCTATTCTGTCTGACTGCATTTGTCAAAGAGAATGGGATTTACCTCTGCTTAGTGGGGAAATGGCTTGTGTAGAACTTCTTTTCCCAATCAGAAGTGAAATGTAAAAAGAGACTTGTAGGAGAATGGTGCTGTAACTCCACTTCTGAAGCGCGGTGTGTGCGTTGAAAGGTGATAGGATTGCAAAAAACACCTGTTTTGAGAGCAAATACATATACATACGTTTAAAAAGGGTAGTGAACTCCTGTTCATAATCACACATGAGTTCCTGAGTAGTGCTTTTCTTTAAATATCTTATAAAGATGATATCTATGATACTCTGACAAGTGAGGGTTGATATGCAGTTACCTGCTTTTTTACAACATTATAATTGTGTTAAATATACTTTGCACGGCATTCATTTTGAAAAGTTGACAGAAGTTTGCCATATGAGCACATCAGGTTGTTTGCCTTTTGTAGTAGGGACTAAAATCTGTACAAGGCCTCTTGATGTATCTGCAGTGTATACCTTTTAATGTGAAAGTGAGATCATTGATCTTATAACTTAATAATCATGCTTTCTCATGGGTGATAGGATGCACGGACAGGTGTTTCATTAAAGCATGGAGGACTCTGGTCCAACAGGTCAGTTTTGGTGTATTATGCTCAGAAGCATATCTGTCCTTGGTCAGTGGTTCCTTCTTGCTGGACCATGCCAGGTGTTAAACTGGGGGATGTAAGTTTGCACTTCCCTGTTTCACTGCAGATTGTGTTTTTCCAAAAATGTTTTGACTACTCTTTATCTTCACTGTCTGTTTGCTGCATTCAGGCTTTTGTGCTCCCTTTTCTGTTGTTCCTATGTTTTGTTTCTGCTTTTTTTTTTTTTTTTTTTTTTTTTTTCCCCTGCATTGGGTGTATAGCATTCTGAGAACATTCTGCTTATATCACTGTTATGATAAAAAAGACTTACATTCTGCATTAGTGGAAGGTTATGAGGGTTATTTTTTTCCTTGTCTTTTTTTTTTTTTTTTTGGCTCAGTTGTGGTAATGTTTACACACAATACTGAAAATTTGTCACTTACAGAACATTGCTTTTTTTTTCTCTGTTTGTGTCTACCTCCTGTTACTCTTAATTAGCAATAATTTATGTATTTATTCCATGGTATTTATTATAGCAGTTCAGGTATTGAGGCAGACTGGATGTTTTCTCACGGTATCCTTCAGCATCCCTTTGTAAAGTTTTATATTAAAAATACTGTCAAATATTGTTGTTTTCTTGCTTCTCAGTGGACAGTTTTTTAACGGTTTGGCTTATCAGACACATTAAATGCTAAATTTTCTTACATTTAGCTCTCTATTGTTTACTTACATGAATGTTTTTGTGTCTGTCCTTTGTTCCAAAGCCTCTTTTAATGGATGCTGTAACAGCTTTTTTGTTTAAACAGAGGCAATCGGTGAGAAATTAGGGAGAAGATGGGCTATTAAACCCATTTTATACATTTTCTGCAAAAACACGACAAAACCATGTGTATTAAAACATGCATGTGCCAGGAGCTCCATGTCTCTTGGAAGCAGAACATCTCCCCCTTCTCTCCTTATTTTTGGTCTGCTTAGGTCCGAGGGGAGCACAGAGCCTGGGGTTGGAGAAGGGGTGACTGGGAGGCACACTGGGTGGGGTGATCCAAGTGCAGACTTTGAGTTCACCTATGGCCTGTGCTCCTGGCTAGGGTGCAGCTAGCAAGAGGCTCAGTCACTTGTGTCTTCTTGCTAAAGGTGTGTACCAGCAGTGAGATGTGGCTTTGTGCTGGAAGGGATAACTATTCCAAACAGATTTGAATAGCCGTTATTTGATGACTATTCCAAAGAAAAATCAAAGGAGTGCCAAAAGATTGAGTAACTCTGAATACTTCTTAGGCTGGGCTATTGCAAAATTCAGTTGTGAAACCTTCCCCAGGGTATTGGATAAAATATTTTTTTTTCTCTGCAATAGGTTTAGAAAGAGATTGTTACTAAGTGTTGCTTTGCAAGTAAAATTTATCCATCAACATCTGTAATGAGGTGATGAGCTCTATGGGAAACTGGAGTACTATGCTAGTCTGAAGAATTTTGAATGCAGAATGCTGTGTTGCCCTAGTTCTCTTGACTGACTTGAGAAACACCTGTCTTGAGAAACATTGTGTATAGGGGTGTGCTTGTGTACTTGGATGGCAGGGCATGGAGATTCTCATTTTTAAGTCTTCGCTGCTTTCACGTTGTATAATGTTAGACATTTCAGTAGCCTTGTACTTGTTTGTTTACATTAATGAAATATTCCCTAAATAATTTGATAAATACTTCTAATTGTAGTAAAGACTCATCATGCAAAGCAAATTTCTGGAAGTTATGTGTGAAACATTTGCATAGCTTTTAAGTGGCTAAATGTGCTCCAGTCTTTTATCAAAGGGAAGCAGCTGTGCAGCTATTGACAATGTTTAGGTTAATCCAAAATGGAGGTTCAGGAGGAACAGAAGCCCGAATAGGCATTGCACATGCATCAGTAAATTTCCAGTCTCTCCTAGGCTACCTCCTCAGCTCTAAATCCTTCCAAAATGTCTGAAGGAATGAATGAATAATCCTCCCTCGCTTAACTGCTGCTTTTATTTGCCATAAATATGTGATATATAAAACCTGAGCATGACTTAACAGACAGTGTTTTCCAAATGATGATGGAACTAACAGATGAAAAACAAAACCAGAAAGACGCACAAAGTTTGTTACAGGGGTAGATGACCTGTTTCCATAATCAGGCCAGTCATAATGTTTTTAGGTGTTTGAAGGAGTTGGTAATATCCACCTCCTGCAAAATCTGGGGTACTACATCTCGTCTATATTGAGCATATTACACCAGTGTCTTCCATTCCTTTCTAGTCTTAGCTGATGATCCAAATGGCAGTAAGGCAGTTCAGGCTGTTGCATGTTTTTTGGGAATCTAGAAAGCTGCAGAGTGTATCCAACAAGAAGGTTAGAGCAGTGATAGTCAATGCTGTATGATGCTGTGTATCTCTGATGCACAGGCAGAAATATAAGCAGTGTTACAAAAAAGGTGTTGGGTTCATATTGCAGCATGAAGTGGGAGGAGTTACCCATAGGTGGGGAACATACTGCATAGATGCCTGGGGGTAGGCAGAGTGGTGGCAAAACACTTCAATCCCTTCCTTCTTTTGAGGCTCATCCCTGCTTCATCTCTTCTTTGGGATCTCTACAGATGTCATAGAATCATAGATTCAAGAATGGCCTGGCTTGAAAAGGACCACAATGATCATCTAGTTTCAAAGCCCTGTTATGTGCAGAGTCACCAGTCACCAGACCAGGCTGCCCAGGCCCCATCCAACCCAGCCTTGAGCGCCTCCAGGGATGGGGCACCGCAGCTTCTCTGGACTGCTGTGCCAGGGCCTCACCACCCTCTGAGTAAAGAATTTCTTCCTGATATAGAAATTTCTTCCTACTTCAGACCATGTAAAGAGTCAGTTTCCCTCCTGCTTTGTAAGATCCCCTCAAATAATATTGCCAATGAAACAATTACTGTTTTCCAACACATATACCTATGCATGTATGTATTCTGTTCATTACTTATTGATCCTTGATGAAAGTGTTATCAATGCAATATTTTGTTCTGTGAGCTGAATACAGGGAACAGTGGGTATCTGAGTATGTCTTCAGAGAGGCATGGCTGGTCCTGTGGCGTAGACTGCTCTGATCTCTGAGCTGGGCTTCCCCTGGTTGCACACTGGCCAGGGAAGGACAGGCAGCTTCTGGGCTGGGAGTTTGAGGTACCTCTGTATCTTTGCTGCAGAGTAAGGAAGAAAGTATGCTTTTAAAGCTTGCATAGTATAAGAGTGATTCCCTCTTACTTCAACTTCTGTCATCATTGTACTGATATACTTTAGATTATCTGCATAATATTATTTCCTGTATTCTGAGCTCTTCTTTCTTCATAGTCCTAAGCTTTTCAAAGACAAAGTGTTGGTGCGTTGAACTCTTTATTTTTGTGACTTCATGGTTTTCTGGTTTTGAGGATTCTGTCTTGCTTTTTATTGTCTGGCTTTTAATATACAGTTAGGAAAGGATTCTTTATTCCTGAAGAAACAGCTGAGCTCTGCAGCACTCGAAGTACAATAATACAGCAAACTGAAGGAGCATTAGAAGTGCACACTTCTTTGAATAATTGGGCACTTTTCCGGCAAAGGGCCACAAAGATGATAAAGGGCCTGGAGCATCTCCCATGTGAGGAAAGGCTGAGTAACCTGGGTTTGTTCAGCGTGGGGAAAAGAAGGGGGGAATCTGATTAATGTTTGTAAATATCTAGAGAGAGGCAAATGGATGAGGCCAGGCTCTTCTTAGAGTTGTGTACTGATAGGACAAGGATCACTGGCCTAAAACTTGAACACAGGATGTTCCGTACAAACATGCAGAATAGCTTATTTAGGGTAAAGGTGACAGAGCACTGAAACGGGCTGTCCAGAGAGGATGTGGAGTCTCCTTCTATGGAGATATTTAAGACCCATCTGGACGCCTGCCTGTGTGACTGTCAAATGGTTTATGGACTGATTTGGCCTGGTTATGATGTGGAATATCAATAACCAAAAATCATAAAACCATGACAGTGACCTATTGTACACAATCTGCTTTAGCAGGGGGATTGGAGTCAATAATCTCTTGAGGTTCCTTCCAACCCCTGCAACTCTGTGATTCTGTGATTCATTTCACTACAATCAAAAGGAAATGTGCAAGCTGTAAAGCAAAAAACTGCAAATAGGCAATCTATGTTAACATAAATTACAAAAGCAGTGAACTGTAGCTAATTAAGAATAGCCTGGATATTGTGACTCAGAAAGCAGTTTGAATACATGATAACTTCAATTTATTGGTGGCTGCAGTTGAACCTAAAATATTTTCAAAACACTTTACATCTTGCAGTAATGAAACTGGACCTACGACCTCCTATGCAAATGAACCCATCCTCCGCACTGCATTTACATCTCAAAGTCAATGCAGGACTGCTCTTCTGTTACCAGGACACAGGCTTACCAAACCTCAAGTTATTTCCTTCAGAACTGATACTGTAGCATCTAAAACCATGACTCTGTCATAAGATGTGTTCAGCTGGCTTCTGCATCCATTCAAGGTTCAGTGATCACTACCATACCACTCACCTAATTCTTGCTTGCACATAAAAGATAGCTCTTTCTTTCTCTCTTACCCTGAAATTTTGCTGCTGCTGTTTCACTTGTGGTTTTCCTTGAAGCTGTTGTGAAATGATGTAAATGAAAGACAGAGTTAGTTGGAAACTGTGAACAAAATATTTGCAAACATTTGCCCAAAATATGTTTGGCTTTTCCTAAGTGATGATACTGGTGGGTGTGCTCAGGAGGTGAAATCACAAGGAAAAGAAAAAGAAGCTGGGACGCAGGTATTTTTTAATTTTTGTTTTTCCTGTGAATGAGAATTTAATCCTAGAACATGTCAAAAGTAATTCATTTAGGGTAAATTAAATAATTAAAATTTCTCTCTGTTGAAAACTTGGATGAAAAGGCCTTTTTTGGAGCATCATCCTAATGCTCTGCTGGAAGTGGGATGGAGCCGTTTAGTTGGCCTGGCATATACTTACAACTATTACTTACAGCTGCCTAATATACTTACAACTAACACCGTTCCATTGCTTCCCACATGCAATGTCTAACATCGTGACAAAATGTAATGTTCTTCTTTTGCATATCTAAATAGCAGTTTTTTTTAATAGCTGCAGTAAGAAACATGAGTGCACCAGTAAACTTCCACACAATTATGAGCCAGCTTTACAGCAGACACAGCTGACTGATGTCTTGAGGCTCTCTGATGCTCAAAAATGAAAAGAGAAAGAAGTGTTTAAAGAGGGCAGTATGTGTGTTCCACACTGCTGGAGGGTACTACATGTTATTTTAGTGTAATCAAAAGTGTTTGCCTGGGACACGGGTATCTTAGAAACTACCCTAGTGGGACAACTGTGAAAAGAAATTTCATTCCCATTGGGTGAAGAATGGTTTCAGCTGCATTACAGAGATGATCCTGCTGCCTTCTAGTGACAATCCTGGACACCAGCTCTGTACATCACAGATATTGCACTCAAGTGTGATCAGCTGAACAGTCACGTTTACATGGAAATGTACAGTATGCATGGAAAAGGTTTAGATGGTGTTGCAGTAGAATTGCCAGGTCACGGCCTGAACCCATGGTTGAGCACCAGGTGAGAAGGTGTGGCTAGCCCAGGGAGCTCAGGGACAAGCAGTGCACCTGAGTGAATGGAAGGGTGGAGCCTGGATCCATTCCTTCTTACCCTCACTTAAGGGTGAGCAGCTGAGGGAGCAGCATCTCTTTGGATAGAGACTGTGCTCCTCTTGGGACGTCATTGATCTTTTGAAGGAGTCAGCCAATTTTCCTTTGTTAACCTGCTGTTCCTCTGTAGGGTTTGTATCCCTCTAGAAATCACTGTCATTGCCTTCTTTTGCCATACAGGTGTTTACTACAAGGGTTTAGTTTTTGCAGGCTGAGTTGTCATCTTTGGTAGAATGACACTACTTCTGTGTGAGACAAATTGTATCTGTTAAGGTGAAGTACTGCTGCTGGGCTGGGCTTGTGACCTTGAGCTGCTTGGCATAGTGCGTGCAGTGTTCATCTGTAGCTAATGTTGCTTAGTTGTATTTATTTTCTTTAGAGCAATAGGGATTTCTTTTAGAATTATTGGAGGCTCCACTTATCCAGCACACTGCTTCAAGCTACAGTGTATGGCTTTTGTCTCTATACTTTTTTTTTTTTTAATTCACAAGACAAGAATTACTTTTTTTGTTGCAAAAATGTGTCATAAGGCACCTTTGTAGAACTTGATATTATAATACTTATAAAGAATGTATAAAGCATGCTTTAATGTCATTCTAATAAATCATGATGTCATATTAGGCTATTCAGTACATGCATCAGATGTTTTCTGAGAATCTGTGGGAAGAATTTCATTCTGTATTTGTATCCACCTAGTGTATGTCATAGGAATATTTTTATTGAATTTAAATCCAGGTGTATAAGATACCTGACTGAGTTTTCCATATATGAAATAGTCATATATAGTGAAACTGCCTCCTGGGAAGAGAAAGTAAGCAGTAATATGTATCTACAAATCATATGAATAAAATGAGTCTGAAGGGCTCTTAATGCAGATCTCATTCCATTTCAGCTTCCAAACTTCTGGCTTTACAATAGCGGAGGCTGGAATTATTGTTACTGGAGTGTGAGATGAATGTTAACTATCACCTTCCTCCTGAGATACTTACTTAACAAAAGCAGGCTGCAATAAGTAGTTCTGTTAGTTCAAAATGATTTTATTGATTTCATGGACTATTGCACAAGTACAATACAGTCAAACATTCTTGCACCATGCAGGCTCACCTCCACTTTTTAATTTTTTTTCTTAAGCTTATTTGTCACATTGTCCACAAATTCATTTGTCTTTGTTATTATGGGCTGAAAATCTTACACTAGCCATTAGTTTGACCCTGTATACTGAACTCTATGAATTTTTGTGGAAATGTGTTTTGGAACAGATTCAGGAGCACCTTAAGTATGGGCTGATCAAAATGTGAAGTCACAGGCTAATTGGAAAGCCAGAAGACTTCAAATTTATTTTGTTCTCATCTAGTGGGCTTGTTTATTTGTTTTTATTTTTAAATATGTGCATCCGAGGCTTTGCACTTATGTGTACAAATTTAAAAAGGATTAGGACTGCAGCTTGGATAACCATAGAGATAAGGGTGGTATGGCTGTGCTGGGACAGATTCACCTACGTGCAATAGGACATGCTCATTTTCCATTAGACCTCAGTCAGTTTTGCAGACAAAGCTTGGGAAATAGTTTTGCAAGATTGGAAAGTCGGTGCAAAAAACTTCCTGTGGGATGTAAATTTTGCAAAGAGGAGGAACATTTGCTGTAAGCATGCTATGTCCTAACCTGGCTCAGATACAACTGCATGCTGCTGCACGTGGGAGGAAGCTGCCGCTGGGATTTGGGGCTAAAGTGAGGGTACCAAGTCTCCTCAGTGCTGTGTACCACTGGCAGCTGTGGCTTCTCATGAGGCCATGGTACATCTCTACTCTCACAGACTCATAGAGGTTGGAAGGGACCTCTGGGGATCATCTAGTTCTACCTCACTCTGGTAAAGCAGATGCTCCCTGTAGCTGTGATGCCAAACCAACACCTTCTGGACTAACTGCAGGTGTCTGTGCAGGTGGTGGACTTCAGGAACAGTAATGCCTATAGTACCCCCATCCTCCTTTTCCTCTTCTAATTGAAAACTGCTCATAGGAGCAATCTCATTTAGACTTACAACACTGGGAAAATTGTTTAAGGGAGAGGTTTGGGGGAATTATCCTAGCTGGTCTCCTGAAGGCCTAATTTTGCAGCACAGGGATCAAAAGTTTTTTGGACTTTCAAAGTTAAGACTGCCTGCAGTGATGTAAACATTAGAGGATAGAAGATGAGAGTCCAGTGTGGAAATGTGCTAAACCAAAGTGAGCGTTCCTGCTGAAGTAGAGGCCAAGCTGTAGCGTTAGAAGACTACGATTTTAGCAGATCCAGTGATTTGATGTGCAGATGTCCCATATTAACTCCTCAGGGTTGAATGCCTTGCCGTGTATCTGAAAGCCCGCATATTGTGTAGCATTTTGGCTCTGTGTGGAAGCAAAAAGAAAGAGAATGGTGGAAATTGTATGGAGAGGCTAGTTATGTATTTTGATATTGATACTTCTGGTATGAAATGGTGATTTGAAGTAATATATTTTAATTTCCTTTTTTTCTTTTGTGAAAAATAGACTTTTACATGTGTGGAGAAACTGAGATGTTTTGTTTGGAGTCTTATCTGAAAACAAAGTGAACACACTGTCTGTGTACAGGTTCCTATCAGTGATTGAATGGTTGTTCATAAAATGTGCTTTAGTTTTCTGAAGACCTGAGCAAAAAATCTTATGGTTTCCTTGCAAAATCTCTACCTTCGTGATCAACTTTAAGGAAATAACTGAATTGGATGAGCTTGTATGACTGCAGAAAGGGGAAGGATTTGTGTTTATATGGCAGTAACACAAAATTAGACCTCTTATTTTTCTGTTTGTGCTGTTCTTACAGGAAGACATATAAATAAACATGCTTTTAAGATGCTTTATTAAGACAGAGCCTCCCAAAGGAATACATTTGGTCTAGGAGTTGCACAAAGGAAGGCTGGCAAGAACTTTCTAGGGTACCTTGTTCCATTTCACCCACTCTAGCAGGTGATTCCCCAAAGTGGCAGAAACATCTCATCAAATGCTTTTGTATCTCAAAGGCCCACTTTGTCTAGTCAAGGAGCAACCTTACTGAAACCGCATTTGTGCATTTTTGCCTTGAAAATTGTGTTCTGCTGCTGCCAAATCCTTCAGGTGAAGGTTATGGCAACATTACTTGGCCTTTACCCCAAGCAGGAGGACAGGCACAGCTGGGTTGGAACAAAATCCAGCTACCTGCAATGCCATCCTTGGTTTGCTAGGTTCCTGGAAAGATGTGCTGTTGTCCATTGGGGCAGAACATAAACAGGCTTAATGAGTACAGAATTGGCAGGAGCCAATATTTCTTCTCTATGTGAGTTCTGTTTATGAGCAACTACCTGAGAACTTTTAAAAACTGTTTATTCATGAGAAATCTTGGAGAGAATACAGGTGAACTTCCTGGAAGCCTGCACTTTGCTGTGATTTTATTAATAAGCTTTGCTTCCTATGTAGCTATTTCTCTTCCATGGTGAGTAGGTGAGCTATGCTGCTCAGTGCGAAAAATACAGTCAGAATTGCTCTATGTCCTGAGTTTTGGCTTCACTGACTCTTATGGGCGAGGTGGCAGAGTTCAACTCTTGTCTTCCCTCCCTGCTCCTCCAGTGAGTTGAAGGAATAAAGGATGGTGAAAATCCATCTTGTCAGAGAGTTTATTGGGCTATAAATCAACTCTTCTCATCCCAGGAAAGATCTAGACATTACTACTGAGGCTCAGGGTGTCAGTACCATAAATAAACTGTTAGGAAGCACATAGCACATGATGCTGAGCAGTAAAGATGCATTCCCATGCTCTTAAAGGACTAATCAGAGTACTCAGTTCTAGGTCAGACCTTGGTTATCCTGAATGACACTAGCCCCTTCACCTCCACCGGAGGTTTAAGAATTGGAGTATGTTAAGGAAATGATCCAAAGATTGGAGCAAAGAGGTCGAAGTATAACTTCAGTTTCAGTTGAGCTCAGTGGTCCTTTATAGTCCAGGCATGTCTGTGTCAGGTTGTGAGCTTAAAGCTGTTTTCTTTCTAAAAAAAAGAGGGGTGGCTGTGATAATGCGGAATAAGAGGAGGGCTGGGCACCAATTCTCCTCCTCCTATCATGAGACCAAAGGGATAATTGAAGTTTACAGAAGAGGTTCAAAGTTAAGATACTCAGAAGCATTTTTTTAGATTATTCCATTGAAATTATGAAGAAGCCACAAGGAGAGGTACCAGACCACAAACAGACACTGAAGTACAATATCAAACAAATGAAAAGAGGTGATTTTCCCTCTAGGGATACAGAAGTACAGCATAACAGACCTGTTTGTAAGGAAAGATCTTGCACAGCAAGTTGGTGTCATTAGTCATAAGTAATTTGAATACAGCTCTGCTTCAGCTACCAAGCTTGGGCATTCTCAATAGGTTGCCATACTATTCTATACATTTTTAAGCTAAATTCTAAAACTAGTTCTACCCCTCTCTCAAAAGCTTTTTTTTTTTTTCTTAAGTGACCTGTAACTTGCCACTTGTAATTTGTATTTATACTCTTACAGTCTCTAGTGCCTGTACTTTCAGTATTGCTCTGTCTTGTACTCTCATGGGTCTCTGTCACCAGTCTCTGTTCTTTCTCACCAGCCTTTAAAATGTAACTTCTAAATAGCACAGCTGTTGTTTTGTTTGCTCAGCTTAGTCCCTCTGCAAAAATAATGGCTTGTTAGGATATACGGTTATATGACAATACCATTGCTTTGCTAACAAAATTGTTTTATGACAGAACACATTAGTTTGTCAGAGGATACAATTACTGCCAAGACTAAGATGGGTAAAGAGAAGTCATACATGTATACAGATCAAGGCTGTTTAGAGATGTCATTAGTAACTCTAAGTTTGGAAAATCTGTCAAGTAATGTAGATGGATAACTAATTTCACTGGTTAAGCAAAAATTGGTTGGAATATGGCCTAATGCTAGAATGGGAAGATTATCCCCTGATAGAAGCAACTAATAGCAACCCTTGGGAAGGCTCAGTCACACTTTCTGGATGTAACTTGGCTCAGGCTCTGGTCATGTTCTGGGTGGCATCTGTAGGGCAGTTCTGCTGGAGTCCCGCCAGATCACCCATTGCTTGGAGGTGGGAGAGCAAGCAGGAGGCAGGCTGAGGAGGACACCTGACTCCAAAAAAGGGAGAGCTACAAGAAGGTTTAACTTGTATGTTACAGAACTATATGGGAAATAGAGGCTTGGCAGTAGTCCCCAGTCTTGTAGAATGAGCTACAAAAAGAAAAATATGTCTGTCGGATGGTGCTAGACAAAAATGGAACAACAACAAAAAAAGGCAAAACATTCTAAAAATGACAGCAGACAGTCATTGGAACAGTTTGTGAAATGGTGAGTCCTCCATCTTTGCACAGAGATTAGAGTTCTTTCTTTGAAAAGATACTTTGATTCACATATCCATTAATTGCGGGTCTTGATTTATCTAGTTTAGACCAAAGAATGGTCCCTTCCAAGTATGGGAATGCTGTCACCACTTTGACTCCAGCTTCTCAGCAAAGTTAGAACAGACAGAATATCTCTCTTTTCTGAGTTTCCTTTCAGTTCTCCTCACCTGGAAGCAGGTTCTACTGACCTGTGGTGCTGTCGCAAAAGACTTAGGAAGAGGAAAGCCTTAGACTGAAATATCTTTTGTGCTCTTGCAGAATTAGGCCCTTCTCAGTTGCTGCTTAATTTGCTTATCCAAAAGAGAGAGCTTTAAGCCTGTGGCTAATTCTGCTCATAGGGAACAGTTCAACACATTTATCATAGAAATTACTACCAAAAGAAAGCCCATTGTAAATGTTGCTTGGGAGACAGGGAAGAAGGCTTGGCTTGAGTAAGGGATTTGCCCTTCTGCTTTCCATCCAGGCCAAAGGGCAGTTGCACGGACTACGTGATGTTGCAGTGATAGTTTTATTAGGCAAATGTGTTCACTGCTGACTTCTGCTGCTCAGTGTCTGCCTTCACGCATCACTGCAGGAAGGAGAAGGCAGCCTGCGACACATGGAAAAAGTGAAACAGAGGGAAGTGGGGTCACCAGGGAACCACTTCTTTTGCTGGCAGGGATCTGTAAAAGAAAACTAGATGTAGAAAAGAAACAGCATGTGAACGCTGGAATATATTTCTGGTGCCTGGGAAAAGCGTTTTGTCTCCTGTGTTCAGGGCTGGTAGATAGTTCTGTCAGACCATGGGGTGGCAATATTTAGACTCTGTGTGCAGAAGTTAGTCATTTAAGGGAAGCATAGTGTGCTCAGTATGCAGAGGAGATAGAAACAAAATGACTTCAGTTACTGTCCCAGTTACTACTTCATGTTCCTCATCATATTTCACACAAGGCTATCTCCTCCCTCTGATGAAAACTGTAGTATTTCCAAGGGTGTAAGCCGTATCCTTTCTGGCCTTCTTTTTCACAAGTAAATTTATACCTGTGTTTATGTATCGTATACTGTGTCTTCCCAAGAAAACTAGCCACTTTGGGTGCAGATATCATTGTGTTGGTTCCTATGGCAGAGTCAAAATTTTCTGACAGAGTTAAAACCTCTGTGGGTTAAAATAAATGTTTTTTTTTTCTTTTTTCTTTTCTTTTCTTTTTTTTTTTAATGTGATAGCAGAGTGATTAAAAAAATGTTCATTTTTGTTAATGATGTCAAATAGGTAGCCTCCTGATAGTAAACAGGAGCAGGACTAGAAATCAAGTTCTTCCTTTTCTTAAATTAGATTTAAGAGTGCAGATCAAAACCTAAAATTCTCTTCAGTGTTAACCTTTGATTTTGGTGCATTAATTTCCATTGCTTAATTTTGTTTATGCAGAAAAATTGAGGATGCAGTAGGTTTAAGCCCTGTTTACATTTGTTACCCAGCCTCCATTACATTAACCCAAATGGACAGAGTGTGCCAATAGCTATAAGCACCCTGGCAGCTTTATTTCCATCCTGAAACCTGTGAATGTTTGCCTGTGCTGACATACCTAAGGGAAGAGCTTAGTGCTGCTTAATAAAGGCCAAAAGTTTTATTAGCTATTCAGGCTTCAAACAGTGTTTCATGCAGTGGAGAATAAAATAAATATTCTTCTGAACTAAACAGTAGAGAAGTTATTGTGTACGGTAACAAAGCTGAACCATGCTGTAAAAAAAGCAGTATATAAACAGAGGCTCGTATATTCTTCTTTATGTGCTTGCTCTTTGTTCCCGTATGAGAAACCTTGCAACAGATTAAGTGTTTTGGATGAGGATGAAAGATCAGCTCTCAGCTGGCTGGCTACTTCAGACATCCCCCCATGTTCTGCATCCTATGAGAACAGTTCCTGAGTTGAAAAGATGGCCTGTTTTCTTTTAAAGCTGTAGGGCTGTGTCTGAGATCTAGTGAGCTAGCCGAGTTTCATTGGAAATTTGCTGCCTAATTGCAATCATCCTTGTGGGGTGGATAATTGTTTTTTGTCTCCTGTGAGTTTCTATAAATTGCCTGCTGTTTCAGAGAAACATTGTATGTAATGAAGTAATAAAAGGTTTTGGTATTTACTTTTTGAGGAATGGTGTTTTAAAAGTGGAGGAATTGGAGTTGTGGGATGTAAATGCAGTTCAGCATAATGGGGAAAGTATGTGCAGATGAGGAGTTACTCTGGATCCCTCGTGTCCCATAGAAAATGACCAGCACAGCATTCCTTCAGCAGCCATTACAATGACAAGGACTAATACGCTGGATTTCCATTAGAATTTATTATGTGGATTTACAGAAGAACAATGCTTGCCCTCTCTATGCAATTTAAGTCAAATTTTTACACTACCATGGTTTTGCTGGCTCGCTACTGATCTAGCAGAGCAGGAATTTAATAACAGAGGCTTTCAGGCTGAACTCTAAAGGTACAATGAAAACTGAATTAAGCCTTGCAATAAGGACATTCATTAGCTAGGGTGTAAGGACATCCAGCAGGTAATATTGACTTAATTTGCTCTAATAGGAAACTCTCTCTCAAGGTCCCTGCTATCTGGACAGCCGCAGAGGACCTTGGGTGCATATTCGCAGTGCGGACTGCGCTCTCCTCTAGGAACCTAGTGGTTCCACCAAAGGCACTGGTGCCAGAAGGGTGACTCTTGATCAAGGGGGACTCCTCTGAGTGGTAGAGGAGTAATACAAACTCTACCATGTCAGAGCTCTTGCTTTTGGCACAGGGAGCACCTTCATTTATCACTCCTACAGGGTGAGCTGGAGTTTGGGCACAGAATAGATGCATGTGACCCATGTCAGCTCCAGTTACGGAGCTGCTGCTCAAAACACTCAGCAGTGGGGAGATCAAGTGGTTCCATCCAGGGAGAGACGAGGGAAGTGAAACCTATCACATTAATGTGACAAGCCCAGCTGTGCTTGTCACCTGCAAGCTCTTTCGTCTGGAAGCCTCTGACAGCGGCTGATTAAAGTGACTAAAAATGACTTCTTCAGAAGCAAGAAATTGTTATTCCCCGGAGATACCTGATGTGCACAGATGAAAAGATGTGGATGTGAAGAGGAAGGAGCCAGAGTACCTGCACGCCCTTTGTGGGTTGGCCTGATGGAACATCTTCACATATCCTTTCTCCTTAATCCCAGCCTTTGTTGTATGCCTTGGTAATGCCCCTTCAGCCGAGTCACTGCAGTCTCTGGCTGGGACAAAGTTCTGCTTGCTTATTCTTCCCTCCTGGTGCATCCTGGCCAGCCTCTTCCAATTGATGATTCCTCCCTCTCCTAGTTCCTGAATTCATTTTATTCTTTTGTCATCTTTATGTCATCTTTATCTTCTGTACTGTTGACAGACAGTCTGATAGTTCACAGTGTACCATTGCATGGCTCCTAGCATGCAGAAATTCCCCATCAAACATCTCAGACTTTCTTACATGCCTCTGGGAATGTACCTCAGGTGTCTTATTTCTACTATTGTTTTATTTCCTGTTGCAAGCAGATAAACTGCAGTGCTCAATCTTCATAAAAAACAGTACAGCCAGTTCTGTTAACTCCCTGTATTGCTACAGTCCTGTCCTACACTGATTTCCAGCTCAGTTCTGATCCTTGGAGTGACTGTGCAGGGCAGCCTGCTCTATTTCATGTAGATAGACTTGCACACACTATCTCTGGTACAGGAAGAATACAAAAGGGAGGTTCTAGCTTACTGTCTTTATTACCAGTCCCAAATCCTGCTGGATCCGTCGGTTGGGAGATTTGATAAGTACCTTTTGCATTGTTGTAATAAACAGCAACTCCATGTTTGTGTTGCAGGGTTGCAGGATGTCTCCATGGATCTTGCTTAGCAGGGGTATTCAGTTTCTATTTCCAGCTCTCGTGTCAATATGGCACATTGGTTATAAGGAATCCGAAGTAATTTGTGTTTGAAGAGCACCCTGCTTTTATTTACATTAAAAAAAAAACTGCTAAAGTGAAAAATACTTTAGACAGATCTGCAGCAACACTCAGATTCAGACAGGTGGTCCACAAGGACACCTAGGCAGGACTGCCAGTTCCTTGGTTTCCTTAGAGATGCCAAACTTCCCGAAGGCTTTCTTTGCTGCTGAAGGAAGTGAGCTCTGGAGGAGTCAGTAGATCCGTAGTTTACATTCAGGAAGAGAGAAAAATAGAATTACAGAATCAAGAGTGGTTCATGGAGTGTTTTATTTTTCAACTTGCAGCTTGCCTATAAGCAAAACCATGGTAATATTGACATGTGATTCCAGGTTAGTCCCAGACTGATTCCATTGATCAAGGTAAGGATGCTAACGTCTGTTGGAAAGCTGAACTCTTCAAGAAAGGGACAATGTTATGTTCAGCTCTCATCACAGCTGGAATCTGGATTCCTGACCAGGATTCTAGTTAATATGTCTGACAACGTAATGCAACTACAAGCAACAAAACCCTCTGAGCAAGGAACAACCTCACTGCTGATGCAGCTGCCAATATCAGAGCGGTGACTGGTGGTTAATTGCAATTGTATACGTTGCTGAATCTCCATGACCAGTGCCAAGGAAGGGACTTCTGAGCAACTGTCCGTGCTGTGCTTAGTGCAGCTGAGCAGGCCCCAAGCCCTCGCTGCTGTTCAAATGTGCACACACCTTCTGTATTTCTTGATCTTCTGAAAAGGAAATGCTTCATTTCATCTGATATCCCATTAGTTAGGCAGCTCAGATCTCTCAGTACCAATTCCTTCCCCCATCAGTGTTAATTTAAATTTCTATTTTTCCCTTTTGGTAACAGGCAACAACCAAGATTGGTTTCTCTCATGTTCCTTTTCCTGCTGACACGGAGGCTGCACTTTGACTACCACAATTAAGTACACTTCATGTGTTTTCAATTCTCTTTTTCAGTTATGCAGACTGAAATTGTGTAGAATATGAGGTGAAAACTGATGTGCTATTTCAATAATGATTTAACAGAGTGAGATGGAAACCAGTTCAAAATCTTTCCTCAGATTGTTTGTCTACTCTGATTAGGTATAGAAAACAAAAATAATGACAAGCAGATGTGAGATGAAGGAACTCCAGTATTTTACTCCTGTAAAAAGAGAGAGGGAGTTGCTGAACTGAACAAAACGTGTGAATAACATTGATCATAAGCATGGGGGATTTTTAATTTCTGAATTTTTGGGGGGTTGAAGCCATATTTTTACTTTTTCATCACTAGTAAATAATAAGTGGAGTTTGAAATGAATAATTAATCTTCTTATCAGTATTCTCTAGGTCTGTTGCCACAGCTTTCAGACAATCCATAATGTTAATTGCTAGGAAGCTTCCTCTCACTGGAGGGAATATTGCTTTCATGGTGGAGTTCTGCTGTCTCTTTTTGTTGCTACCTTTTTCTATCTGGAGGAGAAGTAATAGCGATAAAACATCTGATGCAACTTTTGATGAGATCATTAAACCTTTTGTCATTACCATGAGTATTTAAAACCTGATTGTGTTCTCTGTGAAAACAAGAGAGCATTGCTGGAATTTGACTTGTTTTTTTAGAAGCTGGAAGCTGTGAAGGGAACTTGTCATTGATAGTAAAAACGTATTGAACTTAACATGCGTTCTGAATAGAGCGGTGCTTGCAGTTTACAGTAAATATAAAGGTAACTATCTGATTCAGAACAGTAATATGTAATAACTGTCCTACCTTTCACACACAATAATCACAATAACTGGAAATAACACATTTTTAGAGACTAGGAAAACTTCACATTGAGTGCAAAGCAGCAGAAGCTCTCCCTGTTCTAAAGTTGTTGGACTTGTATCAGCCAGGGACTTCAAAGAGCTTGGATCTTCTTTCATGGAGTTCCTCAGAGAACCCTTAGAGATTGAAGTGAAACAGGTTTATAGGAATGCGTGCTGAAAAAAAAGGAGCACATAAGGTGAGATCCAGATTGCATCCTTGAAATGCTGTAGAAATTACATATGAGATACACTCCTCAGGTACTCATTCCTTCTTATGTTCTCCAGATATGAAATGAAGATGCAACTTTTATTCATGGTTGCTTATTTCTTTTTGCCTCCTCTAACTTTGAGAATTGTTAGATATTATATATAGTATGCTATAATTTGCTATTATTAGAAAAGTTACAAGTCTGCTGAGAAAGATCATATAAATATACTAGCAATATTTCCATCTTACAGAAATAGTAGAAGGAAATAATGCATATCCATAGATCAAAATATAGTTGCTGTAGCACCAGAAATATTCTACACTTTCTCCTAATGGTAAGATATAGCCTGGCTCAAATGACGCTTGCATTTCATTAAACATTGCTCTCATAACTTTAAATTTCTTAGCTTGAAGGAAGAGCTAACCTATGTGTTTTTTTTTTTTTTTCTTCAGGGAAGAAATGCAATAATAGCTAAGTCAACAATTGTAGTAAAACTTTAGTGATACTTCAATTACTTTGTCTGTTGGCTGAAGTCAGGAATGTTGCTGTCCATAAAAGAGCATAAATTACTTTTTCACATAATGGCCAAACCAGATAGGAATTCGCAGTCTTCAGTGCAGTATAGATACCACAAATAAATACTCTATTACAAAACATCTCATTAAAAATATTGTGCTTATGCAATGCCTCAAGTATATGCTCTTTCAATAACTTATCACATATATTTTCTTAAAATTATCATAGGAATGAATTAAATCTAGAAATACTAACAAACCAGCTGCCCTTATTAGCTACTTGTTAATTTAGTTGCTTAAAACTAAAGGGGAAAAGTTCTCTAATGAAAAAATGCCATGATGACTGTGTATGCAGCTCCTCATCTTTTCCCAGAAAAGGTGAATTTTGGAGACCATGGTGCTTTTTTTATATCATGTTTCGTGGTTTCATTTGTAGCCTACAAACTACCTGTCCTTTTCAAACCAAGGCTCTATGACCATTAGTACCAGCTTTGGGGTCTGGGGTGCAGCAAGATACATTTGACTCAATTCTGGGCACGTAACTGGGTTTCTTTTGCAGAAGCCAGTTTACATGACAGTTGGTGTTATCTTTCTGGTTTTTCATCTGCCTCAGTGGCTGCTGGGACTGTAACTGTTGAAAAACAAGGAAAGATGGATGAAGAGATGAGTGATACTTTTTTTGGTGATATTTTGGAAAATATCTGGCACTAATTTCTCACGTGCCTGGGATAGATATAGCCCCAAAGTAAAAAGACAGATTAAAATACATTGCCAGACATGATTTCAGGGCTAGCTGTGACTTAAAGGCTGTCCTGAAGTATATACAATCTAGACACAGGAAAAGAGACAACATGCCCACAAGGAAATAGAGGTAGAATTCTAAGATATCTTCTGTGAAATACACGGTGGTTGCAGTCCTATGAAATCATTTTCCAAAATCCAGGCAAGAAGTTGATCTTTAATATGGCTTGATGAATGTAAGCAAAGAGGGCTGAAAATTTTTTATTCTCTTTTCAAATGGTTTAGAAACAAATATTATTTATATTTGACTGTTCTTTGTTGAAGTTTTCGTGTAAAAGAATGCAAATTGCTGATGGGGACATGGAAAATCATCCTATGAACTTGAATGTAATTGCCAAAACTTAATTATCTCTAGTGTATATAGTGATTGTTTTACATTTATTTTATTAATTGTTTGCTTATATTACTAATTTAAAAAAGAAAAAAACTTTTTTGCAATGCTTAAGGGGGATAAATATTCTGATTGTTTAAAATGATAGTACCTATCTACCTTTGCTTATTAATTAGATGCATGGTATCAAATGAAGTTGATGAAAAACATAGGGAATACCACTTCCAAAACAAATTAGGAATACAGTATTTGATAACAAATTTGTAGAATAAAAGACTTTGCAGGTAGTTATGTGGAATCACAGATATGGATTGTAGGAACCCAATCTATGGATAATACCATTTGTTTGATGAATGAAGGGACTAATCAAGCAGAGTGCACCCTACTAGGGAAATATCCACATGGTAGGTGGATATTACAGATGACAAATGAGTATTTTGGAAGAAATGGGAATAAATACTGGGCATCAGTTAAAAGAAAAGGATGGTACTTGTTATGTGGACACTGAGCTTGGAAGGTATTACCCGTATGGTGGACTGGAACCTGTACCCTAAGAATAATAATGCTAAAGGTGATAATAGCAGATCTGTCAGTAGAAAGGCCTAGTAGTTTTCACTCATTCATCAGGTGGTTTATTCCCTCTCTAGAAGTTGTAGAACTAGAAAAGACTACAGTAAACATGTCAGCAATTATGGAGCAACTAGAAAATAAAACACTGGATAGTGTGTAGTAGCTATGTGTATCCTTGCTTGTTGTATGATTCAATGTTGGGGATGTATCCATAAATGTGAAGGTCAAAGAAAGTGAGGATTAAAATATATACATCATAATCCTCAAAAGAAAAGGAGGTACTGATATATTGGTTTGTTTAGCAATAGGGATCAGTATATTAGTTTAAGGACCAATATATTAATTTAGCAAAAGAAATCAGTGAGTGCTAATTCTAAAACTTTCCATTTCAACTTTATTTGGTGTGTGAACAGCCTTGTTTTCTCTTAATTCTGCTTCACAAGAAGAACTGGAGTCAGACTACATATTTTTGCATTTCACCAGGTGCAAGGATGTTTTCCTTAGATTTTCACATATATTGTTTTGGAAATTGCTTGTTATGGCCTAACAAGCGAAGGAAATTTGCCAAATTAGAGAAAAACAGCTAAAGATCAGCCAGAAGTCTCAGTGATGAAGCTGATGGCGAAAATGGGGATAAAGTGGGCATATGACCACTTTAGATACTACTGAGCAGACCCAGAGGGAAATTAGCATATATTAATGAGTTATGGGAAAAGAATGACTATGTATGCAAAATGTACTGCATATGTATGTCTTTTCTGTTTAAATGTAGAACCTGAACTCTGAGAACAAGTGCTTGTTTGTCGTTGCCTGATATGTATTGTGAGAAGTAAAGGAACGCCGCTTTCTAACACCACGTTAGAGAGTTTTCTTCCCAGATTTTGGATGACAGTATGGTACTTCCTGTGTTCAAGTTTTAGGTCACTGCTCCTTTTCCTATCTCTGCACACTACTGAGAAAAGCCTGGCCTCATCTATTTGTCTCCCACCTCCCTTTAGATATTTATAAACATTAATCAGATCTCCCTCAGTCATCTTTTCCTCAGGCTGAACAGACGCAGCTTACTCAGCCTTTTCTCACGTGGGAAATGCTCCAGGCCCTTCATCATCTTTGTAATCTCAGCCCTCTGCTGGACTTCTTGGAATGCCTGTCTTTTTTGAACATCGAGCCCTGCTGCTTCGTTGCTCCATGCTGCAGACTGGGAATCCTTTTGAGAGAGCTGTGTTTAATTACTTGCTGTAGAGACAGCTATAAAAAGCTGTCCGTCTTTTCCTCTACCCTGAACTCCCTCTCCTGGCTGACGGTGGAAGATATGTGCGTGCTGAGTCAGTTTTTCTGTATGCTCAAGGATTAGGTGGATGATGTGGAAGATGGTTTACTGCTGGCTCACAATAACTCTTGCATGGCAGAGAGAGGTAATGTTTGCTGCAGCAAACTGAAGCTGAGCTGCAGCTGGCTCTGAACAAGGTGCACAGTCTTCCCAGTCTTTTTTTCCTGTCAATATTCTAGTGAAAATGGAAATTATTATTTATTTCATTGAACTTAACTACCCTCCCCTGGTCCTCACCTGCACCTCATCTCATGAATGTCTCCCTCACTCCAGAGGCAATGCCAAATGCAAAGCAGTAATTTCTGAGCTGACTTTGCCAATGCAGATCTGACAGTTTTTCTGCTGGGTTTCTGCACCTTGCTCATAAAACATTTGAGCCTACCTCCTTGGCTGGGAACACTGCTACAAATAACTTTTTTTTTTTTTTTTTTTTCTATTCTGAAAAGAATCTGAAAAAGTATTCTTTATGAAAGACAGTATTAATATAATCCAGCTGATGGGTATGGACAGACAGTTGTAAGCAGTCTGACTTCCTTTCAGCTGAGCCTCACCTCCCAAGACATGTTAAGTGGTACCTCTTCTATCCGTGAGGATGGCTTAAGCCTCCAGAGCTCTAGGGTTAGGGAGCCCTAGGGGCTATCACTGGGGACAACTTTGTATGGGCATTTCTCACAGCCTCTCAGCTAGGGATGTTTGCTTGAAGTCTGCATGGCAGTGCTCTGCTAAACGAGCAAGGAGACTACTCCAGGAGTGCCACATTTGGTTGGCCACGGTAACCAAAGGCATAAGCCATCTTCAAGGCTCTTCTCACCAGCCCTGGTCAGACAGAATGCATGCCTCCTAATGTTGAGTACAGGTCTCCTGATAGGGCAAAATTAATGGATGGGTTATGGCTAAATCCTGGGAAATGTTCCCAGCAGAGAAAGCATTGTGGTTATCCTAATGCTTTTATAGCTATTGCAGTGTACACAGTAATGCTTAAATCCCTCTTAACACCAGGCAATAGGCACTCAGTGGCAACTTGGAGCAATTTGTTTTTTGAATTCTCCCCTTTGCATTCACCGGCACACGAAAGGCAGCTGATGGCTACATTGCATTTCTAATCAGGTAACTAATGACTGCATCACACAGTAGCAATCGAGTGCACTGCAGACTGCTTACTCTAACTGGCTTCACAATTAGATACTCCATTTTGTTCAGGATCATCTTTTTTTTTAGTGTGTGTGTATAATCTAACTTAGTCATAGCTTAAGTTATATGAAACTCTAAAACGTACTTGAGTATTAACATACCCATTCTCAGAAATGCCTTCGAGGGGTGCTTTTTCAGATAAATTTCCTGCACAGCTGCCTCTGCAATTTGTGGCTCTCTGAAGTGTATTAAGAGAATTTATTCTCCTGTTCCACAGATTCAGGAACTTAATGTTAGTTCCTCACAGGACATGAGAAATGAGGGATGTGGAATAGGATTCTGATCCAGTAAATAGATTCAGATGTCTGAGCTGCTATTTGACCACTTGTAGATCTCTAAATCCAGATCTCTTAAAAAATCCAGCTCACTTGCCACCTGCACTCCGCACAGCTTTTCTCCTTGATGAGTTTTTCAACTTTGCTATACCTAAAGCTTGTTTCCACAACCGCATGTGGTGTGCTTTCCCTGTCATGAAGGCCAGAGAGCTTGATGTCCAGCCCAGAGCTGGTTTGCAGGAAGGGGTTTGTCTGGAGCTGAAGGGGTTTGTCTGGAGCTTTTCCTGGGGACATGACCAGGCGGGTCACCCACAGGGGAGACCCATTCCTTCCATGTGGCTGTCAGAGGACGTATGGAACTGTTAGATGAGTGACTGAGCAACTGGTGAATGGATGAAACCAGCCCTGAGAACACAAGTGGAAGCAATTCACCTGTGAGACTGAAGAGGGTAGGCACTGGCTCCACCCCTCCCTAACCTCATTTAAGGGCTGGCAGCCACAAAAGAAGCATCTCTACGTAGTAAATGCCTCCTTTGGAGTGTTTGTACTCCTTGGAAAGGGGTAAGCGATTCCTTCTTTATTGCTGGATTGTGACTGCTACCTTTCTTGGGTGTATCCTTACAGAGGGTTATGTTCCCCACACCACCCTCTCCCTGTTTGTGTTTTAAGACGCTGTTGGGTGAAGAGGTGGAGGGGCCCTGGTCTGAGGATGCTCATGCACTTTGTATGATGGGATGGAAAACAGAAAAAAGTTGTTGCTGTTCTCAACTCATTTATGATCTTTCAGAAGACTTTCTGTACTCATTTAAAAGCCAGGCCGTGTTTTTCACGAATAGCATTTACTGTTTTTTCCCCTCCCACTCTATTTCAGAAAATAACTGTTATAATGTGCATTGCTGCCAGACAAGTACCACTAATTGCTACAGTTCACAGTGTTTCAAAAATAAATCAATAAAAAAAAAAAAAAAAAAAAAGGTAGCTGAAATGAACATAGAGGAGCCTTGACAACAAAGCCCATTCTTTGCTAAAATCAACTGAAAAAGTAGTTACTTCTTGTGTAGGAATGTTGTTTTTTTTTGTTTGTTTGTTTTGTTTTGTTTACTCTTTGCTTTTATTATTTTCCTTGCTCACAGCAGCAAGGAAGGAGGGGATTACTGAGACAGAATGAGCAGATTGCATTTCCACCTTGCTCAGCTCTGGAGTCCTCCAGATGTGGGTGGGATTGATACGATGTGGGTGCATGATGAACATCTCTGCTGTGAGAGCAGTGGGAGAGCTGGTGTTAGTATTCATGAGAATGGCATGTGTTTGACTTAGAAAAATAGGAAGAAGAAGAGGAGGGGAAAAATGAATTTACTTGTTGTTATCAGAGAACTTCTTTTCCCTGATCCCTATTCCCTCCTTGTAGGACGGTTACTGAATGGCGACATTTGTTTCCCTATCAATCTCTGTTTATTTCTGCATGAAACATGATGAAGAAATATTCTGGATCGTATTTTTTCTTCAAACACTCTACATAATTTACTACAGCTTTTAAAGACTTTCAAGTTCCTTGATTTACAAAATTGTAGCTTGAATGTCATTGGAAGTATATCAAGGAAGCTCTCAGAATAAAAGTACTCTAGAATGCTAGCTTGTATTTTAATTTGGACAGGAATTGTTATTTATACCAAATCTAATTTGGAAAAGACAACTAAAACAGAATATATGCAGCCTTACAGTCATCTATCTACAAGATAGAGAATCTGATCAAAACGCACTTGTGTACCACAAAGCAGAGTGAGATAAGCCATCTCAGTCTTTACATTTTAACAGCATCCATAACAAAAATCCAGGAAAAATGTTTCCATATTACATGATTTATGGTTTACTGCCTAAACATTTGCATCTGAAATACTTGGCTGAGGCTGTTGCTGGCTCCAACACAACAGCTGTAACCAAATATGAGAAACAGGCTAGATAGCCCACAGTGCTGTGGTAGA
Organism: Tragopan temminckii; assembly: GCA_028571105.1. Classification (NCBI taxonomy): domain Eukaryota; kingdom Metazoa; phylum Chordata; class Aves; order Galliformes; family Phasianidae; genus Tragopan; species Tragopan temminckii. The sequence continues at coordinate 31,981,353 of JAOWBP010002978.1, forward strand.
GGAGAGCAGCCCTCCTAGGTAACCATATCTCATGTCTTACTAGAGAAAGAAATGGACAAAATATTACCATTTCTCCTCTTTGGGTGCAATTCCACTCTTAGTACCAAGAAGTGAGCAAAGCTGGCTGAGCTTCTACCACTCTGGCAAACCCCAACAGGTTTGAGGAGGCCTATCTCCTGCAAGCACACTCAGACACTACTCTGGCAGCACTGACCTTTATCTGCAGGAAACCTGTGCCTGGACACTGGCCAGGAGGTTCTTCATTTCAACAGAAATGAAAACCTTACAAAATAGAAAGTGCCACTGCTGTGTCTGTGCCATTATCAGGTTAAAGAAAAAACTTACGAACCATATTTCTCTGGACTTAAGAGTTAGACCAACCTTGTGGAATCTGTTTATACTCAATAAGAATCATATGAAGAAGACCCAATAATTTATTAAACACAAAACTGAGCTGAACAAATAAATACCCAGTGAACCCAAACTTCTCCTGTTTACAAGTTGTCTACAAACAGATAACAAACCTGATGTCCTCTCTGAAATCAATTTCCAAGTAATTTGTATGAATAACACTATTTTTTTTTCTTAGTGTGTGCACATTTATATATACCTAGCTTGTTATTACAATAACATATTTGGGAATATAACATAAGAGCTCAGAAGTTCTGACTGGGTCTGTGCATCAGAATACAGCTTCGTGTCTGGAGGAAAATTCAGCTTTTGTGGAGATTTATGTGAATGATCAATTAAGACCTTTCAGAAAGTGCAGTGAACATTGCTGTCAGTATCTAATTAGAGATTTTATGGAATGTATGGTTACGTAGCACAGTCTTATTTTAAGTGAATTTAAGAAAGAAAAAAGTCACAATGAATATTTTCCTGGTTCCTCTAGTACAGATCTCGCATACTGTCTGCAGGCAATGAGAACAAATTGTAAATCTTTTTGAAGTTTTACATTACTGTGAATCTTGAGCATCATGAGTTGTATCTCCTTATAGCAAAGGAATTGAATTAAGGTAATGCTTTGCAAAATTTTTTGTTTTCTAATGTCTTTTTCACCTGCTATGGCACGTGGATGCTGTTTTCATATTTTTCTCTGGGGTCTGGAGGACCAGAATTCTGTGATGAGTGCTGAAATTTCCATGTAATTGGATAATTCCAGAAGTGCAGTTTAAAGCCTGTACGTAGTCTCACGCTGGCTCAGAGCTGGCAACATCAATCTGATGCAGGTGTTCAGGTTCTTGGGCAATGAGCTTGGCAGGAATATGCAGATAGGACTTGATGTTCAGAGATGCCAAACACCTGCTGCTCCTGCTGATTTCTACATGGACTATTGGTGTTCCCTAAAATCTATCCCCTAGTGCTTCTCCTAAGCTAAGGGAGGCTGAAGGTATGGAAATATAAGGGAAATTAAAATAATAGCAGTCTCATCTGAATGTATAACGTTTGATTGGAGGAGGGAAAAGAAGAACAAGTAAAAGTATGGTCTGAAGTATAACAAGGATAGAGAAACAGAGGTTAGAATTGATACAGAATGCCCTGCTAAAACTATGTAAAAATGTTTGTTTGTTTTGCAAGCACAGAAGAAAAGAAAGGCTGAAATATGATGCAGAACCCTGCTTATGTTCAGGAGATCACAGCCACCCTATGACTGTGTCCTGATTCCGTGTAGAACTGAGGAAAACCCAGAATTTGTCTTTTAGCTACTGTAGTGAACAAAGTGGGAGAATGTCCAAACAACAACAAAAAAGAAATAAAAATACCATCCCCCCAAATAATCCAATGAAAAAAGAAAATCAACTGCTGAGGAAAAATAAAGGAAGTTTTAAAAATAGGAATCGCAGAATTGCAGGGGCTGGAAGATAGATATCATTGAGCAAAGCAGACACCCTTACAGCAGGCTGCACAGGTAGCTACACAGGAAGATAAGACAAAATCCTGTTCTAGGTTTATGCAAAGTCTATAAAGGCTGAATACCTAAAAAGTATGGTCGAACGTTCCGTTGACAAATCAGCCATGGGTGATCTGTGCACTCCAGTTGTAAAGCTTTATAAATAAGGAAGCCTTCAGTGTGTTTTTAGAAGTCTCTAAGGATGCTGCAGACCTATCAGCTGTCAAAACAGCATTCCCCAGCTTGTGCGCAGTTTAAATGAACACACTTCCACCTGCCAAATTCAATTGCACAGAGGAACCACCAGCTGACCAGTACGAAAAGAAAGGAGGAAGCAGATCTGCAAAAACAGGTAAACTAGATACAGATTCACATGGTGTGAAAATGGGTAATGTAGCTTAATAGAAGGCTTAAAAAAATGACCTGTGCTAGTGTGTTATTCCAGTTTATAAGAGGGAGAGGAGGTTCTTTGATGTATGTATACCTGACATGAGATTAAGAAACAACGGTTCAAGTGTTGGTCTGGCCAGTTTATTACAAATCTTAACCGGGGAGATGGGGAAGGGGAGGACAGTGACTACTACAAATTAGGGTGATGGGGAAGGGAAAGTGTGCGATAGGAAAGAAGCAAGAATTGTGTAAAGCGGGGATAGCCACCACCAGGATCCAGCAGCGTCCCATTGCAAGCCATTCCAATGGTCCAAGGCAAAAGCACAGGGGGAAAGCAGCAGCAGCATGGCTGGCCTTGAACAGTAAGTAGGTACAGCAACAGGGCAAGTCCAGGAGGATGCAGCAGGGCTCAGGTAGCAGGCCCAGGAGAGTCCATCAGCATGCAGGCATCTTGTTGTGAGGAATCTGTTGTCAAAAACCTAATCTCATGATTGTTGGTCCCTTTTTTATCCTCCTCCTTGTGCCAACGTGGCATTCCTGGGCACCTGGGTAAGAGCCATCTCAGAAGGTGCTGCACATGACTATCTCCCTCAAGATAAGCCCACACAAAAGACTGCTTCCTGGCAACTAAGCTGTGGCTTATTTCTCTCTAGTTGCCCCTGGCCTGCAAGTCTTCATACAAAAGACTTTGCCAACTTTGACCAGGACTTGTCTGGACTTGTCCATCTGCATCCCTCAGACAAAGGGTTTCTTAACCCTTGCCCAGGACTTGTCCATCAGTGTTCCTCAGCAAGCTTTGAGACAATGGTGCAAAAAAAATTCTCTTACAGGTGGGTAGAATCCTCTCCAGTGCATTTACTTGTACTGATGTTGTCTCCTCACAGCATAGCAATTAAGAGGTTTAAATGCTGGATTTGTGATGAGGGCATGATTTGGCAAGACTTGGCCTGGGAAAATTTCATATAGGGTCCTTTTGTTTGCATTGTGTTATTACACCTGAATTTTTACAAGCGATGCTAAAACAGAAGAATTTTTGGGTGCTTTACCTTAGATAAATCTGATTTTGTCAGGGATCTTAAAAACTACTGAACATGTGTGTCTGGTTTGAGGTATTCGTGC
>JAOWBP010002978.1:32023213-32040964 GCA_028571105.1 Tragopan temminckii
CCAGCAAAGTGGGTGAAACTGGAGTAATTCAGATAGGGAGGTGGAGAGAATGATGAAGGTGAGAAATTGGCAGGAAATCTCTCTTGATTTAGTTCTTCTCATCATTGCTGCTTCTTTTGAAAATATTTAGGGTAGAAAATTAGGTTAAGGTAACGCACATCAGTGTGCACATTCACTATTCAATTTGACATATATATTCCACACACCAATATATACTCTATACACCAATAATTTAAAAGCTGAAGTGCAAATAAATAGGAGGATAAAATGTCCTAGTGCGTAAATTTCAGTCCTAATTTTTGTTACCAAGAACGCCCAAAGTCTACAGTTACATCTGAAGGAGAGGGGGGATATGTTGCAGGTTCTCTGAATTAGTACAGTTGGAGATTAGCTTTTCCAGTCTGATGAAGATTATTGCTGTGTTAATTTCCACTGCAAGTGTTGATAAATTCTACTTTGACTATTGGACTTGGATGAATCATTTTGGTCTTTTTTCCTGACCTGCTCTTTAAACAAGAAAAATATCTTGAAATAATTCTTTTTGAAACAAATGGGAAGAAGTGTCTGTTATTGAGCTAAGTATCACTGTAATATACTACTGCCCTTAAGATGTGATGACAAGTTACTTTTTCTGCTCTTTAACAAAAGCAAATGAAAAACACAAAAAACTCCCATCATTCTAATTTTGTATTCATGAATCTTTTGTTTCTGGTCAGTGGAATCATAGAATCATAGAATGATTTGTGTTGGAAGGGACCTTTAAGATCACCTGGTTCCAAACCCCCTGCAATAGGCAGGGACACCTCCCTCTAGACCAGGGTGCTCAAAGTCTCATCCAGCCTGGCCTTAAATGCTTCCAGACAGGGGACATCCAGAGCCTCGCTGGGCAACTTGTTCCAGTGTCTCAGCACCATCACAGTAAAGAATTTCTTCCTAATATCTGGTCTAAATCTATCCTCTTCCAGTTTAAAACCATTTCCCCTTGTCCTGTTCCTACAAAAAAATTCCTCCCCACCTTTCCTGTAGGTGCCCTTCAGGTATTCAAAGGCAACTATAAGGTCTCCTTGGTAGATCATATGGTACTTTTATCTATTACAACTAGCAGACTTTTGAATTGTTTTGTTGATTAGCGTTGTTATTTTCTGTGAACATCTCCCACAAATCCTTGACTTAGATATCTGACTCAAAATATGTTATTTTCTTGTGCCCATGGTACCTGTTGATTGCAGCCATTCAGTATTAGTGCCTTTTTCTCTGGTGAATATATATATTTTTTTCCATTTGATATCATTTTACTTTGTATTTTTCCCAAGGCTCTATATAAACCTATATGAAGTGTCCAGACTAAGGAGTAAATCCCTCTTGGGCCCTGTGAAAGACTGGTTGATTATTTCTCATTTACAATTACAAGACTAATTATCCAGTGGTCAATCCATATAATGTTGCCATTCTATCTTTGGAACATTCTAATTTGAAATTGTACTGTCTTAGTTTACAAAATGAACTATGCAGAATTATTAGTTATTAGAACAATGCTACTGCCTTCACCAGCCAACCTTGTAATCTATGAAATTAGGCTAAAGACATCTATTATCTAGAATGATATTCCTTATGTTTTCCTCCATTCTTGTTCTGATAATCCAATCCTGTACAGACTTCTCTGGTACTTCTCACATGGTACACAAAACTCTGAAATGTTGGGCATCAAAATAATAGAAATCCAAGTAAAATTCTTATATAATAAATATACCTCTTATTAAATGTGTAATAAGATGGTATATGTGTGCATGTACATATGTATGTTTCAAGATCTAGTATCTAACTGCTACTATTAGCCCCTTTGAACATTCTCTGTTGTATGTATGTTACTTGTGGTAAACTAGAAGTTGAATAACATGTTTTGATGCATTCCCAACCTACTCAACGTTCTGGCATCTCTTAACCTTTGGCTGTGAAGTGCTAGTGGACAGTGATGTGTGACAAGTGTGTAATGTACTCATGTTAAGCTACTTAGTGAAATCTTTGCTTCTGAAACTGCGTTTCTGAACAAAGGAGCTTTCTACACTGTTTCCACATTCACAGCTATGTGCCTCTTTACCTGCATGAACGAAACGCAATTTAATCTAATGCTGCTACCCAGATGCTATTTCTTATTTAATAAAGATATTTAAAGGAAGTTTTTAGATATGGTTCAGGGACCACAGGTAGTTGGAAAAGGTTTCTTGGTGTTTGGCTAGCTGAGGAATGAAGAAATAATAACGGATGGTGAATTTCATGGTGCAAATCACCACGTTTATTTCAATAACACAGTTGTGCTGGGAAAAGAAAAATCATGAATTTCAGTGTGATATTTATTCTAGTGATTTAAGAACTAAGGCAGGAATGGTGCTTACGCTTTGAGGCAGAGTTTCATGAACAAAGTGATACTTAATGGCCTTTCCTGCCCTTCATAACCTTTTGGAACTCCTTACCCTGTGTATGATTTAAATTGCCCCAATTAAATTCAAACTTCATAAATTTTAAGTCAATTTTAGCACACACAAAAAAAAGAAGGTTGCCTGGAATAGCTGGGCCTCACTGCAGCAGAGGATTTAGACACACGCAATGATATTTAACTAAAGGGCACTAAAGGACACAAGCTTTTTTTCTCTTAAAACAAAACCATTTCCCTAAGAGATAAGATACCAAGCCTTTGAGAAGCACTGAATTAGAAAAGACAAGATGAAAAATGAAATACAACAGAATACTTCCAAACAGATAGCAAAAGATTACAGATGTTAATAGGCAGCATTTAAAATAATTTGACATATTAATGTTGCTATTATGCATATTTTCTTACTGTGACTGTTTCCATTGTTATCTTTCCAGTGTATTTATCTATGATTTCAAATATCATTAAGATTTTTATGGTAAATTAGCATCTGATTACATTTATTCTGTCAGGGGAGTAGAGGTTTAGTTGCTAATAGACACAGCCTACATACTGAAAGAGTACTGGTTGAGTACTCCCTTTTTATATAGGTAATATAAATAGCGAGAGTCATGTTAGCTATAAGGATCTGTAAAGTGCTTTAGGTTTTGATAATAAGGAGCAAAAGTAATCCTTTTAATTTTGATTCCCTAGTAGTGTTTTGTTAAGTATGATCAGAGGTATTAATTCGTAATCTACTATCATGCCTAAAGTTGACATGTCTCTAACATAAATAGCAACTCATCTCCCAGTAAAGCAGAATTTGAGAATCCTCTGTAATTTTGTCATGGAAATATCTGAAATTTTTTGACATGTGGTAGAAAAAGTAGGGTACTGCTGGTATTTCACTGTCCTGATCTTCCTAAAAGATTTAATATGTATCAGTTAATAACTCTTCACATGGGTTGATAGTAGACAAGGGGGAATGGTTTTAAACTAAGACAGGGGAGATTTAGGTTAGATGTTAGGAGGCAGTTTTTCATTCAGAGGGTGGTGATGCACTGGAACAGGTTGCCCAAGGAGGCTGTGGATGCCCTGTCTATGGAGGCATTTAAGGCAAGGCTGGATATGGCTCTGGGTCAGCCTGGTCTAGTGGTTGGCAAGCCTGTCCATGGCAGGGGGGTTGCAACTAGATGATCATTTTGGTCCTTTTCAACCCAGACCATTCTATGATTTTATGATGATTCTATGATCTTCTTTCTCAGCTGCAAGAGATCTGGAAATGCTTTCCCTTTAAATCAGCACAACAAGGCTGGACTCCACTCCCTTGGAAGCTGAGAGGCTGCACCATACCAGGAGTTTGCTTTAATTATTTTCTACGTTCCTATTGAATGTTCATATATCTTGAGCAGTAAATAGGATGCCAATAGGAAGAAAAATATTTCCCTGCAGTTTGCTGCATTAAAGTTCACTTTATCTCCTGGCACACTTAGATTAAAGGTACCTTTTACTTACGAAAGGGACAGAAGAGCTCTTTATTCCAAAAGGTTTTAATGGCAACAAGATTGAGCAATTTGTTGAGTAGGCTGAGCCCTTCTCAGGGTAATGTCTCTGCGGGGATATATGCATTCTATCCTGTTTCGTATTCCATGATGGCTAAAAATCTTCACAGAGGAATTTGTTACATTGAACTAAGTACAGAGGCAGAAAAGGGACCAAACCAATCTTTAGATAATTGATTGAATTAAGTGGGCTATATTTTAAAAGGCTATTAATTCTTCTTGTAAATGTTGCCCTGTTCTGCATGTTTGGTACTTGAAACTCCCATCTTTCCCTTCCTGCACTACAAATGCTTACATGTGCATACACGGATGCTTTTACTAAAATGTGCAGATGACTTGCATACTGAAATCTCTATGAGTACACAGATAGTGGTATGCCAAGCAATATGCAATTAAAGACTGTATTTATGAGTCTGTGGATTGGCTTTGATGAAATGTCCTTACAGATATGCAAAACCAAGTTCTTCAAATAAATTTGGTGATGCCTAATTCAAATTAGAGTAAAAAGATGAAACAAATTACTTCCATAGCAAACATTTTGGAAGGTTTCCGTAGGTTAGAGTAAGTTGAGCAGAACTCATTATTTCATACTGACTGTAGGGCCACAATTCATGGCCCTTTAATATGCAAACTGGATTTCTAGACTTCATTGTGACTTGTCAGTTTTCCCTGAGTAGCTGTTTCAAGTAGAAAGTCAGCCCTCCAATATGGGAAAAATTAAAGTGGCCTATTTAAAATTCAGTACTACAGTTGGATGGAAGGAATGAGTTACTTTCAACAAGGTCAAGAGACTCATACGTGTACTGCTCTCTCTTCTTTACAGAGAAGATTTATTGCTGTTAAAAGTGGTGGCATCTACACTTTCTGTCAGTTAGATGCCTCCCTAATATAATAGATGTGATTGGAACTTTCTTGTTATTTCTTTCTGTGTGGGTTTGCTATCATTCATTTTCTCATGATGATTGGACTGGCAGTCATATCACCTTGGGAGCATGGCACCTCTGCTCAGCTGATTATTGTTAGGGTAATCGCGTACAGGTTAAGCCAATATCAGAAGACATGGAGAAGAAGACTAGATAATTTCACTCTTTTGAGGTTCAAGGAGGACAAGCATAGAGTCTTGCACGTGGGAAGGAATAACCACATACATGAATACAGATCAACCACAGGTTGATCTGCTGGAAAGGAGCTCTGCAGAGAAAACCCTGGGTCCTTCTAAGAGACCTGGTGGATAACAGGTTGGCCATGAGCCAGCAGTGTGCCCTTGTGGCCAAGAAGACCAATGGCATCCTGGGGTGCATTAAAAAGAACATGGCCAGCAGGTCGAGGGAGGTGATTGTCTGCCCTAGTGAGGTCACATCTGGAGCACTGTGTCCAGCTCTGGGCTCCCCTGTTCAAGAAAGTCAGGGAATTTCTGGAGAGACTCCAGTGGTGGACGGCAAAGATGATTAAGGGCCTGGAGCATCTCCTGTATGAGGAAAGGCTGAGAGACCTGGAACTCTTCATTGTGGAGGAGACAAAGCTGAGAGGAGATCTCATCACTATTTATATATATTTAAAGTATGGGAGTTGTGTCAGTGGGGTTGGACTCTTTTTGGTGGTGAACAGCAGAACAAGGGGCAATGGACAGAAACTGGAACACAAAGTTCTTGCATTAGTATGAAAAGAACTTCTTCACTGACAGAGTGACAGAGCACTGAACAGGCTGCTTAGAGAGGTTTTGGAGTCTCCTTGAGATATTCATGACCTCTCTGGACACCTAACTGTGTGACCTGCTGTAGGGAACCTGCTTTACCAGGGGGTTGAACTGGATGATCTCTAGAAGTCCCTTTCAGCCCCTGCAATTCTGTGGTTCTGTGATTCTTTGTTTTCCAGTTTGCATAAAAGTAAGAAGTGATTTGAAATTGGTTCTGTACGTATTAGCATATGCTGGCTCAAGTGCTCTCTCAGAGCAACTGCATAAATATTGTCCTGTAAAGCAAGACACTAGATTGTCCTTGAGAAATCTTTAGGTGAAAAAGTCATATGTGCAAGAAACTGCCTGTAGAAAATTTCTGTTGCAAGTTACATGAGAAGAACTGCACATGGATAAAATAAGATGAGAAAAAGAACTCTGTCTAGAGTAGCCTTAATAAGCAGATTTCATTGTTTCTCCAATACTTCTACATTTTGATTATTGGTTTTTTGTTTATTATTGTGTTGGTTTGTGTGTGTGAGAGTATTATATAATGGTTTTTTTAAAGCTTGGAAGTGTCCAAGAGTTTTCTGAAAGCAAACCATGTTGATGGCTTCATTCATTTTATAACGTGGAACATTTTGTACCATGTAAACAGAGAATCATTTAACCACAAGGAAGATGCAGCATTAGTATTCATGTGCTGTTCTGGCCTTCAGATTCTTCCTAAGGAATGACTGGAGTCATCTTTAAAGTATTAAATGGTGATAATGTTGGAGAATCAGTGCTGTTGAATCACTGGTGTCATCTACATGCATGTTAAATACATTTAAGGTGATGACTCCTGTAAACTTTTATCACCCTGTCAGACATCATCCCTTTCACATCTTTTGAAAATATATTTCTGCTTGAAAGGTTATACATTAACTGGAGACTCAAGTTTTTTTCTGTGCCTATGGATGTTATTGATGCACTCAAAAGATTATTGTATGACAGTGAATTAGTTCTCTTTGTATTTGGGCTCATTGGAAAGTAAATTGGCTTTGTCAGATGCAGGCATTACAAGTGTACATTTAAGTCTACTTCTGCCATTATTTCCCACTGGGAAGTACGAATTGTGTTGTGAAAAGTAGAAAGATGTAAATTAGCCAAAAGTACTGACTCTTCTAGGAAGGAAAGAGATTTCAGCAATACTCAGATTCATTCAGATTGAGCAGGTTAGAATTCATTCCTAACTAGAGAGCTTGAACAGACCCCTGGAAGATGTTTAGGGTGACCCCGAATAGCCTGAGCGTATCAGGTTAGCAGCATTGTATGGAGAACGGACAGGCTGCTACCACTGGTACATTTCCCACTGTCTCATCCCATCTGTCCTACCTCCACCTCAGTCATTTTACAGTTCTGCCTCACTAGCTGTGTGTGTGGGATATAAGCACCCCGTGAACCTTTCTGGGATCATTGGGTTTCTCAGTTCCTTCCCTGGGAACCTCAGGCTATAACTTTTTAAGACATCTTGATGACACTCTTATTCTCAGACCAGCACAGAATAGCTCTCTTTGTCTCCCAGTTAGGATGCCTGCAGTCTCCTCACTGGAAACTGTCTCCCCACTTTGGTTGGTGGTGATTCCTGCTCCATGCCCAGTAACTGCTTGGAAGAGAATATCTTGGCAATGGCCAAAATCTTGCCCCAAATCATTCTCCAGGTGTAGATCATTGGAATAAGGAGTACAGAATAATTCATTGGCACTGTTCAGTTTACCAAGGAGGATGTAATTTTGGACATACCTCTGCACCATTTCAGTTCCTGGCCAAGTTTACACTGTCAAATAGGTCAACAGTGAGGTGTGTGCTTTTTGACTAAGAGCTATGCAAATTTGTGTCTTTTCACTGGTCTCCTTTTTTGTATTCACAAGTTGCCTAAAGGAAGTGGAATCTGACTGGCTTATCATTCATATCAAATATGACTCATAATTCAAGTAAGGAAGATTCAAGTGATGTGGACATAAATCACAAAGACTTAGAAAACAAAACAAAACCAAAAATACCTGTCAGTTGGTGGGGAAGTGGAGAGGGCAGAATATGCTAATTTAAAAACAAAGTCAGGAATTCTAAAGCTATAATCATCAGTAATGTTTTTGTATCATTATTGCAGACTGTTTCTCTAGGGTAGAGTGTTGTCCTTGATCAAAACTTCACAACAAATTACAGTGGAGTCTGAGTGTTTTGATCAGAAATGCTTACAGCAATGGAAACTGACATTGAATGTATTGTTCTTTCCTTTTCTTTCAATCTCTGTTTAGAGATGAAAAGTTTCCAAACGCTGGTGATCTACAATACCTATTGTTCAAATAATTTCATACTCTGGAATCTTGTATAAAAGAAAACTGTCTTCCCCCCACCCCCTGTTGGAATTATTATAAAAATGTGTACATTTGAACTCCTATATTGAGAGGCACAAAGCTCTAACCTTGATCTAGAAGAGATAACTATAGCCAGCAACAAATACAAATGAGTCCAACTGATTCTCTACTGACAGTGCTACTCAGCTGGACAGAGTATGGAAGGTACTGCTTGACTCTGAGTGGATACATCTTGTCTAACATTCATTACCCAGTAGCTGCCTAGCCTAAGCTAACCTTTGAGGTTCTGTGCATAGTCAAACATATATCAAACACTTTCAGAGGATAACTGTTTTTACATGTCTTAAACTCCTACTTAGGATGAGATTGATTACTCTTCAGACGCTTCTAATGCATGCTGTTGAAGCAAAGTCTAGACAATTTGCTTAGGTTAGATGCCTAACTTTTGTTTGGCTAAATTTGAGATGATTCCATTCCTAGTGTTTTCCTGCAAGTTTTTCCTTTTCTAGCCTTCCTGAAAGGACAGATAGTCTCCTGAGAGAGAATCTGTGTTGTAGATATCCCCTATCAATCAAATTTCTTGTAGGTAGGTGAAATAATGTATTATGGTAAAATTCGTTGTTCCTGAGGCAATGTATCACTGTCAAACTTTATTCATAGGACTTGACACTTTTCAATTCATCTACTGCTCCATATGGGAATTCTCACAAATGTGATTAGAGATCCATTTTTTAATGCCTATTACAACCCTATCTTATATCATTAGCATCACTGTATTTCCAATATTGGGACTGTAATGCTATTCAGTAAATATTCTCTGGTGTTCAAGTACAGTACGAGATCTACTTAGAAATAAAGGATGAGGGGGATATAAATAACCCAGATCAGAGAACAGTATAAAACCTTGTCTTCAAAGAAAGTTCAAAGAATATAAAAGTGCTCAGGGAATAGCAGGAATGATTAAACCATTAGTGCCACTGAGAAAATGAGCCATTTCCTATGCTGATGCTATGAATCAACCTTAGCCTCCAGTGGGTCTTAAATGTATGATGACGGTCCAAACTTTCAACATCATTAAAATACCATGGGAGTAGAAGAGTTAACTGTTATTATGTATATAAAATCTAAGCAGCATATTATCAAGGCTAAGAAAACCAAATGGAAGAAGTTAAGCAATGCAAAATTTAAATTCCAATACTGAAAGCAATCCAGAGACTAATCCTATTGACTGCCCTTACTCTCTCTCTTTGAATTGATTTTCCTACTCTTCCTGAGAATTATTTAATTTATTTCTATAAGACCAATTGTCTGTCATAAATCATGCAAGCTGATCAAAAGGAGAAATGTAATAGCACTGTTTGCCATGTTACCTCTTCAATTTCCAGACTTCTCTCTACACAAAGTGGAATTCAAATTCACAGAATTTTATGTTTTTATGTATTCAAGCAGAGTAAGCTGTTAATTGATGAAGACAGAAAAAAAGATAAATGCAACATTTCATTTGTTTTGGTTTAGGAAAAAAGGCCAAGACTTTGGAAATTCTATAAAAGCTCACACTCTAAGTTATGGGCAGGTCTCTGCGTGAAAAGAATTCTTCCCTCACGTTTATTTATTTGTGACCAATCTTTCTCTGGAGAAAGATTTTCCTTTTACTGAAACAGAAATTGCTGACCAGGGTCAGAAGTTGAACAGTTCACTGGCTCATGACAATTCCTATGGTTCAAGCAGCATTATAATTTCCAGTATGCCATGTAAGTCAGAGATACTGGCAGGGTAAATTGGATCTCACACAGAGATCATCCATAACCCCTGTATTATGCAATACTTTCTTCTTTAAAGATCGGAGATTTCCCCTCCTCCCCCTCAGCCCCAACAAGAAGGTATCACATATACTGTACAGAATAGACATTGCAAGTTAGCTCTACCAGCATGGAGTTAATTGTTGTCACATGATTTCATATGCATCAGGCATAGAAATACAGGTGACTAGCAAACTTTTGTGGCAAAACCACATTACTGGTGTCTTTGTAGAGGATAACTCCTGTATGGAGTACTGTGGTATCTATTATATTCAGCATTTACATGTATGTATTTTAGGAAACAGATGAAATGAAAGAGAATGGGAAGAAAATTTCAGGTAAGTGTGGAAAGAGCTTTTTTTTTTTTTTTTTCTGGTATTTTTGATTCTATTCCTATTACAGGCAGTTATTTTCACTCATGTATATCCATCAAAAACAAGCTCTTAAGAGATTTTTTTTTTTCCCCCCTACATGTGTACCACTTAATGGAACTTTGAACTTTGCAAAAAAACACCAGGTCTGACCCCTTCATTTCCCAGTACAATGGTGGCTACAGACAAGTTACTCCTTTGTAGCCCAGTAAATGTTGTAAAAGGAAAGGCCAAAAGAAGGCACAGATAAGCTCCTTCTGCAGCACTCTTGAGGCTTGAAAGTCAATGAAAGAGCACAAAGAGAGAAGGAGAGAGACTTACAATATTTGCTCTGGCGATCCCTGGTGCACTGTATGTTTATAAGTACTACCTGGTAGCCTGGAGCTTTGATGTGCCAGACAGGAAAATAGCCATGCTCAGCTTGCAAACCTCCAGATAGATAGGAAAATAATTCCTCTTCAGAGCCAGACAGGGGTGACAGGATAGCTGTCACTGAAAACTAAAGTTGAGATGGTTTCAAATGGCAAATTTCCTTTTACCTGACTAAATTCTAATTGCTGTCTTGTGTCATCTAGTGAGTGTTGGACAGAAACAGTTACACAATTGGCCCATCAACAAGATGAAAATATTTTCCCTGTGTTTATTATTATGTAAAGCAAATATTATTAGAGTTAATGGACTCAAACTCATTTAAAGACTGTTTCATGCATGGTAGAAATTACTGCTCTCCTGACACAATAATATTTTTTCGTTGAAATTACAAGTGAGATAATTGTTAGCATGCTGGTAGGAACACTGTCTGAGCATTCTGGATTTTGCTTTTATATGCTGAGGTCTAAAGACTTTTAAACACTAACCCTAATGCTTTTTTGTTTCTGTCACAGAAACAGAATTTGCTCTGCTGGTGGTGAGGAGTTGGCTTTAAGGCTTGCTGCAGCATTTTTCTCCTGAGGCTCAGCTTCTACTTCCACGTGGTTTCTAGACCTAAGAGTTTCTAATGAAAGCAAACAGTGTGCAGAACAACACTGTCAGCTGTGCAAACCCCCCTAATGCTTCCACAGACCTTTAATTGAACAGGTGAGCTACTCACTTAAATCAAGGACTGAGTTAAATAAGGGTGTAATTGTTTCAAGCAATGAAACCTAAGCTGAAAGCACTGGGGAAGGGTTGAATTGCTCCATTCATCACCAAAGGAGAAGCTGCTTCTAAAATTTAATAATGTTAATTTCTGTGCTGAATAATTCTAGTACTGATGGCTTAAGAGCTGTAATATGTGTAATTCCACAGATCAGAACTGCTTCCTGTACTCCTAAAATTTGCAGTTCTGTCTCATACCAAAATCACTTCTCTCTTTCTCTGACAAATTCTGTAATATGATGTAAAATTTTGGAGTAATCTAGAAACATTAAATATGTAGGAGAAATATAAAATAAATGAAATAAATATTGAATTAAATAACACAAGGGATACTGTAGTGACTGGTTTTTTTAATTGAATTCAGTAACAGTCTTCACTTCAAAGTTTATCAGAAGGGGCCTTTGAATTTTCACCATCAAAATACCCAGTGTGAGATTTTATGTCAAACTTGCCACTAAGAAACCCAAAGTTTCAGTTGTGATAGATGTAGAAAGTAGTTTTGATTTTCCTTGTTGACATTTGCTGTAATGATGTTTCTGGATGAAAAAAGTATCAAAACATTTGATCTTTCAGCTTAGTATGAGTACTGTCAGGCTAAGTATGACCTTATTCTGAACCTCCCTGAGGATATAGATGTGATGAACTAAATCCTGAAATATTCACGTGGATATCCCACTTGATGTAGGAAAGCTGGGAAACCCTTGTGTCTTGCAACCATAAACAGTAGATTTCATTTTTATTTTAATTTTTCTAAATTTTCATTCAACATCAGTTTTCCACTTCTAATTTATCCAGGCTTAAGGTCTGCAGAGAGTGCTTAGAGGACAGCACTGTGCTGTCCCTACATCCTGATAAAACATTTGGCAGTGTGACTCCTCAGCATTTGCCCTTGTCTGTGTGCCAGCTCTCTTGTGTCCAGCTTAGCACAGGATGCTGTTGCATGGAGAGAAGTGCTCGCCCCACCTCTCTTCAGGCTGCCTATATGGACAGTGGCAAGAGGAAGGCTGCTGACCGGGCTGCTCTCTGCTGCCTCCTGGATGAACCACTCTTCTGTCCATTGATTTGGAGGTATCTGAAATAGGCGCTTTAAATTAAACCTTCTGAGGGAATCCTTCCCCATCCTTCTGTTCCCTTTAGAAAAACTTTTCACATTTATCCCGGTATTTCCAAAAGTAAAGGGGAGCAGTTATTGTGAGATTGCAGTGGATTTTGTTTTACCTTTTCTGTCTTTAGAAACTATTTCAAAAGGAAGACATGCTTTGCCTGCCTTCAGTTTTTTGCATCCTCTGGAATGGTGCATACTGGAACAGGACTGAGGCCACGTAGCCCATTCTGCACCTAGATGAAAACAGCCACGCTAATCTTTTTTGATGATTCCCAGTGAAGGAGATCCCACAAACTCCTAGGCATTCCAGTAGATTCTAACCCCTATTATTTGCTTGTTTTTTCCTCATATCCAATTTTTTTTTTTTGCAGAAATTTAAATGCCCTACTTTTGCCCTGCCTTGTCCTACCCTGTTCTGCCCATCATGAGGAAAAGATTATGTCCATCCTCCGAAGTCTGAACCTATTCCCTCTGAATTCTCTGTACTATAGTCTGTGAGCCTCCTGGTGTGCACTGCTCACAGCTGAACACGTATCACTTGTGACCTTGTTGGTGTACAGAGCAGCTTAGAATGTATTTTGGTTTATACACTATGGTGTGGTATCTGCATTTGTACAAAAGCATAGTTTCTTTTGCTTTGATTCTGTCCGCCTTCCTAGCACTGCTCCTGGGGGAAGCCCCTTACTGCCCTCTCTGTGCTTATGTACCTTCTTTCACGACAGCTGTGGCAGAAGGAAACATTAGTTTGAACCAGGACTTGCCTGGTGGTTTGTGCAGGTGGCTGGTCACAGATGATGGGAGGTAGAATTTGCAATCTGGATGAAAAGCAGTAGTCAAAGGCAGCCTGAGGCACAGCTGCCTGTTAGCATGTGGTCCACCCATGACAAGTCTGTATTGAAGAGAAGCAGTTGCTTCCCCCTTTAGCTTCCCATTTGCTCCTGCTTCTTGCTTTAGTCCATGGTCCTTAGCAAGACTTCATCCCATCTCCATGCTCCATGGGGAAGGCAAATTCAGCCTTCCCAAGGTCTTGCTGTCAGGAAAAAGAGACCTGTCTCAGTATTTTGAAACTGCACTGAGAACTGCTGAAGTAGTGGCCTGTTGTTGGAAGGAACTCTTTGGAACAAATCCTTCTTTCTTCCCAGGATTCCTGTCACACTTTCAGTGCTGGTTCTGGTCCCATTCCAGGGATGAACTTCAGGGCAGACTGAATCTGTGCTACAGAATGATTTGGAGGAAATTCTCTTGAGGAAAGGAGGTGGTATTTCCATCTTCCAGGGAATGGGAGGAGACAATCATAGGGATGTTCATCCAGAGATCTTAGGGCACAAGAGAGGAGTATTTATTTTTGCCAATAGATGTTGTGAGAATGAGTGTTTTCATGTGTATACTGAGAACTCAATATTGCCCTCAGGAGCTATTAAATCTATATGTGCTCCCAGAGCAGAAATGAAAGAGAAAAGACAGAGAATTGCCTTTTCTTTGTAGTTAGATTTTGGCCATTTGGAGTAATTCTTTTTTCCTGTTACGGGTTTTAGTTCTTTGGGAGGATTCATATGTTAGCTGAAGGAGCTCTGCTAAAGCTGTTGAGGAGATGAGGAAATCTGGGCGAACTTACTGTACGAGAACACACTAACAGTTAGGATATAGCTATCAACAGGGCTTTTCAGGACTATCTCATTCACTGCTCTTTTGCAAATAAGCAAGTGAAAACAGATGTGATAAAGAGATATTTGTGTATTGTGTGTTGGCATATGGAGAACTAAATCTAGGAAGTTCTGCCAAAATTATTCTGAAGAAGTGTTTCATTCACCTTGTTGAAAGTGCTTATTTTTCCATCTTGCTTCATGTGAATTCTAAGATGATAATTTTAAGATATCAATCTTAATATTTCCCTTTTTGGAAATGAGGGAACATAGAAATAAGTGAAAAGAAAAGAAAAAATAGCCTTATAATGATTAGGAGATGTATGAGGGTGACTGATTTGTCTTTTTCCAAATTTTCCTGTATCTTTTTTTGTACTGTACCAAACTCAGCCTCAGATAAATGAAAGCGAATCTCAGACTTATGAGATGTTATGCAAAATGTGATGAAAAGATCATCCTAACCTTGTGACTTGCTGAAGGTCATATTTCCTCTTCTTCATATAAGTTTTTCTTTTGAGATAAATTCAGGACAGTTGTGGATAGGATTCTCAGTTGGTGGAATTAATTAAGCGTATAAACTTGTCACATACAAAACAATGGAAACTGAGATAACTTCTTAGGAGACTCAGCAATAGTATCTACCTGTTTCTTCCCCTGAACTCTTTGGAAATCTGCTCAAGGATGTGACGTTTTGAAGACTAATGGGTCTGGTGATGAACTCAGTGTATTCACTGCCCTTCCAGGGCTATGGGCTGACCCTACCCATCTCTTGCTTTCTCTTCACCAGAACTACAGGGCATTCAGCCCCATGGCCAGATATCTGTAGTGTCCTTCCCCACCTGCAGGCATCCTGAGACTTCTGCCTCATCCAAGCACTCTCTTTCTGCGTCTCAGATGGGAAATGTTGGCTATGCAGTAAGCAATGAGTAAGTGCTCTTTATTGTCTCATGTTCAGAACTGTTTCCCTCTTTTATCCCCATATTTTGCTGGTCAGCACTAGGGGCTTGTGGTTTATGGCCCTGAAGAAGGTGAAGCGGGGAAAGCACTGATCATTGCAACGTAGCAGATGTTCCCTGACTGACAAAAAAATTATTCTGAGTTGAGGGGGAAGGTAAGGCTTACCTAACTGATCTTGTGGCCTAACTTTAGAATAAAATGTTTATTAAACACCTTACTCTTATGTAGTGTATGTCCTGCAAGAATAATTTTATTCAGGACATATTTTCCACCAAATCACGTATATTCAAGCACAAAAGGAGGGAGTGAGTCAGGAGTCTGTATTTAAAAAGCTGGCAGTTTTCCGAAACCACAGATACTGCTTTTCATAGCAAAAGCTGAAAAATATTCGAGGTATGTATTTGGGTCTGGCACAGTGATCTCAAACATCAGTTGCTCAGAATGTTTTATTTGTGGAAAATCAATGGGGAGGAAAGAGACCCATCTCTCTAGACATGTGAAGCTGACAGGAAATAAATTAATCTGCATATTTATTGTTGTGGCTTTCTCTTAAAAATAACACATTTTCCCTGTGCTGGAGACAATAGTTTAGCATGTTAAATTATGTGCTGCAATCTGGAAGGTAAACCTTTCCATAAAACTGTCAGTAGATCATAAGCCTGCTCACTGTAATAGCACATTTTTCTCCTTCTACAATATTATTCTGGTACAGCATGCACTACACACTGCCCATAAGTGTTTTCTGTGAATGATGCTTTGGTTGCATGTCCCCAGATTATGCTGTCCTTGAGAGACTTGTAGTCATTGCACCTCTGACAGCGTGGAAGGTGGCTGTCACTAAAAGCAGCATAATTAATGGAAGGCAGATGAGCCTTGATGTGAAGATCTTTTATTCCACTTCCCCAATAGTAAGCACAATGGTAGCATGCATTGTTGTTTAAAACAATCATTTTCAAGGCATTGCTAGAGAGATATTTCTGAGGATAAACATAGGATTAATTTTCCATGGGAAAAATGCAGGACCAAATAAAATGCATTAAGGGATGAAATACATCCACTATTTCTCTAGCAAAATCAGTTATTCTGCAACCTATGTTCACGCACTTGAAAGAGATGAATAAGATGCTTGTAAGAGAGAATGTCATCAGTATTTTTTTTCTGTAAGACTTCACTCTTAAAAAAAAAAAATATTGCAGTTATGGAATACAGTGAATCCTTTTTTACCTTAAACTTTAAACTGGGAATGAGTGCTGAAATCAGATTTTCACTTTAACAATCCTCACTTAAATATCTTAAGTCCTATTCAAGGAAAGTCAAATATTACATCTAAAGTGAAATAAGCTCTAAACAGACTTTTGGCTTTGAAGTTTTTAGAGAGCTGTAATAATAAAGTGTATACTTTCAGCCTACTGAGCCTATTGAATAAGGATGAGAGAATTCTTACCATTGGTTTAAAAATAACAGGCTGTTAGTTTGGTACTGCAGATCCTTTCAGCTTAAGCTACTGAATCACAAAGTGATGGAGAGGTTGAAAAGATGTGGATTTCATGGATGTTCTCATACTCAAAAATATTGCAATTAATAAAAAGTATTCAGAAGTTGGGAGAAAAAAATCACTGAATTATATAGGCTATTTCTAGAGAAAAATCTATCAGTTATAATAAAATTGCTGTCTGAAGTGAACATTCCAGAAGCAGAAGGCTATTATTTCACATAAATGTGAAACCTAAAATAATGTTTAGAAAGCTGCATTTTTTTCTGCCTACTCATAAATCAGAGTTCATCTCCATTCTGCTGAAGGACTGACTGTGCTTTCGGAAGGAAAACTTGGAGACCAAGATAATAATGAAGAAGGAACTGAAATATCTTGTTTAAATTGTGAGTAACTACCTATAAGTATTTCCAGAAGAATGCCATTTTGCATAAATGCTCTGATTCTTTTTTGCAATATATTTAATTTAAACACAATATGATTCAGTTAAGGAAAATACAATTCTGTCTCTCAGATAAATGTTGTTGCTTAGTTCTTATGGAAGGAACTTTCTGACAGGATATGATCATTAAACCATAATGAGAACAGAGACCTTAGCAATGACATAGAATCATTAAAGTTTGAAGGGACCTATAAAGGGCATTAGTACAACCCCTCTGCAATGAACAGGGACACCTACAGCTAGATCAGGTTGCTCAGAGCCCTACCCAGTCTGACCTTGAATGTCTCCAAGAACACGGCATCCATCACCTTTCTGGGGCAACCTGTCCCAGGGTTTCACTACCATTATCACAAAACACTTTTTTCTCATATCCAACCCAAACCTCCCCTCTTTCCTATTGCACTTTTCCTATTGCAACAAACCCTGCTAAAGAGTCTGTCCCCTTCTGACTTCCAACAGGTCTTTGTCTTTCCTATACTGAGTACTCCACATCTGGATGCAGTACTACAGGTAAGACCTCACGAGTGCAGAGTAGAGGTGTAGGATCATCTCTCTTGCCCTGCTGGCCACGCTTCCTTTGATGCAACCCAGGATATGGCTTGCTTTCTGGGTGAGGGCACCTTGCTGACTCATGTCCAGCTTGCTATCCACCAGAACCCTCAAGTCCTTTTTAGCAGGGCTGTGCTGAATTCTTACATCCCCCAGCTTCTACTGATAGCAGGGGTTGCTATGACCCAGGTGCAAGACCTTGCATGTGACTTTGTTGAACCTCATTTGGTTTTCCTGGGCCCACTGCTC
>JAOWBP010002978.1:32054147-32065322 GCA_028571105.1 Tragopan temminckii
TTCTGACCCGAGAAATAGGATAATCCATTCTGTTTTAACATATAATAGTATAATTATTTAATTATAATTTTGTAATGGGCAGTGCCACCTCTAATTAAACAGCTGTACAATGCAAATTTTTTTCCTCCTAAACACAGAATTGCTACAACTGCAGTACATTGTTCAGATAAATATGTAATGAAATTTAGGTCTTATAAAACAGTTATAACTAAAAAAAAAATTCATGAAACAGTATGCCCAGATACACAAAACTAATGCTTCAATACATTACAGCGTTCTCATGTTTTTGTCTGCACACAAAAAGAAGGCATAACATACCTCAAGCACAAAATACTTCCCAGCAACCTCTTCTGCTTTTCTTTACAGTGTTAGAAAGCTTCCCTTTACAAAGGTCTTTTTGGTGGCAGGCTCCAAACATTTGAGTTATACTTCTAAATGTGCTCTATGTAAAACTACCCCAAGTGTTCTTCACTTCAGCTGTGCTGTCTCTGTAAGGAAACTGTGATTTGCTGGGTTTGCCTGTGGCAGACCCCTTCCATCACCTTAATTAGGGCCTGCATGCCCTCATTCAGCTTAGTTGATGGAAGAAATCAGTTTGTAGAGAGCCGTCTCTACTGTGAGGTACTGCCTTGCCCTCTGGGTGCTGCTGCTGCTGCTGAGCTGGGTAGGGTAGCTGCTATAATTTTATTATGTTTTCTTTTTCTTGTATTGCCTTTTGCAGGTGAGGTAAAGCTTGCCAGGCATAGAGAGAGAAACTAACGGGTTCATCAGAGTTTTGGGGTTTTCTTTTTTTTTCCCCCCTTCTCTCCTTCTGCTTAAAGTTTTTTCTGAATACTGGTTGGCAGGACTAGTCAGTCCTTAAAGATGGGCTGACTTGTCTATGTCTTTATTTGTCTTTGTTCTGAACGGAGGCTGAGATTTATGAGCAATATCTTTATCCGCTGCTGTTTATTGAAATGGAAAAAAAAAAAAAAAGAAAAAAACTTGTAGTGATTGTGTACTGCAGAAACATGGCCTGAAAGTGCTTCTTGTATTAATGTGTACAGATCCTGTAAAAGTGGAGTATGCTGGTTCAAGCCCTAGATGTAGTGGGAACTGAACCACAGGCATAAGCTGAGGCACAAACCTGTGAGTCTTGTGGAACTGGCTTTGGTTACGGGAGGTTGTTCTGGAGGCTGCTCGCTTAAATCCACTGTCACAGTGGGCTCCTCCAGGAAACCTCTCACTTGCTGGCTCTGGGTCTATACTTGGCTTATCCCCTTCCCTCCTGTCTGAGACACAGGCTTGGAAATAGAGTTCCTTCTTGCTCCCCAGCTGGAGAGGGCAGGAGGAGCAGTGGCCATGCTGGGCTTCTGAATCCATCTACAGGCTGGCAGATGAAGTGGAGAGATGTTCGTGAAGGCAGGAGGCACCATGCAGCACTGGTGCAGGCAGCATTTTCCATGCTGTCAATGGGGCTGTGCCAGTGACAGGGTGAAAATATTGCCTCTTATTGTGGTGGTGTTTTTTTTTTCCCTTTGGGTTGTCTAGATTTACTTCTCAGCATCTTGTACATATTTGTATGCTCAATGAGTCCTTTTAAAAACAAAGGAAATTTATTCTGAAGGAAACAGGATCATACTAAGGCACAGATCTGCCTAATTAACAAGATTGTGAAGTATATGGAGAAAATTAGCTAGGACAATTAATTTATCCTGCATCAAAATGCATATTGCAGTACTGCAGAATTAATGCATAATTTTCATCTCTGATTACTCGAAAGAACTTAAGAGACCTGATATTCGGATTCATTTCCCCTGATCCCTGAAAAGCATATGGAGGCTTCTGCTGTTTTCAAATTTTAGTGCATGATGAGTGGAATTTACAGTATTTTTCCAGGGTTTTTGCTCTATGAGTCTAGAGTGTAATTGGTGTGTAGCAGTGCATCCGTAACATTAGTCCCTCCTCTGCAAGGCTATGACTTGATAATGCAGTGATGCATGGGAGGGGGGACAGGAGAGCAGAATTCTTTACGATTCTCTAGGAATTGGCTTCTTTTGGTGCACAACGTAGCTAAGGCATGAAGGTTAAATAACAGTCTGTTTGATCTGATGCAGGAGCAAGAATTTAGACCTAATGGTTTGAGCCCGGGCTCAGCTGCACTCTGAATGCATTAGCTGAGGCCAGATAGTGAAAATTTTGCACTACATCTGTGTAACGCAGAAAGGACCTATGATTACTGTGGTTAGGCTGTATATTTGTAGTTTTACAGATTTAAAACACCACTGGTTTGGCTCATAAACTAGCTCTCTGCCGCTAAAGGAAGCTTGTTGTGGTTATAAGTGTAAGTTATGTCATTACTGTAGAGTCCGTTGGTGATATTTACTCAATTCTGCATCCAGGACTTAAAAATACCATCCTGAAAGATTAACAAAGTATACTTTAAAAGGGTACAACATTGATTGCAGAACAACTTGTTCCCTTCCCTGTATCACCTTGTTTTTCGTTCACAATTTAATAATGGCAATTTTTGTAATAGTTCCTTTTCATTTAATTCTCTGTACTTAGAAGACACGTGTTAAGGGCACTCCAACCACCATAATGAGCAAACTTAAATCTGAAGTGGGTCTAAAAGGCTCATAAATATCCACCAGTAGTAAACATTTGAACAGTTTGGCTGGCTCAGGAGAAGTGTCTTCAAATTGATGGCTTGGCAGTTTTGTTTATTTGTGTATGAGCAAATAATTCAAGGTGCCAGCTGTTTCAATGATGGTTGGCAAGAGTAAAGCAAAACCCCATCCTTCAGTGAATTAAATGTTTGTTTTTGCCGTGAATGATGAAATAAGTGCATTCAGCTTGAAGGACCTATGCTACTGTCTCCCCTAAATGCATGTCTTTGCAGCTGCTACTATAAATTATGTAAGAAAGAGCTTCTATACTGGTAGACTCAAATCATTTTCTGAGTGTGAATTTGTTGATATATGTTAAATGCTTTGTAATTGAGGACATCATCTTTGGGCATGCCCTACTTACTATTTAAATGAGGTGCTTCTGAGGAAGGAAATTAAGAAGTGCCTGGTTTTCCTCATTTGAATATCTCTGCAGGGGATCTGAACACTGGAGTTACCACTTGCACATTAATGAGAGGCTAGGACTTTAATTATACAAGCCTAATGTGAAGTGATTGTGTATAGGTACCATGGCAAGGAGAAAATGGTTGCTATGAATAAGCACTTATTCTTTTTCATTTCTTCATCACTTTTTCACTTAGGCAGAAAGAAGCATATCAACATAATGCATGGTTTAAAAGTATCAAAAATATTAATTTTAGTTGCTTTTAAATCTCTACTTTTATCTTCTGAAATCAGCATTTTATTTACTTTAAGTAAAAAAAAAAAAAGTTGAAAAAAATGCCAAGATATTTTCCTTTTTTTTTTTTATTACACTTTTGTAGTGTCTGATAATGTCTTAAGAAATCTCTTCTGGATACAATCCTTTCTATTCTTTATCAGCACTTCACAGGATTTCAGACTAAGGGTTCCTAGAGATCTGTCACTGAGGCTTTGGCTCTGTCACTGAAAATTACACTTTTCACTTTTTTCCTCTATAACCTATCTATTTTATAGTAGGGGAAAAAAAAAATAAGACTTGCTGAGAAGATAACTGGGCAAAGATTTTGTCTTTAGGTAAAAATCAACTGGCTGAATGTATATAAATATATTTTAGGTTTACATCATTTAAACAGAGTTTTTTTCTTCTTCCCTTAAGAAGATGTAGAGAAAAGCCAGGAGGTAGACCTTTGTGGATCTCTTCCAACTGGGAATACTCTATGATTATGTATTGACTGTCATTATTTAATTGAATTGATGTTCCAATACTTAAAGTATAAAAGATTTTATAAAGTTAATTTCAAGTATAATTGTTTAGTAAGATTTAGCATGGATGAACAAATTCAAGTGGAAAAGAGAAATTACTTCAACCAGTTGCAAAAGTGTATTCTTGAACTTGATGCAAAGCTTGACCTTCTTTCTCTATGCTGTTCTCATTTTGCCATCTGCGCTCTGGCACAGAACAGAAGCAGAGGAACCGTGATAGTTCTGGGAAATCCTCTTGAATATTTGATGTGCGTATTTTAGGAGGTGGATATATGCAAGTCAACATGTTATTCTGTGTGCATTCTCCTGAATGAAAAACTGCACTTTACCAAAATGGGTTGAAACCTGGCACAGAAAGCTGTCAGCTGATGGGCAAACTGTGTAGGTTCAGACCTACGCAGGTCTGTGTTCATGGTGTGGTCGTTTGAAAAGTTGTCACCCCCGATCTGTGTTTTACTGTGCCTTTACTGTAGGCTTCTGCAACTATCATCAAGCTAGTCAAAGGGAATGTGTGATTTTTATTTGCGGTTTTGGTGAATGTGTAAGGGGAAGATTCAGGCACTGTGCACTCCTCATCCTGCAGTTGCCTGCAATAGGGGTGAGGTGGGAGCCAGCACAATGACAGTGGGATGTAGCATCTTGGTGCTGAGAAAGTCCTTGAGAGGCCTTTGCTTGATAGGGCTGGAGCCTGGTTCCCCAAAGTGACCCACCACAGCCTTCCTCCAGTCCTGGGTGAAAATGAGAAAAAGCATCAAAATGGGGTGCTGGGAATGAAACTTCTATGATTCTTTATTTTCAATTTTCTTTTCAATATCCCATCCCAGACAGGAATTTGAGATCTACTAGGCTACGCTTACCAATCTTTTGCCCGCCCATGTTTCACTGGGAAAACAGACCTCGGATAAAAGGATGGAAAAAAAATTGTGTCCAAGAGGCAAAAGGTATGCAGTAGCCTTGCCAGATAAAACCTGATTGAGAATGTGGAATGATTCCTGGGGAATTCATTTAGATTCATCTAAGTCATCACTGTAGGTGAAGAAAGATGTTGAGAGAAACAAAAATATCAGTCTCTTACTGAATATTTCAGATAGAGCATCCCTCACTCAAGGCTTCCTGAAAGTATCTTTTCACACAACCAACTGAATCCAAAATTGGTTTCAGCTTTAATAATCTAAAAGAGAGAAAACTGGACAGTTATTTTTGGGTTTTAATCTTTTTGATGACATTTCTGGGAGGAGGAAGATTTGTATCGCATCAGAACTCATCAAGTATTTTTCAAGAGGTTTGAGAGGAAAGAAAAGGTAAGACGCAAACCCTAGTGAGAGCGTCCATCACTTCCTTTGTTTGCACTTCAATGACATCTGATTATTTAACTTATAAAGATATGCAAGTGGTTATAAGTAGTTCAGTAAGACTTTTTGTGCCATGGCTGCATAAACATTTCAGCAGTAAATAGTCAGCACAGCTTCTAGGAGCCATGAGCCTGTCCTCTTGCACCTGCTGGTGGTTCTGTCTCAGTCATGCAGAGGCTTGTGTTGCTGAAGTGAAGCACAGATTTCCCTTGCTTGTGCTAATGAACTTAGAAACATAATGACAGGTGGTCTGGGGGAAGACTGGGTTATTTTACATTGAGGCATAACTGAGCTGCTTCATTGGGTCAGAGAACTTCAGAAAGCAGTTTTGGCAGTTGATATTAATGTCAACTTTGCTGTCTCTTTCGAAAGTTCATTCTTCTTCTCATTAGGTATTTATTCCAGGGCTCTGTCTAAATTGGGAGAACTGATTAATTGTTGGTTTCCTTCCAAATACACCTTCCTTTTCTGATTCTGGTGTCTGTAGATAATGAAATGTCTGCTACTTCTGTTAGTGCTGATTCCATTTATAATGCTCCTAGAGATCCAAATCAGACAACGCAATGACTCGTCTGTCAGTCTTTCTTTCTGTTTTTTTATTGGGAACATTTCCTTTGTGGTCTCATAGTGTAGCTTTAGCCCTTGCATTTCACCAGCTGCACTATTGTAGTATGAGAGACTTTGAGTCACAAATCACTCTCAATACATCTTTAAATTGCATTGTGTCAGTGCATAAGCAGATATTTCCATTGCAGATGTATCATCGGCTGCTTTTTCTTGACTGTGCCTGAACAAATGTTCTCGTACTAGGGTGGTCAGCACCAAAAATAAAAACTTGTGAGGATTTCACAAGGTGAATTACTGAAAATCACCTGGTAATTTCTAGGGAGAAAATGACAAAGAACGTAAGAAACCACATTGCTATCCTTAGTCTTTACAGTGAAGAAGGAAAACCACAAACCTGGGAAAGGAAGAAGGTGAGAAAGCAGTACTGATACAGCATATCTCCAACCAAAGATACCTCAAAATGAACTACTAATGTGCAAGTGAAGCTCTTCTCCTGAATAGATTTGTACTTAGATGCAGCAGTTCTGGGGTAAAATTTCATCAGAAATGTCTAACAGGATGAAAGCTCCTATTTACCTTAAATCTGTGTTTTAATTAATTAAAAAAAAAAAAAAAAGTTATCCATGATGGGAACAAATGTTCACATAGAACTCTGAGCACGTGAGACTAAAATCATCACAGTGATATACTCCAAGCCCCCTCCCTGGTAAGTCAGCAAACCTGTACTGCAGCCCCTGCAGATTCTGTGCATTGCTTAGACTATCTAAGAGCAAGTCAAGCATGCCAGAACTTTTGGATGTACTGTACAGAACACCTTATTTTACTGTCATCTTCTGATGTGAGAACAGAAACAATGAGGTTTCCTTAATGGTTACTGTTCAGTAACTGTGATGGCTCTTTGCTTGCCCATGGTCTGGAAAACACCTTTAGCTGAAGAACACCCATAGCATATGTCAAACCACAACTAGAGCAGAGAAGTTCTGAACTACCGGTGGCCTGAATAGTTATTTTTGCAAACCTTTCTGATAACTACAGTTAAGGAAGAAGTCAGTAAAGCCAGAAGATTGTGACCATTTATTTCCTCCCCTCCCATGTGTAGAGATTTAAAAAAAACCAAAAAACAAAAAACACCCTGATGTCATTTAGAAAAGTACAATAGTAGAAGCTATGTACAAATTAGTCATATAAATCAAAAGGTTAAATCTGTCAGAGATGTACCAGTAACTAAGCTGTAATTTAAGTGATAAATCCTGACTAAGGTGGGGGGTGAAATGTAGAAAAAAAGATCACTCGCTGTTCTTATTAGGCAGCAGTTTCTGAAAAGAATTCACTACATCTGTAGTTCAGCAAAGCACTTGTATATCCTTTTCATCTTCAATAACAAACCCACTGCTTATGTATGTACCTATGGGCTCTTGCATGCTTAACTGCTCTGCTAAATCAAAGCTTATGTTATGAGGTCTTTCAAAGCGATGTTTGTAGACTGACACGCTGTGTTTATCTGGATGGGAGAACATAAAGCAGTATCTATCAACCTTTTGTAAAGCATAAATAGCTTCTAGAAGCAATTTTTGTTTTAAGAATATTTTGTGTGTATGCATATAAAACTTTAATCTGAAGGCTTTTCTCGCTCTTGCATCCTTCTTTGTGTTTGGAGTCAACAGTCACCCCAGCATTGGCACAGTAGTCTGCAAGTTACGGGAGAACTGCAGCGCAGGATTTTTGCTACCTCATGAGGAAACACAGGAAGAACTGGCCCTTTCTCTCCTTGCTCGTCATCAGCAAAGTAAATGTGGTTCAGAGGATACAGTATTTGCTTACCACAGTGTTGTTGTTTTTTTTTCCCCTCTTGTTTGGAAGCTCAGAGCTTAACAAAGCTGATTGTATATTCACAACATCACACAGAGCCCTTGCAACTCTATTCAAAACAACCTGTGCAAACAGATTATTGAGTGATGATACTGAATCTGAAGTGCATGAGGGAAATGCCCTCTGCTACTTATTCTTATGTGGATCCTTTCTGCTAAAATACTACTACATGGTGATATCAAACAGCTTTTATTTCTTTCTTTTTCCCCCAAGCACTGCAGTATCTTCCTCCCCTATATTTACTGATAAAATATTCAGGTTTACATTAGCTTGAAAACTAATTTTAGAATCTCTTTAGGATCATCTTTTGCTCAAATGCAGATTGCAGCATTCTGTAATATCAGGATTCTTTTAGATCTAGCAGCTGCCTTGGATAACATGGGCCATACGGCGTTGTTTATGTTTGTGCTCCCTACCAAGAGCAGATGGAGTCTCCTTCCAGCAGCTTTGCTGCTTCTTTGCGTGGGAGGCCCAGAGAGAAACTGTTGGTAACTTATTCATCTGCCCCCAGCCCTCTTCAGTCTTACCACCACTCATCTATGAGTGCCAGTGGGGCTTTGGATGAAATGCAGCTCTAGTGGAGCCTTGCCACCAGGGTCAGTGTGGTGAGGACTTCTGTGCTGTGCAGTACCTTCAGCCTGCTGCTGTGCTTGCATTTGATCCTGCTGTTCGCAGGCTGTCTCTGTGCCTCCAACATTTGCAGAGAAGAGGTTGATGGCTGAATCCAGTTGTGGCTTGGAGCAGGGTTTCCACAGTGCCTTAGCAAAGCAAGCTTGGGTATTGTTACGGTGGGTGCCTTGGCAAAGCAAGAGGAAATGTGCTGCAGTAGCCTGTGTTGTGCTCCCTCTTACCTCCTTAAGCACTTTCCGTCTTCCTGGGTAGGTTTTGGGACTGCAGGGAGCTCAGGGCTGCCATGGCAACCCTGCTAGGAAGGCAGAACTATCTATTTCAAATGGTCGGGGTTGAATGAAATACGCAGAACAACTTTCTGGGAGGTCGCTGTAAGAATCCCCTGGGGAAAGTTTTGCTCTGGGAGTTGTTTTCCCATTTAAGAGAATGTTGTATTCAAGGCTGTGCCTGGATGCACAGGTGATTTCTCCATTTCCAGGATTGCTTTATTTCTATTTAACAGAGGCAAGGCTAACCCCTTCTTGGCATTGAAGTGTTTGAAGACAAAGATTGGTGCAGCACAAAACACGTGCAGTGGTCAAATACCACTGCTTTACCACCCAACAAAAGTAAGTTATTCCTTGAGCTGTTCCCTAGTTTGAATATAGCCTGTGTATGGGACACTGCTTAGAGTGGCACAGTGTAGTAAGGGAAAACAAAGAGGATTTATTTTTATTTTTCTTCTCCAATAGTTTAAATCCATTTCAAACTGAAAATTAAAACTTATCAGGAAACAATATAGATTATTACATTTCCTTTTCTGCCAGTTAAAGCTTCCTCTCAAAGCAGCAGGGTAAAACATTCCCACTGTGACTATTCATGTTTTGTGCTTTTTTATCATGTTTGGTGTCCATGAAGGAAAGCTGCTCCCTGGAATCCAGCAGTGGCTGTTCACATGAGAAGCATGTCCTTCTGTGTCCATGATTATTTATTGCTTAAGACACAGTGCACTGAATTGCAAACTACCCCTTGGGTGGCTTGAACACCATATAATTTGTTTATAGCATTTAAATATAGCAGTAAATCGTACCACAATGTTTGGACTATATCTGCCTATTCTTACCTAACGTTTATAAATTTTAAAGCTGTTGGTTTTTGGTTATGGTTGACTATATGTCTTTACAGTGTGAAACTTTTGTAATTAAAAGTAAACAGAACATTTAGACTGAATTTCAATTTTAATTATTTTTTTGGCTTTTTATCCTATTTGGGAAACATTTTCAATGACAGTTTGAAAACAGGCAAGGGAAGCTTTCCTGATGTTCTCATTATCTATTCATGTCCCAAATAAAGGACTTTTTCCGTATTGTTATCCAGGATTTATGTGAACCACAGTGACTTTCAGTCTTACTATGTTTCTGGTGTTTTAATTCAGATGCCTCTAGTGAATTCAATCTCTTTAAGATTCACTTGGAGCCCATTAGAAATAAAATATAAGTTGCCCATATAATGGACTAGAATATTTTAAAGCTTAAATGACATGTATCCATTGGGCATACTTTAGTGCTAACAGTCGTGTTTGTTTGTTTGTTTTCCTCCTAGGGATTGGGAGATATGAGCTGAATGATTTAAAAGACCAGGAATGGTGGAATAGGCTTGGTGTGTGTAAACGTTTTTATGACTACTTGTGGTTTAGGAATTTATTGCAGCTGCTTTCAGTAGCTTGATTTAAAAGTGCATGTAAGAGAATGTTGATGAAACATTAACTAATGACTTAATGGAGCACAAGTGCATCATTTTATTGTAATGACCTTTATTAACAAATGGATGATAAACATGTTTATATGGTGTTTGCCCTGGAGCATTAATAGTAAAGATAGTAATAAATGTGTGTAATGAATACAGCTCTTTTCAGAGGTTAAAGGAGACTGCTTACAAAACGTGCAAACTCTACTGATTTTATTTATTTTTTAAGCAAAATGTAGTTTTACTTGGATACTAAAACTCACCTATGTTGGTTTTCATTCTGCTCTATCAACCTTAGAATGCAAGTGAAGCACCTGTGACAGGCTGCTCTGCACCAGATCTGGTGGTGCCATTCCTGCAGTTTAGGGTTGTTCTAGGTAATGTTGGTGTCATTTTTCAAACAGATCCAAGCTCCTTGGTGAGGGACCATCCTCAGAATGACAAGTGCAGAGTTAAATCCAGTTGGTGGCCAGTCACAAGCAGTGTCCCCCAGGGCTCTGTACTGGAGCCACTTCTATTTAACATCTTTATTAATGATCTTGATGAGGAGATTGAGTGCACCCTCAGTAAGTTTGCAGATGACACCAAGTTGGGAGGGAGTGTTGATCTGTCTGAGGGGAGAAAGTCACTGCAGAGGACCTGGATAGACTGGATTGATGGGCCAAGGCAAACTGTATGAGTTTCACTAGGGCCAAATTGTTTCTCTTCACAACAACCTCAGGCAACCCTACAGGCTTGGGGAGGAGTGTCTGGAAAGCTGCCTGATGGAAAGAGACCTTGGTGTACTGATGGACAGTTGGCTGAATATGAGCCAGCAGTGTGTCTGGGTTGTCAAGAAGGCCAATGGCATCCTGACTTGTATCGGGAATGGTGTGGTGAGCAGGACTAGGGAAGTAATCCTGCCCCTGTACTCGGCATTGGTGAGGCCTCACCTCGAGTACTGAGTTCAGTTTTGGGCACCTCAGTATAGAAAGGACATTGAGGTGCTGGAGCAGGTCCAAAGGAGGGCAACAAGGCTTGTGAAGGGCTTGGAGAATATGCCCTGTGAGGAGAGACTGAAGGAACTGGGGCTGTTCAGTATGGGAAAAGGAGACTGAGGGGAGACCTTATTGCTCTCTTCCAATACCTGAAAGGTGCTTACAGCAGAGCGGGGTTGGTCTCTTCTCACTGGTGACAGG
>JAOWBP010002978.1:32075328-32119501 GCA_028571105.1 Tragopan temminckii
TTCTCCTTTTCTTTTGCTTGTTGGAGAAAAATAGCGATGACATGTTAGAGAATCATAGTTTGTAAAGCCAATCTCTCCCAAGCTGCTCCTACAACCAGAGGAGTATGTGTATACAAATGTGAAGAGTCTATACTGACTTCAGTAGATGAATCAACCACTGTCTGGCATGAAAAATGGCTGAAGCTTAAATATGTTGGGATGGCATAAATGGATGGCCAGAATGTAAGCAGATCCTCTTAATTTGATGATCTCTACTGCTACCACAAAGGACATTGTATCAAAGTGGAGATCAGTCTCTTCTCCCAAAAAAACAAGAAAAAGAGAAAGAAAAGATGGCCTCAAGATGTACCAGGAAAAGTTTAGGTTGGATATTAAGAAAGATTTCTCTGGGCATCCTGTTCCCATGTTTCACAAACCTTCAGTGAAGTAGTTGAGTCAATATTCCCAGAAGTATTTAAAAGAAATTCTGGTTCAAAGAGAGAATGGTTGGGCACTAGAGCAGGCTGCCCAGGATGTGGTGAAGTCACCATCCCTAGGAAGGTGTTGAAGAAATGTATAGATGTGGTACTTAGAAACATGGCTTAGTGGACAGTTGGACTAGATGATCTTGGATGTCTTTTCCAACCTTAAAGATTCTATGATTCTACGTGTAGGTGTTATGTTTAGGGAACACAGTTTACTGCCTCTTTGGATCCTGAACTTGGCTGTAGAGATCTTAACACCTACCACCTTGTCAACATTCAGAGTACTGAGGACTAGGATTTAAATCAGATATCTAGATTAGAAAATAATAAAAATCAGACTATTGGGAAATCAGATTTGTGTTTCTTTTATCATTGAGTTCAATCATGGACCACCTGTGCACTGCAGAAGGTCCAAATGTTCCTGGGTCTTTTACAAAATTAGCAACGAAACCTGCTCTGAAGTTCTAACTTTAATTTCATTGGCAAATCCATCAGAGGAGGCTATTAAGGAAATTAAGCAGCGATACAGTGAGAACAATATTTGTATGAGGCACTAGATAAGTTCTGATGCAAAGCTATTTGAATAAATGGCTGTTTTTCAACCTGGATGAAAGTTATAGCTGCTATTGAAAGCCTCTAAATAGTTATTAGAGCTGTGGGGTGTCAGCAAGCAATAATTATAAATGTTAATTAGATACAATTTGATAAAACTAAATTTCATTAAAACATCATGTTGAATTTTGCCTATCCAGAAAGCATCAGTCCAGATTTCAAGTATTACAGCTCCAGGACGTGTTGAAAGGTGTATTTTCCAACAGTTGAAGATGCTGTTCCCTTTCAGGGATGAAATCTCAAAGAACTTAATCTTACACTTAAAGAATATAGTGCCAATTGCTCTGTGATTGAGCCTTTTTTAGAGCACTTTCAACTAACAGTACTTTTAGATCAAATTGAAGTGCTGAAAAGAGGGAGAAAATTTGGATGAGGCCTAATTCTGAAGTGTCATTAATGATCTGGAAAATTGGCCTAAAAAGGAGGCTAAAACATAGCATAAGCTAAGATATAGTGTCTTTAGTTTCAGCTGGGATGGAATTGTTTTCTTCAGTGTGTCTGATATGATGCCATGTTTTGGATCTAGGAGAAGAACAATGTTGATAACATACTGTTTATAGTTGCTGCTAAGCAGTGTTGTACAGAGCCAAGGCCATTCTTAGCAAAGGGCCCAAGGAGCTGGGAGGGGACAGAATTAGGACAGGTGACTTAAACAGGTCAAAGGGATATTCCATACCATATGGCAGCATGCGGAAGGAGTTTTGAAGGAGTTGGGAGTTCCTCTGGTTCTTTTCCACAGCTCAGGAGGCTAGCTGGTCAGGGGGTGATGAGCAATTGCTTGCTCATGACTTGTAATATACATTTGTGTGTGTGTATGTATGTAGTCGTTTATTATCCTTTTCCTTTTCTCTATCAAGTAAATAGTTTTATCTCAATCCACGAGTCCTACTTGTTTTTGTTTTTTGTATTCACTCCCCCATCCCATTGGTAAGGAGGGGGAAGTGAATAAACAACAGTGGGGTGCTGAGCCACCATGTTAAACCATGGCACTTATCCACTAAGAACTATAAAGAAGTGATGTAGTTGAACATGGAAATAACTAATCCTTTCCTGTGTTTTAAATTTTGTCCAAGCTTTGTTGAGAACTATAAAAATGATAAACTTCTCAAGAATATTTCCTTTTCCTTGCTCATTTTGTTTTTGTTTGCTTGTTTTTTCCTGTTTTGCAAACCAGATCTCAACAGCTATGTGAAAAGACAGGTTGCAACAAGTAAAAGGAAGTCTTTAAAAATAATTTTTCTGGAAAGATAACTGAAACAACTTACATGTATTTCTGGATTCTGAATTGCTTGCAGCTCAGAGAAAGTGCTGTGTAACTGTTGGTTGGTAAAGCCCAAACAGTTACTGTTAGCCATCAGATTTTACTAGTGAGGAGAGTTCATGTTGAGTGACCTTCAGGGCAGGGCCCCAACTGCTATATCTGGCTCCTTCTCAGAGTGGGGGGGAAAATATCTAGGCAACAAAATATTTTGCACTGTTTGGCTCAAACTTGAAAACAACAACCCAACAACAAGTAGCTTGAGGGCTGAAACTAATTGGTAGAAATCTTATCCCTTAAGCACTTGTCTTGTGAAGGACAAGAATTATGAAAGATAGGAATAGAATTTCTCTATATAAAGAAGTGTGATATCTATATGGATCAGCAGAGGAGTGTTTCTCCCTTTCCCACTGATGAACAAATGAGTTGGTTGGTTTTATTTTTTTCCTCCCATAAGCTCCTCGGTGCCTCAGATCTGTCCCTTGAAGCATCGTTTACACAGTGTTTTGATTGTCTGCCAGGAAGCTGGTGAGAAGCTATCTTATTGAAAGGAAAATGAACAGCAATTGCAGCCCAAACTATTGCTGTGGTCAAAGGCCTTATCACACTGTCATAATTTGGATTTTCTCTGTCAGCAGGGTAAGCATGTTCTCCATCAGAGCAGGTGGCAAAGGGGGTCTCATGTTGGTGTCTGATTGCTATTATTGACTTCAAGGATGTTACTTCAGTGCATTTTCATTTTACCTGTGATTCTTCTTCTTTCTTAAGTAATTTAACTTTTGAGTGCCAAAAAGATGAACCCTAAACAACCTAAATCTGCAGCAGAAATTAGTCCAGAAAAGCCCAGCTAATGTTTTCCCTCACCCCCCTTCCCCCACCCCACTACTTACTTTAGTCACCAGAAATCAATATTTCCTTTAAAAAATTAGATGCAGAAATCTTTGTTTATAATTTGCTCATATGTCACTTCATTCTTACCTCCTGGTCACATTTTGCCTTGCTTCATTCTATCTTGCAGTCACAGATTGCTGGTCATGGTTGACTGTTGATGTTGATTATAGCTTAAGACATAAATGATTCCTGGCTGTCTGTGAACTGTTGGGGTAGGATTTATCTTTCCCAGTTTTAAAGAATAGATTTTAACCAATCATTTTTTTTTCTTCTGAAAAGCAAGTCATTCTGTCCCAAGGTGGGCACCTCAGATAAAGTGAATGATTTTCCTTCTGAAAAGCTCTATCACTGGCATTTACTACAGAGGGAGCAAAATAACTTGGTTATACAAGGCTAGACCAGCAGTCTTCGTTTAGGCATGTCAGGTTATGAGACAGGAATTGTACCCTTTTTGTGGTTTCAACTGGCAGGTTTGTTGTTGTTTTTAAATATGAATTGTTTAATTTAATGGATGTGCATAGATGAACTGTACTATATAAAACAACAGTATATTAGGCTGGGAAAAAAAAAAAGCCAGACAAATGCTATGTAAAATCTTACTGTTATATTTAAAAGCAAGAAAGAAAAATGAAGAAGTTCTCCAAAGTCCTGATCCTCAAAGCCATGTTCCCTATCAGCATTAAATGGGAATTTCCGAACTGGAAAGAACTGATACTCCTTCCTACAAAGTCCTCAACAATGCCACTTCAACTAGGTGACACACAACCTGCAACAGCCATGCTACACATTTAATACAAAAATCAACTGTGCAAAAATGATGCACTATACTCACGAAAACATCTTCAAAGTTGGCAGTGTAAGAAATAAAATTAAACTTTTTACTCTTTGAACAGTTAAGCATGCCCTTAATATTATAAAAAGCAATAGAGCACACTTTCTGGTGAATTAATGTAATTGCATCCTGTCTACCACTCCCGTGTGGCTTGAAATGAGTATTGCTGAGCAGTAGGGTGCTTTGGAAATGAGTAACTTGGTTTTCATGCAACGTTTGAGATTACAAGGCTGTATTCCAGTACTAGAATGTTGTGGTTTAACTCAGCAGGTCACTGAGCACCACACCTTTCTAGTGGGATGGGTGAGAGAATACAAAAACCAAAGTAGAACTCATGGATTGAGATGAAAGGAAAAGGATAATAGTTATGACTATGTGTATATGTATGTATATGAATGTACACTATAAGTGATGTAAAATTGCTCACCACCCCACTACTGATGCCCAGCTAGCCCCATGAGCAGTGGAAGAGAGCCAGATGAACTCCCAGCTCCTTCAAAACTCCTTCTGCATGCTACCATGTGGTATGGAATATCCCTTTGACCAGTTTAAGTCAGCTGCCCTAATTCTGTTCCCTCCCAGCTCCTTGGGCCCTTCACTGAGAAGGGCTTTGGCTCTGTACAACACTGCTAAGCAGCAACTATAAACATTGGTGTGTTATGAACATGGCATCATACCAGACACGCTGAAAAAAACAATTCCATTCCAGCTGAAACTAAAACCCTAGAGCCCCTCTAGGATAAAAGTTACCTTCGTGTGTGGAAAACACAGGTGATTTCAGATTCAAATCCATGTACAGGTAATACTGAATAAGAAGTGAACCTTCAGCTTTGAACTTTATCTGGTTTTAATTAAAAGCACAGATTAAGTACATCTAATGTTTGAAAGAATTACTTATTTGTTGCATGTCTTTACTGAGTCCTGGAAGGCTTCTGAGTTGAGGAAATTGCACAAGGCAATAAATTGTCTTCTAGTAGTGATTCTCTCCTATATACTTGCTGTTTCCCTTTAAAAATCCAGCCACTCTTCATGATCTTATCAGAGGAACAGTGCATTTCTGGGAATGGGAAAGGTCACTGTCTTCAATCTGCACCTGTAAATAGTCAATATGGAGCTATGTAATTTGTAACTAAGTGATATCTGACAAAACCAATGAGTCTGTTCCACTGTACCTACAAAAATCAGAGCTGCTGTTGTTAAGTCATGAATGGAAAACATCTCTGAAAAGCCCACTTAATCTTAACCTGTGAATTTTCTCAGTGGTGAAATAAGTAACAATTTACGGGTATATACACTTCTAAGTAAGAAATATATATGTGTTTTCATGTCAGGAATTGGTGACATTGGTGTATCTTAATTGCTTGCTTTAGGTTTTGACATTTAAATGGCCAGGTTTAAGGTATTTTTTATGTGTATATGTGTGCGTTTATAAACTAACATAACCATTGAAAGTAAAATGTCAGTACAAATATTCTCTCCTTGCTCTTTTTGAGTCATAGTACACAGTACAATCATGATTCCATGGCACAGTGAAGCATCATGTAAGAAATCCCCAAGCTGCCTTCAAGCAGTCGGCTGTGTCAATATGGCAAAGTACAACGTCATGAAACAAAGCTAGTGCAGGTCCCTGAAGCCATGTATTCACATTACCTATTCTGCAGCTATCTCCTTCCAGCTTGAAGGAGCCCTGCTAGTGCGTGCATAGGGGTCTCAGCATCAGGCTCTGTTGCTCTCTGTAGTTATTCTTTTGTAGTTTGGGAAAGGTGAGGTGAGCCACACAGATCGCACGATGTTGCATATGTTCTCGGGTGACTAGTACAGCTAAAGGCATCGTCTGAATTACTAGGATAACAATTCACTGTAGAACTCTATTCCAGAGTGTGTTGATTCATTAGTTACTGTGAATAGTAATAAAGCTGGTTGCCACATGAACATATTACTGGGCCAACGAAATGTTAAAACATCATTAAACTTCTATTTATGGCTTCTGCTGGAATCTGCCTAGAGATAAGCTTTATCCAGAAGACATTCATCCCCCAAAAATCTGTTTTAAAATAAAACAAAACACAGTCTGAGCATGTGATACATACTTTGCATGTCTTTGCAAAAGGAGGTAGTTTTCACTGAATACTGCTTGTGCTGCTGAAACAAGATGCAATCAGCACAGTCATATCTGTCTAGAGACACATGGACTGAAAAAATGAGGATGCCAAAATTTCAGTTATATATTCAAATGTTTATTTACTGCCCCTATTTGATCCAAACGTCATTGAAATTGATTTTTTTTTTTCTTTTAGTACTTTATTTTAATAGCGTAGGTATCATTTTCATTCTTCAGGTTTCTCCAGGAAACTGAAACCTTACA
The DNA here is from genome assembly GCA_028571105.1 of Tragopan temminckii. Taxonomy (NCBI): domain Eukaryota; kingdom Metazoa; phylum Chordata; class Aves; order Galliformes; family Phasianidae; genus Tragopan; species Tragopan temminckii. Next base: position 32,081,751 of record JAOWBP010002978.1, read on the forward strand.
TTTTGAAACTGTGCTGTGTGAGAAAGGAAATGTGAGTTATTTCCACACCTTCATGTTATAGTTCAAAATTTACATTGCTGCTTTTTGCACGTCGGCATTGCAGCCATAAAGGACAGCAAACATGCCGTGTACTTGGCTCCTCCCACAAGAAATAATTCCTAGCAAATAAAAGTATTCTGCAGTATGATCTTAATTAGCTTTTCTGAAGCCAGAAAATGATGAGTTATTCAGACCTCTTCTTCACTCAGCTGCTACTGATGTAGCAACAGCAGCACAATGGAGAGTAGCCAGCTGATGCTGTGGGTTAATTTGGGTTGGGTGCTGAGGATTATGTTTGTAATTTGCATGTGGGTGTAGTGCCCTCTGCTTAGTATTTTGCCCGCCTTTTGCACCAACAAGCTGTGTTTGCAGCTGGAGTCTGACAAGCAGGTGTTGTTCATATGTAGATATGCAGTTAAATTGTATCTTACAAAGCCCTTGGGAAAAATCTTCTGACAAAAGTGCCTGGAGGAAATCACAGGTGGTGATGTAGGGTCAGTCTGAGGAAGATGTTCAGTGGCAGGCTGACGGGAAAGGGCTGGATAGTGCTTTCCATAAGAAGTCACAAGTCATTTCACTTTCATTTTAGGATTCATCTCACATAAAACAATTTATCAGTAACTTCAGCATTACAGAGACCTGAAAGCCCCCTGTGGTATGTGCCTTTCAGCAAAAGTTGATGACGTATTCATATGTGTCCTATGAAACTGAACTGAACTGGCCAAGCTCATTCTGCTTCTTCCCCAGAGGAGGCAAATAAGGGAAGCACAAAAAATACTTCATTTTTATGTTATACTCATGCATCTCCAGATCAGTGGAGAGCATTTAGCTGACAGTCAGATTTAGTTAGCTCTGGCAATGGTATCCAGACTTTAAGGCATTTACTGTTCCCAGAGGAGGGCTCATGGACTCAGAAGCCCTTTTTCAGAAAAGGATATTTTCTGTGGTCTCAAGAGCTCCAAATAATCCCTAAAATTTTGAGAAGTTAATTTTGTTTCTGTTTCAGAGGCGAGCAGACTCAATTCATGTCAGGCAGTGGGAAAGGGAAATTTCCAACCGGGAAGCCACAGTGAGCTCAAGAAAGTATAGGAGGATAAAAGAAACTGGAGAGAGAGGAAGGAGAGAGAAAGGGCAGACTTCATTTTCTGCTTCCTCTCCCTTTAATGGCAGGAGTCATTCCGTGTGGCCTCAGATGCCATCAGGGAACCACTCTGACACTTGACTGAGGGAGGCAAAGGATGACCCGGAGAGACATTTCGTCTAATAGCAACTGTGATGGGCACAAAACTTGGAAGGGAGTGATGCCGCTTGTCCCAAGAGTATTGCTTAGGCTTCACTGTTTCACTAAGCGGTGTCCCAGGGAGTGACACAGTGTTAGCCTCTGAGCCTTTCTTTCGTGCTTTCCCAGGTGAGTTCTGCTCATTCTGCTCACAGCAGTTTGCTGTGCCTCTGTGTCACTGAGTCACTTGGAGCACCGCTCACCACAGAAACAGGGGAACTGTGCTGCTCTGTGCGTCAGATTTAAGCTGTACAAGTGGCAGTAATGAGTGGTTTTCTCTTGAGAGGAAGCAAGGTTAAGTGTCTGAGTCACGGACTTTCAAAGGGAAGATTTCTCTGAACCAGTATGCTACAGGTGACACTACTGCACTGCTTTCTCAAGGGCTGACATCAAGTTGAGTATCATGTCTCTTTGCAAAAGGTTGGGCTGACCTGAAAAATACCAACTAATGCACCTCTCAGTTAATTTGTGCATGAAGTTCATTACTTAATTCTGCTGTAGCCATAACACATATAGAAAGACTTTGATTTACAGGTGATGTTGTGTGAAAAGGTAATAACAAAACATCTACTCCTGTTACGAAGTTGTGGCTGGAATATATCTATTTTTTGCTCTCTTCAGATATGCCAAGAATGAAAGGGAGGTCGCTGGCTTGAATGAGAGTGGGTAACTGCCCGTGGTTTGTGGGACTGTAGAGCAATACTGGAAAGATGCAGCCTTGCTTCACAAAGGATTTTGGAGAAGAAGAAAGCATACAAAGAGCTACAAGAACGCTTGTCCTCCTGACAAGTTACATAGCAGGAAATTAGTCTCCAACTTTTTGGTTTATCCAAATAAAGATATAAGTAGTTGGTAACAAAATACAGACTGTTGCATTATTCATCAAGAGAAAGCATAAGTTTTAAAAGCTGTAACTGAACACGTTCAGTTACAAGTGAGGTGATTTTTTATTTGTTGGAGTAAGGAAGTAGCTGTGCATGAGCACAGCTTCGTGTGGACTTATTCATAAAAGTTGCCTAGCATCGCTGTCTGCATCCTACCAGTGAGGCTGACACTGATGCAGTTGATTTTGCCTTGGAGCAAGAGAAGGCACAAAATAGGATTGTTCCACATTTATTTTCTATTATTTCTATTGTTTCTTCCTTTTTTCCTTTTCTTCTTTTATTCCTTTATTGAGAGAAGCATAGTCTTGTACCTTTGCAAAGCAAATCCCTATGAAATCTGTTCAATGTAGGAGCCCTTTAGCATGTGTTCTGGCTCTCACCAGTCCATTCTGATATAGCTGAGCACCTTCTGAAATTGCCTCAGGTGCTTGTTAAAATATTTCACTGTAGCATTATGGTTGCAGGGCAGGAACGCTGCTGTTTTGAGTGGGTTGGTCAAAAGCTTGTTGTACCATCCCTCTGAACTGAACTCAGATGTACTACTCTAGCTTGCTCTGCTGGCCTTCTCACTTTGATCTTCTGTTTTGTACTTAGTGCAGCTACTGAAGTGATTAAGAACTTCAACCTGAAAAAGGGTTTGCATGGTAATAGAGTCCTTCATTCAGACTATGAGGTGCAGGCTCTTGTATCTGATTTCTGAGAGGGAAAAAGGACAGTGCAAAGGAAAAAAATGAAAAGTACGGTTTGAAAATGCGGTACTGTTGAGTAAGTCCGCTGGGGTATCAATGCTGCTGGCTAGAATTCCACGGGATTTGAAAGCAGTTGGAAAATGAGTAGCGTGTTGGTATGAGGCCACTGTGGAATACAAGCAGACAGCGGTATATCATTTTGGGGAATGAAAAATATGTAAGAATTGGAAGTTACTGTCATCTAATGTTTGTCATCCTCTTTCTGATGTGTGGCATGCATCAGTTGATGTTAGCAGTGGGCATCATTTTTCTACTGTCTTCGCCAGGGCTTTCATACATATGAAAGTCACTTTATTATTTTCATCATTAGAACTGTAATGGTTGTTTTTGTTGTTTTTTTTTTTGTTTGTTTGTTTGTTTATTGGTTTAATGCAACAGATATCTATCAAGTTGCAGAGGTTTTATATTTTCTATTTTAGTAAACTTAATGCAAAGATAGAACCATATTTATATAGCTTTGGTTCCTTTTCCCCAAGCAGCTCTATGGAAACCAACGGAGTCTGTATGCAGGCAGCTTGGCTGATCTGATGGCATTCTGAGTTGGATTCTTGCTAATTATCTGTACAGCTAGCCTCCAATATATTTAACAATAGACTCCAAAGATAAATGTTCAAATTATTCTCTTACGCTCCTATTGTAGGAACCATTATAATTTCCTCTTATTCTCCACCATATTTTCTGCTTACAGCTTTGTCATGAACCTCATCTCCTTTTTTCTTAATTTGTTTTTCACCTCATTTCTTCTGCAACAGGCTGACTGTCTATTTAATTGTCTAATTTCTGATACATTGCCTGTGAATCTTTACTTTTTTTCATCATCATTTCCATCTGTAATATTACTTTGACTTCTGTAGGGGTTGTCAGTAAGGTACAACCTGGAAAATGAACTAAGGCTTTCCGAGTGTTCTATCTATCCAGTCAGCAATTCTTAATTCTTTGTTTAAACAATGATATTAAATACTTACAGTATCCAAAGAGCTTGTTTGTTTGTCTTATTGCTTCTGGATGCTGATGAAACCAAGGGAGACAGTCAGATTAGGTGTCAATTGGCTATATTGCTAATAACTGTCACCAGTGTCTCTCTACAAATATGTATGTGCTATTTTTATTCAGATGGAGTAACGTATATGAAACTGTATAGTATGCTGCTCATAATGGAATCTTTTTGTTTTTTCTTGCTTGCTTGAAATTGAAGAGGAACATACATAGCCTCATGAGTTTCCACTGCGTCTTGTTTCAGATGCAGAGATTAACAGAAATCCTAAATGGTAAGAATTCATGCAAAATATGCAAGGTCAAGGTGAAGTTTACAATAACCAGGTCAGTTCTCCAAATATGTCTAGATCTAGGAATAAACCTGCCAGCAGCTGAAGCTGCTGTATGGAGGGCAGCGATCACAATTCTTAACCATCAATAAATTTGTATAAATACAGTAAAATTAGCTTAAAACAACAAAAGAAGGTTAGGATGTCTGTCTCATCTTTGCTTGAAATTGTTATTTCATGCAGGGAAAGGACACTTGGCAAACTCATTTTCTTCCAAACTTAGTAAAATGATATATAATATTGCTGGTGACTGGCAGCTCCCTTTGATGATAAAACAGGATACCATGTGCATGTAAGCAATAGGAGTGTTTGATCCAGAATTATAGTTCAGTTAACTTCGGAGCACTTTATGTGTATAATAATGGTAGGCCATTAAACTGGTTTCTGAATGAGTTAACCTGTCTTTCTTATATCTGTAAATGAGGTATATGCAGAAGCAGAAAAGGCTGCTTTCAGAAATGTGTAAGTTTTGAAGATAAAAGCTGAGGAAGATACTGTCTTTTTTTTGCTAATGTATTTTGCCAAGATGTATATTTGAACTTTTGAAGTATTTTAAAAAATCCATTTGCTGGAAATTTTTATAGAAATAAGCATACAGATTCTTTATTGATGCTCATTGCTTGTATATATTTTGTATTATTAAAGGAGATGAATTACTCAAGGTCAGCAGGAGAACTGGAAAAGCAGCTGATGACGTAAAGCTTAACTTTGGCACTTGAGGTTCTTCTTAGAAATCTGTACCCAAGTACTGAATGAAAACATAATGTTCACAAGCTTAACCTTACATGCTAGATGATTCATTTAAAGTGAAAAAAACTAATTAGTCATTGCCTGTATTTTTGTAATCAGTACATGACTTTTGACCTTAGTCCTGTAGTCTCAAACCCATTGTGTTTCAGGTGGGATGCGAAATGTTCGTCTAAAGAGAGTAACAAACACACTTTTGCTTTGTACCAGAGATGCAAATTCACATGGTACCTCTGGTTGCCCAAATTGTCTTGAATCTAGAAATTTCAGTGAAATGGAATAACTTCTGGGTGTAAAGGCACAGGTATGGAAAGTATGCTTTTCCTCCAGAACAGTCCTGTGATTACAAGGACTGTGGTCCAGGTGACGATACCTTTAGGCCTAAGGGAATGTGACAGTTTTTTGAACTGATGTTTGTCCTGAGGATAAACTCATCTACTGTTGTGTAAGTCTTCTATGAGGGTGTTACTATGTGTCAAATTTCATGTGAAATGATTTGAATTTCCACTGTATTTGTTATTACACTAATTATTTTCCGGGTTTCAAGAGAAAGGGTAAAAAGAAAACATGAAAATCCTCAAATAGACAGGGAAGGAAAAGATTCACAGTTAATCTCTAGCTCTGTTCATCCACTTTCATGTGGAATGACGATTGAGAGTAGCTGATGAGGTTGGAAGAATATTTTCAGACAGGCAATATTTTGGACTGATGGAAGCAGTCCTGCAACTTGATGTTCTGGGAACTAATGAGGTTTTGGATGGGAGGATGACTGATTTGCCCCCATCTTTCCCTACCAGCAGTACATATTACCATAGACACTACCCTTATTTTTCACTTATGTAGCCTAGGTGAACTAAATCCTTTTTTGTTTTTCCTCCTTCCTCTGGAGTAAGGCCAACTCCTTTGTCCACAGGACAAGAATACTCTCTGTAAACGTTTCCTTTTTCTGAGTTGGGCTTCTGAACAATTTTACAGACTTTGATAGGATGTAGTAAATTTATTTATCAAGCTGAAAAAAAAAAATTTGGATAGTAAGAGTTCAGATTTGGATTTTCAAAATGTAGAGATGTAATTAAATATAAGCTGTAAGGCTAACTTTGGAGGAAGTTTTCAGCCTTTGCATCTGGAAGGAATCCTTCCTGCTGAAGCCCGCACCTCCATCATCCTTAACCTGGTGCCATGTTTTGCTTTTATATGTCTGTGGTGTTTTTGTAATGACTAGCTATGGCAGCAGAATCCAGCTATGTCCAGAACAATGTCTTCTCTCTTCCTCATGTCTCCAGCATTTGCTAATCTTGAAACTCTCAGTAACATCCATGACTTATTCGCTGTAATATTTATGTACGTGTGAAGTCTGTTGTGCTACAGAGCTATGTCGAGAGCAGCATGAATAGGTGGGGTCTATTCTTGTTCTTGGATACCATATACAAAGACCAAGTGAGTGAGGAAGATGCTGATATCAGCTTGTAAACTTGTACTGCCAGGTGGGGGTGCTGTTCCTAGGAAAGGTCACTCCTTTTTAGAAATGCCTTTTCTTTTTCACTTGAGTTTTAAGCTGATAAAATCTCAGAGGTGCTCATTCCAAGCTCCATTTACCCTAGAAATTTAATTTCATAAGATAACTCTGTTGTAGAGCTAATGGAAGTGTAAGTCAGTAATGCATCTCTGTCATCTATAGAGATGTTTGGGTCACTCAGGTATGTCTCAGTTAACTGATAAGGTCTAATTTAAGGAGCTCTAGTGGTAGAGCCTGTGCTTATGAAAGAGAGTGTCTCATGGAAGATAAGTTAGATTAATCAGGAACAGAGAATAAATTATGGGAAAATGACTAAATGGGCAATGTCAGATGATGTACTAATATAATAATCCTTTAAGAAGTGTTTGTATGATTTTCAGGAAACTCTACGAAGAAAAAAAAGAGAGTAAAAAGAGTAGAAACAAAGGAGCTTAGCACTCCGGTGACTCAGAAGTTGTGATGGGGCTGTTCATTATAGTGAGCCCATGATAAGAATCAGAAAAACTCCCCAGCTGACAGTCCAGCAAAGTGAAAACTTCATTAAAGGGGACTCCAGAGACACTGACTCTCTGAAATAGTTTGAGTACAAATCTGTAGGATGATTTTATTATTTTTTGGAAAAAAAAAAATGTAGAAAGCACAGATCAACCCCTAAGCACAGCACACAAGTTTGAGGAAGGGGTGGTCTATCATTAGCTCCTATTTCTTCTGTGTCGCCTCATGTTCTTCTGGTCCAAGATACTCATGGGAAAAACACTGCTTCCTGCAGTACTAGTCTTGCTAATTGATATAAAAAGGTTGCTATATTATTTTCTTGTGCTTGTGTGTTTTATGCGAGCAATCTCCTGTCTTGCCATTAAGATAAAAGTACTTACTATCCTGCCAAGCAGAAGGCTTCTATCAGGACTGTGCTAAAGTGCTGCTCTACTCTGAGGCATTCCTGCATCACATACATCTCCCTACTACTCCACGAGTGAAACCAAATCACATTAGCATGTCCAATCAACACTGTCACCCTCATTAGCTGTATCTCCATAGCCCCCACGTGCAGCAAAGTGTTTAATAAATGCTGCGCTTCTGAGAGAATAGTCCTGTTTTCTCCTTTGTGACTCCTTACATGCTGAAAACTAAGCATGGGTTTTAGTACATTACTCAGCCCCTGTGCGGAAATCAAGATCAAGAAGTAAATAGTTCTGCCTCATCTGGGGAGTAACTCTCCTAGTTCATTCTCTCAATTTTGTAGGAAACTGAAGCCGGTTGCCCTAAACCAAGAGGGAGACACCTATTGAATTTATTGTGCTATTGAGCACACTTCTATAACAGTTTTCATATTAAGTTTGTCCCATTGTGACCTCCTTGAAAGAATGATTGCAACTTAGAGCAAGTAAGGGTTGCAAAACACTCCTTGAAGACCCTTTCATGTTATATTTTTATTTCTGTCCTGATAATGGCTAGTCATCCTTATAAAGTTGTAATTTCTGTCTTTGATAAACAAAGTTCCTTAAAAGTCTTTAAACACTTTAATAACTTCTCTGACAGAAACTCCTATTTATGGCACTAATCAAAACCCATCAGGATCCCTGCAGACCAAATACCTAGGCTACTATCTCTATGGCCTTCCTAGCAAGTCTGTTTATTCACAGCCAGAGCCTCCAAGGCATCTTATAAACATATTCTTTATGAAGTACTTTTCACTTTGTTGTATTTTGTTAAGGCTTATAAAAGACCTACCAATAAAGAAGTTGTTCCGGCTCACTCTCACATAAGCCTACCGATGCTTTAATTACCCTGCCAGATTTTGAACATTCCATTATTTATTTACTTCTGATTAGATGACAGATTTTTTAAAAATCAAATGGTCTCTCCTTACAGTCTCCGTTATACCAATTTTCCCATTGATGATGACAGTATAAGTTTGCATGAAAGGAGGGTAGAATAATGAGTCTGCTGAAGACTGCATAACAGTAAGGTCAGATTTTTTCCTACATAAGAATATAATCACAAATTAAATATTGGATATCTTTAGCTGCTATTTAAAATTAAAGCACCTCACCCAGGGGGATGCTGGATTTTTGAAGACATACAATTTTTTTTTCACTTTAAAGGTACCTTTCTATTGGCAACAAAAAAATATAACTAGTCCCAGCAGAGTCCAAAAATCCAAATTGCTCAAGCTCTGGTGACAATTTCACAGCATTTTGATCATTGAATTGTCTCCTTAAGATGTGGCTAATAAATGACTTCCTTTTCTTCATATGGTCAGGCTGTATAATCAGAACTTGCATACATATTTTTCTTTCTTTTGGTGTTTTATCATATTGCTCCGTTCTTTCATCTAGAAACTGGTACTTGCCCTTCTTTGTAAATATACCTATTATTCATTATAATGTCTATAAATATTAGATTGTTTTGAGGAGGCAGTGCCTAGTTTGTCAAATTAAAACATTTTTTTCTTGCTTTCTAGCACATGAACTGTGATGAGTGCAGTTGTGTTTTGAGACACATTAAAACCAGAAGTTACAGCCATTTAGCTGGTGGGTGCTTTGAAAGAGTGTTATACAAATTACCCAACTGAAGAGAATTGAAGTCACAATGAAAATCCTGTTACTATCTTCAGATATGTATAAAAAAAAGATTTTACGAAGCAGTTCAAGCCAATCTCTTTATGGATTTTTGTCAGTGATCGGTACATATGAGTTCAGTCAGTGCACAAAAGTACCCTGAATGGTATTTCAGTCCTTACATTTCATTGAAAATCTATTTTCTTTTTTTCCTTCACTGAAACCCCTCAGACTATCCAGTTACAAAATGTCTCAAAATATCCTCTGGCAGCCAAATGAAAGGTAGTAAAGCGATTTTGTTTCTTTTACCTCTTTTCCAAAGTACAAGTACTCTGAAATGCATCAGGCAGTGTAATAGTAACATGTTGTACATACCCTGAAATAGAAGAGGTGTAAAATGATGTTGGCAATGAGAGTTATTATTAAGAGTGCCTGTCCTTTGTCAGATAGTTTTGGAAGAGGAGAGAGGCACTGCAGGGAATGATATTCACACCCACAACCACATGTCCATTTGTGCTCACACACGCGTTTTTCAAAACACAGCAGTATGTACTGACAGCTTGTGAAGGATCAGCATCAAAAATTTCCTTTGAGTCATTTCTTAGCCTCCAGCAGTGGCTGGAAAAAGTGTTTGTGATCAAACTGAAATGTAAAACTGAAGTACTATAAATAGTACCAAGTTCTTGTTGGAGAATATCCTTCCCCAATACTACGTGAAATTCCTCCTGAAGAGAACGAAATTATATTAATGAAAACATTTCTTCTGTATATTTTTGGTATTAAAAATGTAGGCGTTTGATTACTGCAATAATTTAGTCTGTAGTGAGTCACACTGGGCTGCAGCCTTTGTTGACTTCAGTGGAAATACACTCTCGAATCACAGGTACCAATGTTTTGTTGTCTGCTACTTGATTTATTCCATATTTTAGAGGCAAAATTCCCAAGCTTCCTTGCCTCAACACTTTCCTCATTTGTAGATTTCTCGTTCCATGCCTAAGTATATCTTAGTATCAGTTTTGTTTTTTTTTTTTGCAAGTTCAATGCTTGCAACATGAAAATAGAATTGAGGACCTGCTGATGATATCTGTGTGCAGTGCCTGAAAGGTTGCTTGAAGAGGTTTGATGTGATGCTAGAGGTCCTGGGAGTGCCTTTTCTAAGACATTTGTCCTATAGCAACCACTATCTTTTCCTCTTTTGAGAAGAGTTTAAAATCAGTCAGACCACATTGTATCCTGGTATTTGAAACTTCCATTCCTAAGCAGGGAATTCAGCTGTCTGATCACAGGTATCTGGCACTAGATACTTTTGGGCAACTGCATGATGCTGTAGAGGCATTTGGATGGCTGCCGATATTCCTATGTGTGTCTATGATGGCACTAGACACCTGAGTCCTATCAATAATGTCCAAAGCTTTTTCTAGCCATGATATTTTACTCCTAAGATTTTCAAGGTCTAAAAGAGAAATATGCATATTAATATTTTTTCAACCCACGGTTCACTTTTTCTTTACAAAGTTTGGACAGTGAATTACTTTCTAGAGTATCAAGTTTGCACTAACTTATTTCGTATTATTCCACACTGCTTTCTTATTTTAAGTACCCAAATAGGAGAATTAAGAGTTCTGAAATTCACTGTATTCTATTCTTCCAAGAGAACCTTATGCATTGTGATGGCTTTATTATTGAGAAATTAGGGTTTTTTAAAGCTCTTTTCCTGTAAAAGACTGACTTACTGAAAGGGTTATCAAGTACCTCCATAGGTCTATTGTGGAGATTGGCCTTGAGAAGATGGAGATGTGCATTTTCTTCCCTGCCAGAGTCTGTGCCAGTGATTCGAGGCAACGTGAGGCTGCAGCTCTGGAAGAAACAATTTGAATTGCTAGCTACCATTCTTCAGAGTAATTTCTAATGTTGTATCATCAAAATTGCTCTTTTGCACTATTACAAGTGCAAGGTCAAATGTGCACAGGAAACAATGAGATAGTTCTACATATGACCAACAGATAAATTACCGTTTTCAAGTGCAAATGTGTGCATTAATTGAGCGGGTAGTAGGTGACTTGCTTGTTATCTGGCGTCTAAGACACAGCGTGTGCCGCACTATTAACAAAGGAGAGTAACAGATTGTTTTTTGTTGGGACAGCAGGCTAGACTGTTTTTCTGCTGCCTTGTTTACTATCAGAGGGGGAATGACTGATATCAGGTGCCAGAAATGTCTTATTTTATTTGCATCCATTTTCGCTTTAAATGAAAGAAAACAAAACTGTGGCTGTAGTAACGGCTGCAAATAGAAAAATACTGGGGACAGAAAAGGGAGTTGTGTGCTACTCCCTTAAAGGGTCTAAATAGTGAGAGTCTAAATAGTGAGATGTGACTATAGCTTCTACAGACATATCCAGGCCAGCTTTCCTCTTGTGCATGGACAATCAGGGCTGCCATTAGGTTGACAATAAGCTACTCCAGCTAAAACCACATTTTTAAACATGCATCTGAAAAGAATACCACAGACATTTTATTCAAGATTTGCAGCTTTGAAGAGAGGCACATTAGTGATTAGTCCTTGCAGTGGGTCTGTTCACTTTGGTACTGTTTGCAGCTCATAGTGATAAAATATAGTCTGATTTCCTGAGATGGTGTAACACCCTTAGAATAAGATCAGACTGGGCTGCTCCTTGTTTTCCAGCTAGAGCTCAGGCTGTTAGTTTTAACTAAATAATCTACTTGGAAGAGACTGTCCCACACACCTGAGCCATTTTATGTGATTGATTTCTATTTTAAATGCGAAGAAGTTTTCCCTGCAAGCTTTTTTTGTGGATTGAATAATCGGTATTTCTGGCTTGGGAGTTCCACAGTGTTGTATGTTCATTTTTTTTCTCAGTGATAAATAAATCTAAAGAAAGTATGTTGACTTTTCTTTTTTTTTATTTTCTTGTCACTACTCTAACAGTACAAATATAGGATGATTCCTAAAATGTATATGGTATAAATCTAAACTAATAGAGATGCGTGACTTACGTACATATGATGCTTTAGTAAGAACTCACGAGGCAGTTGTTTATAAAGGAAACGGAATTCTGTTATCTTTCATGAACATGCTGCTGGGAATTCACACAGAACATGTACATATGCAACAGCATAGTGGCAGTGCATGTAGTGATGTAATTTTAGGATCCAGGTGAGGAGGAATGCTTGATTGCAGGCAGCACGTGATGAAAAGGCCCTACTCCAAAACCCTGCTATGCCTTAGACTTCTGTCAGTAAACAAGGAAAACAAGGTCTCCTGGCCTTGAATCCGTGTGAGAAAACCTGTTGAGTTAGTTAACCATGCCCCATTATGTAAAGTATATATTGGATTCATTAGGCACCGATAGCTGTAGATGAAAAAGAGAGGTACAGTTTAATTTCCTCATTCCCGCTGCCACTTTACTTTTTTTATCCTTGCATTGACAGCATTTCAGCCTTAATTAAAGGTCCCTGTCTTTCTACATACACAGTTTCCACAGCATGAAGCAGTGTTTCTTTTTGGTAAAATACGTGTCTAGGCTGTTGGTATACCCTCTGTAGTCCTAGAGATTTCTTCCTGGGAATGTCTTTCTAAATATCTGCTTTAAACATCATTCTCTAACTTTCTCATCTGAGGAAGCACTTTCTGGCTGGGACTGGCCAGACAAGCCCACTGTGCAGAATTGATTTTCTTGCTTCACAGGGTACTGATGACATCCATGCTTCTACTGCAAGATTTCTGCCTTTTGACACTGCTTGCAGCCTAGCAGTAAGCTGGTCTACATGAGAGCATCACCTCTATTCTTCTCCATACATTAACTTTGAGACTGGAAAAATTTCCTGAGAATGTTAGGCTGTGATTCAACTATTTTTTGAAAGTGGGGAGGAACAACAAAAACAAACAAATAAAAACCAATCCCAAACAACAACAACAACAAAAAACAGCAACGTAACACACCCTGCAAATAAAGGATACAGAGACTGTTGATATAGGATTTCACAGAAATTATTTGTTCAGATTTCCCATTATCTATTACTAAACTGAAATTACTGCAAGGTAAATGTTCTCATGGAAACAGAGGACAAAAGCATTTCAGGAATAGTGACAAAAAGGTAAAATGACCTCAGAGCCCTGTGGAATTATGTCACTAGTATTTTTCTTAAAATGCAGTGAAAGTGAATGTTTTCATCCTCTTCAAGCATATATCGTAAGACTCCACTTTTCATAGCTTCATACTTTTCAAAGCTTAGTGAATAAAAGTCTGAGGCTGTAAAATCTTATAAATATTTCAGCATGTGTCTGTACATCCATCCTTATTTAAGATCTACGCTTCTTGTAATCTTTTCTCTCATTTTTTATATATTTTTTTTTCTACAGATATGTTTATGTTTGTACTCTTTCATGTGTTACTTGCCTTCAGAGGTCATGTTTTTAGGCTTTTTTAATGTAAGTGTTTTTCCCTCACATATTAAAAAAAAATAAAAATCATTAAATGCAAGGTTATGCTATTTTGAAGACGACATTTTTAATGGGGAAAAATCACAGCCTGTCGTTTTGTGGTTAAAGGTTTAGTTACTCTCACTTCTCAGGGGTTTGAGTTTCTTCTCTAGTACTGAAAAAATATCTAAAATATATTACATTAAGAAACCAAGTACCTAACCACAGTCCAGTACTGTGTATTGGGTACTAAAGCCATTAGTAGGAGTACCTGAGATTGCATACATCCTTTGGCTCATCTCCTCTCTTGAAAACTTTCCAGACCTTGAATAGCAGCTGTTTGTCATCCCTGGTAGAAACAAATGGATCCACGATCAGTGAAGAATGGTCTTGGAAATAATGTTTTAAATTTCCTGAGATAAATCTCTGCTCCTGAGCATTGCATTGAGCATTAGAAATACTGAGGCTTTAACTCATTCTTAGAACTTGTTTTTGTTCTTTTCTTTGTTTATATACATTAGAATGAATTAACAGGCTTTATTGAGCTCTTTTGTTTTTCTACGTCCCCTCAGATGGTTTTTTATTCAGAAAAAGTATCTGGTGCTAAGTTTTTCTTCCTGTTCATGGAAACAGCGTGCAAAAGTATGGCAGAGGAAATCTCTGCCTCCAACCTACTGTGCTCTAGAATAAAATATATATTTGAGTTTCTATAGTATTTTGCACTTCTAGTTCATGGAGAAAGGGTTCAGTGGCACTTACTGTGTTCATTCTGTCCTACAGACCATTCCCACAACCCTCCCTATTTTCAATGACTGCTTCTCCAAGCATATAGTTCCATAACGAGTTTGTTGCTGACTGAGAGTCTGGCTGAAAAGCAATGGTTGGTGTGGAGTTAATGTCTTTTTGGTACTTTCTGACTTCATTATAGTTGTGTTGCTGCACTGCTGGCGTTCAGACATACTGATGCATGATGTCACTGCCCTCTGAAGAATTTCCTCTTAATATCTAACCTAAACTTCCCCTGGCTCAGTTTAAAACCATTCCCCCTTGTCCTATCACTATCCATCCTTGTAAACAGTCATTCCCTCTCCTGTTTATACACTCCCTTCAAGTATTGGAAGGCCACAATGAGGTCTCCCTGGAGCCTTCTCTTTTACAGGCTAAACAAGCCCAGTTCTCTCAACCTTTCTTCATAGGAGCGGTGCTCCAGCTCTCTGATCATCTTAGTGGTCCTTCTATGGACCCACTCGAAGAGCTCCACATCCTTTCTGTGCTGGGGGCCCCAGGCCTGGATGCAGTACTCCTGTCAGAAATCTAGTAATAGTTCTGTGTGGTTGAAGGAGTTACATTAATTAGGTAGGAGAAAGGTGGATTGAATGAGGGGTTAGGTCAGGTACCAACTTCGTAATTCACGGATGGACTTTTTTTCCTGTGTAATCCACACCTGCAGGACAGCAGGGATGAAACAAGAGGGAGTTTAGGGAAGAGATTCCCTAGGAAAGAGACTGTGAGATGTTGGTTTTTTGAGTTTGTGGGTGATTTTTGTTTATTTTCCTGCTCTGTACTGAAGGAACAGTTCATTGTGGGTTTTTTTTGAATTAGAAGATTGGATCCTACCTGACCCTTTGTGTTCCTGTGCATCAAATAATAATGCACAAAAGTGAGACCTGGATTTGTCCCCTGGGTACACAGTCACTCCTCTTGGTGTGCTGTAGAGGTATGGAGGGAAAGAGGGCACATTTTCTAAAGTGAGTAGAAGTGTAAAGGTTTTATTATCTTATTATCAATAAGAATTTTGCTCTACAAGACTGATGATATGGAAAATGTAAGGATGCTGGGAAGAGTATTTTTTCAGACTGACTAGTGATAGATGACCAACATCTATTGTATGTTACAACTTAACACCTGATCAGAAGTGTGTTGACCAGAAGCACATCCTCATAGCAGACATATATGTCCTCAGAATAATGTTGGTCATTGCCACACATTGCCTTTAACTAAGTAAAGAGAAAAGGTTGTATCTTGCATGGTTGGAATAGACGCAAAATTCCCAGTGGAGTCCCAAAAGAGACACATATGTAGCTGTAAAAACAGTTTCACTGCGTTGATGTCTTCCCATCTAAATCCATGCCCTCAGATCATTCTTTACACCTAATTAGGAGCTTGTTAGTGCTTGATATGAGACATGCTAAAACTTCCTGTTATTCCTTGTTAAATATGAATTTTCAGATTGACTGTGAAATGGACATTTCAATACACGTCTAGAGCTTCAGAAAAAAAAAAAAAAAAAAAAAAAAGATTTCCAAAGGGGGGAGGAAGATCAGAGGAAAGAAACGCAAGTAAAAAAAATAGATCTTAAGAAAACTTGAAGAGTAAGGGAAAAGGGCACTCTAAAATAGAAGCTATCTCTTCCTTGTAAGATTTCTTTTCCAGTCAGGATTTCACCATACTTCAGAACATACTTGAAGCATTACATGGTCAAATCTTAAGTGAGAGTCTGTCAAACTTATGACACATTTGAGAGTCAGAGTTCCATACTACACTGTCTGTGAAGTGCAGTTCTGCAGCTGCACTGCAGTCATGCACTGAAGGGACAAAAGAGGAAAAAAAAATCCGTCTGCTTTCTCTCATTCTCTTCCTTCCTCAGACAATACCTTTTCATCGACAGTGACACAGTTTCATGCTTGGGACAGTTAGCATCATCTTCTGTACTTTGAAGATCCAAATGTTTGCCACTGGGATAGCCTAAGGACCTTCTTTAATATCAAATCTTGCCAAAAAAGAGGTGAGTGTCTGAGTGGATAAGGAAAGTGAATCAGTCCATGTATTAGTCATAGAGAACTAGCTCAGCACTGAAAACCCTTGAAGTGTGGATAAGAAGGAAGTGTAGGAAGATTCAAGCTTTAAGACAAACTGAGCCAGGTCCAGCAACCACAGTCCTATCAACAGATGCATGAGAAGATGGTAACATTTTCAAAAGCTGGATACTTCGCAGATATTTACCAAGTCACTGTAAATAAAAAGAGATCATCCTCAGGAAAAAAAAAAGTTTGTATCCCTAGACATGCTTCCAGGAAAGATTTAGCTCTTTCGATTTAAAACACTGAAGGCTGAACGGGTGTCATATTTTTCCATAGGTATTCCATGTAATACAATCAAAGAATTGGAAGCGACCCTTAAAAGTCATCTAGTCCAACTCTCCTGCAATGAACAGGGTCACCTACAGATACATCAGGTTGCTCAGAGCCCCATTCAGCCTGACCTTGAATGTCTCCAGGCTTTTTCCTTATATCCAACCTAAATTTACCTTCTTTAGGTCTGAAACCATTTCCCCTTGTCCTATCATATCAGACTCTGCTAAAGAATCTGACCCCTTTTTTTCTTGTAGCTCCCCTTTAGATAGTGCAACGTTGCTCTCAGGTCTCTCTGGAGCCTTCTCTTCTCCAGTCTGAACAGCTCCAGGTCTCTCACCCTGTCCTTGCAGGCGAGGTGCTCCATCATTTCTGTGGTCCTCCTCTGGATGTGCTCCGTCAGGTCCATGTCTCTTATGTACTGAGGACTCCAGGTGAGGCCTCACCAGCACAGAGTAGAGGGATAGGATCACCTCTCTTGCCCTTCTGGCCACGCTTCTTTTGATGCAGCCCAGGGTATAGTTGGTTTTCTGGGCTGAGGACGCATTGCTGGCTCTTGTCCAGCTTGCTCTCCACCAGTATCCCTAAGTCCTTTTCAGCAGGGCTGCACTCAATTCTTACATCCCCCAGCTTCTACTGATAGTAGTGATTGCTGTGACCCAGGTGCAAGACCTTGCATGTGACTTTGTTGAACCTCATGAGGTTTTCCTGGGCCCACTGCTCAAGCCTGTCTAGGTCCCTCTGGATGGCATCCTGTCCCTTGGGCATGTTGATTGTACCCCACAGCTTGATGTCATCCACATACTTGCAGAGGGTGCAGTTGATCCCACTGACAATGTCACTGGTGAAGATATTAGAGTATCGATCACAGCACTGACCCCTGGGGGACAGCACTCATCACTGATCTCCACTCAGACATGGAGCCATTGACCACCACTCTCTGAGTTCAATTCTGCTGCCAGCTCATAGAATCATAGTATCATAGAATCACCAAGGTTGGAAAAGATCTACAAGATCATCCATACAAGTTCCACCATCCACCTATCCACCTATCACCAATAGTTCTCACTAAACCACGTCCCTCAACACAATGTCTAAATGTTCTTGAACACTTTAGGGTTGGTGACTCCACGACCTCCCTGGGCAGCCCGTTCCAGTGCCTGACCACTCTTTCAGAAAAGTAGTATTTCCTAACGTCCAGCCTGAATCTCCCCTGGCACAACTTGAGGCCATTCCCTCTAGTCCTATCACTAGTTACACGAGAGAAGAGGCTGACCCCCCAGCTCACTACAACCTCCCTTCAGGTAGTTACATAGAGCACTGAGGTCCAGTTCTTTGTCCATCAAATGTTCACTCATCAAATCCATATCTTTCCAATTTAAATACAAGGATGTTATAGGAGACTCTGTCAAAGGCCTTGCTGAAGTCCAGATAGGTGACATCAGTGGCATCTATCTGGAGGGGTGTGAGGAGGACTTATCTCCTGCTGCAGGGACAAAAGACCTACAACCTGTGACAGCAGGTCAGGAGGTAGATGGAGACAGAAGAGACATAAACCACTTGGATCCAGTAGCTACAGTGATAACCTTGCTTTCCAACTGGAAAAAAAAACTCACGTGGATTCCTAAGTGCTTTTTGTTACATAGCAGTCTCTTCCAAGAAAGACTGAGCTCAGCTTCTTTCCTGCAGAACATCTGACATGGAACACAAAAATGGCAGCTTCTGATGCAGAGCATCCTGCCAGCTCAGAAAACTTTCTGCACAGAAAGTAAGATTTTGTAGCAGGTTCATCATCATCAATGTGTGAAGAAGTCACGCTGCCCTTACTGTCACACAGAGCTGACGTTCTGCATATGCTCTAATATACAAGAGTTTTTACAGCTTTTGAGAAGTTGTAAAGGACAGAGCTGTGACAGAATTTTAATTAGAACATTCAAATTTATTTAAATTCTTGGCATTCTGAGTTTTTATCAGTTTAAAAGGTTACATCGTTCTTACAGATAAGCTTGTCACTGAAGGTTTTTGAAGTCTCCAGGAAAGAAGTTGACTTGTTTTCTCCGTACGACGGTCTATAATAATCTGTTGAATTTATTTAATCCATTAATAATAAGCAATCACAGTTAGATCTTTCATAATGAAATTTTGAGAATAGCTTTGACTGCATATGTAATTGATTGCTCAGAACCACAATGAAGGGAATGTAAGGGGCAGTTTATCACCTTGGATATCTACCAGAATTCTGTAGGTGCTAATATAATCTCCAGTACACCTTCCTGGTTTTCAGAAATGCTTTGGTTTAGCTACAGGTGCGTATTCTTTCTATGCTGGTTTTTAGCTTCACTTAACCATGGCATAGGTGACTCGTGAAATATAGGAGAACAAATTTTTTTAAGAAACAAATATTCAGAAGAGTGGTTTCTCACCAGTATTAGAAACTTCATTTTGAGTCAGATGAATTTCTAGGACCTCAGAGTCTTGTGTCTGAGCTGGAAGGAAAGAAATATGTTAGGGATTTCCTTGCCTCCACTATCAGGCAGAGATGCTTCATGTAATGGATCAATTTATGTCTAGCAATTAAAAATAGTTCAGAAGAAATGTGGCTGAGGAGGGCTTCTGCAATGCGTCAGACTGTATGAAGTCACTTTCAGAGTCCAGGATGCTCTGTGCAATAGTCCTTTTCTTTTGTATCTTCTAATTTGCTGCTTTAATATCAATTAAGAGATTTTCTATTTGGAGCCAAGCATGATTGAAGAAATGATGTCAATAGGTATATGCTTCTTTGGGAGTAGATAAAATTTTGAAGAATCTCAGGTGGACACTTTCACTGTTCTTTATCTCAGTGATTTCAAACAGAAAATATTATTACAGAACAAAGGAAGGGTTCCATTTGTAAGTGCTGAGAGCTTACATTACTGAGAGTGTACAATGGGCTTACATTCATCGCTTCCTGCTGTATGGTGCTCTTTGCATTTGTTTATGTTCTTGAAGTTAGGCTTTACAAATATCAGAACTTGCTTTACGATGGGAAGAAGTATTTTTGTTGGTAAGCAAACCATTGACTATTTAGAGAGGAGGAAAAGTTTGGTTCTAATTAGAATCAAGAAGATTAAAATGTATTTGGCCTAAGAGATATTGCACTCTAGGATTTGATCTGTTTTTTTTGCTATTATCAGGATGGGTCTGATTTTACAAAAATGACTCATGGAAGCTTGCGGTTTAACATCAAAATTCAGCAGTAATTTAGTGATCTGCCAGAAGGAATATTAACTAGAAATTATGTACCTTGTTAATTTATGGCTCAACTTATCTCACCTAACTAATCTCTTCATAATTCTGTTACCTTAACTGAGAGACTGACTCTTCAGGGAAAAACATGGAGTGTTTGTAGATTGGAGGATTTGTGCAGACGTGATATCCAAGAAAATTAAATTGAATTGCAGAGCACATCCTTTCTTTTATCCTTATTTCTAATGTTGAGATGTTTAATCCAAATACTACTAATGACTGTTACTGACAGTTATCCTGATCTCTGTAATGACAAAAACCTATCTGCTAAGATCTTCTGGTCAGCCTTGCATTCTGGATTATGGCCTTTTAAAAGCCAAAATATCTCCAAAATTTTCCAAACACTTTACTGCCTATCGCATGTCTGAAGCGATATCGGGGTGTAAGTTATACCTGGACTATATCATATTACATGTGTTTATATTGATGTAAAGTATTTCTAGTGTTATTTTTTACTACATATTTTTACATTTCATTCTATGTAATATACTAAGGACTGCTGTGTGATTTATGGCTTAGATTAGCCAACTTCTTCCTGACTAAAGACAGACGAAGTCTATTCTATCTTTATGGAGTAAAAAGTTTTCTGCCGTCACTGCTCTTGGTGTGTCCTGGCATGCTCCATCCTCTGTAATTGTATTCTGTAGCATGTTCACAACATAGCAGGTCAGGTAGGATGCTGTACTGTCAATAGGGTGTTGATACAAGATTCACACAATAGTTCAAGGCGTACCCCACATTCCCTTCCTGCACACAGCTTCTACATCAGAGCTTTAAAAATGATATCCTAATTCCTCTGTCTTCCTCACATATCTTTTGAGTCTCTATTTCTTATTAAATTCTCATCTAGTAATTGCTGAACTTGATGTTCCTACTGAGAGGATGATTTGCCATCAGGTAACATTTCTGCACAACCAAGAGGTGATTACAAGTGTTCTATGTACTAAGTAGCTTTGTGCTAAGCAAAAATATTTTTCATACTCTTCGGTGGAGCTCAAGATCTATAGGAAGGCAAAAGACAGTGGAGAATATAACCAACCCCACATTCAAAGTGCAGAGTGCAATTTTATCTGAACATCCATATGTGAAAGACCATGTTAGATCAAGTTCAGAAGCTCAAGAAAATCTCCAAAGTGTCACAGATTTTCTTTGGAAAATGATATCATCATTGTGCTCTGAACTTTCTTTTATCTTTGCATACTGAGATATGTCCTGAATAGGAAGCAAGGAAGCAATAATTTTTAAAAAAGGAAAAATAATTGTGTGGTAATATATACTGATAATCACTTGTTTCTCTTAGTGTTGGCTGATGGTACATTTTATTTTAGACTTTTGAATTATTCCTTCTAGATTTCCCTTAATTATGGTTTATTTGCAGTCTATGCTGTGTTGCCTCATTTTAGACTTAGTATTATTTCCAACAAAATACATAGTTCAAATTGAGGAAAAATGGCCTTAAATAACATAATGCCATTAGAAGTCTCTTGCCTGCATTCATTACTGCTGGTATTTTTCAGGTTTGTCACATTGTTCTGTAGTGCTTTCTTTGTGCATCTGACCTTTAAAACATTCATTAAATTTAATGAGTTTAAAGTGTAAAAGAAAAATAATCTTGTGAAGCACAATCATCAGGACTCTTATTTAATAGGGGAAAAGGACCAACTTTGCAAATATTAACAGGTCTATACAAAACTGCTTTGCACTGTTTTCACCTGCTGTAATATTCTATTGATATAGTATGCTCAATCTGATAAATGTATAAGGAAAAATAGCAGTAGACACATGAATACTGTTCTACCTAAATCATATGAGTGAAATTGCTATTTTTCAGTGTGACAAGGCCCTACTAATATTCAGTGGTGCACATGTAGTCTATTACAAGAAGGAAAAAAGTATTCTCAGAAGGTGAAAACCTGATTTTTTTATGCTTTCCTTTTTATTTTGCAAGAAGAATTGATTCTATGCTGCCTTAGTTATGGTTATCAGTAGTTCTTCCAAAATATGCCAATACAAAAAACTATGACAAAATTTACTTATATTCTCCACAAAATTCTTACTATTGCATCAGGCTACCACGGCACACTAAGCTCTTTAGGAATGAGTTAGGCCTCTCGTGCTGTGTTACAATGAGAGAAATTACTTCTGCAGCATCACTGAGAAGGAAATCTCATCTCCTTTGAGTGCTCCTGCACTTTTTGCCCCAACTCTTCGCAAACCTTCATGCCTGAGCTCCTGCTCTCTTGCTGAACAAGCTCACCTCTGTATTATTGTACAAATAAACAGAAGCAAAAAGAGAAAAACCATGTGGAAGAAAATGAGATTTGGCACTACTGGATTATTCATTCCGTGTATAAGGAATATTTTTTCCACTTCTATTTGCCTTGACCTGCAAACTCTTTTGAGACAAGGACTCACCTGCAGAAAGAAGGATCATGCTTGGCTAACTGCAGATCTCTTAGAAGGAAGTGACTCTACTGTTGAGAATTACATATCATTTTGAGAACAGCAGACAGGGATTTAAACACAGATCATGCATGGTAATGAGCTATCTTATGGCAGATCTTACACTTTCACTATTTTTTGAATAATAATTTTTCATTGCCTTTCAAATCACAAAAGGTGACAAGATAGTCTTTTCTAAAAAAGAAATTGATAAAATTATGTTTATAAAGGTATTTAGAGTTCTAAATATGAAAAAGTTGGTGCCTTTTTGAGGTTTTGTAAGAGTAAGAAACAACACAAGAAAGGAAATGATATCTCTCTCAGAGTAACATTTAGTATGGGAGAAATCATAAATTAAGCATAGAACCTGTGTTACATGCATACATACATACAATTCGTATTAAGTTTGAATGGAAGTTAAAGATAACTATTGACCAGCTTTTAAACTTTTGCAAATAACACCCTGGACATTTAAAGCACTGTGAGAACTACATGGTGCCTGAATGGAGCTTGCTTTTGCAAAGACATGACATTCAAGGATAGAGATGTTTTTTCATCTGACACCATACAAGTCCATCAAATAAACAGAGCTGGGTAGCTGATGTATCAACTCATGGGTCTTCCCAGACACAGTGATATTTGGTTTCTTCCATCCTATCAATTCTCGATCTGACTCTGTAGCATGAGCCAACACTTTGAAATTTGGGGAGATTGACTGGTGTTCATGTTTATAGCTTTATTTTCTCTCTTACATCCTAAAACAATGATTTTTGTTGTTTGTTTTTTAATTTGTACTTGGGAAAATGTCACTGTGATTTATTCTTACAGGAGATTTATGAAAAAAAGGTTTCTGTATGCATTCATGCATGGGGTTTGGAACT
This sequence comes from Tragopan temminckii, assembly GCA_028571105.1. Classification (NCBI taxonomy): domain Eukaryota; kingdom Metazoa; phylum Chordata; class Aves; order Galliformes; family Phasianidae; genus Tragopan; species Tragopan temminckii. The sequence continues at coordinate 32,105,031 of JAOWBP010002978.1, forward strand.
AGATGATCTTTGATGTCCCTTCCAACCCAAGCCATTCTATGATCCTGTGGTTCAGCAAGGATTTCATGAATTAGCTCAGTAAAGCTCAGATAACTTTACTGTAGCTATTGTATATGCCATAATATTGCTCTGAATGTAAACTGTGGCATTTTACTTGAATTAGTTAGTTTGCCAGATGACTTCAGTCTTCTTTTGAATACATTGATTGACATTTCATTTTGCCCTGGCAATAATAATGGGATTCTAGAAGGAGTCTTGAACTTTAAACATCAAAGAATTGCTCAGTTCACCTCATTAGTCTTCAACCTTTCAAATACAATTGCAGAATACATTAAAGAATATTTTTGTACTAGATGATCATAAAGTTGAAAATATTATTTTCATGGATATTTGGTATTTTAATTATTTATTATCTCCTTTGCTTGTGTTATTATCTGAAACTGAGAAAAACTGCATCACATGGTAAATTAACCAGAGCAACCGAATTTCATATCAACTCACACTTCTTTCCATTGCCATCAGTCTGAGTAGCATAATAAAAGAAAAAATTGAAAAGCTTTTTCATCATATTTTAGAGTAAAGTAGCTGGCAGAAAGCATTATGATAACATTGGCCTAGGTTTGCCCTTTCTCTTCTCCTAGGAATGGTGTTAAAATGGGTTGTTCCCCCTTTTCAATTTGAGTTAACCCATCCAATTTTGTTGCAGAGTGCTGCAACTTGTTCTCTATGTAATGATTTTCTGAGGAGTCCCAACTGTTTTTTTAGCTACATAAATATCAAAAGGCTTTTGGCTCCGGCATAACTGTCTTACCTCCATACAACTTTCCCTCTTTTCTTTTTCTTTTCCTCTCCAGAACCCATGTGTTTAATGTCATCTTTTCTCTTAACTACGCAGTATCAGGAATATCTTGTGTTAACATTGTTGATCATATTACTTTAAAAAGATTTTTGGAAGTACGAGAACAGCATTGCATGCGTTTGCCATCGATCTCATGTATCCACTGCTGTTCTCCTTAGTGTGACTGTTCTTTAAGTAACTGATAATTTTAAATCCCTCAATTTTCCATTTCTTTAACAAAACAGTTTCTTTTTATAATATAAGGAACTAGAAAAATGGACAGTGGCTAAAATTAGTTTTCATCCACTGTGCAGGAGCAGTTTCCTTATACAATGTAAGTTATACAATAATCTACCGGCAGTCACTTGTACCCCATTCTTCTGTACAAGAGTGACATAATTGAAACTAAGCAGTTCAGGGTTTCTTTCATCATTGATGAAATTTCTTTTAGAAGAATGGCATATGTTTTGTTTGAAATGCTCTGAACAATACAAAATTATGTTTTCCTTAGCACAATGATTGCTAGTGACAGACTGGCAGGAATAGGGCTATATTCTGTGGCTTAGTACTACTCTGATGTGGGAGGATGCTAATTTTTGTCATCGAAGATTGGTCACACCACTTTCTTCTGCTGCTTGGCAGGAGTAGAGGCAAAGCATGAAATTGTTTAGAAGTTAAGGCATAACCAAATACTTCACAACTGCATCTTCCCCTGAGCCAAGCATTGCTGCAATGGCTTGGCACCTCTCTTGCTGAGTCCTTCAGAGTTAATCTGGTGATCTGCTGCTGAACTCTTTAGAGTTAACTGAGCCCCTTTGCAAGAAAACTTGGCCTTGGAGGAAGGAATAAGCTTGCTTTTGGTTGAGCTTGGCCTGAGCTGGCTCATATACAACATGACTTGCAGCAGATTGTGCTCTCCTATCCTATGATCTAATGTGTTTAAAAAAGATTATGTCAGTGTTGCCACAGGATTTGTACCCACTAAGACATTTGACGAAGAAGAGACAAGTTTTGATTAGACTGCCAAAGTGGTGTGGAAAGAGGTCAGAGATGTGATAATGTTCAGCACCCTCTCTAATAGTCAATAGCACTTTGCCAAACCACAAAGTGAAGAGCTTGCTCTCCCCCATTTAGTTTTATGAAGATACATATTGTCTGAGTCCTTATTTCAAGCAATCTCAATGTCGTGCAGAGAAGGCCAAGATGTAAATTGCACTGTCACAGTCCTAAACCAGGCACAAGTACAGAATGGCACAAAGGCTGAAGCCAAAGCACCACAAAATCCAGACAACTTTGTGTATTTTTCCCTCCCTCTCCTGAAGTGTGAATCGTGTGTACATTAAGTCCCTGTTTGTTTCAGGGGAGTTGGACTAGATTGACCTTTAGAAGTCCCTTCCAACACAAACCATTCTATGATCCCTCACTCAAATATTAACAAACTTTTCCTAGATCAGAAGTTTTGATACAGAACTGTATACTTTCAAGCGCATGCAACAGCAGTGATTTGTAGCTCCTCATACAAAGTCATTTTTATTTGCCTTTCTGTAGTCTGGATCTGATCAGACAAAAGAACAAATATTCCATAGGGCTTTTCTCTTCGAGCCGTGTTTTCCCTTCTTTGAGTCATGTCTGCAATCAAAAAAGGAAGCAAGCAACCACAGCAAAAACAACAAATAGTTCAGACTTCTCCAAAGTTGTTGCCAGATAAGTACAAACATAGAATTACATTTCAACATGATTTCAGCAATTTTCTGCATTATACTCAGTATTAACCTGCATAATCAGTCTGTGTTCACTGATGGTAACATTCTGGGAGCATACTAGCCTGAAACTAAGAGAATCCTGTCCCTGAGAGTCTTCAGGCTTTTTGACAGGAGGAAAAAAATCTGCATGAAGAAAAGTGAAACAAGACTTCAAGAAAAATTTAGAAGTGATTAGAGGGAGCATATTTTGTGAATCAAGATAAGAATGGTTGCCAAGAGGTCTGTGGGAAGAAGAAACAGAGAACAAAATGAACACGGCATTGATACTAATTTGGGTTTTCTTCTTCAGTCTTACCTGTATTTTTTTTTTAAGAAGGAAAAATAATCTGTAATGAAATGTAAAGTAAGTGTTTCCAGCACAACAGTGCCCTAAAGCTCATTCTACCTTCCTTACTCATTAAGACTGTATGAAAAATGCAAATCCCTGAACTCAAAACTTACAGCCTCAGTAACTGAGGTAACAGGTTTTGTTTATAAGAATAGCATAGCAATCTGCAGCATAAATCTTCAATTAATCCTTTGGTGCAACCTATGATGATAGACTGCTTGGCATTATCAGATTCTCTTTTAGCTGTACCATCTACACACAAAGTTAAAAGTGCTTCAGGCAGTTAAAATGACACGTTTGAAATTTGGTGTTGTTTTTCATTCTTCATTCAATTGTACTAACGGGGGAAAAAGGTGAGGCAGAGAGAAGATCAGAGGAAACCCACAAGGATTTTAAAATAGGTTTTGAAAGGCAATGTACTTTATTTACGTATTTTGCTTTTGCTTTTTCACTGTGTATGCATCTAATCACTTCAGTTTCTGTCTCTGTGTGCACATGTAGGTAGACATCTTTACGTAAGGCAGGCAAAATGGATGTTGGTGGGAGCAGTGCATTGCTAGAGCTGCTCTAGATACAGATTATAAATAAAGGCTCATTTTTGGCTGGCTAAATTTTGGTTTTTAGCCTAGGTTCAGGTAAGGTGCATAGGATGTCTCTGCACAGCAAGTCTGAAGAAGTCAGGCTGCATCCCTTTTTATTCAGGGATATTGCACCTGCATTTGCACCACCCTCTTCTCCTATGTTATGGTACAGCGATACCTAGGTGGGAAACCAATCTAAGCTACCAAACAGGTCTTTTCATCTGGGTAGTCAGGATGACCAGGCATGTTGTGCCTGTGTTTGCCTTTGAGATGCAACCATACTTGCCATTGTTAATCCTCATAGATGTCTGCAGAATTTAGCTACATGCTGGGGAAACCTACACCTTTCTCTGGCCTATTAAAGAAGCATGAACTATATGTATTACTGAAGTAGACTGTTCAAGCAAACGTGTAGTGTTAGGTGGGAGAAAAGAACTATTGAAAAGCTCTGTCTTTTGAAAGAGAATATGTACATGGAGAATGATTCACACCATACCACTCCTAGAGCTTAATTCGTAATGTGCAGCCTGCGACTGAATTCCACTAACATCGAACGGGTGTTTATTATAAGAAAGATGTGCTCAGAGGCATCTCAGACGTGCTGGGATATTTCTTGGTCCTGTTTTTACTTTCTATATGACAACAAACAGAATTATGTTTCTTTAGTTTATTGATACATTCTGTATCTTCTCAGCAAGGATTTCCTTTCCCACCTTCATCAACAGCTTTTATTGCTCTGTACTATTATCTAATTTTAGACTCTTCCTACATTTTTCACTAGATATACAGGCATATATGCATGTTCTGTGTGTGCTGCACTGGGAAATACTGGTTTACCCTAATAAGAGTATTTGCATACAGTAAGCCCAGGAAAACCTCAACTAAGACAACTAAGACAAGTGCAAGGTTTTCCAACTGAGTTGCACCAACCCCCACTATCAATGCAAGCTGAAGGATGAAAGGATTGAGTGCAGCCCTGCTGAAAAGGACTTGGGGATACTGGTGGATGGCAAGCTGGACATGAGCCAGCAATGTGTCCTCAGCCCAGAAAGCCAACTATACCCTGGGCTGCATCAAAAGAATCATGTCCAGCAGGTCGAGGGAAGTGATCCTGCCCCTCTAGTCTGTGCTGGTGAGGCCTCACCTGTAGTACTGCATCCAGATGTGGAGTGCTCAGTACAGGAGAGACGTAGAGCTGTTGGAGCACACTCAGAGGGAGGCCACAAAAATGATCCCAGGGGTGGAACACCTACTCTAGTAGGACAGGCTGAGAAAGCTGGAGCTGTTCAGCCTGGAGAAGAGGAGGCTCTAGGGAGACCTGAGAGTGATCTTTCAGTATTGAAAGGGGAGCTACAAGAAAGGAGACAGACTCTTTAGCAGGGTCTGTGGTGACAGGATAAAGGGAAATTATTTCAAACTAAAACAGGGGAGATTTAGACTGGATATTAAAAAAAAAAGTTTTGTACAGTGAGGATGGTGAGGCAGTGGAAGAGGTTGCCCACACAGGTGATGGATGCCTCATTCCTGGAGACATTCAAGGTCGGGCTGAATGGGGCTCTGAGCAACCTGATATAGCTGTAGGTGTCCCTGTTCATTTCAGGGGAGTTGAACTAGATGACCTTTAAGGGTCCCTTCCAACTCATACAGTTCTATGATTCTATTCTATGGCAGGAATCCTTCTAACAATTTATTTTATGCTAAAAAAACAAAAACAAAAAAAAAAACCTGAAGGCCCTGAAGAACATATGCCAGATGTTTTTCATTCAGCCACTTTAAAACAGCACTGATACTGAAATGTCCTGAAGGGATGGCTTTAGAGAGACAACTCCTCAGTATTACAGTACAATGATGGCAGTTCCTATGACACTTTGGGCTGATTACTACTGTGTAACATTTTGAAATATGACAAGAGAAACAGAGTGGTTATAGCTTTCTTGTATTGTCAGAAGGTAATAGATATGTTTCCTGCAGTTAGGCTTCTCAAGCTATTCTGTGAATGATTGTACCAGAGAGGAAGTGCTAGCATTACCTTAGAGGAAATTAAGTAACAGTGCTGCAACCATCATCTTCTGGGCATTATTTCTGGCATATAGCATTCATTGCTGGAATGCCCAGCAGGTACTAAAGTGCTGAGGCATGTTATGTTTTCAAGCAGCTGTGAAGATAAACTGGTTGCAAGCATTGGTTTTTGAGGTAAGTGCCCCCAGGTCAGGAGATTAAATACTTCTTCTGGTCTTTTTAATGTTCTCTGTGCAGGTAAAGCAAATTTTTAAAAACTGCTGATGCGTCTTCCATTGAAAAACAATTCTGTATTTAAAAATCATTTCTAGATTAACTCTCAGATTTTGTGTGTGATTTTTTTTTATTTTATTTATTTATTTATTTATTTTTTGCAATACTGATGCAGTGTGCTCTGAGGCATTTCATTTTACCTTTAGTATTTCTTTGAAAGATAAAGTTCAGAATTGTGTGAGTGATTTCAGGAAGATTTTATTTTCTTTCAGCATTTTTGTCTCTCCATTTGGCTTGGCTAATCAAAGGTATGGGTTTAGTGCTCTTTTTCTCCCCAAGTAGCAGACAGAACAGTACGTACACTTACCACTTGCAACCATGATTACAGTATATCCCTCCCTCATTTCTCTCTCATAAGTGATAATTCTTTTCTTTCACCCTTTATTTTCCTCAGACCATTAGCACTGTGTTGCAACAATATTTCCTTCCTTTGTGTTTTTACTGCACTAGAATAATGAAATACTGATCTGTCTTATAGTTTCTGGGAAAAAACTGAACCACAATAGTACTGTATTGTGTGTTGCAAGAAAAGGATGTGTTGCCAGATAGCAATAAAGCTGCCAGGTAGACATTATTTTGCTCATTCAGGTAATGGAAAAAGAAAGATTTTTGTTGCTCAAAAGGCTCTGTCATTCTTTTGCATTACTTCTCTTCTTCTCTCCCCTCCTTTTCCTTTTCCTTTTCCTTTTCCTTTTCCTTTTCCTTTTCCTTTTCCTTTTCCTTTGTTGAAGTGCTTCCTGAAGCAACATCTAATGCAATGACCATATTATTAAATGTTCGATTCTAAGCACCTGGCTGCGTTCTCGTTCTCTTACTCCCATTCAGCTTTTCTCCCCTTTTCGTTCCTTTCCCTGTGTGAGTGATGCTGACAGAGCTACCAAGGCTCTCCAGTCCCTGATAACCTAACTAGCATGATATCCATCAGGGAGCTCATTAAGTGACTATCTGTCAAAAATCCCCTTGTGCCATCTGTGTTTGGTGCTGTGGCATATACAGATTGGTTTAGCTTAAATAATAGTTTTTTTTTCTCGGAAAAATGTAGTTGAATAACAGGCACAGCTCTTAGGAGTTCCTCCTCCAGGGGTTTCATTCATAAATCCTACTGTTAGCAGGCAGAAAAAGCAGACAAGTGATAGTCTGGGGTAGTTCATCCCATGATCTTTGGCAAGCTGGAAAGAGGCCATCTTTACAACTTTCAATCCCCTTTGTCACCTTGGACATGAGAATGTGAGATGTTGTTTACAAGAAATGTGTAGATGTGGCACCGAGTGACATGGGTTCATGGACATGATGGTGATGGGTTGATAGTTGGACTAGACAATCTTAGTTGTCTCTTCCAACCTTAATGATTGTATGTTAATGAGAGCTGTATGTTCTCACCACCTGCTTGGTGATAGTGTGAAGGAGCAGTGGGGTAGGAGCCTTTCTTTGCACATTCCTTCCTGCTGCCCTGGCTCTGTGGATCAAAGAGTATAGTGAGACAGTGGAAGAGCTGATATGACAGTGGTCTCCATCATGTGTGTACTCATACCCTTGTCCTATGACAGGTGGATGTACTTAGTGATGAATCATATTTGTCCTATATCTGAAGTATTCCCATACCATTGCCAGGAGTGGAAGACATATTCACTACTGAATGAATCGACCCCATATCATTTTCTGTCTTTTAAGTTATAACAGAAGATGGCTGTGCTGGAAGAAAAAAATTGATTTTTTTTGCTTCTTATTCAGACAGGAATAGATGAAAGCCTTAAAAAGAGGATCAGTGAATTCTGGCATCTAATGACATCAGGTTCCTTTGAAAAGAGCTTAGGTGTGCAGTCTCACAAGTCTTTGAATTGTACAGGAAATACTTGCCATGGTGTCAGGTGTCAGACCTATGCTTCAATATTGTTGTTTATCTTTTTTTTTTTTTACTTGTTCAGTTTGTGTATGTAGCTTTATGTATTTTTATATGAATATTTGCATGCTTAATTTGAGATCATTTGAAGATGAAATGTAGTGAAACATGACCGGGTTTTGCTATGTATGTCTTCTTTTTCTGCAAGGAAAATTACTAAGTACAATATGTAAAAATATTTAGAAGTTCTGAATGTCACTTTTGCAGGAATTACTGAATGCTGCAGATGAAGTCTTTGATCTTTGAGAGGCTTCAACTAAGCTCTAATGAATGTGTTACCTAACTGTCCTTCAAGGAAGGCCATGATTATTACTTTGTTGCATAACATTTCACAAACTGAAATGATGCTATTCTTCACCAGAAATGTTTGTTCTCTTCAGTTGCTGGCTCTGATCTGCAGTGAAGTAGCGTCTTCTGGCTGCAGGAATAAAAAAGATGCTTTATTAACTTTTGTTTCTGAATGACCAGTGATAGGCTCCCTATCAGATGTGATAGATTTACCTGAACAATAGAGAAGGCAGAGTACACTGTTTGACCTGGCTGTGGGAAATGCAGATATGCAAAAGCTGTGGAAATGCTCAAACATTAACTACCCAGTGAGATATTTTCCCCTGGAGGTATCTGAGTGGAATGAGATGAACATCAGCAGGAAGTATGTAGTGCTCACCCTCAGCAGAAGCACAAGAGAACTGAGAAGCTCTCCTAAAGCAAAAACATTGCTTCCACTCAGGCTTCCAGGGCAATGCAGAGTCCTCACAGAGCCTGGAGAAATCCTTGAAATCCATCAGCACAGTGGTTCCTTCACTGAGCTTTGAGCAACCACCAGTATGATATAACAGAGAGTAAGAAAACCTGCCTATAACTGTCAAATTTATCAAAATTGAGTGGTCTTCTTGAAACATTTTTTTGGGGGTAATCAGCATACCAAAAACTAAAAGTGTGTGTTTATGAGGCATTTTCTGGTTAGTTTTATTAATAGTTATAGGCCTTATTTCTTCACACTGCCTTTCTTGAATTGGGACACTCTGTAACTACTCTTTCCAGACTGTTCACTTCACTTAGGCTGATGCTCAGCATTAGCTGTGACAGAACAGATTTTCTCCCAAACAAGAAACCCCTCCCCTTTTTTTTTTATTTAATTTTTTCACTCATGATTTAGTATGTTGTCTTTAATGCTTTCCAAAAAACTTTAGATGTATGTTTTAAAGCAACTTCAAGGCAAAACAGGGAATGCAAGAGCTGTGCTACTTATGAGATTTACAGTTCAGTTTGCTGTCAGCCGGACAGATTGGTGACTTACAGGTGAGAGAGATTAAAAGAGAAGTAATGAATCACAGGGCAGTGCCCGTTCAAAATGCCTCCAAAAACTCAAGTAGTTTTCTTAGCAGCCATCTATTCAGGGCCTCAGCCTGCCGCTCCCACTCTGCACATTTTACTTCATCTTACTTGCTCATGAGGAACAAAACACTTGGCTTGGCAGATTTGTCAGCAGCACTGCACCTCCATTTTCTTCCAAATAGGAATAAATCCTAAAAGAGAGCAACAAAATGTTCTCACACATCATATGGCAAATGATGGCCCAAAGTCAGGGTGTGATATTTACTCACCAGAAGGGGAATGCATATGTGTGCACACCCGTTCTGAGAGAAAATTGTTTTTTTATTTGTATTTCCCTACTAATTAAAGATTAAAATTCTGATCCTGATTTGTCACCTGTCTATCCAGCCCATCTCCTGTAAAGACTTCACCAGTCTCAGGAACACATACTGGGCACATCTAATGCTCAGCTGATTGTTAAACACTGCAATCAACAGAAAAACAAGATCATCCTAAACATTACATTTGGATTATAATCTTAATTTTAAAAACAGCTGCCTCAGTCACAGGCTAGAGATCTTGATGTGTATTAGCTGTCTAGGAACCCTCAGAGTCCGTCTTCTTACATCTCTGGATGTGCACATGCTGCCCTTACAAGCATTACTGTTTTTGGTGTGGCTGCCTTAGGGGCAGCACCATGTGGTCCTCCCACCATGGGATCCTCGTTTTGGTCTGATGGCTCACTTTAAAGTTGAGGGGATGTCTGCAAGATAATTTATTTTTAAAAAAAGCCTCTCAGCATGGTATTTTGCTATAAGAAATACCAGGGAAAACTCTAAGACATGAAGGAATTGAATTGCCCAGAGGCAGCTACTTGGGTGTTACTCTGCACAGGTCTGGACCTTGAAGTTAGATACCAGTAACTGGCAGTGTATGCAAAGTCTTTCTGGAAGTTTGCAGAAGAGCTGGAAGCTCTGTGCTTTGTATTGGTTACTATCCATCATTGCTGGTGTTGATTTATCAAACTCAATTCCTTAGCTGCTAGTACTTATTCCTGAAGATTTCTTCTGCCTCGCTAGTGTGCTAATGGCATTTGCTCCTAATTTACTTTAACAATCCCACATTTGCTCTGCCCACTCCTTTCCTGGAGTCAGCCCTGCTGTTCTGATGTCTATTTTTATGACTGTGATCCTAGACCAAGCTCCCAGCAATTTTACTCTTTGGACTGCTGTCTTTGTGACTTTTTAGTTCCTCATCTTGAACTGTCTTGATTGTGGCCTTTGCCACTTTCTTCCATCTTATAGCCAGTGCAGCCTACAGAATAGCTTTGTTGCTTTGTCCAAGTAAAAACTGAAAAGATCTTTCTATAGTTGTTCCACAATCAAGGTTTCATGTGCCTTCCTCCATTACAGAAACTGCTATTTGCTGGTAATAAGGTGCAGATAAAGTACTGCACATTGATCAGTTGTAGCAATGTCTTCATTCTTGCTTTGTGTGGCTAGTAACTTCTGTAGTACTTGAAGTCAGACAGAAATAATGAAATCATAGCTAATAAACCAACAATATTATTCATCTAAAAATCCCTTTAAAAATTATTATCCCATTGAATATGAAACTAACCCAGGAGTTATTACCAGTAAGACTGGAATGACTTGAGATTAAAGCAAGTAACTATCTATATTCCTGACTTTTTCTTGATTTTGCACTTCGTATGCAAGATGATTCATAGCTTTGTACTCGACTGTATAAAACAAATATTTGTTGTACTAGAAATGCTGGCTCTGAAAGTGTCTGACAGTCTGTTTCTCTGCCATGTTGTTCCTTCTTTATAAAAAAGATGACAAACTTCTCCTACAAGTGATTTTTGTGAGCTTTGTTAGCATACACCTCATTTTAAATTTAGATTTTTATTGTCATGAGACCAAATCCTGCTGCTCTTATTCAGTCAAAGCTGCCATGGGTTTCAGCAAAAGCATTGCCTAAGTAGGGTGTGAACATCAGGAAGGTTAGTCCAGCCTTTTGACCATATATGATATTTAGGAATTCACAGACATCCAACAGTGTTGCTTATCGCTTTCTGTTCATAACATCTGGGGAGAGAATTTTATTGGTGTTGCTTTGGGTATCTAGGAATGTTGAGCTGGAAATATGTGCTGTGTCATAGGGTCTTCTCTCTTACTTCACTGAAAAGCATGGAACAGACATACCCTAAGGTGACATTGTAGGCCACAGAAGTTACAAACCATTCCACAACATCGTACAAAATCTTAAGGCCTTCATACAGGGAAAAAAAAGCAACCAGCAAATCACAAAATCAATAGTAGGCCATAGGAAGACTGTAGGCAAGATCAAGAGTAGCAACTGCTGAAACTTTGCTCTAAGTTTGCCAATTTTATTGCTAGTTGCAATGGGAATAGTTAGATCATGCAAAATGCTTCTGTACTCTGCACCCTCAATGGTTTTATGCTGCATCTTTGAATGCTAACTCACCTTTGTCATTTGAAATGATTCTTGAAGGACAAAGCTGTCCTTTGGGCCCAATTTGCACATCTTCAGCCACTTCTAACTTACTGTATTTTTAATAAATTTCAGGGCAATATCCAGGTTATTGAACAAACTGGAAGTGTCAATTATCTGTAGATCTGTTCTTTTTCTGAAAACATTTTAGTGTTTTGTAATTATTTAATAGAATTGGCTTACAGATATTAGAGATTGACAAATTCCTTCCCAATGGAAACTTTAAGATGTCACAAGAGGACAGCGTAAGGTTGCAGTTCATGTTCTATTTATTTGTTTCTCACAGGTACACTTAAGTTAGCCTACTTCACCCACAGAAGAGTATCTGAGGTAGCAGCTTCATTGCTACAGGCAAGGAGAATCTTGAAATAACAAAATAGTGAAACAAAGTTTGATGTTTTCCTGGAGAAGCTTGCAGCCCATGGTTTGGACAGATATGCTCTTTGCTGAATGAAAACCTGGCTGGGTGGCCAGGCTCAGAGCTTGATGGTGAATGGAGTTAAATCCAGTTGGCTACTGGTAACAAGTGGTGCTCCTCAGGGGTCAGTACTGGGGCCTGTCCTGTTCAGTGTCTTTCTGGGTCATCTGGATGAGGGCATTGAGTGCACCCTCAGTAAGTCTGCAGAATACACCAAGTTGGCAGGAAATGTTGATTTGCCTGGGAGTAGGAAGGCCCTACAGAGCAATCTGGACAGGCTAGATAGATGGGATGAAGCCAGTGGGATGAAGTTCAACAAGTCCAAGTGTTGGGTCCCGCACTTTGGCCACAACAACTCCAGGTAATGCTACAGGCTTGGGGCAGATCAGCTGGAAGACTGTGTGGAAGAAACAAACCTGGGGGTGTTGGTCAATGCTCGGCTGAACATGAGGCAGCAGTGTGCACAGATGGCCAAGACGGCCAACAGCATCCTGGCTTGTATCAGAAATAGCGTTGCCAGCAGGAGCAAGGAAGTGATCGTCCCTCTGATACTGTGTTCAGTTTTGGGCCTCTCACAACAAGAAAGACATTGAGGTTGTGGAATGTGTTCAGAGATGGGCAACAAAGCTGGTGAGAAGTCTGGAGTACAGGCCTTATGAGGAGTGGCTGAGGGAGCTGGGATTGTTTAGTCTGAAGAAGAGGCTCAGGAGAGAGCTTATCACTCTCTTCATCTACCTGAAGGGAGGCTGTGATGAAGTGGAGGTTGGCCTCTTCTCCTGCATAACCAGGGATAAGACTAGATGGAATAGCCTCAAGTTGCACGAGGGGAGATTCAGGGTGGATGTTAGGAAATAATTCTTCTCCAAGAGAGTGGTCAGGCACTGGAATGGGCTGCACAGAGAGGTGGTAGTCGCCGTCTCTGGAGGTGTTCAAGGAAAGTTTAGATGTTCTGAGGGCCGTGGTTTAGTAGGAAATATTGGTGACAAGCAGAGAGTTGGACTGGATGATCCTGGAGATCTTTTCCAACCTTGGTGATTCTGATTCTGTGATTCTGTGATTCTAAGATTCTTTGTTTAATAAACTGGTGATTATGTTAGTAAGCTCTGCCATTTTTCTTAATTTTGATGTGGCATTTTTTGTTTGTTTGTTGTCAGGTTTTTATGTTTACAAGGAGTTAAGCTAGAACATGGAAACTAGTTGGACAGTTGAAACATTTCCAACACATTTGTTATAGTTGAGAAATATATCTCTTGGAAAAGCTCAGAAAAAGTACTTCCTAGTCTAGAAAATGGCAAAAGCTGATCTTGCTCAAAAGAGAAAGAGACTCAATTAACCCATTCCTTCACAGTGAAGACTGAGTGAGAAAACATTTTCTAACATTGGTGAAGGAATATGTGGTCTTCAAAGTATGTCTGATGGTGATAATGCAGCATGAAGCTGCTCCTGTTTCAAAACCACTGCAATTTCCCCATCTAATGTGTATACAGATTGCTTATAAGGCACCTGTGAAATGCATTTTCTTGACAGCAGGTTGGGCTGCAATGCATTAAAGGGTGCACACAAATGATTCCTTAGCAAGCAATACCTCGTATATGCTCTGCTTCAGCAGTATTTTGGGAAGCTGATAGTAACAATCATCTTAGAGCCTTCTAGTGATGAAAGCTCTTATACATGTCCAACACTGCTGATGTGGTTCAGTCCTGAATGACAGCATAGGCTTTCCAGACAGTGCCGTTCTGCCTGTGCATGAGGTCTTCATGCAAAAGTACTTTAGCTGCAGACTAATCTGAATTTCACCAATGGCAATAAAACAGTGGTTTCTTACAAACTACTGTGTGGTGTCTTGTGATGTGTTTATTTTTTTTAAGGCATAGTCTTACACTATCAAAACTGTGCACATATTTAAATATGAACAAGAAAAAAATAGGAGGGGAAAGATCTACCTTTTGCGATTGCACTGCTAGTTACAGCCCTCAATGATTTACATGTACGGGCTTGTATCTTCATTATCCTCCTTTAATGAAAAACTACCAAAAGCAAAATTAACAACATTAAGCAAAAGGTCATTGTCAAGTTAGTCTCAAATCTAGCCATGAGCAGTGGCTACATCTCCCCACCAATTAGAAATGCCTTGGTTTCTTTTCCATTAGTACAACTCTGCAGATGGCTTTGTTCTCTGAAATACTGTCGGAAAGAACAGCAAAAAAGCTGTGATGTCTCCTTCCGACAGGGCCCAGGAGAACAATGGCAGGTAGGATAAGCTGAGCACCTGTATGATTCCAGATGAAGATCTGTTCTGAGGTTATCTCATTAGAAGCAAATGAGGAACAAGGAAACATGTTGTTTGATGTCCTGCTGCATTAAGCTTTTTCTAAACCTGAAAAATAGAAGTTCTTATGCTTCTCCTGCGGCTAAGCCTGGCACCCATCTATTATCCTGGCCCAGGCCCAAGGCAGTGTTTATTAAATCGTAACTGCAACGATGATTCTCTCCTGTAAGCATGTAGAAAATTAGAAT
>JAOWBP010002978.1:32119601-32133698 GCA_028571105.1 Tragopan temminckii
CCCAGGCCCAAGGCAGTGTTTATTAAATCGTAACTGCAACGATGATTCTCTCCTGTAAGCATGTAGAAAATTAGAATATGTTTTCTTTTCAGTAGGGTAAGCTGCAGTGAAATGAGGGTTGATACAGTAGGATTGAGGAGCAGAGCAGTACATTATTCCTCTCTGATGCTGAACTGTCCAAATAATCAGCATCTTGTGTAAGCAAAGTTGAAAGGAAAGCATGGCACAGTCACAGTCCATCACAGCAGCTCAAGTGAGGAGCTGTCAGTTGAGGTGTGGGGATGAGAAAATGAGAATGAACTCTTCCCCCCTACTGCTGTAATAGCTACTCATATATTAATGTCATGTACACAGATGCAGTGTTTGAAGGAGGTTGGTATCTGCCTGCTTGCTGGTACTTCAGCACAGGTACTGGTGCTTTTTGTGGTGGGAGATGAGGGCAGAAGGGCAGATGGCTTGACCTCTCAATTTTCAATAGATACTTCCAGCTTCCCATCCTGAGAACTGTGTGTGCCTTAAGACACTTGAATGAGGGCTTGTGTATTTGGTACCGTACCTGTGCTGTCTAGTTCACATGGATGGTCTAGGAATGATATGCCTCTCTAGAACACAGCTTTGTGTATAGCCTTGGACCCCTCTGGGTGCAGTAAAGATAATGCTATTTTTTAATCTGCAAAAACAACCCCTCATCCATATGTGTAGTTTGTACAAATCATGTTTGTAAAATCATTTCTTCCTCCCCTTTTTTTTTTCTTCCCTAGGGCTTACAGTCATTGTTAGGTATGCATAAGCAAATTATAATAGCAAAAAAATAATGATGAAATCCCCAAGTGAAATATAAATAAAACGGTACTTGGTCACTGTTCGGTATTCATGTAAAAACAGATCCTGAAAGCGTGACAACATTGTGAGGCACAGTGCAAACCAGGTCCTTACAGTTCCAATCAATAAGAAACAATTTGCAGAGCTGGCTATCTGTGAGAAGAAAAGAAAGGAGAAGTAAAAGGAAGGAAACAGCCCTCCCTACAATTTTTGCTGAAGAACTGTGACACGGCTATTAATTGGCTTGCCCGGTGTCCTGCAGGGTTTGTGTGACTGATCAAAGAACAGAAATCAGGTCTCTGGAGCCCTACTCCTCTGTTCAACCACAAGATAATCCTTCGTTTCAAATGCCTGCCAATCTGCTCTCCTGGTGAGAGTGCTGGCTGTAGTGCTGTCACTGCAGTATGAAAACAGGGCTGCTCAGTGTCCATCAAAAGCTGATGAACAAATGAATCTCTACCTGCCTCAGCCTCAGGACTTTGGGTGCTGGTTCTCTTAATATTCATAACAAAATTGAAAAGGACAAATTCTGTGAAACTAAATGACAAAACAGTCCTTCCTTGCAAAAATGGACAATCTGGATAAAGCAAGTACCCCATGTCCAAGAGGGCAGTCTACACTTTTATTACTTTTTCAGATGTAATTTCATTTTCAACAGTGACTGTAGATTTGATTTGTTTGTCGTTTTTTTTTTTTTTTTTTCCCACTAAGCACAAAATGACACATTTCAAGATTGTTCTTTGTGCCAAAGGGGCTTGCTGTAAGGATGGGCTCTTGGTTCTGTCATCTAACACTTCCTTTCTCTAGTCCATAGGTGTCCACTTTTTGTTTGCCTGGGCTGCACTGAATGAATAAGAATTGTCTTGGGCCACATGTAAAATATATAATATAGTTCATGTATATAAGCAACAAAACCTATTTTTTTGTCTGATACATTTTTAAATTAAAACATGAAAAAGAGAGAACAAAAGCATAAAACTATCAGAATATTTGACCTTGTTTCTGTGAAACTAGTACATAAGTCTGATTCGATGGCAGGGGCTGCAATTCTCAGTGAGCTCTCAAGGTGTTTGTAAGAGATTTTTGAAGAAATGTTACTCTTCCTCCTTCATCCTTGAAAACACTTGTTCACAAATGTATGTACTGCCAGAAAGTGATGATGTGATTAAGACATGATTGTGAAGCAAAGGATATTTCTCTCTGGTTAGACAGGGCTTATCAAAGACTGGTAGAGAGACATAATCAAGTTTTTGAGTTAAATATCTGATTGCAACTCTGTATATCCCACTTGAAAAATGGCAGGAAATGTACTTCTGTCAGCTGAAAGTGGAGTCACAAATGTACAAAAAAAGATGATGATTTTTCAGCACTTGACACCTATTTTCAAATTCCTTTCTCACAGTGGAAAGTGTGACTGCATGTGTTTTGCTGTTCGTAGGGCTGTGTTTCACCAGTGTCTCCTAAAAGAATTTGCCATAACTGAGTCAGCACAGTCCTTCTTCCTCTCTGTGTCCTGGTTTCAGCCCAGGCAGTACCACTTGCACACTGATGTTTGGTTGTCGTGATCGCCTGGTGCACACCCAGGGCTGGGCTGGGCCTGTTGGCAGAGCAGAGCCGCCGCCATGATGGCGTGGGGCAGGGGGTGGCTGCAGGGCAGGCTGGATGAGGCCATGTGTGGCCTGCAGGCCACAGGTTGGCCATGGCTACTCTAGTCCATTGCAGTCAGTGTGGTTCAATAAGTGTCCTTGAGGAGATGCTCCCGCACGCTGCAGCTGTGTCTTCTCACCAGTCCTTGAGATTTCATGTCTGCACAGCCCTAATAACTGATTTAGGAGAGAAGCAAAGGGGATTTGTGTGTTAACAATGTGCCTGCAGAGCTGAAAAAAGTGCACTCATGGTCAGTGGGTGGAGCTGAATTACAATTTGGGAGAACCACAATGCAGCTTCCCAGGGCTCTGGCATGGCTCTGGGGCCCTCTGTTCTCCCTGCTAGCTACTGGGACAAGAGGCAATGGCCCTGGCCATGGTGCCAGCTCCTGTGGTGAGGGCACACTGTCTGCAGGGCAAAACTTTAATGATTCCCTGGAAGTAACATTCCTACTCATAATGTGAGCATCAGTACTGTGCAAAAGGGGGAAGGAATGATTTAGGAAATCAAGTGCAGAATTTAAACATTATTTCAATGAACATTGTTGGAGTTTTTCCTTTAAAAATGTGACTTAAGCTCTGCAGCTTTGAAAATCTGGTCTTAAACCCCAAATCCTTACAGGCTTTTAGGCAGCCAATTCCGAAGGGTATAAATGGCCTCAGAAAGTATATTGTATACGTCTAGGACACACAAGAATTTTTTCTTAAAGGACTCACATAAGGCAGCACTGCTGCTGTGGATTACAAAGCTTCTGCATGGCAATTTCAGTGAAATCATCTCTCTGATGGAAAAAAATATATATTTTCTATTTTTAAAAAAGGCACAATGTTCTGCTTTGTTTATTTATTTATTTATGTTTCTGTATGGCACAAACTGAAAAGCAAATCTCTTGTTCTCTGCTTACAGTGTTTATCTGATTGCACACATAATATCTGTAGGATGCTGTTCCCAAATTACTGGCTTTGATCTGCTCACCCAAGAGTAATTAGGATAAATTTGGCTAGCTTACCTGAAGTTTGAATTTTGGAGTCATTGCAGAAAGCTATGTGCTTTTCCTCCTCTGAGCACCACTCATTAATAGGTGGCTTAGAACTACAAATTGAAATTTTGCTTTCTGTGACCGGAGTTGATTTTGGGTTTTTTTTTTTTAAATTATTTTTTTTTTAATGAATCTCTTCCTCTGAGTATTAAATAGCATATTGTGACAAAAAGAAGGAATAAGAATTGATTTACAGCAGCTTGGTTTATCTCAGAGCTGGCTTTCAAGGGTGGGTTATGGTAGTTTCAGATCCAGCCAATGCCATTGTACATTCTCAGGGTCTTACCATACTACCTCCTCATCCAATTTAATCACGGATGTCAGACATAGTTGTTTAATTCAGATTGATATGGGATTTGCTTTAAAATAACTTCATCTGTTCAATTACTTATTACTGAACCACCCAGTCTCTTAAGAAACACACCACACATGGAAGACATCAAAAAATAATGCTCTGCCTTTATCATATATCAAAAGATTATACTGGCTTCTTGAATAAATTGAAACAAAGAAGCCTAGTCACTTACTCTTTTGCCCCCTATCTAGTGCAAATTCATGCTAGAATTTCAGAATGCACAGTGCATTTTATTAATGAATGTTGCCATTTTGAGATTTCATTGATAATGAGCCCTTAATGAATGTTGCCATTTTGAGATTTCATTGATAATGAGCCCGTTCAGATCATGCTGGTATTTCACTCCTTGCTGTAACTGCACTCTTACATTGTTTCCCTAGAGAGTGCCAAGTCTCAGCTTGCAGTAATTGCTCCTTTTTTTGTCATCATGTAACACCTATAGGCACAGACCTACACTTGATCTGAAAACTTCTTGATTTCTTGGTTTCTTCATTTTTATTTGTCGTGTTCCTACATAAAAACAAAATGAACAACCTTTCAGAGAGAGTTGTGTCTCAATAAAATACACTGGTGAGTGTTATCTAGGCTTAAGAAGCATATCAGATCTATTTACGTATTCTCCCTGTTCACCCTCTGAAAGACTACATTATTTCCAGTGAAAGGCTCCAGTGATGGAGATCTGTCATATCTATTGCTGTGCCTCATTATCCTTAGTGACATCAAATATTTCCTAATTTTGCCTCTGAATCTCTGTCACAATTTAATGCTTATATGTCTTATCTACGCAGACAATAACATTTGTTCCTTTCCCCTTTGCAATTGCCTTGTATATATTGTAAGGCTTCCTTTGGACTAACTACAGATTAGCTCAGTCACTGTCCACTGGTGATGTTCCCTAGTTTCTGATATTCTGGTGTGCATTTCCATACTCTCCAGCTGTTCTAGATCATTCTTGAAGTGTTCTGTCCTAAAGTGGACATGCTACTCCAGCTGAGAGGTTTTACCAGTAGAATGTCTTTCAGTATTTACTCCCTTTTTCTTTTTTGGTAGCAAAGGGTGATGTTTTCCCTTCCCAATAGTACTGACTCAGAGCTCTTGGTGTATAATCTTTTCCCTAACTGACTGTGTCTATCTGAATACTGGAATATCTGAATACAGGGAATACATCCCTGTGGACAACCATCAAATTTTTCCCAGGAACCTCCTTCAATTTAGCAAGAATACTTTGTATTTTAATACCATCCAACCACCACTTCTGCTACCAGTAGAAGTGCCCCAGTGTGCATCTCCAGAGTCTCTGCACGTCAGAGGGCACTGGACTGTAATCCATACTTCATGGCAAAGATAGCGCAGAGAATACAAGATTTTGTGCTGAAAGGCACTTGCAGGACACTGAAAGCAACAGTGAGGATTTGAGCTTATAGTAACTCTATGTCATGCTGTGCAGACATACCCTCAATTTCTGGGCTCGAGGATCAACACCAGCCCTTTTTTGCCAAGCTGTAACATCCTCGTTAGGCACAGTTTTCCCTTAGAGTATCCCTAGAGAAATGTCACTAACTCAGCGATGCTATTAGCTTTTCCCAAAAGATTCCTCCATTCTTAACAGCTTAAGTTCTGGCAGTCAAAGTTAGCAGCAGAATGGGTGCCTGGGGAAGGCTGCCACACACTCACATCTCTGTCACAGGACATGGATCCCAGGCTGCATCAGCTACTGTTAGCTGCAACATTCTTCTCCCTTTTCTCCGCCTCCTTGCCACCTTTCTCCCCTTCCCTTTCTCTTTCCACACATTGCTCTCCTGTTGGTTTGTTGTTGTTTTTCCCAGTAGGTTCACTTTCAGTTAGGTCTTGGTGAGAAAAAAAGGCTGAACACTGAGAAATTGCAGCAGTTCCAGGTGATTCTGCCTCCCTTTCTTCCCACCTGCCCAGAAGAGTGCTTAGGTTATGGTTCTTTGTATGAATTCTGTCTCCTCATTGCAGACAAAATTACAAGTAAAGAATGTGGAGAGATTTACAGATGTTCAGAACCTTTTCCTAAGCATTTCACAGCTCCCTCCTTCCCTGTCTTAACCCATTGTGCAAGGGACCTAAGTTTCTAAGCTACTCACCGAAATATATTTTTTTCTTTTTGCATTTATAGCAAAGAGGATATGGGGACAGTGAATGCTCCTACAACTACTGTACAAATAACACCCAATATTCAAGTTTGCCAGGGTGGAGTATATCAATCTTTGAAGTTGCTTGATGGGCTGGTTTGTAAGTTAATGTTTTTACATGCATATTTATTGCCTAGAGGCCTACGTTGTCACTTTATTGAGGAATCTGGAAGAAAAACACTGAAATGGTACAATCTTGGCATGTCCCTATGGCAACCCTTACACGTTGTGAGTTTAGAGTTAGTGGTTTAGATGTGTTTCTCAGAAGAAACACCAGAAGCAATCAGTAGGGTTCGGACCCAGCAGAGGTTCTACTCTTTTATGAATATTGGTCTTATTCATGCCCTAGCTAATGCTAAGAAGGTGTTTATGTAAACGTAATTCAAGGCTGGTTTGATCTTCATTATTTTCATCCTGTTTCTCTGGAAATACATCAGCAAAGGGCTGCCCCATGTCCTGCCTGTGTCTGGATTTGTCACCCATGGGGCTTTAAGTACTGTATTGCGTCTCTTTAAATCCCCACATCTTCTAACATTTCTAAAGATTATTTGCAGTGGAAGTTGTGATGGAGCAGTTGGAAGTGCTACTTCCTATCGTTAGTACAGTGTGCACTTTTTGTAGTTTGATTTCTTTCCTGAAATCCCTTATTAAAACAGGACCTCACTCTTCTGCTCCCAAAAGCTTCTGCCAGCAGGAGGATCAGAAATGATGACTAGAAATGACTGCTGAAAACAGACATTTCTTACCAGCATTGCACAAAGTCGATGAGTTCTGTTAAATGCCCTGGCTTTGAAAAGAATAGCAGAAAAGCAAGGGGTGCCAAAATAAATTATACATTACAACAGCACCCTTTATATTCTCCTGCTGTCCTACCATCACAACAGCAGCACTGCCTGTGGTGGAGTGTTTTGAAACAGAAAAGTGCGAGTCCAGTGCTGCTTCCCTGCAGGTCTTAAAGAAATTAGAATCATCCTCGGGAGATGGCCACAAGGCATACTTCACAAGAAGTGAAGCACAGGACAGGGTTGAAATGGGGGCTGTGTATGAGATTGATTTCTGTTGGGTTGTTTGGTCTGATTGGAACTGGCATTTCTGTCAAAGAGAAATCTAAAGGGCTGTTAGCAGCACCTGGAGTTCTCTTGCCAGGTACTTAAGAATCTAGGCAAGAAACACATAACAGCAGGACCAAAGGAGCACTTTTACATAAATAAATCTGGTCCAGTGAATTCAAATAGGATTCCTGAGGAAAAAAAAACGCAATAGCCTGTCAGAATCAAAGCACCATAACTACCACTGTGAGATAAAATAAAACAAGATGACAAAGTCACAGAGCACAACAGACATAGGCTGAGTCTTGTTCTAGGTATAAACTTTGTACTTTGAAACTCTCAGCCTTTTTCTTCTTTCCTGGAATTCTCAGTTTTACACTGAAATCTCATAATGCAGTCTCCAAAGTTCTTGGTTACACTTACATACCTACTTATAGGGAACAGCTGTACACATCCTGGGGTTTTGAGCTAATCAGATGGAGCAATTAAGTAGACTTCTATGCCATGTTAGGAGATGTCAGGAAATGGCTGCTCCTCTGCCCTCCTGACAGCTACTAAGCTGCAGATCTGAGGGGAGTTCCCTGAGACAGGTGGTGAAGGTGGCTGTTTGGGAATTGTTCTCCAGAATGGTTGTATGGGGAGAAAGACAGAAAAGATGTAGAAAACAAAACAGCAAGAATCTGTCAGAGGAAATGGAAGTAGCAATATTTAGCACAAACCCCTTTGGGAAGGCAGACTTAGGGATCTCTGAGCCAGAGACTGATGCTACTTTGCTTCTGCTGCTTTCGTGGCAATGAGACTCCCTGTGCAGACTTTGTAAACAGCGAGGAGGGCACCAAAGAAAGTACTTGACAGGCATTGTCTGTTTCTCTTTGTCATAAAAACAGGAGAGCTAGATCCAAAATACTGTCTATGCCTTGATAGGGCAAATGATGGCAAAATACATGTGTAATTATATTCTTCACTTTGTGCTTTGCTATTACCAGAGAGCACATGACTGCTTTTCCCTCCTGCCAAGACCTTTCAGAGATGAAGATAAAGGCTGTGTACCACAAACACCCATATTAAATAGCCTTCTCATCAGATTCTTGGCATTTATGACAGGAATGGAAAAGCTCAACAACAGCAACACTGCTAAAGAATAAAACATCCCTGTACAATCATAAAAGGCTTATTGTTTTCATAGGAGTTAATTTACATACTATTTTCCAATTTGACATTTTTCAAACCTTTAGCTCATCTTATTAGGTAGGTGCTGTACAAATATAATCTAAATCATAATAAATAAATAGCAATTAATGTTTTCATTTTAGTGACTGAATGATAACAGGAACAAATTCTATCTTACTGTCATGGACTGGGCCAGCTGCTCAGCAAGTTCAGGTTTGGCTGGTCAAGGGCTAGGTTATGAGATGGGCGGAACAACTCCATCTCAGTCTTCTTAAATAGTGATACAGGAGCAGAAAAAAAAACATATCTTTGTTCTCAAAATGGGAAGAGCAGAAAGGAGTTAAACCTTAGTGCCACTTTCTATCCTTTGTTCTCCAAGTACCTGTTTTGCTCTGGATTAATGAAGCAACAGCACAGTGATGATTTATGTAATTCTACTCTTAGGAGTGAGTGGAGAAGAAACTGCCATATTCCTACTTAACAGGGCCTTTCAGAGGCTTTTCTATATTAGTGTTGTTTAGATACGTTGTCAGGGTCCTGAACCCTGCCTGATTCATGAGGCTCTTCTTACATGAATTGACTGAAGTTATAAATTTTGCAGCAAAGGGATGTTTAGAGCAGACGGGGGCACCTGGGGCCTCCTAGGTTAGATACTGGGCGTTAACTCATTAGAAGTATATTTTCAGACAGAAATACAGGTCTGCCTTTCTTGTGTAACAAGATCTGACACTTTCAAAGAAAATATTGAATGCTCCCAAGAAGTGAAGATCTTTGGTCAGCCAAAGAAAAACAGTACAACAAATGTATGTCTGAACAGGCTTCTACATCAGGGTTTCACACGAAATAAATCCATCCTTTTACTTTTGAATCTTTACCAGAGAGTACATCTGATAGAAGGGGAAGGGACAGCAGTGACTGCAGGGGTCGCTTGGGAAGTCTGGGTGCTCCTTGTCCTGTAGGCTTCTACCCAGCAGCTCCGTTTTTCTTTTCTTTTTTTTTTAGAAAAAAAGACCAAACACCCCTAGTTGTGTTGAAACAAAGATTTTTCCCTATTCTGTGCAGGTGGGCCAATGTGCAGGAAGGTACACGAGGTGCTGGGAGTCACAGCAAGACCAAGCTGTGAAGAAGATCCCACAGCAGCACAGGGCCAGGTGAGGGGCAAGCTAGGAAAAAGCAAGAAGGCTTGTATTTTCTTGACCTACTTTATTCATCCATTCTGCACTTTGCAAGCAGGGCTCCTAGCAACAGTGCTGCAGATGCCTCCTGATGCATCGTGGTGGAGACAGCACTACGTGGTTTTGTGCTGCTGTTCCTCACCCTAAGCAAAGCAGCTTGGCAGCTGTTTAACTGGGCTGTTGCCAGAAAGCCTTCCTCTGTCATCCATGCGCTCTCATTCATTCATGAATTCTGTACAGAAATGTGTAGGAGAACAACTGCGTTACTTTAGAATGTTTACAGTAACCATGTTTGTGATGAAAAATTAAACAAAATAGTATGTCCCATGATAAAATAAGTAAGGGAAAGAATGCCATATGCTGATGTGAGAGTTGTTCTTTGCTTCTGAGCTCATGATCCTGCACTTAGGTACAGATAATGAGTCAGAGCTGAATGCTTCCCATAGATGTAAATTTTCCATAATGTGACACACTGCTGGGGTGGTTTTAACAAGGTAAGTACACACAGGAATACATCAGTATTCTTGCGGGAGTAAAGCATATCACGTATTTGAGAGTATCTTGTACTAGTGGCACTTGTCTAGCAAAAAAATAAATAACCATAAATGCCACTTGAATTTCTTTCATTCAGATATTTGCTTTCTAGTTCCATTTTATTTTTCCAGGAACTCCAAGAGAAAATAAAATGTCACTAAACATTTTATCTCTAAGTTCCTGGTGGCCATCATGTTATTGGTGTAACCAAACTGATGTCTGTGTTGTATTGGCCATGTGAAATGAATTAGTGGCGTCAGTTCAGCCTGTAATAGACTAGGGTGATGTTGAGGGCACAGACACCCTCCTCATCCTTAAAGGCAACCCTCATTATTTGACAATATCTCAAAACCCTGGTAATTCAGCTGCAGAAAAAACTATGTCTCCTGTCTGCTCTTCCATTTTTCTTTGGCCTTTCCCAGAGAATATGCAGGTACATCTTCTTCCTCTAGCCAGAGACCCAAAGCAGAAGTTATACCTGTTGTTCATCCTGTGGTCTTCGATGGGTCTCTGAAGCAGGAGATGCCCTGAGGGATATTATTTCTTTAAAGAACTGATCCCAGACCTTTGTTCCATTTATAAACCTCGAAACTGACCCTTAAATTGGGATTTCTGTTAAACCATACCTCAAAAGCCATTAATCTAATGGCTTTCTAGTACACAAATATATTACACATTTCAGTTCTACTCGCTGTAACTATTACTGGGCCCAGTGGTGGCCTCAGAAAGAGGAGACTTGGAGACCTGCTTGTTCTACCTGATGTATACGTGGGCTGCTCCAAAAGAAGTATCTCCTGTATTATGTTGTTGGTCCACAATGTTGGAGGCAGATGTTGGTGATACAGATGCAAATATTAAAATTTCTTTCTCCCTCCCACCCTTTTTTTTAAAAAAACAAAACAAAACAAGAAA
This sequence comes from Tragopan temminckii, assembly GCA_028571105.1. Classification (NCBI taxonomy): domain Eukaryota; kingdom Metazoa; phylum Chordata; class Aves; order Galliformes; family Phasianidae; genus Tragopan; species Tragopan temminckii. The sequence continues at coordinate 32,130,461 of JAOWBP010002978.1, forward strand.
TAGAGCTAAAACATTTTGTATAATTCACATTTGTTTGTTCTTGAAAAGTGATTAATTGTTCATTTGTATGGGTCAAAGTCAGATGCCAGGAGCACTGGACTTGAAGCCTTGTATTGTTCTGTATAGAAGCCACAGGTGTCTCAGCTACCAGCTGGGAAAAGGATCTGGACATGTGTGTTGTGGTTTAGCCCCAGCAGCAGCTCAGCACCATGCAACCACTTGCTCACTTTCCCCGGGTGGTAAGGGGAAGAGAATTGGAAAGTATGAGAGGTCATGGGTTGAGAAAAGGGCAGTTTACTAGGTAAAGAAAAGGCCATACACACAAGCAAAACAAAACGAGGAAATAAATTTGCTACAGACCACTGGCAGACAGGAGTTCAGCTGCTTCCAGGAAAGCAGGACTTCTCACACATAATGGTTACTTGGGAAGACAAACACCACAACTCTGAACATCCTTTCTTCCTGTTTCTTTAGACCTGGCTATGTCCCCTCCCAGTTGCTTGTGCACCCCCAGCCCTTTGCTGGCAGCACAGCAGGAGGAGGCAAACGTCCCTGGCTCTGTGAGCACTGTTCTGCAAAAACTAAAGTGTCCCTCTCTTTCCACCACTGTTTTCATCAAGAATCCAAAACACAGCATCAAGTGAGCCTCTCTGATGAAACTGAACTTTATCCCAGCCAAAACTATGATAATGTGCAATGTCCACTTCTCGCTGGCTGCTTCATAGCTCCCAAATTTGTGCAAGACCATGGCTGACTTTGACTGTGTGTAAAGGAAAGTTTGATTGCAAGGAAAGCAGTCCTTCCCAGCTGACTTCATCTTCTTTTATTTTTTAAAGAAAGGGGAAACAAAAGTATAGTTTTTAATTATTTTTTTAACAGGAAAACAGCTTCTTTAATTTGTCTTACTTTCCAGAATTAATGTCTTTCAACAGTACCACTGAGAATACTTCGTTATAAATCATGCGACAATGGGTGCATTTTAGCTGGGCTGAAATAGGTTATGTTGCTTTATGCTAGTGCTTCAGCTCCAGTGTGAGCTGTGCTTTCCTTGTTGTGTATGCAGAGCATGAGAGCCTTTCAATGTCCTGAGATATCTTGCTTTGCCTTTTTAGAAGTCCATAACAGAAATGTGATTGATTTGAGGATGCGGAAGATAGGAAGGTGATGAAAAATTACCTGAGGTTTGTGTTCAGCTCAGGAGTCTATGAGAAACAAGGTATTCATCATTATTCATAAAAGGCGAGATAGTGCATGCTATTTTTCAAGGTTTTAATTGCTGTTGGCATTACAGACGTATTGCTGGTGGCAGTCATCTTGCTGAAATGTGGTGTTTCTGGGACTACCCGCAGAATGGAAATCTCATGGGAAGAATTGTCAGCCATTTTCCAGCAGGGTAGGAAAGTGCAGTCTGCAGTTAGAAGCAAACTTTATCTTTTGCTTCTAGAGTTACAGACAAACTGGATTGTTAAATTTCAGCAAGACTTCTGTTAGGATGAATTTCTGTTGTGCTGGTGGCTGTCACTGATGGGTGGGAGCCAAGTGGTGTTTTGGAACATGAACTGGGTCTAGGCAGGTCCATATATAAAAATATGGAGAAGTCATAACCCGTGTGGTCATCACAGGTTATCATCTCAGGGTACGATGCCTTGTGAAGGGATGTTTTCCCAACTTATCTCACTTCAACCCATGCTACTTTTCTTGATGTCTCTTTCTCAGTGTCCATCTTCTTATGAACACTAATTGCTCAGCAGTTTTCCCAGGGTTGTTTGTTACTCTGAAAGCATATGTGAGGGTTGCACCAAAAGTAATGCCTCCTATTTTATTATGTAGGCCTGTGACATCAGAGGTGGATGCTGGGGTATGTTTATGGACATCAAAGAGTGGATGTAAGCACAGTGAAGAGGTGGGTGGTGAAACCCTGTGAAACAGTGGGTCACCTGCACTGGTGTAAATTTTGATGAGCACAGCATGCAGGCTCTTGTTCATTGCTTGCAAAAATGTATAGCCAATGGTGGTGACTATGTTGAAAAATAATGTTTTGTAGGTGAGAATTTTCTCTATCAAATAGTGTTATTGTGCTCTTTGTATATGTCATAATTTCCATGGAAATAAATAGGAGGCATTACTTTTGGAGTGACCTATATACACAGAAAAAGTTACATAGGGTCAGATATTCTGAGTTAAATGTAGACTTCCCTCTTGTTGCCTTGCTGACCCTGGGTAGTTGCATAACCAATGCAGAGTTAGGCATGATTTGCACTCCATCCTCTGCTAAGAGAGATTCTGCATGATGATTCACTTTGGCTGGATCAGGCAAGTATGAGAGGCAAATGCAGAGTAATAGCTCCACATAAAAGGTCCTGTTGACAGAGAGATGCAGTCCCTGCTGAATCTTTGGGGAAGCACAATTATTTCCAATAAACAATCAGGACAGAGTCATTGAGGGTAGGCAGAGGAGGTAGGAAAATGCTATCAGCTATAGTCATGTTCAATTAGTGGCTGTAGAAGTGACATCTGCTCTGCATATTCTTCTTAGGATCAGCACTGAGAGCACAGCTCATCTATTAACACATCTGACAAGCCACAGTTTAACCCACTTTCTCAGCATCTTGCCCAGGAGAATAGGTCATTCTGCTTACTGAGATATTTTTTTCAGCACATTTTTCCACCAGTGCTGAGAAAGTGGTCATATTTCAGACAGGGAGGCCAATTAACTTTTTCCAAACAGAGGCAATTCTCTGCCTGACACATTAACCATGGCCAGTCAGCTCACTCATTGCCCAGTGCGAGATGGCACCTGCTAGTGCTACAGCTACATAGCAACTCCTGATGGGTAGAAAGAAGAGGCTAATTCATAAAAAAAGAGGTTCAACCAAACACAAAGTCTTTTCTGTTCTTTTAAATAGTCCCTTGCCACATAAACAGTTAAGATAACTGCCTTGTACAGAAGTCCTGAATTCTCATCCAGCTGATATTACACGAGCTGGAAAAAAAAAAAACACCTTGTCATTAGAGCAGGATATTTCTGTTTAAATGAATAAGAAATAAAAGTACTGTCTGAGCTGCTTGGAAAACTGTAGTTAGGATTTCCAGATGGAGGTTGGAATGGATGAACTAAATGGCTATGTGATGTGAAAGCAATGGGAGAATGGAAACTTGACGTGTCATGACAAGAGTAGCAAAAATGTTTTAAGGGAGTGATCATTGCTAACTGCCTTGATGCCTTTGCTTATATTTG
>JAOWBP010002978.1:32158263-32174510 GCA_028571105.1 Tragopan temminckii
CGCCGCCGGCAGGCTCCGCCCGGCGCTCCCATGGCGCGGCGGCTCCGCGCCAGGTGAGGCTGCGCCGCCTGTTGCGCCGAGCCGAGCCGAACCGCGCCGAGCTGAGTCGCGCCGCGAAGTTTTGCGGGAGGCGCCGCCGCTCTGCGATGTGAGTTGCGGGGTCCTGCGGGCACGGTTTGGGGGAGGCGGCACCACGAGAAAAGTCGACGGGGAGGGAGGGAGGCGAGCGGCGCTGCCGCCGCTGCCGCTGCCCTGGGGCTGCCGTACTGTGCCGGGGCTGGGGATCAGCCGAGGCAGCGGGGGAAGGGGGAATTAAGGGGCGGAGGCTGCGGGGAGGGGGGCTGCCACCCGCAGCCCGGGGGAGACGAGGAGGGGAGGCTCCCGTCCCCGATCCCGAAAAGCAAAGGAAAAAAGCGCCCGCCGCCGCGCCCGGGTTTCCAAGGCGCCCGCTCACCGCCGAGGTCGCGCCGATCCGCATGCGGGCGGCGGCCGGGGCGCGGAGCGGGGGAAAGACGCCGTTGGTGTTGCCGTGGGATTTTTCCACTTTGAGACCTACCCGGACCAGTTGCTACGGAGCAGGCGGCGGCGATGGGGAGGAGAGCTGCTCCCTCCGAACGCGAGCAACAAATGGCAGCGGGGGCGGCGGCGGAGCTGGCCGCGGCCAGGTGAGCTGCACCGCCCGCAGCCCCGCAGGGCAGCGGCGCGGGGGGCGCTGCGGTCCCCGGGCGCAGCCGCAGCCCCCCGGGTGCTCCGTGTGCGCGGCGTGGGGCTGCGGGCGGTGGGGAACCTCCGGCGGGGCACGGCCGCGACCTTAGAGCGGCACGGAAATGTCAGGCGGCCGGCAGAGCGTGTGTGTCTGGTGCTGTGCGGGTAGCGGCAAGCTGTGCCCTCGCCTTTCTGGGAATCTGTGCGTCCAGAATTTCCCCTCCCTAAAAATTTAGGACATAGTCTCGGATATGCCAGCGGGAATTTTTCTTCTTGGCTCTTTCCCTTAAAAATTGGAAGATTTTAGTGAATTGGTTAGAAAATCGCGGAGCCCTTCGGGCTGATGGTTATCACCCGGTCTTGCTGAGCGTCCCTAGAGAGCAGAAATGGTGTGATTACGGAGAGAGAACAGTCGGATAACTTGAGAAGCACAGAGAAACCAACTCCTCACAGAGTCGGAATGAAAATCGAGCAACCAATGTATACTGTTTGTCTTAAAGAAATGAGCCCAGAGGTATTTCCATACTTACGGAAATGACAAAATAAGCAACTTGAGAAGATTGTAATTGCTTAAAAATAATAACCCTGACAAAATGTTAAATTGGGCAAGGAAAGAAAGATGAGTGTTTTTAGAGCCTCAAACTCTTCTTAGGATGGCCTCTTCTGAGTGCCGAACAATAGCAGGGAATAATTTCTTCTCGTGGTAATCTGTCTAACAATTTGTGCATTTAAATTGCAAGGTGTGTGTGTCATACAAAGCAGAAACTGGAAGGTTTTGATACAGGGAACTACTGTGTTCCATTGGCTTACGTGTTGGTATTTTTCTTAGCAATTTAATTAGAAAGGACAGACACACAATGGGCTTCTGGTTTGATTTAGAGGGAAAAAAGAAAGTGATTAAGCTGTAAAATAGACTAATTTGCAAAACCTTTGCTATGTTCAGAGTCTAGTTTTCTGGTTGAGTTTCTGTATCTTGCTTGGAATTAACGCTAGCGGTGTGATTGCTGAGCTGATTCTGCAGCCCTCGCTTGTGTGAGTTGCTATGGGTTTCTATGGGATCACTCCTACAGGTAATACTCCGATGACTCAAGGCAGCAGAATTGGCCCCATTGTCGGTCTGTCCCGTGCACAGTGTGCTGAGGGAATGTGCCTCTTGGCCCTGATGGGAGGTCTGTGGCTGTGGTAGAGGAACAGTTTGGGTTTAAGTCCGAGTCTCTTGCATTTATTCAGCTGTTGCTGCTGGGGTTACGTCCTTGAGGTCTGCTGTAAAGGAGCACTGCTTTTGGCGCGAGCAGGGTGAGCTCCTGTAGCTCACTGTGGCTTTCCATTGACTTGGGGCGAGCTGAAGCTTCTTGGAGAACAGGACCAGAGTGATCGAGGAGGAGGATCAGATCTGCAACTGTCAAGAATCAGTCTGTTTTGGCTCAAATTAATCACATTAATTAGTCAAAAAGAAATATCTTTTTAATAGCTATCGATGTTTGTGCTCTGGATCCATTCCTGTCCTGGTAAAGTCCATGGGAGCTTTGCTACAACATGAAAAGAATAGCAAGGTGTTGTGGTTTGTCTCTGCCATGTGCTTCGCAGGGTTTTATTTAAAGTCTTTTGGAAGAGAGGAATGTTTTCCTGCTTGTGCTGAAGCTACGTGAGAACCTGGCTGCCTTCAGAACAACCACATCATAGGACAGCTCAGGAAATAATCTCCCAACAGTAGAACTGGAGTTTATGGACCTGGTTGTCCTTACAGTGCAGACTTGGGTGTTAAACCCCAGAGAAAATGCATTGCTCTACTACAAACTCACCTGTGGATGCTCACTTTCAATAATAAGGCACTTCTAAATTTTGCTTTTCAGGGGTTTCATGTTTTGTCATCCCGAATATTTATATGCTTCCTACAAGGGATTATCTCTGTCAGGAAGGATTCAAAACTGTTAATGAAATGAAAAATTTAAGAAGCGGGAAAATGTGTAGAAATATTTGTTGTTATTGTTTCAGTTGATGAGATGGATGAAGGAAGGAGCTTTTCTTGGTGTAGAATATTGTGTTTTTGATCACTTGCAGGGTTTATATGTAGCTGCCATTCTTGTCATTTATATGCAAGTTCTTTGGATCAGTCGTGACTCGAGAATGTGAGTTAAATCAGTGTTCTGTGCCCAGCAAAATCATCTTTGTGATTTTGCTTCATCCAGTGAATTTTTTTAATACATATGAGGAAAACTCTTACAAAGCTCTGAAATCCAGAAACTTATAATGCAAAGAGAACCTTATTTAAAAAAATAGTGTTTGAGCCAAGAACAAATTATTGGAGTTCATGGAATGTATAGCATTTACCTTGGCCTGTTTGACCAACTCTTTTTAAATATTAGCTTATTTACTAAAAGTCATCTCCTGAAAGTGCAGACTGGGTTGGATACTTCAGCGCTGGTATGAACCCTATTGATGAGGCTGTGTTTGTGGCCTGTGCCGCCATGTGTTACGCAGGGACCTAGGCTGAACTTAGAACAACACAATGCTTACCGCTGCCAATCAAGAAATAGCTTTTATTCCTGTCCCCTAGATATTTAAATGCTCTATCAAGTTCCTTCAGCACGCAGGTTTGTTTTTAAGTTAGTTTCTTTCTGCGCTGACTTCAGCACTGGGTGTGGGGAAAGCCTTTTGCCGTGTGGATTGCCACAGCCCCCGAGTCTTGCTTTTCAACAGCGGGGAAATGGCGACGGTAGCTGAATTAACGTGTTTGAGGATGTTTGTTTTCTTTGTTTGTTTGTTTTTTTTCTCTCTGGTGAACTTCTTAAGGATGAAAAGAAAGAGAAAGAGAGAAATGGGAACAGACAAAGTAGGCCAAATGCTTTAGAAATAGGAGAAAAGCAAAAGACAGCAAGGAAAAAAGCTCCGGGTGAATGGTGGAGTTGAGCCTTTTTGAAGGATGAAGCATTTGGTGTGGCTGTAACACAGCCCTTTGGTTTGGCTCACTGCTGTGCTGGGGTTCGCCCAGGGACTTTGGTGAAGACACTGTGGTTGGGCAGAGTTACTTGTTTTCATTGAGTAGGAACCTTGCTGAGGGAATGGGCAGAGCTTTCTGTGCTTCAGCTCCACAGACTGAGAGGAGATAAAAGTGCCTCTTGAGTAAATGGTGCTGGAAAAGGGCCTTTTCAGAGAGACATTCAACTGAGTAATTGGAATTTTTACTTAAATGGAGATGAAAATTAGCACTACAGATCTTGACGCGCTTGACTGTGGTTTACCTTTGCTTTTCCAGATCACTCCAACTAGTTTGTGTGTGTTTAAAATACATTTGGTCCTACGTTAATATCAATTTTGTAAAGCTGCTAACTTGTCCTTTGAAAAGAAGCAGAAAGTTGAAAGTTGTGCCTGCTGAATAGTGCTGTAAAAGTACAGTTACAAGAGATAGGGAGAAGTGACAGGAGTGAGTGATAGCACAGAGGTGGGTTACTGCTCTACCTTGGAAGTAGGAAAGCAAATGGAGACTATTTAATTATTTAAGGAACAATAAACAAGAAGTCTGGTTATGCAGCAAAAGGGGAGACAATAAATAGAAATCTGAGAGAAGGAAATAAGGCATAAGAAAAGTAGAAGGTGGATGAGCAGGGATCAAGGGGGCAGGGCCGGGCTTTCATTGGGAATATGTTATCTGTATCAATCGAAGTGTATTGCAGTGCTTCCATAGCAGCTTGACTTCTCTTCAAATGGTGGGAGATGCAGCATGTTCTTCTCTTGGGGGTCGCCTCACGTTACTGTTTTTTCTTTGGATGCTCAACTGTAACTAATAGGGCACATGTTTTAAGGCAGAGGTCTGGGTGATAGACTATCCTAAGAGGTATACGATGTAGATGCTCTTTTAAAGGTGTTATCATTTTCTCTTCTGTCAATGTAGCTCTAGGAGTTACCTTTCCTTCCTTTCTCCAGCAAATAACAACGTTGATTTTAAAGACAAGTTTTTGTTCATTTCTTTCTTTTGCAGCTTACCAAAATAAGGTTGCATACTTCTGCAACTATAGTTGCTAAAGTTGTTTTGTATGTAAATACTGGGAGTATTCACTGTTTCGTTAGGGTACTTGAAGGACTACTTCTAGGTTTTGTACTGGGAGTTAATAGGATGCATGGAAAGCAAGTGTTTCTTATTTTCTTTCATCTAGACTGAAAATGTGTATTCCTTGGGTAGGATTTGCTTCCATATATACTTTGTGAGAAATACTTTTGTAATAGTTAAAAAGTATGAACTTCTACGTGCACGTGAAAAATAGGCAGCAAAAGGGTGAAGTCTTCGGACATTCAGATGAATCAATGCTGTTTTCTGTTGCAGAAGACATCTTAATTAAAAACAAACAAAAGTGCTGGGTGTGCAACCTTTGGTTCTTGCCAGTGCTCTTCTTCCCTAAAGAACAGAATTTGTAACAATACTGAGAAAAATAACTGCAACAAAATCTTCCATGAAGGTTCTCTCTACATTCCATGCTATTTAGTGGGCCGTAGTGGTTGTATATCTGGTTGATGATACTCCAGCTTATGGATATTAAAAAGAACACACAAAAGTTTAAGCTACAGATGTTCGAACTACTGAACTTATAGCCCATTTGTAGGTCATGTTGGATGATGACAATGGATCCATTTAAACTTCCATTTGCATTGTTTTTTAAAATTCTTCATACAGCAGTATTTAAGTACTGTGTTAGCTTTACAAAACCCCAGACTTTTCATGTGCTCCTGAAAACAGAGTCTGAAGTTGCTCTGTTTTTTTAATCTGAAGTTGTGAGTTGTGGTGTTTGTTTGTTTGTTTTTGAAATAAATATCTTCTATTTCCCTTTGTCCGGGAAAAAATGGCATTTGCCAAGAAGAAAAAAAAATGAATAAATATGTGCAAATTTAAGAGGTCCAGAATAGAGAAAAAACTCACAGGCAAAGGCTACTCAGAGGGCCAGGGGTCGATAAATCCAGGGCTATCTCTGTCTTATCAGCATGAGTGGCCAGGGTTTGCTGCTGTTGGTGTTTTTTTTTGGTTTTGTTTTTTTTCCTAGAGATTCTGCAAATGGTCTTTAAAATTTATCGTGATTATTAAACATAATTTATCCTTATTAGTGTCAAAAGAGAGAATGACCCTTAGTTCCTTTTTCCTGAAGTGAACAGAGTGCAATTGCCACTGCAACCTTCATGTAGTCTGACAGAGTTTCTAACCATCCATTTTGCCCTTGTTTCCAGTGTTGTTGACACCGAGTCCTTGTGATGAAAATGGGTTGCTTTTAAACAGTCTCTTTTTAACAAAGTTTGTAATAGAATATTACTGTACTTGAATACTCGTCATTGCCAAGCTGCAGAAGCACTAAAAGGGAAGGTGTGTACCAGAGGATATCTGCTTTCAAGTACTCATTTTTGGATTTTGCTGTACCCTGGATATGTCTGGTGTTGTTCTGAGGATAATGGTATATAGATCTTCAGTCTGTTCTGCAAGAATATCTCTTCCTTGTTAAAGCTGAGAAATTCCGATCTGTTTCAAAGAAAATGGTCTACGTGACTTTGTAAAGAGGGATATGAGGGGAAAATTGTTCTTTTCTAGAATCTTCAAATTAAGAATGGAACAACTCCCCAAACAGCAGATCACAGCGTACCTTAGAACTTCACTTGTCACCTCTCAAACACCACAGATGACTAAAGCATACCAATTCAAATCGAGTAAGAACATCTCACCTTTGATTTAAAAGCAGTGCAGGGATGAAAGCATGCACTCAGTGGGCATTCTTTCCCCTGTGGGTGCAGATTGAGGCAGCTGAATGGAGATGCTTTGTCCGTGCAGACCAGATTCCTTCTCCCATTCTTGTTTTAAGCGTTGTTATTGAAGAGTTAATGATTCCTGTTGAGAGGGTCACTCACTGCTTCCAGAATCTTTTGCAGTTTTTGCCCTTTGACAGACGTCACTGTATATGTATTATGCTCATCATTTTCATCAATTACACAATATGTTTATTGGCAGCTGTCATGCATAAATACTTATTTTGCTAGAGTAGGAGACGACAGGATTTAAGCGTGTAAGAAACCTCAGTCTTTGGCTCAGAAAAAAAAAAAAATTGTGATGGATACAAATGGTATTTCAATAACTTTCGATCCAAAAACTTTTCTTGCAAAGCGACACGACTGTTCTTCTTGCCAGTCACGGCAGGTGCTCCATCTGTACAAATACTGCCTAATTTGAACCAGTCAAGCTTAGCATTTTTTTTTCCCACTATCTGCCACATTCTCAACAAATTTTCTCAGTTCTTTAAACAAGTGTGAGGCAGCAGTGTGGAACAAAATGGACAGAGGCCAAGCAATTCCCTTAATTATAGCAGTTGTGTGGTTTTTTTTTTTTTCTTTTTTTTTTTTTTCAACACATTGAACAACAACCGTCAACTGTGCAGTGTCAGTATCATTGCAGCTTCCCTTGGTGGTGAGCAAAAAAAAAGCCACTTACATGAATCTGTTAAAGATTGAATCCATGCTGTTGCATCATTTGCTATCATGTCAGCCCCTCTCATTGTCATGCTTCATGAAGAGCTGTGGATGTATCAGCTGTGCACTGCTCTTTTGATCCAGTTTGCATAGCAGTAACTGATACACTCCTTTGCCTTCTGCCCGTGCTGCCCATGAATGGTTCTTTCTCATAAGTAATAGGGATATTTGCTGTTACACCTTTGCTGCTGACTTCAGTTCACAGATGCGTATTTATTTTTTTTCCAGACAAAAAGCTGTTCTGCTTGGTGCCTTTCTCGTTATGGAATCAGACTGCACATTGGATACAATCAAAGATTTTTTTTTTTGCATAAATTTCAGTGTGAGTTTGTGTGAAAACACTGTTCACATTAGAATGTTTGCGTAGCTGTGTCACTGCACACAAACGTACTTCAACAGACTCTGTACTTTCTCCAAAGAATGTAGAGAAATTCTCTCCATGCAGTGTCATCTCTGTGCATTTTCTTCTCGGTATTTTTACTGTGACATGCGTGACTTGCCAAGCAATGCTTTGGTGATAAGTAAATTGCTTTAAAAAGTTTATGGCTGTTTGAGTTAGCTTGGGCAATCATTAGAAAACCATGAAGTGAATGAGGAGGCTGCGGGTTGCTCAGCTCCTTTATTTTCCTCCTGCCATAGAGATGCAGAGCAGGTAATCAGTGGTTTGCATAGGTTCCCAAAAACAGTCTTGCTGACTGCAGTTATTGTGTCTTGGATGTTTGATGTTTTAATAGAGCAGTTTTAATCATGTTTACTAAAGTTACTGGTTTTTAATTCTGCTTCTAAAAGCTGTGCATTGCAGCTTTGAATCCTACCTGATCACTTGGGTTCACACAAATGAACACAAATACTCAGGCTTATAGAACAGTGCTTTCCATTTGCTCCATGCAGCATCAGTCACTCACTTCAGTACTAGTGAGGGGGGAACAAGAGACTGATTCTGTGGCCATTTGCCCTTCCATTCACTTGGCTCCTGTACCAAGGCCCTCTGTGTATCTGCTGTTTCCTCACTTATGTATATGTATTAGTAGTACCTTTCTTCATTTTGGAGCACTCAGTTGCACGTAAAGGACACTGACAGCATAACTTCTCAGTGACTTAAATACCGCAGCTGACAGAGATTTAATTGGTAAGGATCAGCTATTAGCAAAGCACAGTTCAATATTTTAGCCTAGGGGGAAAAAAAAGAAAAAAAAAGCATGTTTGTTTTTAATTGCAGGTAATGAGCGTGATGTGGTCGGTTGGTATGAGTCAGTGTTGGCTGACTGCTGAGGTGAAAGGTTTGTGGTAGTGGAAATCAGAGACTGGGGCAGGGGGGACTTCTTGCTACCAGCAATCATCTGCTGTGTTGTCACCCACACCCTTTGCTGTTCACGGAGTTCCCTCCTGGCACTTTTGGATAGAAGGCTTGCTCCTGGAAATAGTTCTGTTTCATTCTGAGAAATAGGCTTTAAACTTTATCCCTTCTCCAATATAACTTAGGCTAGCTGCTTTTATTTGACAGCTTAATAATTGTACCTAAGCTGCCTTTGAAAATATTTTGCTTAGATTTTATTAGACTTGAATGTATTACTTTCTCAAAGGATTTTTATAGTTCTTAGTAAATGAAGAATGAATCTGAAAAAAAAAAAAGGAAATTAAAAGTGCTCTTTGTCTTTACTTCCAAAACAAAATTAATGGGAAAATGTGCTAATTATATTCTTTTTTAATCATTTTCACACCTGAATGGAAAGAAAAGAAAAACTCCTATGTGTAAGCCTTTTGAAATGCTTCCTTGTGCCATAGCCTTTGCTTTTTCCGATTAGAGAGGAACACTGTATTCCTCAAATGTGATCAGGAGAAAATTACTATTCAACAGCTGTGATAACCAGTGAAACATGGGACTGAAAGTCAAGTAACCTGCTGCTCTGCGGCAGGACTGGTTCTGGAGCCTTGATTTCAGTGTTGCAAAGGAGAATGAGCCCTGTTGTCACAAGCGTGATGATGTGCCTATGAGTATGCCAGAGCACCACTTGGAGGCACACCTCTTTGCTTAAGGGCTCTTCTTGATGTTGGAAAGCTCACCTTGGGTCTTTAGGCTGTGCTGTAGTTCCTCTTGCTGGTGAAAGCTTTTGCTCTTAGTTGAGTGTTTGACCTCTAAGGAAATATGGATTCATTTGGATAGGGAACTTGATTTCTTTGCCTGTCCAGAATAAAAACCACAACACAGTCACCAACAAACCCCCAGCCAACAAAACATAAAAGCCAGCCTCTGACAGCTATAACTGACCACATGTGAAGGGGTTGCACTTCAGTTTGGTCTTGAATTTTTCAGGCTTGGTGTGACATGAGAGAACAGTGCTGTCTACGAAAAGCTGAGAGGGATGTATCAGGCCAAACATCTGTCTAAGAAGACCTAGCTGAAGAAAAGGAAGGCAGAAATATCAAGGCATGCTGAAGCGTTTTCTGTTAAGTTTGCAATTCTTTGGGAAGAAATAAATGATAAAACATCCTGCTAATGCATTTCCTTGCTAAGCTCACAGATGCTTTCTTGGTGGGCTTGTTGGAGGTGTATTTGCCCAGGGAAAACTGGCATTATGGATGTGCGTGGGGTGTGGGTATTTGTTAGGGCTGAGACAAGGACACTGCTACAAGAAACAACTTGTGGAGCCTGTAATCCCAGAAAAGCTTCTAGATGAAGAGCTCTGTGTCTGCACAAAGGGCTGAGGGCCACAAACAGCAGTGGGCTTCCCTGAGAAGCTGGCATCTTAAAAGTCTGTTCAAGTTCAAGCCTGGTCTTTTCTATAACCAAGGAGTTTCTTTATGGGACGTGTTACCGGTCCTGAGTGTAAAAGGAAATATGACCACTTTTCAGTACCTGCTGGTGTGAAGCTTAGCTTTGTGTACTGCACTCTAACATACCTGCATTTGAGTTATTAACAAGAATCAGCAGTGTGAGTCAAAGATGTTTTAAATTGTGTGGTTTACACAAGGCCTTCAAGGTTCTGATTCAGTGCTCCTCCAAAACCTCACTGAAAAGAAGTGCTCAATTCTTTTCTCTTAGTAGTGTGGCTGTGGGAGGGTGGGTTGGTGAGCTTTCAATGTTTCTGGGAGCGGGGGAGTCCCATGTGACTGTTGTGCAGTGTGGGTCTATAATCTCTAGCTTTCCTGGTATTTCTTTTTTTTTTTTTTTTTTTTTTTAGTTCTCCCCTCCCCCCAACTTGTGAATCTTTGTTCTAATTTGTCTCTGAACCTAAGTCATGTTTAAAGAACAAAGTCCATTAGAGATATTGACACAACCAAGAGAAATAGTTCTAGAAGATGCAAGTCACCTTAGGAGATTTGAAATGTATGTCTTCCATTTCTCAAGGGAAAATGGTCATTCTGAACAAGAAAATAAAGCATTCTAAAGTGATAGTTTAGAATAGTCTTTGGAAGGCTTAAGCAAGTGCAGCACCTCTGCATTTCCCAATCGGTGCTGCAGAAATGTTCTATTATAGCGTATCAATGTACTTGGTTAATCAAAAGTAAACTTTGTGTAATTTTCCTGGCAAATATTTGGATACTAATGAGAATGTTTACAGTCCATAACCTTTTTACTATTTTATTTTTATCTTACTCTCTCTTTTTCCTTTTTATTGCTGCTGCTTTTCAAAAGCCATATTAAAGGTGTCCGCTTCTGAAATTTCTTATGGGGAGAGGAGCCATGGGAAAGTCTGTAGGTTCAAATACAAGACTAGGAGTTGTTCAGAGGTGTTCTCATCTGTGATTCAATAGCTATTTGTTTTGGAAACCTCAGTATTGCTTTTCTTGCTTGAGAATCAGTTGCATTTAGAGATTTGAAGTATTCCTGCATAAATCTGAGCTCACTGAGGTTGCTTTGATTACAGTGGGTGTAAACCATAGCAGATTTAAGACCGTAATATGCATGCAGTCTCAGTTTGTATTACTTGTATGAAAAATCATAATGAATACACCTTAAGAATGAATATTAATGTGACTGATTTGGACATACTATATACCCAAATGGAAAGTGAAGCATTGTTTCTAATTTGCAATACAAAAATACTTGGAACAGCTATTTTTGGTACTTCAGTGTAATCTACTGAATTCATATCTACCCTTGTCATCTGACAGCCTGCTAAAACAAGATTCTGCTCAAAATGATGAAAGTGACAGTTGTACAATGTGTTTTATTCCTGCCGAGCCCTGTTATGTAGTTAGTTTGGGGAGATTGGGATCTTGCTTCACTCGTTCAAGGACAGTCCTTTGGAAAGGATTTGCAGAATTTGTAATTGTGCCCATAAATTCTCCCTCCCCCCTGCAAGTATGGTACAATTTCTGTTGCAGCCCTTCTGTTCTGAACTGGGGAAGAAACAATTCTCTCATTTTTTGCTTATTGCCTCTTCTTGAAACCCCAGTGATTTCATCCTGCTTGTGGTGAATCCCTCTGCCGCTTCAGCAGATCTTCCCCTTTTCTGTAATGTTTTTATGTGGAATTGCTTCTGTGCTGTCAGCATTTGACCCCTTGCAGATGACAGTGAATAGAAGAAACGTATGTACAGGGACCTGAACTCTGCCCTTAGCTACGCTTGTGAAAACTTGTGGCATTATACAATTGGCTTGGAAAGACTTAAAAAATCTCATGGAAAGTTGTTCTGTAAGTGTTAGACAAGGCTGCTGTTTTTTTCACTAGTACATTTTATTTTAAAGCCATACCTGAACTGCGGTCAAAGGTACTGTTTCGCAACATTGAAGTAGAGAGACAAATTTGGAGATGTGCTATACTGACAGTGGATCTTGCTACTAAAACTGCCTTAGCGAGGCACAACAGCATGTGCATCTGTGGTGTGAGATGGACATGTTCCATGGGCTTCTGTCTCCCAGCCGTGTTCAAACCACTGGTCACAATGTGAGATCCCTCCTCTATTGCCTTTGGGAAGGGGCCAGAGCCTTCTACTGGCTACAGACGGCAGTGGCGGTACCCAGGGTTCCCATCCCATCTTCCAATCTGTGACCCTGTGACCAGGTGACCCTGTGGCATAGCATGTCTGAGGCAGCACAGGTCCTCCCTGGGCCTAGAACATAGGGCTTAGGTCTCACCCTGGTGAGGCAGTGGCACAGCTGCCCAGGGAGGTGGTGGAGTCACCGTCCCTGGAGGTGTTTGAGAAACTTGTAGATGTGGCCGTGTGGGACACGAATAGTGGGCATGGTGGTGATGGGTTGATAGTTGGATTAGATGATCTTAGTGGTCTTTCCAACCTTAATGAATCTGTGAGTCTATGACCCATGCTCCTGGCATCATCCAGTACAAGGCAAACACAGGGCTGAAGAATGTAAAGGAAAGATACTCATAGCCCCTTGGGTCTCCAGGCAGCTGGGTGAAGGGCTGGGGTCTGGCCAGTAGTGGTGTGGCTGACCACTGTGCTATTTGCAACTATAGTACATGGTATACCTGGAGATGTATGGAAAGGTCCGTGTGACCTTTTTGTATCATAGTCAGTGCAGAACAGTAGGAAACAATGTTCATCCTATAGAGGGATATGAAACTGACAACTGTAGTCACACTACTTTGAACAGATAGCATCTTTGCCTCTTACACTCAAATGTATGCATCTCTTTCTGTGTGGAGTCTCCTCCTCCTAGATAGTAAAGACCCATCTGGCTGTTTTCCTGTGAAACCTACTGTAGAGAACCTGATTTAATGGAGTTGGACTGGATGATCTCCAGAGGTGCCCTCCAACCCCTACAATTCTGTGATTCTGTGATACTGTTCTTCACACAGCTGGTGCACAAATAGCCAAATAGCTTGAAAAGCTGTCTCTCACTCTCCTTAAAACTGAACAAAACAGCAAGAAAGTTATTAAGGCTTAATCAAATCAAAGATACATTCAGAGAACCCTGCCTTGAGCCGTTTACTTTTCTTCTTGTTTGTTTGTATGTTGTGATCCTACTGACACAACAAAACATTATGAAAAGTGAAGGAGTGAAGTAGAAGATATGATGAGGCATATTATGCACACCTCCAGTACCATCTCCGGATGTTTTTATCTACTTCTTTTTTGGAAAATTTTCAGAAAGAAGATGTTTTTTTTTCTCCTAGACTGAATGAATTGTAGTACATGAATCTTCACCGTTGCTTTATGTGGAAGTGGAGTAAGAGAGAATCGAAATTAGATGTGAATTGTTTATGTATCCAGTTAGCTGTTGTGAATGGAGGGGGAAGGGTGTTAAAAGCTGTTAGTTGCAATGATTTTTATTACACTGACTACATGGTCTGCGGCTAGAACCATAGGCACTGGAGGATAACCTCATGTCTCGTACTACAAGGGCAATTCTGGGAGGAAGGAGCAAGTATCTGCCAAAACACTCGCTCTTGAGCAGCAAGGCTGCATCTTTGTTTTGTCATGTTACTGGAGAACCAGTGGTGTTTTTCCTTCAAGGCCTAAAGTTGTTTTATTTATGGTGGTGGATTTTTTTGTATATCTAGAATAGAAAAAATAAGAGAACAAAAATTTATGATGGTATGGTACAGCGTGTTCATGGGTTTCCTGTATTCAAGGGATTTCCTAACAAGAATAGAAACCTCTGCAATAAAAATTCCTATTTATGTTAATCTTCTGCAATCAGCGTGCAGTCTGAAATAATTACAATGAAAACACCCTCTGCTCCAAACGCTCACAACTTGCATTTATTTCAGGCTTTTTTTGCCTCAGAATTCTGAAAATATAATCCCTCATTCTGCTCTGCTTCATCTCCTTTGCATGAATTTATCCAACAGAACCTTTTGTGAGCTTCATTAACAATGGTCATGCCATAATAAATTATATAATTTGGGAAGTTTTTAATTAAATAAGTTTTCAAAAAAATCAAAGCATAATAAATTAAATTAGGTAACATTTTACCATAATGAATTTCCACATGAGGTATGTAATGAAGTAGACCAAAGTATAATCTATAATCTGAAGCTTTTAGCCTTTACAGCTTTACTAGTCAAAGCTACAAAATGCTTTTTTTTTTTTTTAATCTTTTTTGAAAAAAATTCATGTCAAACATAATTTGCAGTTCAATGGGTTATGCAAATGTAGCAGAAAAATGTTAGCAAAGACATAACCAAGAGTCTGTTTGACTCTATCAAGACACATATTCCAGCCTTTTCTGTTCCTTTCAGACCTGCTTGCCCAAGCAGCTGTTCTTCATGTATTCTTTCAGCACTGGGCAGCGCAAAGAGTATTTTTTGGTAGAACTGTTTGGAATGTTTGGAATGAATCATAGAATCACCAAGGCTGGAAAAGACCTCCAAGATCATCCGATCCAGCTGTCCACCTACCACTAATATTTCCCCACTAAACCATGTCCCTTAGAACAGCATCTAAGCGTTTCTTGAGCACCTCCAAGGATGGTGACTCCACCACCTCCCTGGGCAGCCTATATGAAGGGTGCATTGAGCACCAAGACTCTATGGCAGTGCTGTGTGCATTTAGCTGGGCTGCTTGCCCAGGCACGTGGGAAGGAAATATAGGATCAACCTTAGCTCATATGTGCAGTGCCATAGTAACTCCACAGATGTCCTCAGCAGCTACCAGCTGCTGCCTTTGCTTTCATCTTCTCCTTGCACCCAAAAATCATAAGATTGCTATATGATTTTTTCACACAGAGGGTGGTGACACACTGGCACAGGTTGCCCAAGGAGGTTGTGGATGCCCCATCCCTGGAGGCATTCAAAGCCAGGCTGGATGTGGCTCTGGGCAGCCTGGTCTGGTGGTTGGCGACCCTGCACATAGCAGGGGGGTTGAAACTAGATGATCATTGTGGTCCTTTTCAACCTAGGCCATTCTATGATTCTATGATAATCATATCCTGAATTGTACAGTGATCAGCTAAGTTCTAGACGTCCTGCTTTACAGTGCCTAATCTATAACACAAGCTTCAAGTAAGGATCTGCAACCTAAATCTCCCTCAAATTGACTGAAAACCCACTCATATTTACTGTTAAGCTCATAGCTCTGTAATGTTTGTGTTTCCAATTCCAGTATGAACATAGATTTTTGGCATCATCTGTTTCAGCCTCTAATCTAAAGAGCCAGCCATTACTCCTGTGTTTACCAGTTTTTCTCTAAATGCCAGGCTGTGTGTTAGTCCACACAGGATGCAGCAATTAAGTTTTGCGAGTCACTTATAAACTGTTATAGTCCTTTATAGTCATTATGGTATCCATCCTAGATTTATGTGAAGCATTTTCAAATAAAAAACAAAACCAAGCTATGGAACACCCTCATTCTGCAGGCATTATGGAAACACAATATTCTTAAAACTTTTCAGCACTTCTTGTACAGAAACCACATTTAATTGATCATTTCCTAGTCTCGTTTCTAATCTTTCCCTCAGATAGGCTTTGAGGTCCTGTAGACTCCTTTACATATCCTCCTGGCCCTGTATGTTCTTCTTGGTATAGGAATAAACCCAATTTCTTCATCTACTTCCCCCACCTTAAACTTCTGTTATTCGTACACCTCATTAGAAAGTAAATCCTCCACCACAACCATCATAGACTCAAAGAAAGTTTTGTTTTTTTTTTTCTAACAGTACTCAATCTCATTCTGCCACTGCAAAATATGTTAAAAGACTTCAGTCCTTGCTGTTCTTCATACTGGTCCATTCCATAAAATTAGCCCAGACGTTACATTTTCCATAGAATTTGTTTTGTGTAGAAATCAAATTTTAAACAGCAATTTCATCCATATAAAGCAGTGTAGAAGTGTAATCTAGGAAATGGTTTAGGGGCTATTCCAGCACAGTAGTGTGCACTAAAGGAAAAGGCTGAAGTTAAGCAAAAATGACAACTTTCTGCAATATATTGTCAATGCATGCTACTTGGAAAACTGGGATTTGGATTTGACCTGGCAAGGTCTAGAACCTTACAGTCAATTCCTGGGTTACTATAGGCTGATAATAAACCTGAGGGTAAAAACTGGATTTGCTGTTGGTAATACCAGTGGGGAGATGAAATAATGGAAATTTGGGGTAATTGCTGTATTTTGCATTGTGTTCTTACCTCCTTTCCC
>JAOWBP010002978.1:32178983-32209629 GCA_028571105.1 Tragopan temminckii
TTAGTAATTTGTGATGGCTGTAGCTGAATATTGAACAGCTTCAGTCTAAACAACTGGCATTTTGTACTTTGGTGAAGAGAGAGTTGCTGAGTGAAACAACAGGGGTAAATTGTGAATAGAAGAGAAACCAACAAGTGCAGCTTTCTGTGAACCTGCCCACCTCCTTCTTTGTGCGATTTTGAGCAGCTGGGGCTGTGCTATCTCAGTTTATCATTGGTAATCAGAATATAGATCTCTTGGGATGTGTTTTGCTTTCAGTTGTTTTGTTGGAAATCTACAATTATTAACTAGATTATTTGCATATAGACCAGCAATACTGCAAAGAGAATGTGAACAATTTTATCAGTGTGGAGAGAAGTACTCTCATTTTGTGAGAGCCTGCTGTCTTTGTTTAATCAAAGAAGATACTACTTGAATATAAAATGAGACAATTTGCGCTGTTGTCTTTTTTTCTTCCATGGAGAAAGAACTGATGTACTACTCCTTGTAGAAGCAAAACTAATAGAGTTCTCTATACATTAATTAAAAGTACTTTGTTTGTTAGAGAATGCCGTTTTCCTAATCTTTAATACTTATGACACCTGTAAAAACATAGGACACAGTACTTTGCCAAGTTAGTTACAGAGGTGTATATTGCTGTAATCGGATTACTTCAGCTGATTTGAATGTTTTTCAGGAAGATGTTTTCTCCTTTGAATGCCATGGAGTTTTGCTCTCAGCGGTCCACTGGCTTCCTTCTATGTTTTCTAATGCAAGGCCAGGTAGGTGTGTTTATGAGTTGCTGTCCTAGACTGCTTTCTCCAGAGGTGTAATTTAGAAGCTGGTACTTCATCCATTATTATGCTTGCCTTGGTCTGAATCTACAGTTTGGTCTGTTGTTCATGTTGCAGAATGATGACTCATTCCCTTCCTTCACTGAGTAGTTGCACTTGATCTTATCCCATTCTTAGATTAGTTTTTGTGGAAAGCTAGCAAGAAGTGCTTACAGCATTCACGGTGGATTCTAATCTGACTGATATATATTTTTTTTTACTGAAAAAGACAAAAAGGGTGGTTTGACAAAAAAGTTGTTTATAGATTATTTAATTATGCCTCTTTTGGGCTTCATACAGTGGAGGAAAGAAGATGTTCTCTGTTCATTTCTAGTATGCATGAGAAAAGTCAGCTTGTACAGAACAAAAGTGGTTATATTCAAGAGCAGGGTATAGTGAAACCACAGGAGACGTTCATCTCATAGTCTATGGAAATCCATGTAAAGAAAGTAATCCTAGAGGAATGTCTGCTGTATTTGCAGAGTTTCTTGTAGAAGAACAGTTTTCTACATGGGATGTCCCCAGGTGACTTAGCAGAATCCTGCTGGTGTGAACACATCTCCAAAAAGTAAGATAAAGAGAAGTGAGAGATGAATAAATAGATTGGTGGTGGAGGGAGACATGGTGACCAACTCTTTGTTCCTGGAATTGCACCCTCAGTGTGGAGGACAGCATGAAGTATGTCCCAGATAGGCTCCTCTCACTTCATCTTTACTGGAAATTAAGATATTCTTCCCATGAATCCTGTAAGAGAGAACTCTATAGTAAGGAATACTGTGCCTCCAGAATTAGACATAAATCATCACTTGCGTAATGGACTATTTCTTTATTATCCAGCAGTTCTTTCTGTTCTTTGATTTCGTTTTTAGAGTCTGCACATGTTGATTTTCTTCACTTGCCACTTCACTTGCCATGTGGTCCTAGCACATGGTAGAGGAAGGACATTCAGACCCGAATTATTTTATCTCCCAGAATCTGTCAGTTTTCTAATGTCACTTTTTTCTTCTTGGTATTGCTTCTAATATTTTAATTTAATTTTTAAAAACAGCATTTAGGGTTCAAATTTTTGTCTTAAAACTGATTGATACTGTTCGCTATTAAAAATATCATAGTGGACTACAGCTGAAAGGAGTGTTAGGATAGGACAAGGGGGAATGTTTTTAAACTGAGACAGGGGAGGTTTAGGTTAGATATTAGGAGGAAGCTTTTCACACAGAGGGTGGTGACGCACTGGCACAGGTTGCCCAAGGAGGTTGTGGATGCCCCATCCCTGGAGGCATTCAAGGTCTCTGGGCAGCTTGGTCTGGTGGTTGGTGACCCTACACATAGCAGGGGGTTGAAACTAGATGATCATTGTGGTCCTTTTCAAGCCAGGCCATTCTATGATTCTGTGATAATTTTGCCTTTTTGTAGATTTTTTTTAAAATGGGATTATTTGCCTATATTAATGTTTTTTACTTTGCTAGGTCTGTGTAGACCACAAGCTTTAATTTATCTAGGCAATCCTAGCTTGTTCATTTTTCAGATATTTATCTACTAGCTTTGAATGGTAAGGAGGAATTTGCAGAGAGGAGCTATTATGGAATTTGAAGAGTGCCTTTATGCTCAGAGTAAATAAGGAATCTTTTTTTAATTTATGTAAAGGTCTCAGCTAGTGATCTAGCTGACAGGGTCATTTTGAGCTGACCTGGATCACTGTATTGTGCAGACTGCAAGCAAGCTAGATGAGGCAATATTTTTGTTCTTATCTGCTTGTAAGTGGTGTCGTTATGGTGCTTTTAAAAGTAACATAGAGTTAACACTGAGGGCTCTCAGCCTGTTTTCCAAATGGTGCGTTCATACCACTTCTCTGATAACCACATGCGATCAGTCTTCACCTCATAAACACTTCTTGTGGCTATTTGGAGGGCATGCATCACCACAGTTTGCAAAATCTTTCTTCATCCTGGCTGCCGAGCTGTATTTGCAGAAGTTAGCAGTTGAGTGACAAGATGATTCAGAGCTGGAGTTTCTCGAAGTATAGTTACTAGTTTCCTTCAGGGCATGGGGAAGACAGCCTTCCCTCCAACTGTCTGCTGGAGTATCACTTAAAATCACTTTCCTTCTCCGTTGTATTTAATAGTCTGACTGACATTGAGCTTTTCCAGCAGTGAAGTCAGTTGGGTGATATTTTGCTGAGAAATTTTTGGCCAAGTGAGACTGGCGTGAAAGAAGAGTGTGGACTAATTCTGTTTAACAGCTTGTGCAAAATTTATGTAGGAGTGTAAGGAAGAAACTGTCACTACTGAATTGCAGAAGAAGTGGCTGTAGGAAAAATGTTTAGAATTTAGGAAAAATTAGAGAAAATGGTGTGCATGGATTGAATGTGAAGCATCAAGTTCAAAAAGAGAAGCCATCCACATGCTTCTTGGGAAATCAGTAGTTTTCAGGGAGCAAATTCTGTTGTATCTTACTAGTGACTGTAAGGTCACTAGAAGAGGTCTAAGATTTTGGTGTGTATCATAGCTTTACCACATGGCACTACAGCTTGCTTACTACAATTAGTGAAATTTGTTTCTCCCAAGAACGAGTATCCCAACAGGGCATGGACATTGGCTGATTGTATTTTTTCACCTTTTTGAGAGAGAAAAAATGCCAGTTGCAAACAACCCATAAAAAGCAAGCAACATTTCACTGGTAGTATCCTGTGAACACAAACTTTTTGTGTAATTTTTTATAAAGACAAATGATAAAAAAAGCAGGGTAGCTTGCAAGCAGAACCTAAAGCATGCCTTTGAAAAAGCGTGAATTGCACTTCTTTGAAGACAGCAAAATATTTACTTAAATGAATGTGACCCACTTGATGTTGTAAGGGAAAATATTTTTACACTTCATTTTCTCTCTGTACTGTAGTATTAAATCTTGCTTACTTTTTGTAGTCATGCATTTAAGTAGTATTTTTATGAGTTATCTGAATTTCTTATGAACTGACCTATGAATTAAAGCAGACTGCTTGAAAAAATAAATTCAGATGAAATTAAATTAAAAGATCAGAGCAACTCATTATTTGCTTCTTTTCATAGATAATTCAATTTAATTTTTTGCTTTACATAAATACATATGTTCCCTCTACTTTTGTACCTTTCTAGAATTATTTCCTACAGGGTTATTTTCTGCATTATTTTTTCCATGTGCAATTTTTTTTTTTCGTCTATCAAATGAAATGAAGATAGAATGAAATAAATAGATGAACAGGTTAGCATACAGAAATGTAGAACATTTGTCCAGGAAATAGGCTTTCAAGTGAGCTTAATCCAGTTGGTCAAAGTAATGAGGCTAAACAGAAGAGAATGAACATTTTTGTGGTGAAAGAAATATTAAGAAAAAAATATGAAGCCCTATGAAAATTTACAAATAACCACTTTTAAACATTCTAGCCTTACAATTAGAAAGAACTCTCAAATAAAACAGAAATAAAACCTCACTGGTGCTCCTGTACCAATCTGCGTCAGCTCTGTTGAACTGCTTTCAAACCACTGTGTGATAGGTAAAGGGCAGCCTCATCTTGCCACATGATGATTGCCTGGAATTGTGCATTTAATTGCTTCCTTGCCATCACCTCTTTCCCACCGTGAGCAGCAGCAGGCAATGGTTGCTAGCAATCCGAGGTAATGACTGTGGGCAAAGATGCCTTTTTTAGGCTTTGTGCCTAAGGGAACGCCTACTCAGCATCCGCAAAAAGTAGAAATTAAACCTGTTGCCTTGGAACGTAAACCAAAATTGTTTAAAGTATTTAAAAGGAATTTCTCTGCTGTCAGTCTTTTGTTAATTTTAAACGTATTTTTGTTACCGCAAACTTGAAAATTAAGATGATGCTTTTTTTTCCGAGACATTAATTACATGGTACCGTCATGTAGCTCCTTTGCCTTCATTCAGAGGTTATTCCCTTGCATGAGTTTCTCCCTGATTTGGTCAGCAGTGGCACTCCCCTTCCCAACTGCAGATCATCTGGACCTGCAGAAGTACAGAGCAGAGGTATGGAGCACTCTTGCTTCTCCGATGGCTTGGAGCACCTGAACACCTTCAGAGTCTGGTGTTTTGGGAGCCACTGGGATTGCTAGTTTAAGCAAATGTCCTGGTAGAAGATGTAACTGATACCAGGAGATGAGATTAATTACATTGGCTTCACTGGAAGATAAAACCACAGAGAATCATTCAGTGAACACAGTCACAAGATAACAAGTCAGACCCAGTGATTTTCAGTTTGGCAAGCTGGAGACAAGCAGAATAAAAAGCCTTTTTTTTTTTTTTCCTTTTAAGGCCACAAAACCCACCAGGAGACTTCAGGGAAAACCTCAATGGCTTGTTCCTGTGGAGTTCTTCTTTTCCCTTGACACATATTGCATCTATTTCTGTAGAAGGACACGATTTGGCCTTAAATTTTCCAAGACAGGATTATAAATGAAGGATGGAAAAATGTATTTCCTGTTACAATCCATTTGGCTGACTTTTTAAAACTAATAACAATTAATTAAACTGGATGGAATTTTGTTCTGTAATTTGGGTGCAGAAAATGGAATTAAAATCTGCTTGTTTTCTGGTCAGTTTAAGTGCATTTTGTTGCCAAAAAGCTTTGTAAAAAAAGGCTTATACTTTCTTTTCCCTTCCATTCCTTTCCTTCCTTCCTCCTCTCTCTCTCTCTCTCTCTCTCTCTTTCTGTCCCTCTCTTTTTCTTTCTCTCTTCTTTTTCTCTTCCTTCTCTCTTCTTTCTCTCTCCTTCTCTTTCTCTTCCTTTGGCAACATTCTTCAAACAGATTGTATGAAAGTAGGCACTCAAATTAGTGTTTTTAATGCATGGAAGTCAGTTAATTGGTTCATTAGGTTCCTAAGAATTTGTTTACCAAAAGTTTGGCCATGTGTGACTTGCTGTCATTTCTAAAATCTCCTTTCAAGACTTTGCAGATCAGTTTTTTCTTTTTTGTGTGTGCATTCTCACTTATTAGGGGCTATTACCATATTGTCAACTCATTAACTTTTACTCAGTTTGCTGATTACAATTTTTGTGACATAAATGAATAAATATTTACAGATTTGGTCCTTAGCTTTTAGATGTTGGTGTAAGCTAAAAAGAGGACCACTAATTTGCTCTACAGTATAATGTCACCAAGCAGTAATTCTGTACCTTCAACATTTGTTTGGTAATATATCCATTTCTCAAGAAGCACTGTTGCGGAAACCGGCACAATTTTAATTAATGTTTTCCACCATGTGCCTTACAATTAATATTTTAAAAACAGAACAGCTTTAATTGGTCTTTTTTACCCACACGAGTCATAGTGAAAACTGTGCTCAATGGTTAGATATTTTGTAAACCCAGCTAAGTCATATAAAACACATACATCCAGTTTCTGCTTTTAGGGTTTGCACTTGTAATTCCCTGTTTCGAGCAAAGGCACCCTGTGAAGCGCATCTCTTCCGTAAAGACGCAGACTGTGCAACTATGGATAACATAAACAGGAAATCAAAACATTTCATTAGGATTTAAATGTTGTGCTGCATAACCTAGAATTATCTCTGTGTTAAGTTATACTGCTTTCAGATATTTTTCCTTGAATTTTTGTTCTTACACGTGTAAGGGAAAGTAATCACAGTGTGTCTCAGATTGGAAGGCACCTCTGGTTATTGCTCTGCTCAACCTACCTGATCAAAGAAGGGGCGTCTGCAGCAGGTTGGTCAGGACAATCAGGATTTTGAATAAGTCAAGAGATGGAAATTCTACATCATCTCTGTAAAACCTGTTCCAAGTTTAATCATTCACAGTAAAAGAAAAAGATTATTTTCTTATATTCAAGTAGTATTCCCTGTATTTCAGTTTGTGCTAGTTGCCTTTTAGGATCCACCTGGTCTATCAGCTGCTTCTTCCAGCTCTGTATCACCAGCAAACTTGCAAAAGAACTCTGTCCCATTGTCTAGATCACTCACAAGAACACTAAATGATGCTATCCCTATTACTGGCCCCTGGTGTACTCCACTTGTGGCTGGACTCCAGCTGGACTTTGTGCTGCTGACTGCAGCCTTTGGAAGTCCTCAGTTCCATCAAGTCAAGATAAATAACATTCACTTCTCTCTCAACTCCATGAGATGGGCCAGGCATCCCATCAGGGCCTGTGGGTTTGTGCATGTCCAGTTTGATTAAATATTCCTGAGCTTTATCCTCCTCTAAAGACAGGGAGTCTTCATTGCATGAATTTTTTGTGTGTACTTCTGCCCTCTCCTGCACTTGGCCTGGCTGTGTGCAAGCTAGGCTGCATACAGGCATGTAACAGAGCAAGTACAGGCAGCGCAGGGATTTCAGAGCTAGTTTGAATGTGTCAGAACAGCAAGGTGGATTAGTCTGTAGTCATGTTCCTGTTGCACTCGAGAGCTGTCATCTGTACCTGAGCAGGGTTATTTAAGCTAGCATGGCTATTAGAGTCCCAGTCTACATGAATTTCTCTGTCAAGCAGGGGAAAAAAAAGCAAAAAAACAAAAACAAAAAAACCCACAAACACGTGAAGATGCTGTTTCCAGCTCAGCAGGACCCTGACAGCTCCTGAGCTCAGCAGGACCCTGAGCTGTTGTCTTGCAGGGTACAGATGCAGATTTTGGGCTCCCCTCTTCTGACAAGTTCCAGGCCCAGCAGCAACTTGTCAGTCCTGCTGTTTACGGGGGCGGATGGCACAGATCATCCCTCTCCTGCTGAGCGTGTGCTGCCAGCGGGAAGCATTAGGTTAGGTTTGGTTAGTCAGCCCTGTCCTCCAGGAGGAACTGAACATCCCCACCGAGTAGAGTCAGAGCTGAGAGGCTGCCCATCTTTGGCAAATTGCCTCTACTCTTCCAGCATGGCTCCATCAACTTTAGATTAATAATAACTTTTAAAATCCCTTCACTTTCTCAGGGTTCCTTAAAAAGCCAACAGCTCTCAGTGGGTTGAGCAAGAATGAGAACTCAGCCTGGCATGGCCTGCCAGTTTTGCTCCTGTTCCTGCATGCAGAGGGATGGCTCTGAGTGGGAGCAATGGCTCTGCCTCAAAACTAGCGGGAGATCATGGGTGTTGTGGTAATTAGAACCAAGAGAAGCTGTGCTAACTTCTGGACTGCTTTCTGCTGGCAGTGTTATGTGGAGTTGTTCATCTACTTTCCTCAGTGTATCTTGTTGTTAAGGCAACTTGTTGAGTCAAGGTTGCAGTGTGTGTTTGTTTCATGTTAGGATATTCACAATATAACCTGTATTGAGCATCTCATCTTACGGACATATCCTGTCCCCTCCTCACCACATCCATCCAAAGTTCAGCTTCTGATCGCTACTAAGATCCTGAGCCCAAGTCTAGGCAAGCAGCAGTCAACAGGGCCACTTTGTTCCCCTCCTACATGAGGGGTTGTGATCTCCAGTGCACTGAAGAAGCAATTTCCTTTTGTTTTGAAGAGGGCTGACTGAAAGCTGCAAATGGAAAGACTTTTGAAGAAGTAGTCTTTTTCGTGAGAGAGGAAAATACGGATGAGATTGAAATTTTGCATTTTGGTTGAAATTTTGCATTTTTATGGTATTTTAGAGAAATTGGTTTATCTCTCAGATGTTCTGAACTTTTTTAAAGCTTTTTTTTTTTTTAAGTTGTCTCAATAAGAATGTGACTTACGTATAATTCAGTTTTATGAGAAAACATATTCCAATAACACTGAAAAATACATTGTGATATCAGTAACACCTTTGATACAAACGTTATGAAAAATGCAGCAGAACTAAGAAATGACTTAAGTGAAAATGTGTCACTGTAAAGGGAAGGCTGTGAAATTCTTTTTCTCTTTTTCTCTTCATCCAGCTCAAATTTTGAGCCAGTTGCACATGTTAATGAGTAAACGTGGAATGTATAATTTTGCCTGGGGAGTATTTTACTAACCTTAAATAAAATAATTACCAGCAGGTTTTAAATAGCACATTTTTTCTCTCATCTTACTACTAACATTGGTTCTAATAGAAGGCTAGTATTTCTTTTTTTTATATAAATAAATGATTGCGCTATTACGACAGCTGTTAGAATAATTGATGGAGAACTAATCACTCATTAAGTTGTTTGTATGTTTGTTAGTATGAGGTAGTGATCTTGCGGGTTAATGTTTTAGTTGAAGCTGCAAAACATCTTTGGGGCTGGTTGTTGACTTACCTACTTTCCCCAGTTTCATGTGAGGTGTTTACACTGCAAAAAACCATTTCAGTGTTGCAAGTTTGAAGAATTTTAGAAGGGTTGCTTGCATGAGGACATTTTTTTTTTTGGTGGAGAGGGGATTTGTATGTGTCAGTGAGAAGGAAAGCAGATGAAGTGAGCCAACATAGTTGCTCGTAGGACTTGTCAAGGCTCATGCCTTAAGGAACCACTTGCTTGCCAGCATGCAGTTTCCTGACAGTCATGCCATGGCTGCTAGCATGGCCTCTTCATCCTTCACCTCTTGATGGCTGTGAACATTAGGAAACCACCTCAATTTGTTCCTTCTTATTCAGTGTACCATGTGTCACTCACCCTAGCTTTCTTTTTTTCAAGCGCTGTGTTGATCATGGGGATAAATTGTTTTAACTCCAGAGATTTCGTTACTGAGATGTGTTCCCATCTGAGCTGGGTCTGTGCAGCTTTCATGCTGAAGAGACATATCCTTTTGCTTGTTCTTTTCAAGAATTACAACTGCTGTTTTATTTTTTGCAAACGTAGTTTATTTTTCCTTTATCTAGAGACAATACATTTGGGAGAGGGTGTTTGACTGTTTTGGAGGGGGCAGGGCAGCTGATACCAAGAAGCCAAAGATTGAAGAGTACGGCACACGAATGAACTGAGGTCTGAAGGAGTGCTGTTGATGAGGGTGTGCATCCAAACATTTACACTGTGCAGTGAATTACCTGTAAGGTGGCTACATGTGTCTCCCTTCTGCACTCCAGGAAGGTACTTTGGAGTGCAGAGCACCACGAGAGCCCCAGGGGTGCTGTAATGTAGATGTTGTCTGCTAGACAGTGCCTGCCTTCAAATTCAGCTCATCTATCATGAATCAGCTTGAAAATTGGTTGTCAACGCTATGTTAGCTGAAGCTTAATAGTGGGCTGTTCCTCAGGCTAGCAAAGGTTGCAAGGTTTGGAATTATGGTTTGCAAGGACAGGCTTCTCTGTGCAGCTGCGAGAGATGTAAAATTTAACATCTTCTGTAAGCATTCTTGTGGAACACAGACAAACTCTTCCTGAATCACATCCTGACTAGCACTGGAAGCGTGCGTGGCACCACTGCATTGTGAAATTGTTTTACTGTATATGAACTGGTCCATTATCCTCGCCATCAGTAAGGACGGGCAGGGTGGAACTGGACGGTGCCTTGGCTGACTGAAAGCAAGAAGGGAAGGAGTCAGAAATGCGGGCGGTGCTCAGATAGGAACCAGACTCTGGAGAAAGGACCAGCATTGGTGGAACATTGTGGTACTACATCTATGACAACTCAAAGGTAGGGGAATGAGCAGTGTAGTGCTTTCTGTGATGGAAAGCATAAAGAAAAATAGATTTAGATGTGCCATTCTTCAGGTTTTTTTACCACTCTTCGTAGTATGTAGATGTGGATTTTATAATGTGGTTGCATTGCCAATTTGTACTTGTTTGAGGGTCCTGAGCTGTTGACTTGTGTTCAGATGTCTGGTTGAATGCATAAAAGCAGTAAAGGTGCCTTTGCAGTTCATTGATTATTGAACAAAAGGAAAGTAGATCAGTTAGCAATACCCCTCTCTTGCTGAAAATAAATAAATTTTAAATAAGGCTATACAGACAATCTCTGCCGAATTAGTCAATGGGAAGATGATGCTGCTAATGGTGAATTGATTCATGTCTTGTTTGGTAACTCCAGAAAATTGGTGTTTTTTGTAGTACACATTTGTTGTCACAAATTTCCCTGGACTTCAGGTTGTAAGAGGGTCTCCTGCAGTCTCATGAGCTGTGGTGGCCTCTTGGACAGTGCCTGCGAAGTGTGGGACTTCCTCACTCCACAGTGTGAGCACAGCTATGACAGCAGTTTCTTCCTTTTTTGCTATTCCTGCAATTGCACAGGTGTTTCTGTCAGCCTTGAACACTCCTCTGCATATCCCTGCTCTTCTGTCCCCCATCTTTTTGTCGTTGTAGTCCTGTCAGCAAAATGAAGTCCTCTTTGTTGCTCAGTTGTGCCTATAAAGAGCCCCTAAGTCCTGATACACGTTTCTGGCAGAAAAGCTGGAGAGTGGCTTTGAATTTGTATTATGTCATCTGGGGAAAAAAAGGTAAAAATAATTCTTAATTTCAAAAGAATATCCATTATTTATCTGCTCTGCCATTACAGTTCATTGTTTCTCCTATATATATATATATATATATATATAAGAAGAATATATATATATTAGAAGTTGTTCTGGGAGAAGATCTAGTGATCTTGTTTTACTTATCACCAGCCAGAATGTTTTGAGGGAGTGTGTGGATGCATGGGACGTGTACTGGCAGACAAAGCCGCTCTTCTAATTATGCTAAACACACCTCACCAAGAGTTGCTGCTGTTTCAGGAACGAGAGAAGAACGGAATACATGTGCCAAGCACTGGGGACAGATTCATTTCATCCAATGTGATTTTTATACGTCTTGTTAGAAATGAATGGATTAGCAACTGGGCAGGGATTGCAGGTGACACGGCAAGACTTGGCATAGCAAAGAAAACCTGGGGCCACCTGGATTCTTGTAGTGAGTGAAAAAATGCAGTTTTATGACTCTCCTGGAATCAGACTGAAATGAGAATGGTAATAAACAACTTCTGTGCTAATAGCAGGGTGCCTTACCGTGCAGGTGGTTTGGAACAGAAGTGAGTGCCTTTAAGCATTGTTTTATGGTGTTACACATTTCAGGCTGAAAAATGGCCATAAGCTTTATTACTTTAATATTAACACTTTTTCATTACTCTCTCTTTCTCCCTCCTGGAAACTGCTGCATTCATCCATTATAAAGTGGCTCACACTTTTTTCTCCTCTCCTGCCGTTTATCACAGCATGAGGAGGGAAAGGCAGGTGGGTGGCAGGAGGTACAGTCGAAGACATAACAGCATTGCAGCCCTTCCCAACTGGAATCCCATGCTGCTGCCAGCTATCACCTGCTGGGGAACCATGCAAAGCCCTCAGGGATGAGGCACCGAGCCACTCCATGACTAGTGCTTTCTGGTGACCTGTGAGAGGACTGCTGCTGTTACATGGACTTCTCCCATTTGGGTTTTCCATCCTTGGTCTGTGCTGGTAGGGAAGGGCTTGGCAGTGCAGATGTAGATATCCAGTACCTGTGCTGAGGTAGTTGTTCCTCATTTATGTTGCAGTAGGGCTTCAAGCTTGCTAGAGAGGTTCCATGTTTGTTTTTAAGACACCCTATTCCTGAATTCTTTTTCCTACTCTAAATATGTCAAGTTAAGTTTATCTCAGTGCCAGTACCAACTGTAACTAGAGTTAAATTTTCCCTACCATTGCCTCTGCTTGGTTCTCACTTTTTAAAAAGCCTTAGCAAAATAAATCGTGCCCTGCATGTCTTTAAATTTCATTATCACGACCTAACTTAATTTACTATAAATTATTTCTCCCTGAGTTTCTTCACCTGTGAACTTGCAGCCCCCAGTGTCTTGCTCATTGGATCACTGCCCAGCTAATCAAGATTTTTTTCTTCACAACCCTTGCTTTTTGTATCAGCTAGCTTTGCCAAAGTCAACTTGGCTGTATAAACTCTGTGGGGATGCACAGAAAGCTGATATATTCTTGTCTTTAAAATAAGAGTTTTATTGAACTGAGTTTGACTCTCTTCCTGTCGTGCTCTAGTAACTGCTAATAAAGACCTCTCCTCCCTTAGAAAGTAAGTGACTTCTGTGCTTTGTTCTTATCTTGGAGACAGCCATTGCAGTGCTTTCTTCTTCCTTTCTTTTCTTTTTTCCTTGGGAAGAATGACTGACTGAGTGGCAAATCTCTGCTCGCTCAGTATTGAGCAGCTGTGTCTTGGTTTTGTTTCTTAGCACGGTTAGATTTCAAGTCTGATAAAGGCTGGTGTTTATTTCCACTGAGAAATGCCAATCCATTTTCTCTTTAAAGCTGTTCCTATTATTTAGCAATTGTTGATAAACAACTTTTATTTCAGCCCCCTGAACACTGAAGGCTCGCCTCTCACCAAGCTGCTGGGTTGCAGCCAGATTCAATACTTTGCTGAGTAAGGGTCAGAGAACCCTTAGAGGATTTCAGCCTCCCGTGTCAAGCTGTAATATCAACTTCCTATGATCATACATCCTCAGAAGAGAAACGTAGACTGCAAGTTTTTTATGACTTTAAAAAAATACTACATGGTTTTAAAAAATAAAAGAATTCTACCTGACTTCTTGGGAAGCCTTGGAGCAGTCATTTTGGATGGAAGACATTCTGATTGTTGCTGAGGTGGAACACATGTAATCTGTAGAGTCCTTTAGTGGCAGCTGAGTCTCTAAGGTAACTCACCAGCACATTATGAAAATAATCTGTGTTCTTATTCTCATCTGGAGACAAGTGTTAGCAATCACATGTTTCTGATGAACAGCATAACAGAATCATAGCCTTTTTTTTTTTAATCTTTCTAATTCTTGCTTATTGCCTAGGTCTTAGTGGAGCAGACATATCAGTTAGATGAATTTCTTGATGGAAAAGTGTGTTTAGCTATTACAGTGAGTGCTGGTGGAAGTGAGTCTTCTGGGTGAGGTCTCTGTTGAAGGCATGCTGTTACCACCTAGTGTGGAATGGTACAAGTACACCTGGTGCACGAGGTACTGCCTTGTGCACATGGCAGTCTCCTCGGTTTGATCATGCTCAGCTCTGACCTAAATTACTGGGCTCAATATGGAGTTTACTGGTAAAACAGCACGTCATAGGATAGGCAGGGGGTCAGATTAGATGATCTAATGGCTCCATCTGGCCTTAAACTCTTAATTAGGGAACTGCTGCCAGCACAAATGGCGTTGAAGCTTTCCACTGCTAGATTTTACTTGCCTGCGAGATCCTTAGCTGAAATGCAGCTGTGGAGGTTGTGCGTGAGCTGGCCTTTTCCTTGGGCTCTAATGCTGACAGCAGAGCTAAAAGCTCTGAGCCCCGATGAGAAGGCTGCTAGCCTTGCTTTCACAGAAATGGAAAAGCTCCATTTCTAACTCTTTCAGAGTGTTGCATGTTCAGCTTGTACAACTGTAATGATAGCTAAATATAGGAATCTATTATTAGCCTGGTACTATTGCATACGTTGAAAGAAAATAGATATGCTTCTCTGGCAAGCTGATGAAAAAGAAATGATAGTTATTTGAAGCTGTTAGTGGATTAAAATATTAAAAGTGAGGATGTGGTTTTGGTGGTGGGTGGTTTGATATGGCAGAGGTTTATGATACTTTGCTTGATATCTTTAGTGCAGAAACATGAAGCATATATTTGTGCATTGCTGCAGATGTGCTCTTTGCTCTCCCAGCTTTGCAAGTCGGTAGTGTGCCAGCTGAATAACCACTGACCCAGCAAAACCAGCATCACTGATCAAACTGTTTCTTCAGCAAGCCCAAATGACTTGTAGTTTACTCAGTATGTCACTTGATTCCAGAAGGTCATTTCAGCGCCATCTCAAAGCTGCCTAATTGTTTATTGATAATAATTATTCCATACTTTCACACTCTTTCACAATTTTCTGAAATTCGTTGAACTTTACTACTTTATTTTTGGTGGTAAGACGTTGTGGTATTGCAGTATTTAAGCTTCACTTGAAGAATTTGTAATTGGGAATTTCAAACACTATAGGATTTCTCAATATAAAAATGCTACACTTTTATTTTTTTAATGAGATTATCTACTTTTGAATGTCTCATAGAGATCCTGTTATTATACACCCAGCATATTTCAAAGCACAAGGAGCTGAATAAATAGCTGCTGTGGTGCTCTTCTAAAGCACTGTCCCCTACAGCTAATTTAGCTTGCGGTTTCTTACCCCTGCTTCCAGATTATTTTCTTCCAGAATAATTGCTCTGGAAGTATGTTTCTTTTATTTGTAGTCTCATCTTTGGGATATTAATCATATTGCACCATTTTAGTAGTAGTTTCTACTGTCCTGGCTTCTTTCCTTCCAGATTCCTAGTGCCATAGATTATTGCTCTGTATTTTTGACACAGAGCAGTTGTGCATGAAAAGAAACAGCCTTTGTTTCCTGTGGTTTAACACATTAAGGTAACATAGATCTGTTAGCAACAAAAATACGTGAAAGTGGATGCTAAACTATCTCTGTGGCACTGTCTCTGCTCACATCTCTATTTCTTTTTGAGGTGCCTTACCCTAGATGTGGTTTCATCTGCAGTGACCCGTAGCAGTTCCCAGGGACCTGTTCTATGGCAAAGAGAAGCAACTTTTAGTCATGCTCTGCTTCATTCTCCTCCTCCCTTCACTGTCTTATTTTGAAGTCTGTAACACATCTTATTTCTTCTAGAGCTCCCCAGTGCTTGGGTATCAGCAGCCAGCAGCTGTCTTGCTGGCTGCTTCGTGCCATCGTTGTCAACTTTCCAGAGCTGCTAGCGTGTTCCTTGCTGAATGGTCTCTTCAGGTTTGCAGGCTTATTTCTGCCTTGCTGACTTTATTATCAGCCCAGTTTCCCCAGCCTAATTACAGCTTCTCTCTTCCCACTGTCTGGTAAGCTGCATGAATGTTTGGATGAACCTCTAAATGAACCTGAAGATAACAGTTTACAGAAAACAAATAAGTACCCTTAAAAGTAAAAGAAGAGTCTCTAGACAGTCTGAATCTTGCTTATCTTTGCAACATGGTACCTTGAAGGCCTGTAAGTTTCTGATAACACTTCTTTGTTACGCTGTGCAAAATAAGAATGAGATTTTCTTTTGGACAAGGACACCATCTGCAGTCACCAGATGCAGTTATCAAGATTAAATTGCAAGAGTTGTCACTGATTATGCTGGTAATCATTGAGGTGATCAGTGTAATTATCATGAGATCAAGACATTTTCTCTGATATGGTACTGTGGAATTGAGTTGAAGGAGCATCCATCATGAGCTACTGGGTAAGGTCAGAACATGGCACTTTTCTTTTCCTCTTGGATCATGTTCTTTTATAAGATGGAATAAAATAGATCAGCAAATACTGTGAAACTGACCGTCTGTTTTGAAAACATTTTCCATTGGATTCTATCAGTTTTGTTGAAAGCCTCCTTCACTGCCTGTCCATGAAAAGCACTTGTCCATTCAGTTCATACCCATGCTTTAGAACAGCCTTTATTCTGAGTCTTCTTACCTGAAGAAGATGAAATATTTATATCTCATGTTATTTTAACACTTTCAAATATTTTTCCTAGTTTAAATCATCTGGAGTTTTGACTTACCTACTTCTAGAACATCTTTTCTTGCTAGAACAGAACAGTTTTAATGATGTCACAGAAAATGTGACTAAGAGTGGATAGAATATGATCTTAAATGCTAAACAATGGTTTTGAATCTAATGCACAAGAATAATTAATCTAGAAGCAATTTATATGGCTTTGGAGAACACTTCAGATAATCATTTGTCTGTGTTGGAGCATTTCCGTTAATCATCTGTAATACGGTTTTTCATGTACTGATGAAGTGGTAAGACAAATCCATTCTGCAGAATGTTTGCTGAAGAGTGAGTGGCCTATCTTGAGCCTTTGTTCATTCTTTTGTAGATTATCAAGCTGATTTCTTGCAAATACAAAGATGAATGATGTTCAATAGTTGATGATATTCAGTTTATGTTTTATACTTTTTATTTTTCACACACTTCATGTTGCCACTCACATGCACTGGGAGCATATGTAATGTTTTGGTTCCTTTTTCAAATGGCATAGATATGCAGTCAGAATGTTGTTCCCAGCAGTGTATTGCTCAGGGAAGGGATGAGAGTTTTTGTAGTCTAAATCGTATGAAGACGATGCAGGTGAAAACTGAGAAAAGTGGGCAGCATTAAGCGTTAAAGCAAGGGATGGTGACAGTGGAAGAGTAAAACTGTATTCAGTCTTTGTTAGGGCTAAGAACATCCCTGACAGCTGTTCCTTTAATTTCCATCAAGCGTATCAAATTCAATTCCAGGAATATGTTGCCACAGAAAACTTTCAGAAGAAAAGCATCATAGGGAAGATAGAGATAATTGCTAATATTTTTCTTCTGTCACTGATCTGTTCTTATATCTGCTAAGCTTCACATCATTATTTATCGTCAGAGAGTTATAAAATAATTTTTGACTTGAGATGAAAAGGGAGAAAAGTCAAATACATTTTTACCATGAACACAACCCATCAATCTTAAAGTGCTGATTCATTTGCCCACACAGTATAATTAAGTAAGCTGTTAATCTATAATAAAGAGTAATAGATTTGGTGATCTCACAATCAGAAAGTAATTATAGCTTAAAATGTTCTTTTGGCTTACCTTAACCAGTTTATCATTTTGTAATTGTTAAGAGAGAGTATTCAGAACTGTAAGATCTATAAACTTGCACCTATGCTATTTGCTCCTGCCAGTAGAAACATCTTGCCACGAGCAGCTGTTAGAAAGATGTCTATTATGGAAGATCTTGGGGCACAAAATATTGATGTGCATTCCAAGCACTGTCTTGCGGGAGAATATTATAGTTTGAGTACATTTGGTGTTTCATTAGATAATGAATCCATTATGTAATTGAAGTTCAGGCTCACACTGATTAATCATGACATTTCAATTATTCACTGAATCGGGGATCTTTTGCACTCCCTTTCCCCACCTCATTTGCTGTTGGCTTCTATTCATTTTTCTATTACTGCTTTAGGATTTCATTGTGGCATGCTCTGAGATCCTGAAAGTCTTCCCCTGCCAGAGACATTCTTTGGGGAATTTAGATCACCTGGCACCTTGCAGGCAGCTCTTGGCATCTCTCTGGTTTGCTGCTGTCCTGTGGCTTCTGCTCAGCTCCAGCTCACAGTTATTCTTGCTTTCCAGCTCTGTACTTAGAGTAGCCAGGCAGGATGTCCCTAAATGTGCACAAACCCTGGTGGTAAATATCTTTGGTTTCAGTAAAATTGGGTAAATTGGGTCCTAAGTTCTTCTGCAAACTAGACTGCTTGGATGGGTAATTACCTCTGAATCTTAACCTGCAGCCTCCAGCTTATGGCTGTCTTGTTAATACTAATTGCGAGATAATATTTTTAGATATAAGCTAGTGTATGTCTATATTAATTGGTGAAAACGGAATAAAAAGACGTAAAATACAGCTATCTTTAGCTGTGGACAGTAAGGCTGGTTTGTGCATGTGCTGTAACAAACACACTGGTGTCACAGGAAGATGAGTTGAAGGAAAACAATTCATTAAAAAGAGTATTTGTTTTGTCAGAGGGTAGTTTGACAAACCTGATTTAAAGCAAAGGTATTTGATATGGCAAAGTTAAGTCCCATTTTAATAGAGAAGTAAGAGTCTTAGATTTATCAATGAGCATGTCTTTTCTGAATACCAAGACAATGTCTTCAAGAAAATTGTAATAATAGTGTCAGATATTTCAAACCTATAAAATATCTCAGTAATGGACTGGAAGTCGGATAAAACAGTAATCTTGTTACAGTGTTTCCTTTTAATGGATTTTTAGTTGTAAAATTTTAATTCAAAGTTCTAGTTTACTTTAACGGATAACTAAGAAAAGAGGTCTGTAGAAAAGGCTTGTCTAGTTCGTAATTCTTCCACGCTGTTCTTTCTGGAGCTCAGAAGTGACAGATCAAACAGATTGAGTGCAATCATTACACAGCCGACGGGCCACCCCCTGGGGTTGGTCAGCTGGCTTCTGTCTTTTTCCTCTTCCCATTCTTACTTGCTGGTTTAAGCATATAAACACCAGCAGCAAGAAATTCCTCTATAATCTTGTCACCTTCAGTAGTAACAACTACAAGCTAGCCCCAGATGCTGAGCACATCTCGTTAGTGCTGACCTGAGTGACATTGCTGAGATGACAGATGCAATATTTTTCATCAGGGAATCCAGTTTTGAAGACAAGAGGAGAGATTAGTCTAGCATATTACTAATAAAGAAAATGCTTTCACAGAATTTCCTTCACAGTCAGACACGTGTGCCATTTAACCTTCTTGGCACACAACTAAGATGGTGCAAATTGCTCAAATGCCAAAGAAGGCATAATTTAGCTTATGGAATACACACAGATAATCATGCCTGAGATGGAGCTCTCTCTTGGCATAAGAGATCAGCAGTGAAAACTGTTTGTAGACAGACTTTCTGACCCCAGAAGCCACATAAAAAACTGCGAGTGGCTTGACTACTGTGCTCTACCTTTCATACTATGCTCCCAGAGTTGACTCCACAAATTTGCCTTGCTCCTTTGCCCTCCTCATCTTCCCACAGAACCCAGTACTGTGGTAGCTGACCCTAGCATCACTCATGTTTTGGGGACAGCACTGCAGTCCCTTTTCTCACATGAGGCACTTTGCATGCTTCTGCCTTTTGTTCTTCTTTTGTAACTCATTTTGTGTCATACCCTTGTCCTGTCATACCTTTTTAGTCATGTGCAGTCTCTGGAGAGATTGCACCCAGAGGATAAAAACTTATTGTATAACTGGGATGGTATTTGCCCACTGGCAGGGCTGCACTCTCTTGTTCTTGGGTTATGACTCCAAGGGGCAGGTGCAGCTAACTGTCCCTATCAGTTATCAGTCAAATAGATGTGATGAGCCATCTTTAAGCAATATAAATGATGTCTTATTGTGCCTTTTGTTGTCTTAGTACTGTCATAAACAAAAACTCTTAGTCTGTTTCAGTGTCACTTTTATGTTGTTCTCTGTGATGTTTATAGGATTTCCTAAATCTTGCTCTGAAGACACAGTGGCATAAATCATATTTAAAGTAATCTTGTCACAGTCTTTCTGTATGACTTGGCTAAGTTTTCAGGCCCTTATTTCCAGATGGATAGCTAGCAGCACTAATGCTTCTTTACCTCACTGAATTTTATGGAGGGAGAAGTTATTAGTTAAATACTTGAATTAGTAATATTGTAGGAGCTAGGCAGTCAGATGCCAAGATATGTTTATACACTTTGCTTGTCTGAAAGGCAGACATCTGCAAGAACCTGACACCTGGAGCTTTGGTTGAACACTCACTGTGTATTAAAATCAAATGTACACATCTTGAAATCCTCAAGGAAAGCACATTTTCTCACGTTGCTGGGTGCTTGTACAGAATGGTCATGGGGGAGCACAAAAAAGAAAACAGTTAAAATGGCAAGGCTGTAAAAAGTTCTTTTGAGTCATCTGCACTCTGAAGTTTTATTGCCCTGCAGTATTTGACTTATACGTTAGGTTTTCTATGTGTCTACTTGTATTTTAGAAGTGTACACAAAATATCTTTCTATGCCATGCTGTTATCTGTCCTTGAGCATTGCTGTCATTTTTCCTGTGCCTTTATTTACTTGATAATTTATTTTTCAGTGTTTTTTTTCTTTATTTACAGATTTCCAACTAACTTATATGTTTGTTGTAATTCTATGTCTTCCATCTCTTTTTCTGTAGTCTTTAATTTTCCTGTCTGCTGCGTGTTTCCTGTCTTTATTCCAATCTCCATTACCTTCTTCTTTACTTAATGCATTCTAGACTGAGAAAATCTGATAGATGCTCCAGAAGTCAAAAATCTTCCTTTCGGCATTGCTAAAGGTCAGATCCTAGTTCTCTTTTCTCTTGTTGCAGTTGGTAGGATGCCTGAAAGTAAAGGATGTTTTTGGTATGGATTTGTTAGTGGATCTCAAACCACAGATATGGGGTAAGATATTCTGATTATGGAACTTTTGAAATCTCTGCTTTCCTTGACTGATGCTCAGTCTCATTGGATTGTTTCCAGTTAATTTACTGAGAATTTGCTGAGCTTTATTCTTGCTCAGCAAAGTTTTTGTTGACTGGATTGTTAATTACGGGTTTAAACTTGTATTTGCTCTTTTTAACAACTTAAAACAGTGGGAGTTTTTCTCCCTCTTTACCCATTTAGTCAGTATTCTCTTATGAAGAGGCATTGCTTCATTAAACATTTTCCTGCTCAGTCTGTAATGATCCTACTCCTTCCACTCTAAACACATTAATACGTTAAAGAAAAAGAGCTTCACTTGTCTTCATTGGGCTGAAGGCATCACACATTTTCTTTGGTGCATAAGGGATCTTTGACACAATACACTTGCTGTGGAGGTCTCAGCAGGATCTGTGGTGTAATTTAGGTTGGCACATGAATGTTTTCCCACACTTGTATAATATTAATGAACACTGTTATGGAGAAAAGCTGAAATCTAGTAGCATTAACAGAGATGTTAGTGTCACATTTCTCATGTGTGGCTATCCAGGGACTAATAGTAATCAAAGTCTTCAAAGTTCATAAAGCTAATTCTGATACATTTATAACTGTCACTGATACTATCTTACGTAACAGAGGTGCTGGTATAGATATAGAGAGATGTAGAGTGTTAAAACACTATCTTTTGATTGATTTTTTTTTTCATCGGGGTTCTGGTAGTCTTCATTTTTAGCCTGTAAGAAAGCAAATATGATGCATAATCACAGAATCACAGAATCACCAAGGTTGGAAAAGACCTACAAGATCATCCAGTCCAACCATCCACATATCACCAGTAGTTCTCACTAAACCATATCCCTCAACACAAAATCCAAACGTTCCTTGAACTCCTCCAGGGTTGGTGACTCCACCACCTCCCTGGGCAGCCCATTCCAGTGCCTGACCACTCTTTCAGAAAAGTAGTAATCCTCACAGTTTGGTGAAAACACCAGGATTTTTATGCCTCTGCAGAATTAAATGTCTAAGATAACTGTGTCTCTTTGCTCTTTTACCTCAATCTATGCTGGCAGTAGGACTCCAGTAACACTGGTGGAAAGCCACTGTATACAAGTAGTAGGTGATGAGGTGATGCCTACTACTTCTGTGATGGTGAGTTGGACCACTCTTCTACTCTCTTGGTGCAGCATGGTGGTGAGACCCGTAAACACGAAAGGAAAAGAAAATAGGTGGCTGTTTTCCCTGGGGACAGCCCTTTTTGCTGCAGCAGCCCAGGCTGTGGGAGGGTGAAGCAGATTGCCAGCACTGAGTTGCCAGAGCGAACTGCCGCCGCCTCCAAATGGGCTGCACATTTTAGCAAGTACTTAGCACTTTTGGGCAGGCTGGGAAGAAACAACTTCTGTATCTTGTCTCCTTCAGTGGCAGATTTCCGTCTGATCTGAATTTCTGACCAAAGAGCCACAGGGAGAAATGGCACCCAGTGCAATGGTCTTCTTTCTCATGGCGCCTGCTTCGTAAGGGCTGTGCAGGGCTCTCTGCTGACTCTGGAGATGCTGCATCACCTCCCTTTCTGTTTCGTGTTCAGCTTACTTCCTTTTGTAATGCTTTTACATTGATAGGGTTAACTCCGCCAGATAAATTGCTAACTTCCTTTCTATTTAAGACAAGAAAGAAATTTCAGGGTAGGGGACCTCCGTGCTACAGAGCCCAAGCATAAACTTTCTGTTTATCTTCTTGGGCAGTCTCTCTCTTGATCAGTAAATAAGCTGACAAGTAGTGATGCAGGAAGTTGCAATGAAAGGTGGGCTTTTTCCATTCCCAAGCCGTAGAAGTGAAGTAGCCACACATAATATACATACTCCTAAGATGTTTTTTCCTGTAGGGTTACTGACATTCTGACAGTCATCAAGAAGGGATAAATAAAAATTGAACTGTAGGTTTGAAGTACTCTGTGACACATTTAATCCATATTACTGAGATGTGCCAGAACTGCAGTTAGTATGTGAATTCTGCAAGCAAATATGATTGCAATACAATTTCTTCTCTTTCCTGTAGAATTGCACACATCCTCCCTGCAGGGATTTTGTTGTTCAGCGGACTACACTGTGTGCTGAAAAAAAAAAATTCATTTATATGTAAATACAACCTGAAGGCTGCAAATATCCAAGCTGCTACAAAGACAGAGGGGGCATGTGCATGAAAACAAATGGACCTGTTGTGGTTAGAAATTTGTAGTTTGCCATAATAGGGGAAAAAATAAATGAGGTTGTCTTTGAAACCTTATAGGTCAGCATTTCAGACTTCTGTATTTGTGTTCCAATTAAAGAAGAAAATGGAAAAGCTTCTGGATATTTACTATTTTTAAGCCAACTTGTAAGGAGAGAAGAAACAATATTTTTCATGTGTTCTATTAGCAAATTGCGTGCCATGAATAACTTTTTTTGTTTGGCTTGCACATAGTTTTGTGTGAGGTTTATTTAGTGTGGGGAGGCTGAGAGTTTTTGGCAACTGCTACATTTATTTCTTTCTCTCTATCTTAAATGTAAAGAAAATTTTCAAGAAACTAGTGGTGTAAGTGATTTCTGTGGGTCTCAACACTAGCTCACAAAATACTGAGAGGTACAGGAAATGAGAATGCAGCAAGAAAGAGATGGACAGACAGCAGGGAGATGATGAATGTTTGTGGTGTCTTCCAATATTATTTGGTTTACTGACTTGTTGATGATATTGTTACAGATATAGTTTAAATATTTCCCTGCTGTGATAGTTTGATTTGGACCAAAAATAACATAAATTGTTTTGAGATAAGTTCACATTAACCACCACTGTTGCCTCACTTACCTGTCACTGTTTCTGGAGATCCAAATCCTAATTCCTGCTAATGCATCTCCTACATTAGCAAGGGAAAATGTGATTTATTTTTTATATACTTTAGATATTTTAGAAAAGGCTGGTTTAAAAAAAAAAAAACAACAACAAAAAACAAAAACAGTGCTCTAATAAGTATTAAAGCCTAAACCAGTGCAATTTGGACTGAGTGTATTCTATCCTCCTAAAAACATCCCAGGGATTTATGTACTAAACTCATTTTAATGCTAATAGGAGGTACTTGAATAAATACTTTGTTGCACTGATAGGACCATAGATCATTTATCTAGTGTTGTGGTGTTGTCTTTCACTTCATTTTATTTCTTTAAAAAAAAAAAACTTGGGATTGGAGTTTATGGTATAAGGAACTTTTCTTCCTCTTTGCAGGTGTGTTTTTAAGAAGAGTATTGACCATGAGGAAGTCCACATGTTAGTCAATTTTTACTAATCCCACCGAAGAAAATGAAGCCGCACTTCAGCTTTACCGATCCTTTTCCCACCACTGTTGGCTGAATGAGAAATGGTCGTGTGATTATGCTGACACCCCAGCATGCATTTAGTAGACCTGTGGTTAACTCGTTCCCTCTCCATGTGTCTACTCTTACAAAGTTTTGTCCTCATGATACTGTGCTTTCATTCTGCCAGTATGTGCCCAAAAGGCTGCCTCTGTTCTCACTCTGGAGGTTTAAATGTCAGCTGTAGCAATGCAAACCTCAAGGAGATACCCAGAGATCTTCCACCAGAAACAGTCTTACTTTATTTGGACTCCAATCAGATAACATCTATCCCTAATGAAATTTTTAAGGATTTGCACCAACTGAGAGTCCTCAATTTATCAAAAAATGGGATTGAATTTATAGATGAACATGCCTTTAAAGGGGTGGCAGAAACTTTGCAGACTCTGGATTTGTCCGACAACAGGATTCAAAGTGTGCACAAAAACGCTTTCAACAACTTAAAGGCCAGAGCCAGGATTGCAAACAACCCATGGCACTGCGACTGCACACTGCAGCAGGTACTGAGGAGCATGGCCGTCAACCATGAGACAGCCAACAATGTCATCTGCAAGACCTCTGTGCTGGATGAACACGCTGGGAGACCATTCCTCAATG
This sequence comes from Tragopan temminckii, assembly GCA_028571105.1. Lineage (NCBI taxonomy): Eukaryota > Metazoa > Chordata > Aves > Galliformes > Phasianidae > Tragopan > Tragopan temminckii. The sequence goes on from JAOWBP010002978.1 coordinate 32,203,618, forward strand.
CTGCCAATGATGCTGACCTCTGTAACCTTCCCAAAAAGACTACCGATTACGCCATGCTGGTCACTATGTTTGGCTGGTTCACCATGGTGATCTCATACGTGGTTTATTACGTCCGGCAAAATCAGGAGGATGCAAGGAGGCACCTTGAATACTTGAAATCCCTGCCAAGCAGGCAAAAGAAACCAGATGAAGCCGATGACATTAGCACTGTGGTATAGTATTCCGAATACAATGACTGCCTTTGCGATGGAAACTAGATTCGGATGGCACCAACACCAGAGGTTTACTTCTAACATTCATTGTAAACATTAAGACTTTTTTTTCCCGTTTAACTGAATTACGCCACTGTTGAGCTTTCTAACAGAGAGTTTTGTCTGGGCGGTATACTCTAATTGTTTCTCTGGTATTCTAAAGCAAGTGAATTAATATGTAAACCTTAGTTTAGACCCATTCCACTATTTAATAATGAAATTTATTTTTTTAATTTAAAAAAACAAATAAAAGCGTAAATTTGAACCATGTAAAACAGAGTTATTTATTGATCAGAAACCTGTCTGGTGCCAGGGCACTTTGGGAAATGATCAGTGCTTGTGAGGTAGAGGATGAGAGCCATGATGAAATGGGCTATGAGAGGTATGAGAGCAGAGAATTCCCAAAAGGCACTTCTCTTCTCAGGGCACAACATGAAGAGCTGGTGAATGGCAGCTGATTTTTGGGATTGCTCCTCATGGTAGGAGAGGGACACAATATGGGGATAGCAGAGTGCTCTGAATTCAGGAGAAAGGAATGGAAAATTGTGTAGGAACCTGGAGGGTGTTTTGGCAGTGCTGGGTAGAAACCAAGATGAAGGAGCAATATTTCAGGATACCAATGAGAGGTAAGTGGGGAAATGGGGACAGTTTTCATCATACACCCACAAGCTTCAAGTGGGTGTCCTGAGGACTGGAGAAGACAGCAGGATGGCAAAAGCAAACTTAGTCATACTGTTCAAACTGAAGGACTGACGGTGATGGGAAAAAAATAAATAAAATTAGTTTTTAAAATCTGTATATGGCCTCATAACTCCAAGTGACATTATCTTTTTAAGAGGCTGAACAAAGGAAATGAAGATGTAGGCTGAGCATGTTCTGTTGTGTGTTAGACAAAATATTTTTATATTATCTTATGGATTAATGCTTAGCAAAGTAGCAAACTAATGATGTTAACTCAGCCTTGAGTATAAAATGGTTATTTTGTAGCCCTGCTGTCTTTAGGAATATGATAGTTTTTTGTTTTCAGAGATGAAGGGAACAAATTCGCAGTGTTTCTCTTGTTCTTTATCAACATAATGAAATGATGTTTATTTCTCAGTCCGTTTAGATCCATCCCAAGTTACATTGAAATATGGATTGTAGCAGCGTGAATTAAAAAATGTAAAAAATATTGCTTTGTAAAAACAAGTTTTAAAGGACAGACTTAAATTTAAAAAAAAAGAAAATCCAACATAGTATCTCCCATTAGATTATCTATACATAGATTGTTTCTGTTAAAAGCATAATCTTTTACATTTTAGAGGCCACATTCTTGTTTATCTTTTTTCTTTCAGGACCACTATTAAAAAAATAGCACTTTTAAAATTTGTTACAAAGCACTGAGACAATAGGGACTTTTTTTTCCTTCTTTTTTCAGTTTTTTGTTTCTGAGGAAAGCAGGCTGGTGGTTATGCATCTTGTTAAGTTTGCATTTTATGTGATCCATTTTTCAGGCTCTATCTTAGCAAATTTTTCACTGCTGCAGAAGTGCATCCAGCTCTGCGTGACCTCTTGCAGGAGCCAAAAGCAGTTGGGGTAAATACAAATGTGCATCTGAAAAGATCAGATAAGATGCTGTACTGTACAGGCAGCATACCAAACCTTGCCCAAGAGGACATCTCTATGTGAAGACACACACACATCTGCGGGGCCTTATTTAGGTGGAGCCAAGTTCATTCCTTGATATAATTCTCTTGGTTTCTGTAAAATTGCCTTCAGGGTAAAATTTGTATTGCTTCTATGTTTGTGCTGCTCAAGTAGTATTTTGGGTGTACTAATTCTGGAAAAAGCAGGGGAACTAGCTAAAGGAAGAGAGTACACAGGAGGTGCTAACTTACTCTGGAACTCAGTACTCTTTCTTCACAACTAAGTACAGGAATTCCTCCAGAAAATTTGGACAAAGTGACTTAAATAGCAATATTTACAAAATTCTTGAGAGTCTTCCACTTGTAGGTTTTGAAATTTGTTTTCAAGAAGGGTTTATTTAAAATGTAAACATACAGCTCTCTTCCCCCAAACCGCCTGAGACAGCAAAATATTTTGTTTTTCCAATTTTTTTGACCCTTTTACATGTTCCATAATGACAGTTCTGGACAGTACTGTTTTACACCAGCTGAGCTAATGACTCCAGGTGTTATAAATCCTGACCGAAACCAATTTAAACCCAGTTCAGCTGTACTCTGTAGAATGGCTCAGAAAGGCTGATTTCATATCAGTTCTCTGGGTGTATTGATTTTCTGTAGTAGATTCCCCATCAAACATCTCTTCACATATTTTTCTCTTTTCTTTTAAAGCCAGTAGTGAAATCTCTGTTAAAAATCTAAGAATCGACGTAGTGCTTTGACAGCCAGTAGATGCAAACTCCTCAAGCTGAATTTAGCTGATGAGGGAAAAGAATTAAATCACTGTGCCTGAGATATGTGGACTTGGTAGTGCTAGTATTCATGACAACTCAGGTATTTGAGTTACATTTGTTTATTTCAATGAAAAGAAGCAGAAAAAAAGTAGAAATTTTTAGACTAAGAAGATATTTATTTTTATCACGCTTACAGCACACGTTTCTGCCCATAATTTCAGTGTGCCCTTTGAAGTCAATGGCAAAAACTTTTTAAGCTTTTTTGGTGTGACATTTTAAGGGGTTATTTTCCAAAATAGTTTCACTCAAAATTGAGTAAGTCAGTATGTTTCTAGCTGTGATATCTTAGCACGTAAAAACAGATGATAGGAACTGGATGTTTCCATAGTCACAGGAGATTGTATATGACAGAAAATAAAGAGGGAAATGCGTAACACAGTGACTGATAGAAAAAACAGGGCTAGAGCTCAACAGCTTAAATGTGACTGATTTCACTTGACTTAATAAAAAAAAAGTCCTGTTTTTTTGCTTCTAAATGGTTAAAGATACTTCTCTCAGCTTGATTCTTCTCCTTAAAATGAAATCTGATTTTTTCCTGTTAATTTTGTACTGTTACTATGTTCTGTGGGTGAGGAGCAATGGTGCATTTCGGCTGCATTATTTAGACTCATATTTTGTTCTATATATTTTATATATTTACTCAATCTTTGCTTTTATTCTGTTCTCAGTTTTATGTGGAATTAGATAAAAATACCTTCACCATTAAAATATATTATGTTTTAAAGTGGCTTCTGTGAGGTAACAGCAAAAGGACGAGAGATTATGGCCTTTAGTTATACAAGGGGAGGTTGAGGTTGAATATTAGGAAAAAATTATTCTCAGAAAGAGTGATGGAGTGTTGGAACAGCCTGCCCAGGGAAATGGCAGAGTTCCTGGAAGTGTTCAAGAAGTGTGTAGATGTGGCACTGAGGAACACGGTTTAGTGGCATGATGGTTATAACTTCTGAAGTTATTTTTTATGTTCAGTACCAAGTTGATGGTTGGACTAGATGGTCTTAGAGGTCTTTTCCAACCTTTATGATTCTTCAGTAGCAACATTTTGCATCAGCATTCCCATAACTTTCAGGGGCTGACATCCCTGCGGCAGTTTCCACTGAGTTCAGTGCTGCCATGGAATTCTCATCAAGGGACAGATTTTATTCCAAGTAAGTCTGGATGAGTCCAAAGCAGGAAGGAGGAAACAGACAGCACTAGTAGTGGGTGGACATGTTGACCAGTCCTTTTGAGGAGAAACAGATTCCTGACAGGCAGAAGATCATCTAGTATGCATTGCTGAGGAAGGAATGATATTCAGTTGCAGCATCTCTTTTCTACGTACGTTGTTGTGAGTATGCAGCTCTGCTACTTACACAGTTTTATTCATACATTCAGTGTTTGTCCTCATGATCCTCTCTGAAGGGACAAACTAATTACATAGTATTACAGTGCTACTGAGGCACTGCAAGTACACACAAGCATGCAGTGATGGGAAGACCAGTGAGGATATGCAAGAGTTCTGTTCTAGTAAAGAGATGCCATGCAGAATATCCACCACAGTGTTTCTCAATTTGAAAGGTTAAGTAAAAGGATTAGTTGTAGACTAAAATGCTTAATAGTATCATGGAGTCTTGCAGCATGTTTCTGTGTGATGCTTAGTAACAACATAAATCTAAATCAATTAAAAAGAGTGTCATTCTACTTCCACACTCAGAAAAAGAAGCTAGCATTGCTGAACAGGAGTAAATGAGACTCTCGGGAATTAAAAACATAGTCATTAAATTGTAGGAGTGAAATCTGTAGGAGGAAGGTAGAAGTGAAATGTAAATTGTGGTACAGTTAGATACAAAGGCAAGGTAACAAACAAAACAATAAAGTACTTTTTTTCCAAGCACACCAGAAATAGGAATCATGTCTTGGTAAGGGCCAAGAATGATCTGGTTACTGAAGGAGCAGTTTGGGTAGCTTGGACAAATATTATGGAAGAAGATTTTCAATAATAAACACCAGAAATCACTACAAGAGAAATAGACCACCCAGCAGCATAGTCGAACAGTGCTACAAACCACTGCATAAAATCTGTGAGAAATCCACATTTGGAGCATTGCTTTCATTTCAAGTTCTTCTCATTTCCATAAATCTGTCATCTAGAATTTCAGAAGAGAAAAGCAGTAAGATCATCAAGAATATGAGGTGGTTACCACAGGAGAAGAGATCAAATGGTCAGAGTCTCTTCAGCATGGAGTCAGATGAGAGAGGATGGTGTGGTAGAATCACAGAATCATTAAGGTTGGAAAGACCAATAAGACTGTCTAGTCCAACCATCAACCTGGAATAGAACACAAAAAATAACTTCAGAAGGATTTATCTCTGTTTCTTGCAACAGAAATTAAGGATTAAGGATGAAGGTGTTTTAAAAAATACGTATTTTGTTACAGCACATGCATTTAAATGATAAAAAAAAAGGACATTGCAGTGAAAAGAAACAAATACTCAAAGATGGGATTGTGGAAAACGTGATTTCTTCAAAGTGATGGAGAAATACCTGGGCATCTTTAGTATTGATTAACAAGTCAGTTAATTTGAAGAGTGAAAACAACCAATAAGCATCAAATTCAGATTGCAGATGCCAGTCCACGTCATGTATGTGTGACGTATGAAGTGTGTGTTCTGTGCATGTGAAATATAACGTGAGTATGCATGCGTGCAGTTCATCCATATGCCTCTCAAATTCTTTCATGTTTCCTCATTTATACATATGGACAAAATATGAAGTCTTTTGGATGTTTTCATTGCCTTATTTCCATGAAGCAGGTTGCTTTGTTGATTGGAGATGCAATTGGTGCTGCTTCTGAGCCTCCTGTAGTCCCAACACCAGCTGCACAAAACAAGAAAGAAAACAGGATGAGTGGCATAGCTCATCGTCCTCTCTTTCTAAATCCTTAGTTGAACCCATCGGTTACCATACAGAGCTATTACCAAGCTTTGTGAACAATCTTTTTTTCTTTCTGGCTCATAGAAAGTGATACAATTTTCTAGAAATAAAAATGGATAGGTGAATGATGTAATAACTTTTAGCTCAGTCCTGTTTGTAAAGGCTGGAGAGTGGAAACGTGACTAATATCCCTGGATCTGTTCTCCCTTCTGCACTTATTAATGAGTAGGTTTTTGGCACTGCAGTGTGTTTGGCCATGTTTTTCTCCTAGGAGATATCTATGCCTCTTGAAGGAGTTTTCTTTAGATGGCTGTGAATCTGAATACAGCTGCTAAAGCCAGCATAAGCTCCGGAATGAAAAATGGATCATTTTAAGCTTTCACTACTGGAGGGAA
>JAOWBP010002978.1:32209729-32237140 GCA_028571105.1 Tragopan temminckii
AACTATTTGGGAATTCAAACATCTGTATCATTCTTAATGCTGCTTTGAGGTTTCAAACACTCGTTTTGATCATCTTGCTGGTTCTGTGGGGCACTTTGCTTGCAGAATTCATAAAGAGAGAGCAATTTCCAAAGCCTGTTAGTGGCAGATTAAACTGGCCATTGAGGTGGAAAAAAAAAAAATCCGTATGTTGAACAATCTGTTTAGATATCTATATCCCTTGTAATTATTAGTCTTTGTCTCATAATCACAGTTTATGATCACTAGCCTTTTTAAGGCTCCCTCTTCATTTGCAAAAAAATAGATCTTCAAAGGCAAACCTAATCTATCAGTATTAAAAAGGCAAATGAATTTTAACATATTAGTTAAATTTTGTCTTCACTACGGTCTATTTGTATTTCTGTGTTCATAGTAATTTATGAAATATTATAATATGTAAAATTATAATTTTCCTTACATAGGTATGACCATGAAACTTTGCTCTTTTTCAGATGACTCTGAAAGTTTTTAATATAAAGAAGCAAAGAGAAATCTAGGAATGAAAAAAAAAAAACCCTCCAGAATTTTCAAATCCTCTTCATAAATCAAAGCTCAACAAAAGTTAAAAAGAAAAACAAATAAACTAACAAACACCCATTCCTGTTTCTTCCTTTGGGGATTAGATTTTTGCTCAACACTGCATTTCATGGTTTACCAATTTTTCATTTCTCTACCTAAGCCAGATTAACATTCACTTTCTGCAAAGACTCTTATAAATGGAGCTGTCGGCAACAGAGAAGATGGAAGCATGTCGCATTGACTGAAGGAGGAACTGTGAGTGTAACAAGCTCTAGACAATACCTCTATGCCCTGTTAATTACATTTAGTAGCCAAAGAAAAGAACTGCTGAAGTGAGATTCTGCTGGAGAGATTTCAGATTGTCAGGTAGATACTAATGTTTGTATTCTTAATGTGGCTGTGTGAGGGGCAACCCACACATCTTTTTGCTACCTTATTTCAGAAGCTACAGGCAGACTTGGTTGCTGTTGCAGAATACAAAACCTCCTGTCCTTATCTGGGTGCAGTCACTGTTGTTTAGTACAACCATTGTTGCTATATAATGTTTTAAAGTACCTTTCATAAATCTTTACATTTAAACTTCAACAAGTTTTTTGTTTTTTTTTCACTTATCAAAAACTTTTTCCTATTGCTACGAGTGGTGAATTCACTGGGCATAGTTCTGCTCTTTTCTCATGGTTTTTACAAGATGCTTGAACTGATGAATATAGTAGAATTTTTGCAAAGAAAATGAGATATGTGTCTACACTATGATTTTTTTTTTAATATAAAATGGCTGATCAATAAATGAACAAAGCGTAATTTATTATTTCTGAAGTTCTGCAGTAAAAAGAAGATCAACTTTTTAGAAGGGCTGGGTGAAGTATAAAGGTACTCTTTGAAAAGGCAAGCTCTGCGGTACCATGAAACATTTACTTCTCTTCAAAAACTGTGACAGCTCTGTAAGTATATTCAGAAGCATCATACCAGATGCAAATTGTAATGCTGAAAATTATTTTTATATAATAAAAGAAATTTATGTCTTGTGTTCTAACACTGTGATGTACCAAAATTCCCAGCCTAACTTGATACGGAGTTTTCTTTATCAGCAGACTTCTTTCCCAAATCCAGGAACACACTCTGGGCTGCATGTAAGTTAGCAGTTTTGACATGGCCTTCAGTGGGATCAGTATTTCTCCAATAAATGTTTTATTGATAGAGAGCGCAAGGAGTGATTATACTTCAAGTGTTAATGTGGATTTACCTCTAAATAATGCTATCACACCTTTTTGCAGTGATGCACCTTCAGACTTTGTAGTGACAATGAGGGACCACCTTAAGCTGGTGGTCAATAGCAAGGTCAGCTGTCTTTACTTTGTATCGCTTGTGTGATAAAATACAGATGGTACCATTTTGTATCTGGCTGTACATAGGCCCCTCTGGAATCTGGAAGTGAATGGATGCGGTAGTGGTCTTTTTCAGCCTATAAAAAAATGATGGTATTAAAGCAGGTTGGCTGCAGGTTATTGGCTTCCAGTAATGTGTTCAGTCAGCATCAGTCACAAAGTTACTTTTTAGTAAAATCGCCAGAGTCAGCAGGCTTCTGGAAAATAACTACCATTATTGGTTAAATGCTTGTATTCCAGTATTTTTCCTCAATTACTGCTGTTCTGCACCATTGTGTCCTCCATGAACAGCATGATGGAGGTGAGCAAAAAGTTGTCTTGGAAGAAACAAGCTCTGAATTTTCTGGCTCTCCTGAGGGCACGAAAGAAAGGTCTTTCATGGAAATTACCTCAATTAGAAACACGATAGTACATAATTGTGGACCTGAGGAGACCTGACACGCATTTCATTTCTGACCCCTGACAGCCTCAGTAAATAGAGGCCATGCTTAACAGAGAGAACAGATCATTTGGGCTGAGAAAAGTGAGTCTTTCATAGCTGAGCTGCTATTGCTGAAAACCCACAGAGATGCAATGATTAAATACACTTTACATTTGGAAAATCCTGCAGGCAAGTCTTTAAACAGTGCTTTCCCTTCTGATGCCAGTAGATTTGTTGTAACGTAGCATTTTGTGGCAGTCAGCTGTAGCTGATAGAGGTGTATGGGTGGTGACTGAGCACATATTCTGTGAGCAGGCATTTTCTGCTACAGATGTTGAATGGAGCATAATGAAGAAGAAGCTTTTAAGTATGAACTGAAAATGTGCCCATGAAAGGTGTGGCATGATTTGGCTGACAAATTGGAAAGTGGGCCAGTGGCACCTGACACTGCACGCCTGATGAAGCTGTTTGTGATGGAGTTGGTTTGAAACACCAGTTCATAGCCCTTGTGCAGAACTGCTTTGGATCAAGACCATGTACTTCAGCTCTTCCAGCCTCCTGTCTGACACATGTGTGTACTTGCATGGGCACAGCTTCATCTGACTCAGCTGGGTGCTGCTAGTAGGAGAGTGGGAATCAAAATGCCTTGCATGTGAATTAGTCATATGCAGATGACAAGCCTGGGTGGTAGCAATGTCCCAGGGAAGCTATCCACAACCGTGCAGGTGTGGATGGGGAGAGGGACAGTGTGTTCACCATGATTGTGCTACTCCAGTATCTCCAGTATTGACACAAAAGGTTCCTGATTATTTGAAAAGTCTTCTGTTTTCATAGTGGCCTAACACTGGCACTTTTTCTATAAAAACGAAAGCACAGTAATTAAATGATTACTTATCACTTCCATACCAAAGACACACTTAATTGCTGCATGTCCTGTGTCATGTCTGAACCTGCCAAGCTGCTTTTGCTTGGGGCCACTTCCCCAGGGCAAGGAGTCAGCCATGTCCTCCATGCCCAACCATGGGGCACTTGCCTCTGAGCAACCTAGTATGTCTGACAGTTGCACTTTGCCACTTTAATGGCAAAGTGGGTATGGCAACCTACCTGCTTGTTTGTCAGACATTGTGTTTCCATGCATAGACATCATCTTCTATGTGAATGGAGTGGTCAAGCAGTGGGCAGGGTCAGGAGTGGTGGGAATCTGATCCCTGTGCTTGCAGGGAGAGAGGAGCAGCTGGTATGGATGAAGGAGGATCTGAATAGATGGAAGAGGTTAGGAGAATCATTGGAAAAGTCAGGACAGCTCTGTAACCCAGTAGTGTGCAAATGGGAGAAGTCCAGCTGTCTGCAGAGAGGAAAGGAATACCTGGTAAGGATGCTCTGTGTGAGGATTTTTCATTCAGGGAACTTTGCTGATGCTGTAACTTGTTTTCTACAAGGCTGTGCTGGTAGGGAGGGATACCAGGATGCTCATGCTCCCCATGAAAGAGATTAGTTGTCCAGTCTCACCTGTCCCAGCTAAGGAGTTTCTCTCCAGTGGCAGGCTCTGAGGCCTCCTGGAATGGGAACCTGGGTCAGAAGGATTTATCCCTCTGCCAGACCTGCTTACAGCCACTGCAAGGCTGGATCCCAATAAGCAGAGTGGTGGGAATGATGTGCTAACTTCTGTGGTGGCTGCTGAGTCAGTCAGACCCAGCCACATTGCCACCGCAGCCTCTTGGCTAAGGCTTGGCTCTTTCCTGCCTGACCCCCATCTACTCTGAAGAAGATATTTCTGTTTCCAGGCAGTGAATTGTAAATAATGTCCCTGCTCTGCTCTCCCACATAAGGGCATTTAAACCAGCTATACCTGTCTTTGGAAATGCAGAGAAGATGTAGTGAAGGAGGAAACAGGCCTATACAAATCAAATCATCCCTTTCATGCTTCTCCCTTCTTTAACTGTTCTTTTAAAAAGGGAGACAACCTGCCCTTACTATGCTGCTTTCCTGGATGTAAGGAAAAAGAGTAGAGGGCCAGATTCTTATGTACAGAATTTTAATGTAGTTCCACTAAAATCAAAGGTACTATTCTCATTTATCATGGGGAAAGTCCTTAGGACACATTTCTAACTTCTAGCATCTTCACCAAGCATGAAGGAAAGAAAGCTGAGGTAATCTGGGGGGAATATTTGGCTCAGCTGGTTTGAAGCTATTGTTCCTACTTCAGTTGTGCTTATCAATTCTTGTTAGGGGAAAAGATACTGATACAAGAACTTGAGTTGGCACAAGCTTCTTTCAGCATAAACTTTAACGATCAGCTAAACAGAAAAAGAATAGAGACTTGTGCTTCCCCTCAAATGATGAAAGCTTCAAGGTTTGGTAGATAACAAAGAGAATCTCATTATAATTACGATCTCCAGTGAATACTGAAAAGTCTTAGAATTTCATCAGTCATTAAAAGGACAAGGAGCACCTATGTGAACTCTTTTCCCAACTTAAAGGCAGCAGTGCTCCTGGCTTGGAGCCCAAAGGCTGTGGAGGCCAACAGGAATTTTGTAGGTTTTTTTTTTTTTCCCTAGAGGAATCATTACAATATTAAAAATGTCATTTGCTGCATTGCAAGGCCAATTAAGCAAGGCTAGTACAAGGTAGTTATAATCTAACTAGAAAGCTAGGGACAAATAAAAGTCCCAATTCTCTGCTCCTTTTTGGAAAAGCATGACAGCATACTGCAAAGACAGAGGCACAGTGAGAAGTCTATTAGTATTATGTATTATTATATTATATTATATTATATTATATTATATTATGTATATAGTATTATGCCTATTTGTAGGTCTATTATGACCATACTCGTTTTCCTATTTATTTCTCCTTTGGAAATCTGGCAGTGGAATAATTAATCTAGCTGAATATACATATGTATATGTTTGTATGTGTGTGAATAGTTTTGTACTTGGCAGGGTGAGTGGTATCTTGTTAATGCAAAATGACTTGTACTGAGCTGTATTTTCTGATATTTTTCTCCCAGTTTCTTACTCTCTCACCCCTTCCTAGCATGTTGTTACAGCTAAATCTTCCCTGAAAATGTTTTACAATTCATGTTAATTGTTAGTAAACAGGGTCCGATTAGCAAGTTTCTAAAATTGGTGTGCTGTGCCCTTCATGCTAAAAGACAAATGTTTTTCAGTTGACTGAGGACATACCTCCCTAGCTTTCTGAAAGTACCTTACTAATCTAACATGATTTAAAAGAATTACACAACTTTAAAATGTAAATATCAGGCTTTGGCTTAACTTAAAAACTGTACTTTTGAACCAGAGGTGAATTGTCACCATTGATTACAACTCCAGTATTATGTCTTTTGCTCCTATGAGGAATTTACAGAGGAACAGTTTACAAGCAATCATTCTGCATTTAAAACTGACCTTGTTTTGCAGGCATGCATAACTTCCTTAAGATACAGTTACCAACTCTACCTGTGATCCTTATCATTGTCAAGGAAATGAGAATTTCTCCAGGGCTGTTATCACTATAATTCCATGAAATATAATCAAGGACTGTAAATATAGGCCACTGTCACCTGCTGCCTGCCTCTCCCTGGACCTTATCATTCTTAAATGTGAATGTTGTGGATGTGATAGCTGTCTGCTGGGGTGCGTGATATTAACAAGGACTGTGAACATCCAGATGAAATACAGGACTGTTGCTCAACTTTTAGACAAATGTACCTTGGTAAAGGTCACTCGTAAAGGAAAAGATGTATGAAGGATGCCTGGAGAGGTGTTCAGGAAACAGATGGCTCAGTTTTATTTTCCTTCTCCCTTGCCTGTTTTTCACTTTTGAAATTGAAGAACTGCAAAAGTTTACAGTGTCTGAAGAAATAGTGAAGTGGTAAATTGCCACAGCCAACTGAGATGATGTTAAATAAGAGACTGGAAATTCAAACTATGATAGCATGTAATTCTTCTCAGTGACTAATTAACATCAGATAAAAGAGATCTTAAAGTTTTTAATAACAATTGTGCTTCTTCAAGGAGATGGAAGAACTCAAAATAAATATCCTTTATGAGGGATGGGAAAGACTGAAAGACTACTCTCAAGATATTTCAGATAGGTCTAAGGTAAAAGTAAGATAAAAGAAGGAAGGTTTTAGCTTTATACAATTCATCCATTCTCTATACAACAGTTGTAATTTATCCACCAAATAGATGAGGGAGACAAGCTCCATTCATACATAATACGTATGTTCTCTCATATCAGCTACAGTGGAAGAAATATTTGGTGCACAGGCTTCATCTGCTGCTTTAATTTTTTTTTAATTTCCCAAAGTTCCGAGTGGATCTGTGTTCCAGCTCTAAGTATCTGAATTAAGACCAGATTTACAAAGTCTCAAGCAAGAATTTGATTAAGATTGTATAAATCTGGCCTTAATGAGGAGACTCAGAGCTGGATTATTCAGATTGTTCTGGAAGTCAGTGGGATTAACAACTTGTCTTGAGAAATGTTCCTTTAGGATCTTCTTAATAATGATCCCAAGTTTAGAAATGTCTGTTAATGAAGAAAGTAAAAGACAGAAACCAAAGCAGCATTCTTTTAAATAATAAAAGCAAGTCTTCATTTCAAAAGTGCAGAGTAGCCTGGAAGAGTGAAGCCAACCCCAGGGTCCTTTCTAAGTGCGCTGCACCCAGGAGCTACAGCAGTCACAGTTAGTGAACTTTATGAAGATACTCCAGAAATTGAGCAGCTAAGAGCCGCTCTTTCTAGCTACAAGTGGAGCAAAGGCAATGTGCAGGGCCACACAAAGGTAGTCCGCCAGCCAGTGTGGTGGGTCATCAGCCTGGTAATCAGCAAGAGCTCATATTGCTTCTGTCTCACTGTCTGGACCCCCATCATGCATGGGGCTGGTACAGTGCTCGTGTATTTATTCTCTTGGATCACCAGTGCCAGGGTGTTTGTGTCAAACACTTCTTCCCTTTTCACTTCAGTTTGTTTTTTCCTGTGTTGCTGAAAGCAAGATTGGATCTGGTAGATAGAGTACAGAGCAATGACAAGACCCAGCAGGGGCTGAGGTCTGGGGAGTACTCTGAAGATACGTGCAAACCCAAGCTCTGCAGAATGGTCTTCCTCATTTATTCATTCAAATCCACAATGAAAGCATGTTTGGAAAATGCGTTTCATGCTTTGAGGATGTTGTTTTCTAAATGAGATGTAGTAAATACAGCTTCTATGCATGTGATTAAGAGAAGCTGCAACACTGTGAGAACAAGACTTAACATGACCTACCCTCTAAAAGGTAGGCAGTTTGTTAATGTCCACTTTTAAGGAGTGGACACTGCTTTTGGATTGTATTTTCAAGGACTGTCTCCAGACTGTCTCTACATTTATTTGAATGTCTCAACAAGGGTTAAGGGTTCAGAGTATTTGGATACTTGGCCACTCACTGCAACCACAGGTCTTGGTGTCAGACCATAACTTAATGGAGTCTGAATTAACCAGCTGGCCAGGGATATTTAGCTTTAGAAATACGTCACGTACTGAAATGCTTTCATTTTGCATATCACATTCATCATGAAGATAAATTTGTCTATCTGCAAGCTCTTCAAAAGCAGCTGATGACAGAATGGCTTGTTTGTTCCGAGACAAACTTCTGAGCTTGTTGTTGTACAGTGTATGATTCTCCTATTTCACCTTCCTCTTGTGTTTGCAGTTATCATGGGAAAAAAAGGTTGGGAAAACAAAAGAAAGCCTATACTCCACAACAGAATCTTAGGTTTAAGACAAACTATGTTTACATAGTCCCCTAATGTAACCACCTATCTAAACTCTTTTCCCTCAGCTAAAACCTATGAATATTGGGAACATCTATGAAGGTACTCCACTGCTGGCAACAGGTGTTCATCTGAGCAAAGCAAGTGCAAAACTTTACATAAAAGAGAATGCAATATGTCCTTGATCATCTCCAATGCACTTAAGTTAATGCAGAGATTTCCATTTAGTTCATTGGTTTTGAATTAAGTTTTCAAAATCTTTCACTTTTCTAAGTCTTCAAGCATGTTCACACTTTCTCTCTCTTGTTAGTGTGCCTGTTTAGAAGTGGGAAGTACTGTCATTTCTTAAACTTGAGGATATAACTGAGAAGAAAAAAAAATAGGGGAAAAAAACCAACAGACAAGGTTTTGCAAACTGCAAAAGCAGCAGAAATTGTTGTTTGTCTCCCAGTTATGTCAACTGGCCTACAAAAACACGTCAGCTCCTCCCACATACCTTGCCGGAGGCCTTATATCATCACATCTGAAACAATGCTGTAGTTGTTTAAAAAAATGCAGTGTTTTCAGCTTTTGAGAGCAAATAGTATTCATCATGATCTCAGCACTGATATCGGCAGTGTGGAGCACTGTTAACTGATCAAGTTCTTGTTTTAAAAACATGTCTCAAAACACCAACTCTACTGGCCATTTTGCCAGGTAACCTTGTTCTAGGCCAGTGTCAATACTGAAGACAGTATTTTCTGTCAAAATGGAGAACACACAGACAGATAAATATGAAATAAGTGGGACTTCAAACAATCTGACTGTGATGATTTTTCACAAAATGGTCAGAAAGAATTTTCCCTTTATTAACCAAACATGTTTGCATAGATTTGCTGATAGATGATGCACTGCTGCAGACTTACCTGCCTCTTACTGTACCTGTCTCTACCAGGAGAGAAACAAACACACTACTGTGAGGCTTTCCTAGCATTTCTATGTTTCTATTTAATTCTCAGCCCATCCCCCATATGCTTACAAAGTTAAAAGCGGCGTTTGTACTCTGTATTCATAGTCTACTTGGCACTGGTGAGGCCACATCTCAAGTGCTGTGTTTTGGGCCCCTACCTACAAGGAAGACGTTGAGGACCTGGTACATGGCCAGTGACAGGCAACAAAGCTGTGAAGGATCTGGAGCACAAGCCTTAAGGGAAGCAACTAAGTGAACTGGGATTGTTCAGTCTGGAGGAGGCTCAGGGGAGACCTGCTCGCTCTCTACAACTGCCTGATAGGAGGTTGTGGCGAGGTGGGGATTGGCCACTTCTTCCAGGGAACAGTGATAGGATGGGAGAGAATGGCCTCAAGTTGCACCATGGGAGGTTCAGGTTGGCTGTTATGAAACATTTCTTCTCAGAAAAGTGGTGAGGCATTGGAACAGGCTGCCCAGGGAGTTGGTAGAGTCACTGCTCCTGGAGGTCTTCAAGAAATGTCTAGGTGTGGAACTGAGGGACATAATTTAAAGGTATGGTGGTGATGAACGAGATGATCTTAGAGGTCTTTTCCAAACTTTATTATTCTATGATTTCCATCAAGTAACAAGAAGACTCTTGTGAAAAGAAGGCAGACTATATTCATGCATGTATGTACTTGCTCATTTTAGACAAGACTTGAACAAAGTGCTATATTAATAGGATCTAGTACCAGAAACTGTGGTGACAAAACGTGTGTCTAGCTGTGTGGTTTCAGAAATGCATAAAATGCTTAAATACAAATAATCAAAGCATCAATATATTTTTGCTGCACATCAGACTTTTCACTTGACTTGGCACCATCCTGTGAGCTTTGTAGTGACAGCTGACGACACATTTGGTGGATGACAAGTTAGTTGGGTCACAGATAGGCTCAGTGGAATATTTCAGGTAAAATAGAAAACATTTTAAAAATCCTTAGGACATTTCTGGACAATACCAACCAAAGAAGAAATATTACAAGAAATGTTATTATTGTATTATCCTATTGTGTGGAGTTTCATGATGATGCAGCAAAAAAATCAATATGGTGTCAAGTTTCTGCTTGGCTCCTAACAGAGATTTCCAGGCACTTGAGGAGAGCTCATTCAAAATGACATGGAAAAAAATATATATCTGCATTTTCTTTTTCTGAAGAAGCTGATGCTCTAGATAGTTCTGACTGTTTATGAAATTTGCTTGCTTTTTTTTGGGGAGGGTTCTACTGCTTGAAGAAAACTGTATGTATGTTACTCCACTGCTCTTTTGAAAAATTGTCTTGTAACCTAAAGGCATGCACGTTAGTTTTATTTCACTTTAGCCTATTCAACTGCAAATAATGAATCAAAGCTGTTGGTTTAATTGGTTTAAAAATTTGTTGGCTTCCATTTAAAGCCAGTAACCATAATGCTTCCACAATGCTTTCTGGCTAAGTTAATCCTTTAGAAATAATACACCCGTACAGCTTTCATTTGTCTTTGGGAAAGCTGAAATTCTATTTTATGAGTACATGTTTTCAAAACTATTAAAAGTTTGGATTAAACTGTGTGATTTTTGTGCTATCAGGTTAGCTTGGGCAGAATTATCGTAACAGAAAATAGAACATTTTCTACCATTTATCATTCCTCCATTGTGTTAAAGTATGCCATTCTGAAATGGTTCATAGAAGGATGCTCACCTTTGAATGTGCAAAATGGATGCAGTGACCCAGAAAGGCACCTGAGGAACTGAGTCTGCTACAGCATTTTGCATTTAGCTACTCTGGGAGAAAACCACTTCTGGATGCACTTATCCTCATGAGGCATGGAGTCTCAGCAGTCAAATGAGACTGCTTAAGCAGGACTCACAGTCACAGGGGGGTGAAATCTGTGCAGCACTGTGAAAGTTCACAGCGCTACAGTGATTTGCAACAACAAGGGCATCTCCCTCTCTATAATGGTGGCGAGGGTAATGCTGAGCTTAGCTTCCTGAAACATAGCAGCATCGTAAGGAAACAGCCCAGTCTCAGGTCTCCAAGAATGACGTTACTCCTTCAGTCACTCGGAACAGTTAAGTTGAATTGCACAAAACATATGTTGCTTGCATAAGATGCATTTAGGGTGAAAACTCTGCTTTTAATTATAGACCGTTCCATAAAATGTCAGCGATTAAACCACAGATTTAGCAGTATTCTTGGCTGGCATGAGAGGCAGAAAGCATGTTCTCCTCCTGTTTACTCCTTTTGGAGCTGAATTTCTCATACTTTATGAAACATTTTTATTCAAGTGAAAAAAAAAAAAAAACTATCAAAAGAGAAAACTAGTATTGCTTCATCTATTCTCTCTCGAGGTTTCACAACAGTGAAATAGTCCACGATGGGATCCAAAAGCAGCTGAGCAGTTCAGTTTTGAAATGGAATAAAACTGAGATCTAATATCTCATTTCAAAGCAAAAGAAATGAAGTTCAGACTTAGATAATCTGAAATGAACTTTCAGTGTCCTTCTGTCTATAGATTAACGTGGAATGTCTCTCCTTTAAAATCAGCAGTTGCCTCTGATAAGCAATTTTACTTCAGCAATTCTCCACAGCCTGGGATAATTATATCCAAGGCAGAAATTGACGAAGTTTGAAATCTGATCAGATATATATCCAGCTGAGCATGATCCACTTAAGTATTTGTTCTGATTTAGCCATTGTCATTCCAAAAATACTGTCATGGAGGAAAATATAAACATGATCCCTTCTTTTTTAGGATTGTTACCATCTGTATCATAGTTACCAAATGTTTCTTGCTTAACATGTATTTAAAATTAACCTGGTCTATGCATTGCTTGCCTTTACTGTAAGTATAACATAGTAATCACAGCTCTGTTCACAGAACGTGGTCTACATCAATAAGCATTTTTCTGTAGCTTTGAGTAATTTCTTCTGACAAGTGCTATTTTTGCCACTTCCATAAGTGTGTAAGTCCTTATTATTATGCCATAGTGATTCACTTCTGTGCTGATTTCTGTGGAAGTATGTTGAATTACACCAGCTGAGGTTACAGCCTCTACTGAGCTTTTCGGAGTGTTTTCTTCTAGTCACCTCTATTTTTAGGTCAATTACTGAGTCCCCGTCACACTATATGACTGAAGATAGCACCTGTCCTTTTATTTATATCCTTATATTTACTGAGTTCCTGTCGCTGCTTTTTTTGTCTTCCCTTCCCTGCATAACTACTTCTTATTACACTATTTCTTGATTTAACCTAGATTACACAATATCTATGTCAGTTCAGTAATTCCTTGAAAGAATTAATTGAGCAAAAAAATGCTAATGGGAGACCTATGGATTGACCCTGACAAGGCTAAAATCCTCTTGTGCGTAAGGAGGAGACTTTTCATTTTAAATGAGGCGATTAATGGTAAGATCCTATCTTCCTCTGAATGCTGTGCACCAACATATTACTTCAGTAACCTTTGCTGGGTGAAAAATGATGATGTTTAACAGAGTGTTTACTGGAAAGCCAAGCGTTGCCTGACTCCGAGAGGTATCCTTAGCACCAGGAGTGGGTACAAAGGGCTGACTTTTCATTCTAATCTTTGCCTTAAGCATTTCTTGAAAGGGATGACAGAAGCCACTTGATTCACAAGGTGGCTGCCAACTACACATGACCAGATACCAGCAGAGTGAGGAACAGCCCTACAGGTGGCTCTGGTATCTATCTTCATTAAGGCTGTCCGCTTGTGACAGGACTGTGAAAGCAGTCAGCATCTGACCCTCAAAAACATTCTCTTTGAGTTACCAAGTTTGTGTAACCAAGTGTAACAGCCAAGAGCCAAAAGTCTCCTGTATAGAGTAGTTGATTAATATCTGAATAGGTATTTGGAGTCTTGGGCATATATGCAGAATTTATCATTTGACATTTTCTAATATAATTCAGTCTGTCATACAAGCTTTATTTGT
Organism: Tragopan temminckii; assembly: GCA_028571105.1. Classification (NCBI taxonomy): domain Eukaryota; kingdom Metazoa; phylum Chordata; class Aves; order Galliformes; family Phasianidae; genus Tragopan; species Tragopan temminckii. The sequence goes on from JAOWBP010002978.1 coordinate 32,222,758, forward strand.
GCAGTGTCTTTTTTCTTTCTTAAATTACTATAGTTCATCTTAAAAATAAACATCTGCTGATGATGCATCTATACAAGAACAAAACCAGAATCACTCACAAGTGATTTGGTTTTAAATATATTTCCAATAATCAGATTTAGTAGTGGTAATTCCATATGCACAAAGACATTTACAGTTCAAGAAACAAACTCTTCCCCGAAAAATCTTCGATTGTAGTAGTATGTATAATTTGCATAATAGCAGGCTATTCAAGATTCAGAGTTCTCCACATGAGCATTTAGTCTATATTTTACCATGATCAAAATAAGGATATCAGTTTCCTTTCTCTTTGATTCTACATCACTTTAACAATGAAGTATTGTTCCCATGAATTTTGTGTGTGTGAATCCTTAAGATACCACAATGAAACGAGCATCTAATACCATGGTAACGGACTTCAAGGCAAATAAGAAGAGAAGAGTAGTAATGGGTATAAAGCCTCCTTCCATGACATGACACTGATTTTGGTATGTTAGGAACGTTGGATTGAAATACCTGTTTCTCAACATTGTCACAGAATTGTTATTTTGTGAATTTTTTATTAATAGTTTTATAATTTTATATCCTTTCTATGTGCAACTTCCAACACAGCAGATACTTAATTACACTAAAAACAACTGTCCTGTTAAAAACATAGGTCCTCTCCATACTTAATGAGGAAACACTGGAAACGTGGCTGTGAACAAAGATATGTAGTTCAAGTAGTCACCTCCCACTAGCACTAGAAATCTCTAGATCCAAAAGTCAAGCCATCTCAACAAGCAAGAGCAGCTCTCTCCTAAAAATCCATTCCTCAGAGCAGAGGGTCTGATGAAGCACTCACTGATATGAACAAAAAGACCTTATTCATTTTAATGTGCCTAAGATTAGGACTTGAGAGTAAAGTTGGCATGAGTTATGTTGTAAAGATAAATGTTTCACTTTGAGCTCCTGGAGAAAAAAGGGCACCGCTTTCATTTTCTAGCATTCTGGACAATGAAAACACCTGAAGAACATTTATGCTTCCAACATTTTGAGCTCTCATCACTGGTGTTGCTGTGATTCCTTTTAATTACCCACTCAGGTTTCTTTTCCTTTTCCAAGAGGCCCTGACAGACTGACTCACTGTAAATTGACTGAGAAAGAAATCTTTTTGTCCTCAGCAAATCTGAATAATTAATTTTTCTTTATCATTATGCTTCTTAACTGACATTCTCTTTCTGAAAGAAAGAATGGGGCATGTTTAATTAAAACAAGAAAGCATTGAAGTCAAACATTTCAGTCACACGGACAGCTGAATAAGATGCTGTTTTTTCAGGGTAAAATGCTTGCCTTTTTGGTGCTATTTACTCTAATGCTAATGCTTCCAAAGCCTGTTTTGCAACAACAGTCTGCCAAAAGCTAAACATTCTGCAATTAACAGAGAGGAAGCTCAGTGTTTTCACCTCAAAATATATCTATATAGACTAATTACTCACAGAGGAGTTCAGCACAGGAAGTGCCAGAAAACTTCACTGAGCTGCAGAGGCCAAAGGGATGCTTAAAGGCAGGTGGCAGAGCTGTGCTCTGGGCAGGTGGCCTCAGTGCAGAAAGACCTGGAAGCTCACTTTCGGTGAGTTGGTGCTTGCTGAATATATATCATCAGCACCTCATTAGCTATCATACTGCAGGTCCCCACTGAATGGATGTTACGACCAGTGGCAAGTAGGTGGTAGTTTGTAGCTCTTTCAAATTGAGTAGAAAGCCTCTGGAGAATTTATTGTGCACTTATGAGACTGTATCTTTTCTTCCTAATTGTGATTTCTTCGGTTTCTAACAATTTGGCCTTCTTGGCTAAGATACTCCAGAAAACTCTCACCTCTACTGAAGGTATAGCAAGCACCCATTTAATCTGTGCTGACTCTTCATGCTTATTCTCAAATGTTTCTATGATCTCTTCAAAAACCACAAGGTCAAATCTTGCATCTCCATTTTCGTAGGCTTGGCTTAAAGAGAACAGAATACTTTTGCTTTTCTTTACACGTAACGATATCACTGGATGTGCTCAATATCATCTAACCACTCCCATGCTCTGTCTAGTATGTGCATTTGTTTTAGACAATGACAACTACTATAAAGCTCATCAACATCATAACAAAAACTGCCAAACTGGAAGCTGATCATTTTGGCTATGTCACCCTGCTAATGCATAACAGCAAGATTTTCTTGAGGGTGGCACACATCCAATCAACAGCAGCAGTTTAATGTGCTTTTTCCAGTTCCTGGGGCAAAAAAAAAAAAAATACTGGTATGTACAAAATCTATATTGGTGCTAATGTTAAAGCCTTCTCTTCTTACTGATTGGATAGTTAAAATAGCTGCAGAGTTCATCTGTTCTGATTAGAATAACCAGATTGGGATTGAAAGGGGGTTTTTGGGTGTGCCTGGAGGAGAAATATGGGGCACATAATATCAGTTCCAGTGGCTAGAAGAACATATTTAGGTATGGACATCAGCTGATAGACTGAAAGAACCTTGACAACCCTCAGGAATCCAAATCAGGAAACGTAATTGCTGGATGATGTGATTGAATTTATGAAAAAATAATGACAGTAGTGAAACTCTAGTCTTGATACGCTGCATCTGAACTGCAAAAAACAGACTTAAAAGGGATGTAGTGTAATAAACTCTTTTGCACATTTCATTATGCTTGAACCATAAGAAACAACAGGATGTACTGTAGTAGTATTTTAGAGTAGCTGCAAGGATGCTAACAGCTGCGTTTCCATCTCTTTACCACTCCTTTCTCCTTCCAGGACAGACAATAAAAAAAGACCATTAGCCTTCCATCCAGATGTCTCTTCTGACTCTGACTAGGTTTCTGAAACAACCCAAGAATCTCCTGTCTTTATATCAGCCCAAATTTTAGATCCAGCCCATATAAATGCAGAGAAGGAAAGCTCTGAAGGGATTCTTTGACCAAAACAAGTTATCTCCCAAGTAGGAGAGAAAGAGTTGCTTTAGGGAGTGATTCCTCCTCTTCTGGAAATGATGAGTGACAGACTACAGTGAGTTCTTTATTATAGACATCTATGTTGTAAAAATTTAAAACTGGGTGTGATGAACCTTCTTGGAAATACATGGGAATATGCATGTTGGGATAGACATGGTCAGTGAAGCCTTCTCTCTAACGGCAGAATGAAAAATCCTCTGCAGATGTTGGTATGTTTTTGCATGGACAGAGTTTGTATGCACAGTTCTGTGCACAAAAATCTATTGAAAGAATCCTAGTGTGTTCCTAAGAAATAAACCTGATGCTAAGTAAAATTACCTCGTGTTCTTTTCCCTGCTCAGCTTAACACCTTAATTTTTCAGTCATTTGAGATAAGTGGCAATTAACGCTTTCAAATATTTAGTGAAAAAAAGTGATGCAGTCCTAAGTTTCTTACCTGCAGCCAAGGGAAACGGAAGTAAATGGATTTGTGTTTGTTTGAATTTCTACCACTCTCTTATGAAGATGAAACCCACAACAAATTTTCTGATATCCTATATAACAACATTTCTTTAAATTTCCTTTTCACTGAAAATGGCTGTTATCAGCCCCACTCCTGCCACCAACTTAATTTGTAATCATGTTTTCCTAGGTGCTGTAATCTGAATAAATGGATACAATTTCTCTACCTACCTCAAAAGCAAATAATGTTATCTTTTCATTGCAAATTCAGTTCTCTAAAGCATTCCATCCACACAAAATTAAAGTCCTAGTTTGTAAATCTGTCTTTACCATCTGGTTTGTGCATGGACTTCAAACAAAACCCTTCAGGAGAAAAACTGCATCCATCAAAGGTTAGACTCTGGCTGCTAATACAGAAACCTGGCCCGCAGACTGGCACATCAGATGAAAGTACAGGATTCAAAGCTAATTTGGGACCCAGACACGTTAAATGAGAGTAATAGATTGAAGCATACAAGAATACATTTCTCTAAGGCTAATGTGTGCTCTGATTTATGTCCTGCACTTGTCACTGACCTTACTGAGGTATGCAAGGTATGTGCAAGCATAAATTTATTGCTTTGCATTTGGAGCTATACGTTCAATCCAGTTGGTGAGAAAGTGAGATAATAATTAAGGAAGCAGTTGTTTGGGCCTGTGAAAAGGAATGAAAAAACGATGATCACAAACTAAATGTTCATATATGAGCAAGGACAGATAGTCTCACCTGAATGTTCTTAAAGAGCAGGCAGAGATAATTACGGAGGCACTATCAATCATTTTTGACACCTCATTAAGAGCAGAAGAATTTCCAGTGGACTGAAGGACAAGGAAATCAGAGTGCAGCCAGTAGTTAAGTAGATAATAAATTGGAAAGAAAGATGAATTTGTGGATCTTTGAGGCAATCTTCAACACCCAATGAAATAATAAAAATAATTTCTTCCTAGGTATAGCTGCTGAGGCCTCCAAACATGCAGGTTTCTGGGCATGCTGGGGGGCATGGCCTCAGGTCTCAGAAGAGGTAATGAGATGGACAAGAACATATCAAGTGATTGGTTTCTGGTTAAGAAGTATGGCAACACCTACATTCCACCCCGATTCCTCGCCTGATTCAGCCAAGCACAGCAGTTTATATTTAGACTATGTTTGGAGAAACAAACAAATGAAATATTTATGATTAATGGAAGAAACCAAGTAAAGGATTAGACAGAAACTTTACTTAAATAGCTTATTAGTTGTTAGATAACTAATATAAGTTGCACTCCCATTTTCCTCTTGTATTTGGAAAGGGTTTTAAATACTATTACTGGATTTTGTTTAGTATGCAGAGGCATGCATGCATAGAATTTGGGGTTCAAAATGAGTCACAAACAACCTGGCCAAGATGATAAAATAAACCATGCCCTAAACCTTCATTTTTCAAAAAAAAAAAAAATAATATAAAAAAAAGAAACATCAAAGACAGGCTGAATTGCTTCTGGATCTCTCTAATACCATTCTGATATTTTTTCCACGAGAGGGCATATTGTTTTTGCCCACAGGTTTATAACAGCTCTCTGGGGGATTTCTTTGCTAGAATACATACGAATGCCTATTAAAAGAGAAAAGGAAATATTAATAATTAAAAAACAGAACCATTAATATATTGAGCCAGATACTCAATTAATTTAAAAACAGTGCTGATACACAAAGGCTAAGGATATGGCCTACTGAACATTCAGAGAAGACACTTTCCAACAATATTATCTATGCTTGATTGACTTGTTTTCTGCATACTCGGGGAAAATGAAATAAAATTAGTCCTTTTTTATACCAGTCCTCATAGCCAGAAAAGGATCTATCATCATCAGTCATAAAATCACTTGAAATACGGATATAGTGTCTTTGTTGATACTATCTTCCATGTCTAGTTCATTACTTTGTTTTACAGTACAGACTATTGAATTTCCAGGGCATGTGCTTTGGACATTTATGTCCACCACCAGCCATGGAAAGTAGATAGGTGAGTTTTACTGTCATCTGTTTTGTTTTTTTGTTTTTGTTTTTTTTTTTTAAAGAGTTTATTGAATTTCATTTTTAAGGTGTTTTATTTATCTAAACATATGTTTCAGTTTTATGCATAGTTAATCTACTCTCCTGACATCTCAGAATTTTAATATTTACTTGTTCAGATCAAGTTGTATCACTTAACTTTCTCAGTGTTTAGCTTTTTAATACTGGATTTTCTAAGAAATGTTAGGATATAGCATCACTTGGCATTTGTCAGGTGACTCTCCTACCATCCTTCAGAGGCCACTGTCAGACTTGAGCTGTATCTAACTTATCACTCTTAGTTCGGAGGGTTTTTAAAGGCTTTATTATATTACAAAAGCTACTCTTTTCATTTTGTATCTAGGGTGGGCATTAAATTAAAAAGTGCAGCTGCTTTCAATTATGCTCCAATGTTCTATAACTAGATCATTTTCATTTTTCATAGCACTGCTCAGTTTCCCTGCCCCCTTTCCTGCTGGCTTCTGCACTCAGAGCATCTAAACATTTGGGAATTATGCAGGGGAGGAAACTAACAGATGTCATTCAGTTGTCACCTCTTTAGCTTTGGTAGTAAAACCAATTCACTTAATGAAAAAATGATGTTCTTTCAACCCAACTGAAAACTTCTGTCCATGGGGAAAATGCATCAAGAAGTTGCCCAAAGGATTAGGATACTGTTAGAGAAGTGCCACAGATAAACCCTTTGTGGTTACAGTCTTCCCTTTTTGTCCTACATTCCTCAGCCTGGGCCTGGGGGTTGCTAGGAAAGGGGGGTATTCTGGGTGAGGTGGAGAAAAGGCAGGTGGTACACCTGCAGGGAAAGCATCCCTGCAAGAAGAGGGATGCCCCAGAGTTCAGTACCAGCAGGAGGCAGGAAGACCTATGCTGGGACAGAGAGCTTTGAACATCAGCAGCTCTGAAGGTGACCTGGCAGGAGCTGAGAGATGTCAATCCTGCCATTGTTAATGCCATGGATGGGCTATGGTGGCCACCAGCACAGACAGGCTGAGGGGTCTGAAGATATCACTACAGAGGCGGGGAGGGGAGCAGCACAGTCTGGGAGTGACTGCAAGAGCTACAGGGTAGCATCTCTTCACAGAAAGCAGGAAACAGGCTTTCCCATCCTCCCTCTGATGAACATGAACTCTATGCTCATTTGACACAGTTTTTTTTTTTTTTTAAGACTCCAACAAATTAAGGAGAGGGAAATGAAAGCAACGTGTAAAAAGCACACTGGTTCATTGGGTGCTCATCCAGGCTACGAAGACCAAGAACTACTGGCAAGGACAAAGGGAGTGTGGGTGCTCCTTAGCCTGATGTTGCTCCTCCTTCACTGTTTCCTCAAATTAGATATTTCTTCTGGTTTTCATGGAATCAGAAAATACCCCAAGTTGAAAGGAACCCATAAGGATCTAGTCCAACTCCCAGCTTCACATAAGACCACCCAAAAATCAGACTATGTCTGAGAGCTTTGTCCACTCAACACAGTAGACTCTCAGTGCTTGTAAGCAGAGAAGAGTCTGCTGTGAGGAAGAAAAAAAGAAAGGAGTGTTTGAATTCTCCTGGCTTTCTGTGTGTGGCTTCAAAGTGCTACTTCTTGGAGATATGCAGATACTAAACTACTAAATTTGTACTGTCTAGTAGAAGACCAAGGAGGAAAAGTGAAGTAAATCTCCTTCACAGGGATTTCTAGTGGTTCAGCACAAACTACAAATCATCCTTCTTTCATACAGGTCATACAAATCAGAAAATATAACACCTTCTGAATTCACCCTGGGTTGTGCCCTCCATGCTTTGGCAGACGTGGCACACTTACTATCTGACAGCAAAATTCAAAGCTGTTTTTCTAGGCTGGAGGAAAATAATTTGGCTCCTGCTAAAGAAAATGGGACATATTTGCTCCCAGAAACGCACATGAGGGAATGAGATGCTTGAGCTTTTAAGGTAGAACTCTGTCTTATACATGGAAACAAATTTAAAAAATGCTGGAAAAGCTTTCATTTTTGTTACTGGATTTTTAAAGAGAGAGCAGACTGCTCCCATGCTAGGTAGCCACATGAACAAACAGGCATGCCTCTGGCAGGTGAAGTGGTTTCCTCTCTTTCTGAAGCTGAAAAATGGAATCTGAAGTACAAAATACCCCTTGTAATTAATCAGTTGGCTTATTCATGCTTCCTAAACTTGAAATTGAGAGCTGTCTGGAAACTTGAAGTATCTTGGAAATAAAATAATGGGCATTAAGCTTATTTTATAGCAAGTCAAGCTTTGGGAGTCTGCCAGCATTTGTCAGGTTTATTGGACCATACCTAATCAAAGCAGGAAAAGGCATGAGCTGAAGTCTTTGACTATCTGAAAGTTCAGAGAGCAATGAGCAAAAGAGACCTCTCCCAAGCTGTGAGATAAATAATAAATGGTCAAAAAAAGATGTGGAGGTCTAAAAATAAAGTCAAACTACACTGTGAACCCTACTAGGAATGGTAAGGATCATTTCACATTTCAGCATCTTTCCTCCTTTTTTTGCAGGGAAAAATTTGTTTCCAGAGCACCCCACTAGGGAGGTTCTTTGTTACTCAACTTCCAGCTCCATGGAAGTGTGATGGATGATTCAGCATGCCAGTGGAGCTGGAAAGCAAATTTGCTCACCTTGGCTGCAAGCCATATGACCCTAAGAAGCATGGCCATCCCCAGGATTAAATACCAATGGATCTGAGTAAGCAACTGCAAACAATGACTGCATTTTTAGGAAGTGAAAAGATATCAGTGGCAGCTCCTTTTTAGAAGGGAAAAAAGTAATCTGAAAAATGTGCTGAGCACTTATATTTGACTCATGCTAATGAACGCTTGAACACAACACACAGACAGCTGTACAGTCAGCCCAGCTGACCTGAGAGGAACCACAGCATAGGAATGCATTTTCAGTCAAGCATGGGATCTTCTGGAGTCTCACAAAGGAAGGAGAGAGATGGGGCCTGAGAGGTGAATCCACTGGCCTCTGCCTCCAAGCTCTTACCTTACTGGGAATGGACACATGCTCACAGTGAAGCCAGAGGCACTTGGATTTCACTAAAGTAATGAACCTAAATCTTCCAGGTCAAATTACATATGACTTTAATGGCAGGGGGAAGGTGACAGCAATATCAGTTCTTCTCAGGCCTCAGATTCCAAAGTCTGGGCTGACAGATGAAAAAAAAAAAAAATCACTGAAATTGCAAAGGAAAGAAAATATTGCATGCAGAGGTACTGCTTTTAAAAGAGGTTGGTAATATGGAACTGTCTTCCTTGCTATGTGCTGAGCTGCAGTTTTGAAGGTATCTTCCTTCAGTCAAGGATCAGGGGGAAGATGCAGATTAGATTCATGAGATAACTGAGATTGAGCAGTGGTGAGAAAAGAAACAAGTCAGAGGCAGCACGCAGAGATGACGGTCTTTTCACAAATCCTCCTTCATGTGAGAACTTCCTCTGTCTAGCAGTCAGGAAGATAATGAAAAAGCAGGGTAATTTCAGATATCATCATACTGGTGAACTCACTGCAATTATATTGAAAATACTGGGAGAGAGAAGAATCTGCTGAGGGAAAATGGCAGGGGTGGAAATCATCCTGAGTAAGGCTTTGGGAACAGGAACTCAAAGTAAAACAGTTCCCATGAAAAAAGGCTTTACCTTTTTACCTCTGGATGCGTAGTGACATATTGACTCTGGCAAATGTATTTGGGAATCAACTCAAATACTAAAAAACACACGTGCTACATTAGCATCTTCCACAGTTCACAAAGGTAAAGTTTTTGATGAATCACTTGTGCTTGCGTGCCAGATAGCCAAGTCCGACATCTACTGTCATAGAAACAGATCCCTTATGTCACTGCTGATTTGTGTGTACGCAGCCTCCATCGCCTGCTGGCCGGGTCTCACTTTGGAGAGAATGGGGTCATTCACATTTCTGTTAGATGCACTCTACTTGCCAGATACAGTTGTCCTCTTTTGTTTGGTGCCATCAAAAAGATGCTTTCAACTAGAGTGACCATTGCAGGTTATTCCCTTATCTCACTAAGGAATAATACATTTACTTAGGCTCCTTCTGCCATTCATCTACTGTGCCTAGTCTCAGAAAATGAATAAAGTTTTAGGCACTCAACATCTCCTTGTCTGTGTGGCACATGACAACAGAAAAAGGATATTTGCAGCTAAGTCTTCATTTGGTCTCAGCCAATAAAGCCAATTCTTAGAGAAAGCAAGAATTTCAGTGTAAGGCAGAAAATGAGCTTGGAAAGAGAAAAACATTTACCTAGGCCTTCCATTATTTCTGTATTATAAAGTCAAGGCCCTATTTTATGTAAAAAAAACATTATTGGTGTCCCAGTTTTATTTGAAATTTCTCAAAAACCTGCTTCTGATTTCCTATAGTACATTTCTTAGGCCACTTCAAGCCCTGAACAGCATAACTGACCACCGAAGTCTGCAGGTAACATGATAAAAAAAAAGATACATCCATAAGATATTCTGTGAATATTTTGTTGCTGCTGTTGTTCTGAAAGGCTTATCAGGTAGTTAATCATTTATTTTAAATGTGTAAATATGAAAGTCCCAGACCTTGGTTTGGTATCAGATTATGCTCTGTTAGTCACGTGCAAATTCCCTTCTTTTCTATCACATTGTAACTGCAGTCTTCAATTTAAAAGGGAATAGCCTCCTACAAATACAGTTTTATCTGACTACTGCAAACACCAGGAATCTTGAATTAATCTTGCCTTCTGTCATACTGCTTCACAGTCCATCCCTGAAGGAGAAGATATTTTTCCCAATAAAAGAAATAAAGAAATACTTTCAAGACACTTGACTAGTTTTATGGCTTACAAAAATAGCACTGCATCTCACAGAGCACAGATACTCAGAGCTCTGCGCAAACTTTCCAGTGACGCTGTTACTGCCACTGAACAGCTACAGGAAATAACTCATTGCTCCTCTTTCAGCCATCAGATAATGCCACTGATTACATTTTTCATTTGTTAATATGGCAGTCCTACCTTAACTTGTGATGCAGATTATAACAGAAAGCATAGCAAAGCCATAACGTCACATCATCTGTGTCTCTCTGGTGCAAAGTTCAAACCAGCTTTCTTTGTTAGCCTCCATTTATTAAGAGGAATCAAAGAATAATAGAATCTTAGAATCTCATCACCCTCCGAGTAAAGAGTTTCTTCCTAACATCTAACCTAAACTTCCCCTCTTCTAGTTTAAAGCCATTCCTACTTGTCATCACACTATCTGTCCATGTAAAAAGTTAGTCTCCTTTCTGCTTATAAGCTCCCTGAAGTATTGGAAGGCTGCAGTGAGGTCTCCCCAGAGGAATGGGTCTGTCATCTTTTGCTAACAGTACCAGATAAATCCTCATTCATAGTGACCAGGAAAAAAAAAAAATCAGAAATTACCTCCACTCTCTTATAAGTGATGTCCAAAGATTGGTAACAAAGGCCAGAGCCTGGACTGATTCCATGTTCATCTTGCAGTAAGTGCTCATCAGCCTGCATAAATGTCTTCTGTACGTGTGGAACACAACAAAACCACATCTGTCCCTTTTCTTTGTATACAACAAGCATGACTGTAGCACATCATAGCCTTTTCCCAGCACTTATATACGGGAGAAATTTACTTGGGCATAAGAACCCAACAAGACTCCAGGAGCTGGGTTAGCTGATTACAGGCAGACATCTGCAGCACAGTTGTCTGTTACTGACCTGCTAACAAGTTCCTTACAAAGAGGACAGAGAGAGAAGAGGGCACATTTAGATGTGTATACTTCTGCCTTATTTTGGATGCCTTTTTAAGGCTGAGCTGAATCACACTTCAGGCTCTAGTGATGAGCAGGAACCTTCCTTGGTCACCTGGCAGCACATGTGACCCCCATTTAGGCAAGTGACTTCCATCCCCATTTTACTCAAGCAGTTACAGTTAGAAGTTCCAAACCAAAACTGAGTAGCATCATAAGTGATACTGGCTCTGCCTGCCTACTTGTAATTAGTCCCTTGAAAGGTTATTTTGGGGCACCCAAAAACAATTTAAATTTGCCTTCTCTGTACTGTTTCAGCCTCCCCTGGCTGTCACAGAGTTCCATCAGCTGCTGCTATTAGAAATGCAGTTTGCATCTCACAACATCAATAAAGGTGAGTCAAGCAGTATAAGGATACCTCTAAAGGCTCATTTCATTGATGTTTGCTGTTATTGAGTACATATATAACTTCCCTACCAGCTGGAGATAGCTGCTGTAATAAGGCCAGTCTCAGTTATATGGAGAGGGATCCTTCCAGACAGAAAGCACAATGCCTCATATCTTTTTCACAAATTGTTTCCTACCTCCAAATTTCAGAGAATTGATTTCTGTTTGCAAGATATTTTTCCGATGGTTCTTCTTTGCTCAGAGGAAGGGAATAGACACATACAGCCCTCTTCCTTTATGAAAAAGAATTGTGACTATGACAACTATACAGCATGCAACAAAACTCATAACTAGTGTCACTAAAGCACAGCCAGCCCCACATTGGCTGGGTTAGTAGTATAGGCAGGTAAGCCAAAAACATAATTATAATCATAAGAATGCCTTCACAAGCCTATCCACTGATCATTTCCAAGAGACTTAAGGGATGATAGGAGGAAGGGTGTCATAGTGTCTCTTCTTTTCAGTTCTGATACTAGCTTTGCTGCTCCTAACCTTTGGGATAGGTATTGTACAATTAACAAACGCACGGTTTGAAGCACAGCATGGTTAGGATAGCATTTTACAGGTTTATAGTTAGAAAGATTATCATGGTGGAAAGAGACAGTCAAAAATGAAATGCTCACCCATATCCTAGGCTCACAGTAGAAAACTCCAAAAGGAGGAATCTCCAGAAAGAAATCCTTTCCCAGAGGCAGTCAGCCCTTAAATGGGGTCCAGGAGAGGTGCAGTCAGGCTCCACCCCTTCCATCACACAGCTGAATTGCCTTCACCTGTGCTCCATGGCTGACTCAGTGCTTGCCTCAGGTGATCAATCAGAGGTTCAGGCCCTGATTCAACATTTCCCATACAGGTATCTATACATAGCACAAGTTTCTCTTCCAGACAAGTTCCACCAGTTAAAGATTTTTTCTCTATACTGCACCAAGAGACATCTGTCTAAATAAAACCTATTTTTCAAAGTATTTTCTTCTTGCCAAAGATGAAGATCCAGAGACAGATTTACAATTCCCTTTTTGTAATTTCTTTCAAATGTTCAAATCCCATGGTTAAAAAAGTACATCTTCTTTAATGCAGTCATGTCTGGCTTCCAACATTTGAACCTGTTAACCAGATTAAGCACTTTAGGTGTCCTATCTTCCCTTTTTCCAGACTACTTGCTATTATTGAACCACTTACAACACATAGGTCAAGACCTCTCAGAATATAGCATTTTCATCCAGCCATTAGGTCTTATATCATCTATGCACTTTTTAATTCTACAGTATATTTTTCAAGGTGCAAGTATCAGAACTTCCTTCAGTATTTTGGTTCCAGTGAAATCACTTGCCTGCTTCTGCTATTTATCTCATGATCATGAAGCTAGGCATTATCTTTGCTTACAGTGCCAGAACATCAGACAGTGGGAGCCTGTACTGCACTGTGGCAACTCTCAGACTCTTCTTGGTGTTGCTACTTATCCAACTCAACAAATACTGCTTGCAAACTATGCTCATGTACCCTGGCCAAAGCTTTATTTGATCAGACTCCATGTATCCAATTACTACTCCACGTAGTTTACTTGTTCTTATCTTTATTTCTATTCTACCAGCATGTGATATTCACAGATTTATTTTACATCAACAATAACATTACATTTTTTTCTAGAACACTGATAAAATTTGTTGGTCAGCACCGTTTCTGGTACATGCCACCATGGGATGCCACTACAAACAGACTCATTCAGAGGAAAATTCACATTAGCAGCAGCTTTGCAATCTGCCATTTAGTACGTTCTAAATTTATCATATCTGAGCTTTATTGACACTAACTGCTCATTTTGCAGCCTTGCCATGCAGTTGCTCTTTTTTTTTTTTTTTTTTTTTTTTAGCTCAGATTGTTCAATGGCAGTGAACAGAACACATTAAACTATGGAAATTTTTTATGTCTGCACAACAGTCTTTATCAAGCAAACATGTAACTCCCAATAAAATTGGGCTTTCCTGATAAGATTGTTTTTTTTTAACAACATCATATTGACTGTCATGAAATAATATTCATACAGTTTACCTCCACTTATATTTTTATTAATTAAATGTTGTCTCAGTTTTGTCATTATTTTGTAAGGGACATATGTCAGGCTAGAAAGGCAATTGCCTATCTATATTAACCCATTTTTCCTTTTTAGCATACCATCATCAGATGATTGAAATAATTGGCTATTTCTCTTGATGCAAAGTAGTCAGATTTCCTATTTGCAAACTGCAGAGTGCCTGACAGCAGCCTACCCCTAAGAGGATAGTGATCCTCCAGGCAGGAGGTTTGGATCCTAATTTCCTACAAGGAGGAAACATTTCTGGGTTGAAACAATTTTTTAGGCTTTTTGCAGCCCCAGACTGCTGTCACTGCATTGAATATACAAAGATCAAGTGACAGAAGTCACTTCTCAAGGTTTCCTTATTTTTGTGTGTGTATGTATATATATGTATAAAGGAACGTAGAGCCTGGAGGCCTGAGCATTAGCCTGTTGTGATTTGGAGTTAGTCTGGTGGCTGCTTGTTTTAGGTGATGACTGAGGTGTTTGTTGGCCATCAAATATGCAGGGCTGCCATGACATCTAGTGTGATCAGAGCAGCTGGTAGTCAGAATCACAGTGTAACTCAGGTGGGAAGCA
>JAOWBP010002978.1:32243357-32266957 GCA_028571105.1 Tragopan temminckii
GCAGCCTGTTCCAGCACCTCACCACTCTCTCTGTAAAGAACTTCCCCCTGACATCCAACCTAAATCTTCCCTCCCTCCACTTAAAACCATTTTCCCTTGTCCTGAAGTTATCTACCCTTTCAAAGAGTTGATTCCTCTCCTGTTTGTAGGCTCCCTTCAGGTACTGAAAGGCTGCAATTAGGTTACCCTGCAGCCTTCAACCTCCTTGGGCAATCTGTTCCAATGCGTCACCACCCTCTAAGTGAAAAACTTCCTCCTCATATCTAACCTAAACCTCCCCTGTCTCAGTTTAAAACCATTCCCCCTTGTCCTATTATTATCTACCCTTGTAAACAGCCGTTACCTCTCCTGTTTATATGCTCCCTTCAAATACTGGAAGGCCACAATGAGGTCACCCTGGATCCTTCTCTTCTTCAAGCTAAACAAGCCCAGTTCCCTCAGCCTTTCCTCATAGGAGAGGTGCTCCAGCCCTCTGATCATCTTAATGGTCCTCCTCTGGACTTGTTCCAAGAGCTCTGCATCTTTTTTTGTACTGGGGGCTCCAGGCCTGGACACAGTTACATCTATTCAGATCTAGTCAGGCACCATGGGCCCAACGTTTTTAAAAGGCTGTGATTTCACTTTCCCTCTTTCCAATGCCCTGTAAGCAAAAGATTGTTAGTTAAATAAATGCAATTGGAAAGGACAGCATTTAGCTTTCTAATTACCTGCTGGCCCCTGTAATTTATTGCCCCTGAAATCTGTCTCCAGGAAGATGTGAGCAATTTAATTATTCTTCAAATAAAGGCAAACTTGATATGCACAGATCTGTAGCTACAGGTGCTGAAAGCGTTCTCAGGCATATTGCATGAGGTGCTTCATTCAGATAATGTCTTGACTGGGGCTTCTTGGTTAGATTCAGCTAGAATTATGCTATATTGCTATGCTCCATATTCATACACACAGAATGTATTCTTCCTTCAGTTTTTAAAAGCAACCTTTTAACTGCAAGTTGCTGCATGGCTGTTTCTCTTGAATATTTATTCACACTATTTTTTCTGATCCTAAGCAGAACACAACAGTCTGTAGCTAGTACAACTTGACAAGAGATACATAAATTACGTTTTCTTTTTGCTTTCTAGATGACTGTGTAACTTTGGGTTTTCTATTGTAGAAGAACAGCACATTATTTTAGTAAGCAAAATTAATGATGTGATGGACTCAGCCCTGCTCTTCTCTAGCAAGAGTTATTCTCCCTAGGACAAGGTAGAATAAATAGGAAAAGCCCACAGCTATGCCCAAGTGAGGCACTGATTGTCTATGGCAAGTCAATCTTCTTTGGGCTTAAATGTGTTTCTTTACAGGAGTGAAAAGCTGAAAATAGAAAGTCTCTGCAGCCCAGCAGAATGAGCTGATGGCTGTTGTGCAACTCATTTAGTGCCTGGAGCTGCCTTCCAGATCCCCTCTCTCCGGCACAGTGAGGAGTTTGGAGGGGAAAGGAATCTAATTCCCACCGTGGCACATAGAGGTGTGGAGCTGTGTGCTCCACATTTGACTGCTTTATATAATATGTTCCTGGGGTGATAATCCTCACACTATGTATGTACGTAAATAGCTATTTGTTTTTAGCACAGCCGCTTTCTCAGAAAACCATTTGGAACCTTTCAAGTCATTTTCTTGCCAGTAATTTTCTTTTGATATAATGATGAATTTCAGTACAAACACAATACAAGCCAAAAAGGGAAATCTCTCCAACATTAGAGTGCTGAATGCCCAGCCTAGGAGACCAACTGCATTAATACCAGCACATCCCTGAAAAGAGCAGCAGCCAGCAATGCACATAGCGTGATAACCACAAACTGCAGACTACCACCCTGTGTGCCCTCTGTACCAACTATTTATACATCGGTGTTATCTCTCCCAAAAGTGCCTGAAGCAGCCTGGCACAAAGATTAGGAACCCACTGTCTTCATTACAAACCTCTATGCCAGATACAGTGTTTGCAAGACATGTTTATCTGTTTGCCTGCAGCAAAATGGTTAATCGATCTGAAAACAGAAAGGCTTCTAAGACTTTCTGCCTGAAGTGTTTACAGTACTTGGGACAATGCTTTGGGAAAACTTCATGTCCACCTGTCCTAACTCAGTCAATTCCACCTTTCACAACTTTTAAGCAGTTCTTTCTTAGGTGCCTTTGTTGTTATTTATTACTGCCGTACCATTCACCACATATTCAGCAACATTTGGCAGGTGACCAGCTGATAGCAGTAAAGACTTCTTCAATTTTTCATGGACAGAAGTAAGTTCTGATGTTGGGGTGCTGCAGATACCCCTTCCTTTGTTGTACATGCTTTCAAAGGCTTTCCAGGGCAAGCATTTGGATGGGACATGGGGAATGAGACTGTGTCATTAGAGCAGCTATGATGGAGCACCCGTTTCCAGCTTGACAGTGGTGTAGCAGGCAGAGACTGAGTCTGTGCAGCCCAGGAAAGGAGTTAGGAGCACGGCTCTTGCTGCTGCATAAGCTTAGCCAAAATATGACACTTTGCTGTAGGATATGCACAGCAAGCTTTGATTACATGCAGATCAGCCACAAGTCACATTAAATGGCGTATGAAATAAAAACTGACCCAAGGTGCAGGTGTCGGGGTCAGGCAGCTGACCCAGCCTCACTGGAGTTCTTTACTTGCATCCTAATGCAATCCTAATTTCTAAAGCCTCCAGTTCCATAATCTCTCCTTTGATGTGGCTCAGTGATCTTTTCAGGTGGTTTATTCCACAGCCTGATCTGCTTTAGCACTGAGAAAAGTTTATACCTGACCTGAATCTCTGCTTCTTTACACAGAACTGATCAGCCTTCATTTTATCCCTCACAGCTCTGGGTAAGAGAAACTATTTTTCTTTCACTTCTTTTCACATTTCAAATGTTTGTACAGCATTACCATCTTCCTCTGGATTTGGAGCTTTTATTGAAGCCTTATGAGAGAAGGGAAGAAAGAGGATGTATCAAGACAGAGGCAGATAGAGATCTCCAGAGTAAATTATAGGAGAATCTGAGCATGTTGCACTATATATAGTATGTGTATATCTATGTTGAGCTAAATTTGTGGAGGAGGATGCTTATGATCATATCCATAAAAATGTACAAACATACACATGCACAAATTAAATCTCTTCGTAAATATTATTCATTAACTAGTTACTTTTTTAATGCTACAAATAACTCCACCCCCTGCAAAAGAAAAAAATGTGAATAGTCTCTAATAGCAGCCAAGCTTCAACTATAGCAAAATCTCTATGAGAGAGCAGCTAGGAAGGATTATTTTTCCCTTCCATGCCTCTTACTGGGTTTTGTAAGCCTTTTTTCCAGGCCAGCTGGATACTGGTACAGATGCCTCAGCAGCCTGATTCTATGTGGCAGGCTTTATCTCAGTACTTTTAACCAAATTTATACATTCTCAGGAACACAAAATATATCTGAATGTGAAAGGGTCAAAGAGCACAGCAGTATGTGTTGGTGCATGAGTAGAAGCCCCATACCCTCCACTCTCCATTAGTCATAAGATCTTTTTACCTCATCTATGTTCTTCTACAGCCTGCAATGCTGGGTCTCTCTGGGGGTACCCTACCAGACTCTCTGCCAGGCACCAGCCACCCAGTGCTCCCACGAGTGTGGAATATATGATGACAGCTCTGGCTGCTGCCCGTGTCCTCAGCACACTCAGCTTGCGCAGACTGCAAGTTCCATGTGGCCAGGCAGAACTCTGAATGGCAGAGCTGAAGCTCTACACCTCTGCTAGGGGCCGACTGCTGATCTGATTGCCTTCCCCCCTCTAGCAGAGCTTGCCGCCCAATCTTCTCAGGTTTTTGCCCAGAAAAAAGAGGACATGATCATACAGTTCTCTGTGTATGAAGAAAGGCTCCATGGATTTGTTTCTGTTAAGACTGAAGCATGTTTCAAACCTTGGAAACTGTTTCAAACACAACAGCCCTCCATTTGATTTAATTTTAAAAGGCGCTGAGATTATTACCAGAAGGCAGTGGCAATGCTGGCTGTGATCAAGAGGGCTGTGCCTAGGAAGAGTAAGAATTACCCTCTGATTAATTTTTACTGAACGGATGCGTGAGAGCAGACAATCTTGGGCAGAAATGCCCCTGGTATGGCTGTGGGACTGATTCAGAAATACTTGCACCAGCTTTGCTCTAATAAGCCTCAATAAACTTAATTTACCCATATCTCCAGCAGGTAGGTACTGTTTCAGTGCTATGGCTCTAGCAAGTTTTCTTTAACCTAAAAAAGCCAAATGAGCAGAGGGAGATTCTGGGCGAAAAGTAATGATTTCCAGCTATTCAGAGCTGCATGCTCTGGGGGAGTCATTTGCCATGTTTGGAGCTGTGGCAGAGTGATAGATGGCATTTCTAAACCATCAGCTCTGAAAGGCAAACAGTGCAGCCTGCCTGCCTGCCTGCTGAAATCTGGCGAGGACTGAATTACACAGGGAAGAAAGGACAACCATATCATTTGCACAGCATGCCATATATTCTCTTGTCTCTCTCCTCTTTCTGCCTCAGCTGTCTTCTCTAGAGAAGTACTGAAATATAATCCTTTCTTCTAAGAACACCGTGAATAATTCTTTTCTGGACAAATTGATAAATTAAACCTGGGGAAAGTGGCTTGTCCTAATGGCACAGTAGCTAGTTGAACAAAGTCCAATTAGCTTTATGGCCCAATAATCTGAAGTGCAATAAAAAAAAATTCATCAAAAGATTCTGATGGAGAAAGACAAAATTTTAAAGCATTCCCTGCACAAGACCATTCACATGCAATACATTTGCTTTTTCTGCCCTGTTCCCTCCCTACATCAAGAAGAAAGCTGTTTTCTCCAAAGTGTCTCTTTGTGAGTGTTTTTTAAATGCTAGTTCTCCATCATGTATGTTTACAGTAATGACTTTAAATTATAAATTTACTCATATTAACTCTTTATTTTAAGAAGAAATACCTGCTTTTCCCAAGATTGATAGATTCTTCTACAGTTCTATCATCTCACTTGCATTTTTCTTTCTGATGTTTGTCCACTGTCAGGACTGAAGGAAGAGTTTGGCCACATTAGAAAATCGTTTCAGTTCTGCTGAGAGCTGCCGAGAAACAAACAAGTTTATATTTGATATGATTTCATATTAACAGAGGATGACCTTATCTGAGGGCAGCCTTAAAATGGAAGTCAGTCTCAGGCTTGAGAGTAAGCAGACAAGTAGTCCTTATGTAAGTAGTAATAAGTGTTTATGACATTGTTCAGATATCTTCATTGTTCTTAGCTGTAGTTGTGCAATATTTTGTTTAATTTCCTTTCTCTACTGTAATCTTAATGTAGTCATAATGGATTTGATTATATGTTGTTGCTATTTCTTGGCTTATTACAAACTGCTGGCAAACAATCCAGAACTCAAATGTGCTCCTGAAAAAATCAGCTGTTTAATAAATCCAAAAACAAACACATTCTTGGTGAAGAATTTGTAAACTGAACAAAGGGACACATCTCCGTGGTGTGCTAAATGAACATACTGTCTATAGTTAGCAGCACAATTGAGAGATAAAGAGCAGTAATAGAGAAGATTAGCAACCTTCTAGTATTGAGAGGGGTGCTGTAAGAAAGAAGGGGATAGACTTTTTAGCAAGGTCAATTGTGATAGGACAAGAGAGAAATGGTTTCAAATTAAAAGAGGAGAAATTTAGATCGGACATAAGGAAGAAGCTTTTTACGATAAGAGCAGTGAGACACCAGAACAGGTTGCTGGTGGAAGACCTCATCCCCAGAGACGCTCAAGGTCAGGCTGGACGGGTCACTGAACAACCTGATCTACCTGTAGGTGACCCCTGTTCATTGTAGAGGAGCAGAACTAGGTAACCTTTAAGGGTCTCTTTCAACTCAGATGATTCTATGATTCTATAAACATAGATGGATGTCTAATTTCTACTCATTTCGTAATTCTTATTAACAACACTATTGGCCCTAACCTACAACAGCAGAAATCCCTACACGTTGCACAGTTTCACAGCCTGTTTTTGCTGTTCTGCTCCCAGGAAGCAATAGCTTCAACAAAAGCCATTGTTGGGTCCTTGGATCCTGCAGCTGGTTCCTACTTCAATATCACACCAAGAAACTGAGAGCCTCCAACTTAGAAGTTGTGGAAAAGAAGGAATCAGATACCAGCCAGGGAGATGCTTATTTGTGAGTCAATGATGTCAACATGGGGATCTGTTGCAGCTTTGTGAAGAACTCCGCTCCTCATTTCCTTTGCATCTTTTCTAAGTATCCATGACAAGGCACCAGTTTGAGGCCAGATACAGTATCGTGTTCGACCCAAACTGAGAGTTTCTTTTGTGTTATTAAAACAAACAAACAAAGACAAACAAAGAAGCATTTAGTTATTAGTTTTGGTGCTGAGACAACTTTGACACGTCCATCACATTCATCTGCTATTTCTTGTCCTATGCAGGGCTTGTAAGCTCTCTGGGCCACAGACGATTTCTCTGTCTGCAGTGTTTCTGATTGCCACAGCAATAAGAGAAGAAAATAGTAATTACAATCTGCTGAGGTTTGTTCGTAATAATAAGTAGATGCTGAATGTTTCCTCAAGTGAACAAAACTACCATGCCTCACTTTCAAAATGCTTTGATTTGAACTAATCACTCATAGAGTCATTTTATGCACATATGAATGATTTCAGCTTGCTTCCCCATGGAGAATATCTTGCAAGCACAGACTGAGGTTTATTTGATGAAACATAAATACGTACTCCTAGTGCTGAACTAGGCCTTCAGAGAGCAAGCGACGGCTGCCCAGTCACAGCTGGGTGACTCTGTGCTGATGAAATTGAGGGGTATTACAGCTACAGCCACTTTTCTAATCTGCTCTCATTCATACTGAGACTGAGCAATGGTCTGAGCTAGGTGACTGCACTCCCCTGAAGCAGAGAGATTGCTGCTAAAAGGGCTAGGATAATAAGTATGAAGAGGGATTTCTTCACCCCTATCTGGCTGACCTATTCAAGGCAAAATCCCTCACCAGAAGACCTCAGCACATAGATTTTACGTGCATTAATGTGTTTTCCAAGCAAATCCCTGCATCCATTTAAGTTTTCCCCAATAATAGTCGTGATTTTAGTTGCTTTGTATGGGCATAATTAGCCCAACTTGTGAATATTAAAAAGTCATCTAACAGCACACAGAACTCCGTGAGGCACTACTGGTCATCAGAACAGTAGACATGCAGAAGGTCAAAAGATCCAGAAGGTTATTTACTAATTAATTTAATTTTGGAATAGAGGTCAGGCATGCAGTTACTCTGCAAGGAAAATTGTCCATACCCCAGGGTCTGAGAACTCCCTGTGCTCCAATAAACCTAGAATATCTTTAACACATAGAAATGGTAAACGTATCATGACCCACTTTACTCTGCAGCACTTGCAGTAACTGGTGCCTTTGTCACCACCAGCTGGTATTTTCTTAACAAAGTTGTCACTGAAATCTGCAGAAGCTGTGTTTGTCCGTTCATGTGGGAGATCTGACCATGAAATTTCAGGCAATACCTCTGCTGCAGAGTGCTTTATTACGTTCCAGTTTTCTTCCAGGTGAAGCTCAGATTTGGTTTTGGCCTGCTGTACCGGTTGTGAGACCAGCTGTTCTTTGTATTGTGAACTTACCTAACTGAAACATCAGAGAACTTGGCTTAATTGGGCTCTAACAGAAAAAACATTGGAGTGGAAGCCAAAGAACCTTCTTTGCTCAGAAAGATGCTGAATGCCCACTCAAAAAGTCTTATCTTCGGAGGTGTGACCACCCAGACAGAGCACCCAGTCCTCTGCATGCATGCACAGTCATGCTCTTCACATGATCACCAGTAGGGGCACACTGGCTGGATTACCCACTTGACTGATCTTTGCCTAGAAGAGACCAGAAAAGTGGAGGGTCCATCAACCTGTGGGAGGTACAGTTCTACTCACTGACTGTCCATGAAAAAATTGAAACTTGTTTCAGTGAAAATGTTACTCCTTCATTGTGTTTTCCTAGAATTACAATCAATAAATTTTATGTGGAGCTCTATGGACATGCTGCAATGCCTATAAAAATGCAGTAAGGCGAAACTGAAGAGCTTCTGTTTCAGAAAAGTTTGTGTAAATCTTGTCTATTCTATTATTTTCAGTAACTGTCATCTCATCAAAACTACAGCTTTACAGACTAAAACATACAGAATTTAAGGAAGCCAGCATATGCTATTTTAGTGACAGTGTATTATCTAAAGTAGGCGTTCTATCTGTTTCAGACCTAATTATTGCATCATCTTTTATGCTTGATATATAAGTGAATTAAATGCTTATGTGAGTGCTTCATACAATGTGAAACACAGCTGTGACATTTTTACAAACAAAACAGTGCTAAATGTTCTGGACACTGAATTTCATTTTTACGCTGTTTACAAAAATATTCCTTTGTAGCAAATATTTTTGCCTCTCCCTTAGTAATACACAATTTTATTCTGCAGAACCATAAAGCACTCACTTAGATTGCAATAAAATGCTGGATATTTTTATCTGACAAAGAAAAGATGGTGAGTTTAGCGATCAAAACAGCCATCTCTATTACAAGCATTCAGATAAGCATTCCTAACCTAGCTGTTGTCAAACAAAGACAGATTAATTGCAGTAATTAAACGAAGGGACAGGGTACAGCATTAGTAGGAGCAACGTATCACATTATTTTTTCCAGATATTTTATACAAGAGAAAAATAGAAAATCACATGACCTCTAGTTAGGCTGTGCACAAGAATTTCTACAAGAATTAACTATTCAGCTGAAACTTATTTACAAGGCATTCACATGTATAGTTTACCATAGCATATCTTTCTTTAAAAACTACCAGCTGGTAAAATCAAGTCAGATTTAGAACATTTTCTTGATTAGATGATAGCCCTCTAAAATATTGCAATTTTTTTTTTTTTTGTCATAGGTTTCAACATTTGTTTGATAAGTTTTAATGAAATGAGTTGATTAGGGTCTAGTCAAACCTCTTGTTAAAAACCACACAATGAATAACCACCATTTTCTTTTCACTTTTTCTCTATGCAGTTGTTTTCTTGTTTTCGGCTTGTGCTTGAGATTTGTTGTTTTTGTTTTGTTTTAGTTATTTGCTTGTTGGTTTTTTTTTTTTTTCTTGTTAGTTTGCTTCAGAGGACACACACTCTGCCTGAAGCCTGTTTTGGTCACATAATGGGCTCAGGTTACGATGTCACTGGTCTCACAGAAGGGCACTGCAAATCAACTGTATTGCATTTACAAAACTCATCCAAAACCCAATATGTTAATTGTATCCTCAGAATAGAAAATAAAGAACAGCTCGATGTCCCCAAAAACACACTCTGCAAGGATGGAGGGCTAGAATAAAAATTCTGCTCATATTTAGGACATCACTAGTCCTTGGCTAATGTAGTATGTATGGTCTTAGCATAGCTCCTATGCATCTCCAAACATCCTGATCTTCCAGGACAACTCTTCCCATCCCCCTTGTCCCCAAATAGCTGATTTCAAGAGCAACCGCTTCCTAGCAAGACATAGACAGAGATTATTTCAATTTAAAAAAAAAAGAAAAGTATAATTCCTCTTATCTCCACTTCAATGTGGCATAAACACACACTGCTTTGACAGCATTGACACAGCTAAGGCTTTGTCATTAGTCAATAGATGAGAAATACACAGGTTAAGAAATCAATAGGCAGCTTTGCAGGCAGAAAGGAAGCAGAAGATAAAGAGTTGTGTTCTATAGGGTAAGTAAGTATGTATTTTCCTCATTTAAGCTTATAACTAGAGAGTCAACCTGATGCTGGGAAGAAAACTCTAAGCATAACTAAGGAAGGAAGAATGTATCCTTTGCAAATAATTTCCCATGAATAGTTGCCTTCTCTGACATCTTTTGATTGAGCTATTTCTAGAGCTAACCCTTTGCTTGTAAATACTGATGCTAATCTTGTTTCAGAAATGTTTCATCTTGGCAAGACATTAATAAACACTGTACCAGAAAATGCCTGGAGCCCAGCCATGTGTAAATCTGTTTTTTAATAGATGGATCAACCGCGGAGGTAGGTAAAGACCAGGAGACAAATTCTCAGATGCCTTGGTGGCTCTTCAGACACATTTTGATCCAGTAAAGCCCTGATTTGGTTTTCCATAAACACCTGTACAAGATAGATTAGCTTATGTTAGTGCTCCTAGAAAACAAATCCCAGTTTGTAGGCTGAAGTTTACTTGATGAGAAAAGAAAATTTGATTTGGTGGAGAGAGCAGGCATTCTGTAATGGTGCCATCATCCAGTAGGACAGTACAAGTAAAGCAATGGGATACCTCTTCACAATCCTGGGCTACAAATTCTCAAGCTATTATAGAAGCATCCATTGCAAACTATTCACTGAATGCTTACAGAAAGGGAATCAGTTGTATAGACCAAAAGTGATTTGTGATTACAAGCTCTAAACCTCCTTAAATGGGTCTGATTATCAGGAATTTAAGAGTATTTAAGAGCATCTCATTCTTCAGATGCTTTTGAAAACCATATCATATGCTACAGTCTGCTAAATAAGGAGCAACTTTAATAAATTCATTAATATTAGTTGTGGTGTTGTTAAGATAAAAATTGGCAGCCTGTGTTAAACAACCGGAGAGATCCCCAGAGCTCTGGAAAGTTTTGTAGAAATGCAAAGCGTGATGTACAAAAGAGTCAAACTCAAGTATAAATGGCTTCCAATCTGAATAATGCATTAAGAGGACAGAAAGAAATACAATTTTTGTTATTCAGAGTATAGTCATCAATGAATTTTCACCACATATCTGGGAGTAAAGGTTTTCTAACCCTTTATGTCAGGTGAAGGGTATTAATAGCAACAAGTGTCACTGGAGGGAAGTGGCAAACGGGTCTTTGGTACAGCCTGTTGATAAGAGTGATTCCTGTCCAACTGAAGAGTGAGCCTCAGCTAACAAACAAATTGCTTTTGTTTGATCTTGCTACTGCAGCCATGTAGGGAAAGGTGCCAAGCAGGATTTTGAAGTAGCCTTTTAATAGCAGATAGCTAACATGAGAGGTTGCTCTGAGTGGAAACAGCACACACTGAGGAAGACATATTGCCTGATGCAGGAAAGCTTACCCTTTTCTAATTAGAGATTATGCATGTGGCATTCATAATTGAATGAAGATATTAGATATTTTTTTTTTGTCTCAGGCAAATGAACTGTGGCCTGATCATTTGTATGTGGCATCATACAGCCTGTGTTAACAAAAATATATATTTTTGAATTGCACAGAGATGATAAAGACAATCTGACAGGGATGATTCACCTCCTTTTTTCCATAACTATCCACTAGACTCTTCCAACTGTCAGAATGATTATAGCAATATATTTAGAGGGAAATTATACAAAATACAGGTAGTAAAATCATGCTTCTGCTCCATTCTGATAACAAGAGAAATATATTGTAGGATAAAAGTCAACAACTCATTACAGAAGTCACCATCTAGTGGTATGTAAGAACATGTACTGCTGCTATGCAAGTTTAGAGGTTAAATAAACCTGTGGGTTTGGGGGCTCAATGTCTTCAGTTCTGTTCAGAATGAACTTGTAAACTTAAATCTTGCCTCTCAGTGAATACGGTATATAATATTAGAATATATAATATTTTCTTCATTTTATATGTATGTATTAATATGTTAGTACAGATATGTCAAGAAAATTTATTGTTACTTTATGCAAAATTTAGTTCAATTGAAGCCTTAATTCATATATTTAAAATGATGGAATACAACAGCCAAACAAACAGCTGTATTTGTAGGCTACCTTTTTGCCTTCTTGTCCTCTCAAATGGATTTATGTACATTGCAGCTCTTTAAGTACATCTATAGCTACACATATTTCTGTAACTGATGCTCCACGGCATACCATTGTCTATACCAAGTTGTCTATTTCTGACTAACTAGCTGAGTTGTGGGGATAAACTTGTGGTTAACTAGTGCTACTCTGTAACTGCTGGAACAAGTGACATTTCCCCCAGTCCTGCTATCCATTCAGAGGCAAAGCTATTAGGACTGACAAAGAGAAGCTCATTCTTGCTCATTATATTCAGAGCCCTTACAGATGAGGCAATTTTTCACTTCTCAGTTGCGATAAAAACTGAGGACAAATACAGCATTATACTCTATTCAGCTATATCTAAAAACGTTCTGAATTTATTTATCCCTAAAGAAAATCTCTCTGCAAGCCAGAACTTTTCCCCCCATGTCTACCTTTCCTATCTGCATTTATATTTAGCACCATCACTCAGGGCCAAACCTTTGAGACCTTATTTGACTTTTATCCAATCTCACTTCCTATATTAGTCACCATATGAGATTTGTCTCACTAAGAACTAAATTAAAACTTCACGCAGAGGATGTGCACTAGAACTTCCTGATGAACAAAAATTACATGGCAAACAAGATTATAACGATAGATTGCAAAGGTGTATGACAGTAAGCTAAGGTATTTCTGCTCTTAGGCTTCCAAAGCATCAGGGGATACAGGGATAGATACATTGTGTGCAATTGGAGGTGGAGAAATGATGTAGGCATGATGAGTGGAAGGCTGGTCTGCAAATAAACCACTGCGATTAACACTTAGTCACATGGAGCTTTTGTTGCTGGGACTGCCATGGAAAGAATAGAATCATCTGTCACACAAGCTAATACAATGTGCTAATCAAGGCTGACTTACCCTCTTCACTGCTTCACGATGCTTTAACTACCATCTACTTTCGGGAGGCATTCCTTATGGAGGCCTCTGCCAAGGCATTGTGATGAAAGATCTTGCCACAGGTGAGTGCTGCGGTGACAGAAACAGACATCACTGAAGCCAGGAGCACTAAAGAATGAAATTATCTAATAAAACAGCTTGCAAACTTTGGGGATGAATCTCTGAAAATTTAGTCAGCACAACAGACTAAACTTTCACCAGCCTCCTGCCTTTTCCTGCTTCCTTGTACTGAAGTCTGGGTGAGATAACTATCATTAGATTTTGCTCATGCAGGGGCAGCTTAGGCACAGTACCTGCCCACCTTGTTTATATTATTCAAGATGGAAATGAAATATTTTACCCTAAATTCCTCAATTCAGCTACTGCATTTTTGTTCACATCTATCTTTGGTGAGGAGCAGCCATTTGGCCCATTACTGCAGTTCAGCACAGGTGAGCTCACTTCCTAGGACATATTTGCCTGCTTCCATCTTTAAAGTCTGTCTCTGTGGTCCTCTGTGGAGTCTAGGAAGGGCAAGAAAGAAAAATGTCTCAGATTCAGATATCCTAAGAGCTCTGATGCCAATGAGAAGAACACAGTCATACTATCCCAGATTCTGTATTACCCTTAAAATTCAATTTAATCCTCTCCTGGATACATTCACTGGGTTAACGTATTCTTTTATTTTCTATAGGCAACCTTACAAGTAGCCAAAGATACCTCTTGCTTGACCTCTCCTCAGCAACGCTCTAACAAAATAGATTTTTGCAGATGGAGTTTTGAAGGTAGAGTACTTAAAGATGGGAATCTGCAGCACAAGCATAGAAAATATAAAACCCACAACACTTTAAAAGAAAAGTGCTGACATACTCCAAAATAACAAAGTGGATTCAGGGTGACCGAGGCTCCAACGGCACTACTGTATAACATGGGAACCACAGACAACAGGAATAAGCAGTGAGAACTGTAGATGGTACAAATTAGCTCTGCTGTGTTGAGGTCAGGAGCATTGTGCTGATTTACACCAACAGGGACTAAGGACTGCAACTAGGAAGGAATGTGTAACAGCTCTGTGATTCTCCTTTCTCTGTAGAATGATGCTTCCATTACAAAATCATAGAGATTGGAAAGAACCTCTGGATATCAGCAAGTCCAACCCCATGCTAAAGAAGGTTCCCTACAGTAGGTTACAAGGAAAATGATTAGTAGGGATTTCAGTGTCTCCAAAGAGACTTCACAACCTCTCTGGGCAGCCTGTTGCAGTGCTCTGTCACCCTCACAAGTAAAGTTGTTGTTTGTTGTTTTTTTTTAATGTATGTATGGAACTTTCTATATTCCAGTTTGTGCCCACTACCCCTTGTTCTGTCACTGGGCACTGCTGAAAGAGTTTGGCCCCATCCACTTGACTCTTGCCCCTTAAATATTTATGGTCATAGGTATGATCCCCTCTCATCCTTCTCTTCTCCAGACTGAACAGCCCAAGGTCGCCCAGCCTTTCTTCATTAGAGATGCTTCAGGCCCTCACCATCTCTGTGGCCCTCCACTGGACTCTCTCTAGAAGTTCCCTGTCTTCCTTGAACTGAGGAGTCCAGAACTGGATATGCTATGCCAGATGTGACCTTGAGGCAGAGTAGAAGGGGAAGAGAACCTCCCTCAACCTACTGGCCACTCTTCAATGCATCCCAGGATGCCACTGACCTTCTTAGTCACATGGGCACACTGCTGCCCCGTGACCAACCTGTTGTCCACCAGGAC
This sequence comes from Tragopan temminckii, assembly GCA_028571105.1. Classification (NCBI taxonomy): domain Eukaryota; kingdom Metazoa; phylum Chordata; class Aves; order Galliformes; family Phasianidae; genus Tragopan; species Tragopan temminckii. The sequence goes on from JAOWBP010002978.1 coordinate 32,257,902, forward strand.
ACCCAGGTCATTCTTGACAGAGTTCTTTTCCAGCAGATCAAGCCGTAACCTATACTGATGCATGCAGTTATTTCTCCCTAGGTGTAGGAATCTACACTTGCTTTTGTTGAACCTCATCAGATTGCTTTTTGCCCAACTCTCCAGCCTGTCCATGTCTTACTGAGTGGCAGCACAGCCTTCTGGTGTGTCAACCACTTCTCCCAGCTTTGTACCATCAACAAATTTGCTGATGGTGCATTCTGTCCCCTCATCCAAGTCACTGATGAAGATGTTGAACAAAACTAGATTCAGTACTGTCCCCTGGGGAACACTGCTAGGTACAGGCTTCCAACTAGGCACTGCATCACTGATCACAACACTCTGTATTCTGTCAGTCAGCTAATTCTCAATCCACCTCACTGTCCACTCATCTAGCCCATACTTCCCAGCTTACCTACAAAGATATTATGAGAGACAGTATTAAATGCCTCATTCATCCACTCATTCATTGAATCCAATCATTCATTATTCATCCTGAGGCACAGGTTAATAAGTTCCAGTCGTTCTCTCACATACAGAGCAACTCCACCACCTTGCCTTGCTAACTTGTCTTTCCTGACAAGTACATAGCCATTCATTTCAGTCATATGAGCTGTTCCACTATGCCTCTGTGGTTGCAATGAGATCATGGCCCTACGACCACACACAGATCTCTAGCTGTTCCTATTTATTCCCCTTTCTGTGTGCACTGGTATAGAGGTAATTCATAGAAGAAAAGGGAGCAGAAGATGCAGGTTTCCCTGGAGGGATGCAAGAGGATCCTGCATAGCTATACACATCCTTGGGGTGACTACCCTTCTGCTTCATGCCATGGAAGGCTGCTAAGGAGCAATTGTCACCCTTCTGCTTGGCCTGGCTTACTTTCCTGACTCTCCTCCGGTTTGTCAATGACTGCTCTATGGTGAGAACACGAAAAAGTTGTCAGGTCTATTAACCTTAACAAATGTAAATACAAACTCAAAATGTGGAAAAATGCTCTCATCTGAAATGAATTTCATTCTATCAGACTGCTGAGTTAAACAGTCACTTATGCAGCAGAAACAGAAACAGCAACCACTGGGAAATAAAATTGTTCATCTCATTCTTTTCAGGTTGTCCTTCCTGTCTATTTCTTGGTTTGGTTGGCACCTCACATAGACAGTTGCATTGAGTTTTCCTCCATAGTGTGATTTGTCACAAATAGTTTACTTTCTTCTCCACTCAAGACTGTTCACAATTTTTCAATGTATACAGGTTGATCTGAAAGTAATGCCTCCTATTTATTTCCGTGGAAAATACAGCAGATACAAAGAGCACAATAACACTATTTGATAGAGAAAATTCTCAGCTACAAAATGCTGTTTTTAAGCATAGTTGCCACTAATAGCTATGCATTTTTGCCAGTAATGAGCAAGAGCCTGCATGCCACGCTCATAAAAGTCTGCATGGCCATCCAGAATGTGAGTTGTCTTTCATGTCACTGTCACTACTGTTGAAATGCACCACTCAAAGCCTCACTGTGCTCACATCCACTGTTTGGTCTCCATAAACATTCAGCAAACATCAATGAATGTTAATGTGTGTCATTTCTTCTGCATGGAGTAATTCAGTGACACACCTTTGCTTCATCCACACTTCCATGTAAGATGTCATTTTGTCTGACTGCACCACTGCTGCCATCTGTTGTGCAGCAATGAAATGTAATGGAATATTGGTGGAAAGTTTCAACCTCTATTGCCATACCACCACCATCTGCCTCTGACATTGTGGGCCAACATAATAAAATAGGAGGCATTACTTTCAGAGCAGCCCTTGTATCTGCAAACAAATCTTACCCGCTGCTTTGTTCTCAAAGCAGGTAGGAGTAGCCCATATGCTCAGTTCCTGTCGTACCTGACTGGAGCCAGGAGCCACATCCCCTTTTTTCTCTTCCCAAAGAAACAGCATGTTCCCTGTCCTCTGCCCCACAGTGAAAGAAGAGTCCTTTTGCTTGTTTCAGGTAATCTTAAGATATGTGGAACTGCATGGTATTAGACTGAGATCAATACTGAGAGTTTGGAGTGTGTCTTAATTTGAGATGGAGTCCATACATTTTACCTTACCTATGAACATATCCACAGTAAAAAACTAGAAATTAGAAAGAGGCTTGCCCCACATTTCCTTTAGGGCCATGGATGGATACAGAATGTCCTGAGGGATGAACCGTGCTATGGTTGGGATGCCAGGAGCTGTGGGAAGTGGCCTGTTTCTCCCTGTGATAATGCTGTTCCTAAAGAGCGACCAGAATGGAGCATTACCCTATAAGGGGTGGGGCTAAACTGGACTAGGGAATTCACGTGATAGATTTGCATTTGCTGCCAGCGTACACACACTTGCAAGAAACTCTGGATACAAACCCACCAAGATTCAGTCTGTACTTTGGACTGGACAGAACTTGCAAAGTAGTTCTGCAACCCTTCTGCAGCATAAGGAAGACAGAATCCAGTGTTCAGCTACTGCTGTCAGATTTGGTTGACTGAAATTAAAAGCTGGATGCTGCAATATTTAAGAAGTTAGAGGTTGGGCTGTGCTTGGTATCCACAAGGCTGTGTTACATGCTGAATGGGGCTCAGGCAGGTGGGCTGCAGAAGTCGAAGGTGTCACTTCCCGGACTGTGCATCTTGCTACTCTGCCTACATCTCTGAGTAAGCCCACAAAATGGGATTTTGAAAGCAACAGGAGAGTTGCCTTTATACTCAAGAATATTCGTGAATCATTTCTCTGCTATATTGGCACAACCTTGCTCAACGAGACGGGAAAAAGCAGGACTTATACTTAACAGAATAACTTTAAATGTATAAAAGATACATGCACGTTAGGTTCCTCTAGTTCCATTTGCATTTGGATGTAAAAAGCTATTTGTTTTTACTGTTCTTCTCTTCCATTAAAAAGCCATTTAAACTTCTATGGAGATTTGCTTTCATTTTTCAGCTCTCTTCTGTTTGTTGGTTTCCAAGTCAGAGGTAAAATGGATAGCCTTTCATTTTACTTAGCACAAAATGAATTACAAGAAAGTGGAACCTCTAGGAATAAAAAGCCTTCAGACTGTATGTTCATGTAAGTGTAAAATGTACTGCAAGCCAGAGTGCTTCTCCAATTTTGCTACATATTTGTAATAATAAAAGAATGGACTCCAAGGAGAAGTGAGCCATGAGCTGTGTGATTTGAACTGTTACATTAACATACAATGAAAAGGCACAGAGGTTCAAGGCAGTTAATAGGAAAAAAATGCAGAATGCAGAAATGCATTAAAAGGAAATAAATGAAAGATTGGATGGCATACTTGATAAATGCACATCTAGACTTCCATTTGAAAACCAATAGAAGCACACAGTTGCAACGATAGGAGGGAATGGAAGATGGGAGTAAATGAGCAGACAAAAAAAATGAAGGAAGAATTGTATACATCGTAACACACAATTATTGGTGCCTGGATAAAATACGGTGTAGGGATGAATGGAAACTGGTACAAGATGGTAATTTACAACACAGAGACAGACAGAACATTCTGTTGGTGTTTGGTAGGAGGGAAAACTAATGCCTGAGTCATTCAGAATGCACTGACAGTCTGTAATACCCACATCTGTCACACTGCACTCTGCTGCAATCACATTCTCCTTGATGGGAATGGAGAAGATTATGTACATCCCCAGGGAAGGATGTACTCATATGAATCCACAGGCAACATTCAAAGAGCAGTCCACTAAGAACTTGCCTAATTCAAGATGCAATAGAACATACATTGCCAGTGAACCACATCCCATAAATAACAATGCTAAAAACAGAGAGGCAGACTCATTTCTGAGCAGGCCTTCAATAATCACCTTAAAGCTAGAGAGCTGTAAACTGGAGGAAAATGCCTGACAAATGCTAATTTCTTCTTCCTGAGATGGCTCCAGCTAACCAAGTCTTAAGGAGATTGACTGCGAGGCTTTCTTTGGGAGTTTACTCAAAACTCGGTCATATTTTGGACACAACCCAAACTGATAAGACAGGATTTTGAGGCCTCTGCCTGCCTAGGCTTACCAGAAAGAGAATAAGTTTCCAGAAAATGAGCTGGTCAAAGATTTGAACCTTTAACATTTCACAGAGGCAAAGAGTTCCCAATTCCAATCTTAGGGAATTAGGGGTCTTTGCTTTTATTATGAACGGTTCACAAAACTATCACCCTATCTTTCCTTTGTATGACAGCCTGGTTGCACAGATAGCTCACAGGGCATGCTTGGAGATAGAATAGGATAAAATTCTTTAGAAGGAAGTCCTGCTTACTGAATAACTAGAAGGAAAAAAAAAAATCTCTAACTTCTATTTAAAAATATCTCACAGAAAGTGCCCATCCACTAAGGGACACAAAATAAATTTTCAAGACTGAAACATGATGAATTTTCAGACACAGAATTCAAATTCTGGGATATTTGAGTGAATATTTCCTGCTACTCACTTTTCTTTGGGGCAAACTGTATTGAAAACAAGCTACGGTACTATCAATTTAAACTCAGTGCTAAACAATTATATTCTAGGCTGACTATGCTGACTATACAGCTCAGGTGTTGGAAAAAAAAGGCGTGGAGAATCAATAGGATTTTGTATAATTACAAATCTGTAACAGTTTGGAGTAGCCTATGTTCTTCCACTGATTGCTTCATTGTAATGGTAATGCCAAGGAAATGACAATGATCTGAGCCCTTGCAAGATACTAATAATGATGACTCCTGTTTAGTAAAAAAAAAAAAAAAAAAAAGGATTAAGACCACAAGATTTTACCAGTGAAAGCAAAATGGCAAATTAGAAAGGTTCTATTAAAAAGAAAAAGACTAAAATTAGAAACAGATGTTATTTTTGGATTAACACCCTTGCACAGATTTTGGAGCTTTGTGATTCAGTCACTGAAGTCTTGCTCCCTCTCTCCTATTTATTTTGTAGTGCCATTCTGGAGTACCAGATCCAGATGTGGAATCCTTGATACAGGAGAGACATGGACCTGTTGAAGGGGCCACAAAAATGATCCAAGGAATGGAATGCTTCCCCTATGGGTACAGGCTGAGAGAGCTGGGACTGTTCAGCCTGGAGAAGAGAAGGCTCGGAGGAGACCTGAGAGTGGCCTTTCAGTATCCAAAAGAAGGTGTAAGTAAGTAAGGAGACAGACTCTTTAGCAGGATCTGTTGTGGCAGGACAAAAGGAAATGGTTTCAAACTAAAAGAGGGAAGATATAGGTTGGGCATAAGGAAGTTCTTTACAACATGAGGCACTGGCATCGGTTGCTCAGAGATGTGGTGGATGCCCCATGCCTGGAGACATTCAAGGTGAGTCTGGATGGGGCTCTGAGCAACCTGGTCTAGCTGCAGGTGTCCCTGTTCACTGCTAGATGACCCTTAAGTGTCCTTTCCAATTCTATGATGCTATAGTTCCTTGGCCAAAAAAAAAAAAAAAAAAAAGTCCTAGATCTGCATCTATGTGGTAGTCGTGTTTTCCATTTTCAAGGAGACAACCAGACATTGGCACATCCGCTGTTCCACCCTTGCTGCCTACCTGTGAGGGCTGAAAACCTCCCCACGTTAGAAGCTTTGCCAAGATCCCTTTACAAACCAGACAGGGGAACTGTGAATGTGGTCAGGGCTGCACATCAGTAATTTCCCCCTAGATGAAAATGTTATTACCAGCTCTGCAGGATATGGTTATTTCATGAGTTGAACCCCTATGTTGAGGTACATATCTTTCCCTGTGGTAAAGTAGCAAGCTCTTTCCTATACAGCAGGTGAAAATATAGCATGCCCGTCAGAGAATTACACCTAAAAACTTTGTGAATTGTCAGGGAAAGCAGGTGTACACAAGTAGGCACCTGTTACGTATGTCTTCTGTGCTCTAGCTGTACAAATGACACCGAGACATTTTACACCACAGTTTACAATCTTTATTTCATATCCCCAGCCTCCCATTTAGAAGGGGTTCTTTGTTGTTAGATAGTACTCCAGCTGCTTTCATACAGCAGCTCTGTGGATTTATTCTGTTTTATGCATGTTGCATCAGAATAATTACACACTTAGGCTAGTAGAGGATCTTGTGTGTAAAGCATCATAGAGAAACTCATACATCCTTCTGGCACTCTCTAATTATAGTCTATTGGTCTGTAAGGTATTTATTTACATTCCATAGCCAATTTGTTTCATGTATAGCTGTACAGGATCTTTACTCCTCTCAGGCTTCAGTTTATGCTGTGGTCCTTATTTTTTCTCTTCCCTCTTATTTTGCAAAATAAAGCTATTGCATCTCTATTTTGTGCCTTACCCTTAAGAAGTGCAGCAGGATCTTCAGCTCATCAGTTACTGCCCTTCAAACTGTCCTTTGAGTAACTTGCAACTGGCAAAACAAAATCTTCAGAGAACATGCCCACTCTGGAAGACACTGAAAGATGGAGAATCCATCACTTCTCCTGATAGCTTGTTTCAATCACTCATACCAGAACAATGTGTGCCTTGATTTTAGTTCTAATTTCCTGCTCTTAAGCTTCATGGTTCTTTCCCTGCCCTTGCTTGCTTGATTAGATAGATGACTCACTCCCAGTATTTTCTGCCCTGAGTGTGAGTACAATATAACTAAGGAGCTTCTTTATCAAGGATTCCTTACCTAGCAGCAAGTGTACGCTCAAACTTTATACAGTGCCACAAAAGATGCTGCTTCTTGGAGTGAAACAAGTCAAACCATCCCTAACCATTTTCATGTGTACAATTGAGCATGTTTGTAGCTAACAAAATCAGTAGGTTGTTCCCTAGCTAACCATCCCTCTGACTGTTTATTGGAGCTTCACTGACCTCTCACTGTGTGCTGCTACCTGAAACAATGTGTTGGTACTGCATTTCTCTATGAGTTTAAACTGAAACATGTCTATACTTGATAATGTAAATGTATTCTCAATTCCAGACACTATCAAACATGTCCAATCCACTGCTAACCATGCTGGTGCATGACCCTTTTTTAAAATAAAATCTTAAATAGACAGTTACATCCTACAATATTTACATTGAGTGACGTGTTCACTGTGATGCGTTACTCAAAAATCATGTTCCATAAATTTTAATCTTTCACATTAGTCATGTAAGTATTTCAGCAGTGGCTAGTGAGAATAATCAGGCTTTCCCTGGAACCACATTCATGATCCTTTTAGATTTCCCTTTAAGGCCATCAGATAGTTACAGTTTCTGAGCAATACTCTTCTACCCATCAAAGCCCAGTGGCGTAGGAGTCTGCAAGGCCAGGCCAATGCTGGTTACTTACTCCATCACTAGAGACACTAGTCTACGTCTACTGAAACCTCTCTAAAATCGGCCCTCAGCCTGAGCTGCAGGCAGGTCTGGCTCCAAGAACTGTCCTTCCTGCAGGGAATTATCTCAGATATTTATTTTAGCCACCTTCATTTCATCAATCCTTTTTGTGGAGCAAATCACTACCCACAGTGGCGTCTAGAAGATGGAGAGGGCAGAGAACTGAAAGCAAGAATGTGGGAATCACAGGGGGTGCCTTTAAAGAAAATCATAAATCTGTTATTCTAAAACACACACAGTTGTCTACACAAAGTGCTTGAATTGATCAGCTCTACCATGATTCCTTTTTAACATCAGAAAGGCTCAAATGCAAAAACAATACAAGTGTTCTTCTAAAAAGACAAGAGGTTTCATTCCTGATTATAACGTTGAAAGCAAAAGTGTATAAACAAAGGCAGCACAAAGTCATCCTGTGTAGCATGTAGCATTGGAGCCCTTCTTACCTGCTACTTGGACTCTGTCAGTGATATTACACTGACTTCCTGAATTGTGAGTTTTTAGATTTAAATACTAGTTTAGAGACATATAAAGTTAGATCTAGTCTTAAAGACAATTATCTGAAAAATAAAGGCAAAACAGAATGTTTATCAGAAAAAGTGGTATTTTTTAATTGCATGTCATGTAGTTTCCTTCAACTGCATATTTCTATCAATCCTAACCTCAACAATTTCATTGTCATAAAATTAAAATTGTAAATTGAAATTGTAGTTCCAATTTTGATTCTCTTCTTTTTAAATCAGTTCATTGAAATCTTTACATGTGTAACTGATAGTATCTTTCATTTGAAGCATTGCCCTAAGAGAATCAACATTCAGTACTTCTCTCTAAAGTGCCCAAGTTTGTTCACAAAAGGAAAATGGTTTTTTTTCCCCTAAAGTGCTATATTTGATGTTTTGATTGCAAAAATAAATAAATAGATAGATAAATAAAATTAGCTAATCGGAGAGAACTGTGACTGGAACACAAGACCTTAGTCTATTCCAAAATACAGGTATGCATACAAAGAATGGAGTTGCTCACAAATTGTTCTGTATGTATCTAGATTTTCGTTAAGCTCCAGTCCTTCAGAAATTCTTTGTATTTTCTGAACACTATTTTCAGGAAAAAGTTGCTGAATTTCATCAATATAAGTATTGCAAGCTTTCATTATTCTAATTTTAATACATTGTAGAAGTTATCGTAAAAGGAGAGTAAGAGAATAAAGTATTCATTTATTGAAAATGTCTTTTCATTACCCCTATCTCAAGCAAATAAGTAACTGCAGCATAAAATACTGAAAAGCTTCAAATATAAGATAAACATTTTCAGACTCATTGATTTGCAGGTTTTAGAGATAACCACCTTGCCAAGATGTTCCTGAACATTTTCATGCCTTTAAGATTGACAAAATGAAAACTACATTGTAATTCAAAAAAGCATTCAGAAAAAAGTAGAAAAAGAATTGAAATTTAAATTTTCTTTGCACACATTCAACACTACCATGAGTCAAAAGTTTCTGCCCTTTCTGTATTATGCAGTGTGCAGACAAGAAGATTAATTGGATTTCTCATATTAAAATAATATGTGGATGTGCACTGGTGGGAGATGTGGAGGTTGGGAGCTGTCTTGAACAGAGTGACCACAAAACGGTTGAGTTCTCAACTCTTGGTGAAGTCAGGAAGTGGGGGGGGGGAGGGGGAA
>JAOWBP010002978.1:32273728-32285706 GCA_028571105.1 Tragopan temminckii
AACAAACTCAATTTTGGTTCTTTTGTTGGTGTTCATGGTTTTCTTTTTTATTTTTTTTAATTCACAGACTTTTTTTTCCTGTATCTGTTAAAGAAAATCTACCAATATTCTTCTTCGCAAAAATTACAGTAAAAAAAACATTCTGGTTGGGAAAGAAGGCAACCTACAAGAAAACCATTTGTAATTGATCAGCTCTTGCCCATGTCCTTCACTTCTTGTCACATAGTGACAAACTCAAACGGATTTCTTGTTTTTAGAAGGACAACATACAGTACTCACAAGACCCCTTCCAATCCTATGTTCCCATACAAAACAGAAGCACAATGTAGGAGGCAGTGAAAAGCCCACATAAATTCCAGTGGCCAACAAAAATTCCAATAACCCAGATAAGAGTAGAACTAGAGATTAACTTGTAGGAAGGTCTTCAAATCTGACCTACTGCTAAATGGTTCAGGTTGCCTAGATACTTGCCTAGTTGAATCTTTAATGCATCCGAAGACATTTCTGCATCTGCAGAAACATTTTCTTCTCACTATTTGAAACTATTTATGTACAATATGTTCATTTACCCTACCTCCCACAGGAACTTCTGGGAGTGTCACTGGACCCAGGAAGCTGAAGACAAAAGGTCATGGGTATGTGCAGATAGAGCACTGTAAATTTTCACATCTACATCACACATATTAATTCCATCATTCTTATCACAATCATAGTTTAAACTAAAGCTTAGCACTTGTGCTTCATTCATGGGTTTAACCAGGCCTATCGCTTCCAGAGGTTATTGCTGCACTGAATGTAATATCAGCACACTGATCGTTATGGGGTATGAAGAATTTTTCTCACTTCAGCACTTCCATGCATTCAGCCATGTGATGCTGTCACACTTATGAAGCATGATTCTATTTATACGTTCAAGTACCTGTCATAACAGTCTCAGCATCAAATAGCTGCTCTGCTGGTGTGAGCAGATTGCTGCTAATGGGAAACGTTACATAGCTCTTGTGAATAGAAATGGCCAAATCTCATGCTAAGCGCTATTGCTACTTACTGTAGGAGTAAATTGAGAAAAATTTCTCATGTCTAAAAAATTGCCCCTACAGAAGTGTGTGTTTTTAGCACAAGGTGATGCCACCATGGAATTACCTTGCTACATGCGCTGCAGCGACTCATTTTAGAGCCAGCTTTAGGAACTGGTGTGTATCTCAGACAAACAGCTACATCATAGTTTTATCCTTGGAGTTTGATCTAACCTAACAATTCTGACAAGGCACCAGAATCGTTTTTTGATTTACCCTCAAGACATATAGCATTTACTATATTAATAAGACAAATGAAATACAAGACTACTAAACTACATGAGTTGATCTAGAAAACAAGCATCCTATATTTAATTTGCACATGTAAACCTTACATATTAATAGGTTAATTATTGGTACCTCAAAAAATCCTTTTCCACTAGCTTTTTCTTATTGAGCAGAATACTTTGAGATTAGACATTCCTCCTACATGCTTCTTACAGTCAGTGTTACAGCTGGAAAGATTATCATGGTGAAAACGGGGAAAAAAGAAACAAAGAAGAAAGGAATACTCACCTGCATCCAAAGCTCTAGGTTTGCAGAAAAGACTCCACAGAGGCAAGATCTCCAGAAAGAGACCCTTCCCCAGAGGCAGTCAGCCCTTAAATGGGGTCTAGGAGAGGTGCAGCCAGGCTCCACCCCTTCCGGTCACACAGCTGAATCGCCTTCACCTGTGCTCCATGGCTGACTCAGTCCTTGCCTCAGATGATCAATCAAGTGGTTCAGCTGTGACTCAACAGTTCCCATATAATGCTTCAGATCAGGGAAAATTTTATAGATATCACAGTGTTTTTTCTTTTGTTTATTGCCTTCTTTAACATGGTAATTTTCAAAAGAATATAGTTATATTTCTGTCAGTGATATTTTATTGAGAAATACTGCTCGTCGCAATCTTATAATTGGCCTTTTTCAGCAGAACAATATTCACAACGCTTATTCTTTTCAATGGAAAAGATTTGCCATTTTAGTGTAAGAGATGCAGTCAGATTTGACCTTGGCTCAGAAGGTCAAAGTTGTCCTGTCTCATGGATAGTCTAGAATTGCAATAAGAATAAAATGATCTCTTTATAGCCAAGATTAAGACCAGGCCTCTGAAGTTACAGTTTCATCTGCTGTAGAAATTCCAGCACTTCCCTCGAGAGAGGGAAGGGTTTCCCTGGTTGCTTAGGCAGGACAGCCCCATGAGAAGAAATCTGAACATGACAGACTCCAATAGTCTTTCTGCATAGGCTCCTCTTACTGTGCAGGCAAGCTGGCAGGAAATCAGGCAAGAAATCAGGCAAGAGTTCAGCCCTTCCAGAATTTCATCACTATTTGACTGCTGCAGTCATGCTTCCAGGGAACATTTCAATTTTGGTTACTAAATGGAGAAACATTCAAAAGGACTTTTTAAACTATCTTTAAGTCCTGATGTCTATTCTAACTAAATCCTTGCCAAAGCAATTCTTGTGGAAAAGCACCACTAATAATTTAGACTAGTATGCCATGATCCCAGGGGATAAGGGTATACAGAAAACGGATCGACTTTTCTCCCCGAAAGACACATATGTGCCCCAGATCTCCCCTCTGCTCCTTACAGATCTTGCCATTTAATCTTCACCTGTGTCTACAGCAACAGAAGTTATATTGTCCAGAACTGACTATGTCATGTGCAGTGCTGCCAAACCTAACCTGCTTGTGGAGGTGCCTGGAACTATTTTTGGTACGTGCACAAAATAACGTATGACAGCTTGTGGAGCCTGGATATGCTGTACATGTCTTCAGCACTTCTAGTTCAGTTGAAAGGAGTAAAATCAGCAGCCAGAGATCTGGTAGAAGAAAAGTACCCAATTAATCAAAGTTACAAGATGACAGGTTAAACATATTTGAGTTTTAGATAACTGTGAACCCATATACAAAATTTTATTTGGAGCTCACTACTGAGAACGGAACACTAGTTGGATGGACTGTGGGAGACTGGGCACCAAGGATATATGCCAACCAGGGAGTCTATACTGTTAACATTTACTTGCCAAAGGGTCAGTGCTCAAGGATTTTGCTTATCATTGGAGAAGTAATTAAATACAAATAGGTCTTCATTCATCAGGATAGGATGGAGACTTTGGGGCAAATGGAGATTTTAGAAAATGTTGCTCATGAATGAGGCCACAAGTACTCTTAACACCAACAAGGAGCACAAGTATGCTTGGCCTGATTGCCATGCTGGCCAGAGTAGTACAGATGCCTCTCATCAGAGAGTTCTTTTGTGATTGTTCTTTTTTGTTCTGTGATAGTACTTTCTGACAGAATAACTTTGAAGAGAATATAACAAATATCTGGATCCGTTAAATGAGGTGTAAGGATGGAAGGGTGTTTTTCTGTTCCAAATCATTAGGTAACTCCCACCCATAACATCTGTCATGACTTAAGCACATTCTAGCACCCTTGGATGAGACAGCAGCATCTTACAGTGACAAAGATAAAATATAAATGGGTACTGAAGGGAAAGAGATCATTCTGTACCCATTAATGCCAGGAGATCATCTACCAATGATGTAACACAGCTTTACTCTGGCTGGACTCCAGGCTTTGCTACAGTTAGCATATTAGCATCAATTACGTGAGCCTGTAGCTAACCTCTAAGTAGTTTCTCTGTAATTTATCTCAAGAAAAATAAGTGTGATCTTGTCTGTCTTGTGCCTGATGTAGCTTGATTCAGAGTGAGTTTCACACAGAATATTCCTTATCTGTTTGACACATTGCCTACTTCTAACAGGCTTGGAGTCAAGACCCTCCTTCACATCTCAGGAGATACTTGACAGATTCTCTTGTGTGCACAGATGAGTGCTACTTGCTTGCAGGTGTCAAAAATTTCCTGACAAGGTCTCACAGTGTTACAAGATGCACAGCATAGAATGGTCCGACCACAGCCATTCAGTTTGGGAAAAAGCAGGACCCACACCAGGCAAACACTGCAAAGCTGGGAGAAAGGTTTCAAGTTGAAGCACAGGCTTGTTACTTAGACTTGAATCATCTTCTATTTTACTGTCAACTTTGTCAGACTGAGCTGCACAGATTTGTTTTTTCTCTGTGTTTTCATCTGGGGGGTGCTACAATAAGAATAAACGCACAGATTTTTGTGAGGCATTTAAACACTGCAGTGAAAGAAACCATAGAAATAACTGGCCAGAACTGGTCAGTTCTTTGCTTTACGCCAATCTATTAACCTTCCTCCAGCAGGGTAGAGACCGAAAGGGCATACTTTCTTTTCAAACAAATTCCATCTCTCCCCTCAGAATACTCAAGATGTAATTGAAGCAAGTGAGGAACAAAAGACTCAAGACTACAAGGAAACTGAGTACAGCTTAAGCTAAAAGGGAAAAGGTTATGAAAGATTACAGAAAAACCTTGTTGCCCTCCTATACCTTCAGTTTAGCAGAGCATACCATGACCAACTCTTGTGTTGACCCTGAAATAGAGAGTTTAGGAGGACAGTGACAGTTCTAGGATTTTCACCAGAAAGATAAAGAATATTAAATTAATTCATGAAAATGTGGGACAAAAGGAGGAACAGATATTGATTATTTTATTTAAAGTAAGATGTATGACGAAACACATATCACCACAGCAATCTCTTACAGATTAGATTAGAGAAAAGAAGAGGTATCCTAGCTCTGCAGTATTCATAGGAGTTAACTCTCTGTAGATAATCCATATTACCCTTTTTTCACAGAGCTATGATCTAATACTTAATTTTTCCAACACATTTTGTAATTAGTATGATTTTTTTAATTACCTGGCATAAGAACAAAATTGTTTTGTAGCTTTAGGATGACAAACTCAAACTGCTGCAGGGTAATGCTGAAAAATTGAGAGAAAAAAGGAGATTTCAGTGATGTACAGCCCTTATGCGTTGTTTTGTTACAAGACATATATCTTCAGCTTCCTACACATTTTTTTATGCATAAGATCTATGGGATGCTCAGCTTGGCACTCTACAGCATGTCATCACCACCAAACAAATGACAGAAAATTGGCAGCAGGTTGTGGATTTGCTTTCTGAAATTGAATGGAAAATACTGTTCCATACAGACCTCCTGCCCTTTCTTACCTCTCCACCCACTCCTGCCATACCTTCAGCTCTCAAGCTGAAGAAAGTCTTAGACCTTTATAAGTTCAGTGTAGTTTGTCAGTGTACTATAAAAACTAGCCTTCTCTAAGGTGTCACCTGGGAGCCACACAACCTTCAGTCTCCTCCCTGATAACACTCCACTGAATATTTTATTTTTTATAGAGGGGAAAGATGAACGAGAAAGTACTTCATAAGGAATTTCAAGAAGAATAAGGATGAATGGGATGTGATCATTCCATCTCTGTTTTCATTACAATTTTATATAAAAACTAAGTAGTCCATTGCACACAGTGCTCTAAATGAGTCTATGCCCCAAGCAGTTCACCCCATAGAAAATGAAGAATTGCAGTTAATAGCGTTCTCAACTGACCAACTTCGTGTCTTAACTAATGCTTTCAGCATAGCTCTAGTCATGCACTATAATACACTGAAACATTCCACAGGCTGTTAACAACAAATTTGCAAAAGTAGTTGTGAAAAGCCTTGAATTGTGCATCTTTATTGTTTTAACTATTAGAAGTTGACTAGTGTTTTTCCAGTGTTGTATCCTTCTGTTCTTTCATCCCCAGAGTTAACCTTGTCAGCATGCAAGCTGGAGGCATCTGGATGACCATGTGATCCAGGGCATAGCCTGAATCCCACTAAAATCAAGGACACTGGGCAGGTAGTCCCTTTGTAACTAGGAGCTGCAGGGAGTCCCACAGAGCTAGTGGTCTCATGCCATTCTTAAAGACCTGAGGCTGGACTGATTTCCCTGTGGTTCAAGCATATAAATATACAGCATGACCACAGATTTAAGCACTGATACTGATAGCGTATGCTATCTTGTAAAATTTGCTGGACTGTATATGTGCAACCTCAGAGAGTGGCTCTAGACACAATCCAAGCCAAACAAGCAATCTTATCCACATCATTTACCTGCCAAAGGGCTTCTATTTGTAGGAGTTTTGGTGATATTTCTCAGGAGAGAACTTGGTCCTCTCTTCTGCTCTGAACTCTGTGGTACTGTGGATATCTACCTCCCTGTCTGCGATTTCAAGACAGAAGTGGTAATGCAACTTCATTTCCATGAGACCTTGTTCTGCTGCAAGGACATGTGTGATTGTTAGGTTACCAAACACTAGTAACTCAGACCATCAGTTCATCTGCCCAAAATAAATCACAGAATCACAAAACGGCTGAAGCTAAAAAGGACATCAGGAGTCCAACTCCCCTGCCCAAATAGGGACACCCAGAGCCAGTTGCCCAGGGCTTTGTCCAGATGGCTTTGGAAGATCTCCAAGGGGGATGACTCCACAAGATCTCTGGGCAACCTGTGACAGTGCTTGGCCAACGTCAGTGTAAAAATGTGTTTCCTGATGTTCAGACAGAAACTCCTGTTTGGTTTATGCCCTTTGCCTCTTGTCCTGTCACTGGGAACCACTGGAAAGAGCCTGTCACCACTTCTTTACTTCCTCACACCTCCACCACATATTTATGCATATGGATAAGATTCCCCCCCTGAACCATCTCTTCTCCTTTTCCATGTTCTTTGTCTCAGGGTCCCCTAGCACATTCAACATCAAAGCCACATTTTCCCTAGTCTTCTTTTTGCCAGCTGTGTATTTATAGATGCTCTTTCTGTTGCTCTGACATCCTTTACTAGATTCAATTCCAATACCTGGAATGTACAGGTGATCCAGTCGACTACATAGAACCATGTTGAGGGGTACAGCATGATCAAAAACTTTGCTGATTCTTCTCAAAGCATGTTTTAGAAACATAAATATATGCTTCACATGCACTGGACTTTAACTGGGATAAAATCTCCTTAAATAAAGTGAGGTGTTTTGGAAATAAGCTCTAATAGGAGAAATACCATGTCAAGCGTAAACCAAATTCAGCGATGTCTTCCTAGGTTTTATCCAGTCTCAGTGACCAGATTTAGATGCAAGCATTTATGTGTCTGCACTGTTATCTCTCACAAGATGTTCTTGGCAGGAAGGCATGTAATTTCCAGCAGAGCTAAATGGGAAAGGAAGTACCACAAAGCCTGAAAACTCCGAGCAAAATCTAACCCTAAAAGCAAAGAATGCTCAAAAAAAATCACAGCAGACAAAATTCACCAACATGTGCAAGGAGAAGCTTGAGGAAGGACAGATGTGAGGATGGCATTTCTAGATAAGTGAAGAGGTGCCAGTTTTATCCCAGACAGGTACTCTATGATTACAGAATGACACTTCTGCAAGGTGCTTAAGTATAAGATTTTCTATAGTCTTACAAGAAGTAGCTTCAGACGAGTTTCAACAAAATAAATATGCACCATTGACTTTTATTTAGCTTTACTTAATAGACTCCTGCAATACGCTTTTAAAAATGTACTTCTATTTGATGACTGTTAATTTCTCATGCTCTCCTCCTTAATCTCTTTCCTCCTAGATCTTTAATTGTGTAGAATAACCACCGTGATGTATTTAACTTTCATATAATTTTCCTGTTTGGCAATAATACCCCCAATTAACTACAATTCTCATTAACCAATTTACTCATTTATAATCAAGGTCAGTGGCTTTAACAGTTCTAATAGTGTGACTTGCTAATAATGTTTTAATGAGGATTATCCTTATACAGCTCTCACAATGTTCTCTTTTTCTCCAAAATGAGAAAAGGCTTATTAATGCAAAATAACCTTCTACCTCCTCACTGAGTGTTTTGTTGGAATGGAAAGAAAATATTGAAAAGTACTGTAGATTTTTAAGCTCCAGGGGCTACCTCTAGAATATCATTGACTTATAGTAGGTGGAGTACATGTTGCCCTTGTCTATAAATCAGTTCTGACTTCAGCGCTCTTTCTTACTCATTATGATTAGACACCAAGAGTCTTCTTCATATTTTCAGTTGTGTTAGAGTATAGGCACGCTCATCAGTTTCACTGAATGCAGCAAAGAAAATATTGTTAATTGACTTAGGAAAAGATCAAAATTAAAAACATAAAAATGAAAAATGAAAATCAAAATGAAAAGATTTAGTCAAGTCTCTATGAGTTTAAACTGAAAGTTCAATTCTAGGAGAATCTTCATCTGTAGAACTATCTAAAGAAACACAATGAAAGTACAAAGATTGAACATATGTTCTGCTAGCAGTAAACCTGAAAATTTAACATTTAGATTAGGCAGCTAATCAGCCAGGTTAATTAATGATCAACAAAAAGAACTTTGCACAGTTATATTAAAAACAGAAGCTTATGCATATTCAGGCTCAATAAGGAAGTTGCAAAAAAATAGCTTCCATTTAAGATAAAAGGGAACAGAAGCATAAATCAATGTATGATCAGACTGCCTCTGGGAATTTGGAGCTTGGAGGAAGAAGCACTTGGTAAAAGATATCTCTATAATGCATCTGAACTTAGAACTGAATGAATCTCTTAATTTGCAGCTTTACCAAAACAGAGAGCATCCACAGAATGTCCTGACAGACTGGGGAATAGATATGTGCTCACTATTACTTGTGCAAAGTACATTTTGTCATGTTGCCTTCTGTACAAGTGGAGACTCACTGAATTTTGATGATGACTATATTTTGAAACCAAATTATAAACTCTTTAAGCCCTCCATCTTCAAGTATGTTTTTCAGATGTTCCTGTATATCCTCTTTCAGAATCTTGCCTTCGGTAATCAATTAGGATTTTAAAGGATACTTAAGTGAAGAAAATAATTGGATTTTTTTATTTTCATTTTAAGCACTGGAGAACTTGGCACTTGTTATGATAAGCACTACTGATGAGATGAGGGTAAATTTATACTCAAAAGTCTAATATTATTAACCAGCATCTGCAGATTTTAGTTTGTCATGTATTCTTTCTTCTTGTATTTTGTTCTTAATGGGTAGAAATTAGAAAGGTAAAAAGAGCAATGTCATGACAATGATTGTCTTTCAGATAAGCCATAGCAGCTGCATCTAGGAAGTGGCCAAATGTATCCATTTAGGGATACACCATACTGAAAAAATGATAAATATCACTCTGTTTCTCAGTATTTTGAAGACAAAAGATCAAAGCAAGTTCATCATACACATCTGACCACACCCTAATCTGTGCTTCTGATCAAAAATCATAAGTAGCCTTAGGTTTGATTTGTACAAGAGAGTTCTCTAACATCAATATAAATAGTGTAGAAATGTAATTTTCCATTATTCCCTGGAGGGTTTCATTAATATCAGCAGATACATATGGACAAATACTTAGCTCCTCTGAACTAATCAGATGTTTTCCTGTTGACTTCATTGGAGGCACTATTCAACCTAAGGTGTCATGAGGAGTAAATTTTATTCTCTCTGTAGGAGTCCACCGTCTTTACTGAAAGGCAGCAGAAATGCTTTATATAGCAATTCTAAGGCAGTTTTTGCAAGTGATTGGAACTCACTGAATGAATTTTGATGTATTCTGAGGTTGTATGAGAAGATAGTTATACAAATTTGAAGAATAGTTTCAAAAACACTGGGGTACCTTTATTCTCTTCTTTGGTCTTTGAAACAATTTAAAACATCTGAATTTAATTAGAAGCTTGCCTTTGACTGCATACAAGATAATTGTAAATCACTGGCATGCCAGTTCAATTGCATCACTTATTTTTTCCACTGAAAGAATTTAAAGCCAAACTTAATTAAGCTGCTGACACTGTGAGCAGGCATACAGGAAACCATTTAAAATATGGGCCTTGTGTGTGACTTGGCTCTTCGCAGTGATTCCATTTTGAGCTCCTAAGTTATCATTGTTTGAAAACTTATCTTAAAGGTGTTAGTTTTTCCTGTGTCAGGTGTTTGTCATATTTAGCACAGATCTTAGCCTTCCTTTATTCTGATAGACATAAATTTTCACATAGCCTTCAGTTGGCTCTTGATTACAACATATTTCTCCCTAGTAGAAAGTTCTTGGGGTATATATCACTCAGACAGAGAATTTCATTTTTTCTTTTCATTGCGAAAAGGAATCTGGAGATAGAGTGGAAGAGTTGGGGATGAAGCCAAGCAGCACTTGGCTCAGATTTTTTTGCGTTTACCTCACTTCTGAAGACACTCATTGTTTGCTTCTTGTTTGTAAGTACTGGCTTAACTATGACATAAGCAGAGATATGAAAGGCCACAGAGAAAAGTGGACAGAAAAAAAGTACTGCTTAAGCTTGGAAATTAATATATTAAGGTCACAAAATGTTGGTGAAAGTATGGACAAAACATGGCAGTCATCAAACAGAGCACTGTCATGGCAGAAACCATAACTTTCTCAATTCCAAATCTTCCTATAAAACACTACATAACTTCAGTTCACCAGCAGACTTGGTCAGTGTTGAGAAATGAAACCAGCAGTTGATTTTTTCACACCTTCTAGCCAATATCTTGGCTGTATTACACTTCAGTGATTTACAAAACACTTATTTAAAAGCCAAAATACAAACTGTTCTTCTCATTGATATGGTGATGTCTGTTCATTCACTTAGGGGTGCAGAGTGGATTTGCAAATTTGATTATACACTAAAGAATACTGAACTAATTAGTAAGAACCAGTACATCTGGCAGAAAAGGCCAGAAGTTTCAAAATGTCTCTTACTGTCATGTTTATTCCTTAGCTGGAAAATTAAAAATGTATTCTGTTTAAAGCACATGAGCAGCATATGTGTAAAGGAAAACATTTGTTTATACAGTCCAGACTGTTTTGATTCAAAAAATAGCTATCATGAAAAATTGATTACTTCTTGATACACCATAATCAGAGATATAATCATTTCACTGTAAATAATTATTTCATACTTCAGTTTTTGCTCATTTAGCATGAATCTGGATGTAGTACCTGAATACTTTCATCTACTTCCTCTGCAGGGCACTGGCAGAGACAAGAACTTTCTCCATCCTTCCTCATTCTTATTAAAGAAAACACTCCTTAGCCCAAGCCTGTACTAAACATTGGCACTTGAGATCCATCTTCATCTACTGAGTGAGATCTCTCTTCTGATCTCCTGGTCCAGTTATTACTTCTTCAAGCTTGTGATGGAACACTGGCAAATTGAAACAGAGGCTAGGAGGCTACAATTCAGAGTTCTCTAGAAAAAGTAAAAATCTGAGTAAGAAGTCTAAGAAATTGTACACAAAATAAAGATTAAAAGAAGGACCCCACCTGATGACATAGCATGGATGCTCAGTGTCTGTCAGGATCTAGTTCTGTGTTTTTGCTTCCGATAGCATTTGACAGATAGGCCCAGGAACCTCTTCTCTTGAATCAGCAATAAAGTAAAAGTAATTGAACATCCTGCAAGCAGAGGTCTGGCATGTTCTTTTATTTCACTGGTTTGATAGCCTGATGTTATTAAAATTTCTTCCAGCCTCCTTGCTATAGGCAGTGCCTTGTTTGATCACTCATGAAAGATGAAGCGAGCCGTTAGCTTACAGAGTTTCCTTCTGATCAGAATTACAAAATAGTTTGATTCTACCTGTATGAGACAGAATAAGTAAGACTTTCTTTAGCATCCTTCTCATTTTTCTGTTTGATTTCCCCATATTTTTATCCAAGAATGTCATAGTTTAGGAACATCCTGTGATTCCATTTCACACTTCCTTAGCAAGAGTATTTACAACTTTCCTCTGGTAGCAATCTGCCTATGTGAAGGTAAGCATCTTGGGATCAGATAACACCTTGTTTTCCTCCTGTTGTTGGATAATATTTTGGCTAACTACGTTATGTATTTTCCACTACTGCAGCTTTTTCAACCTTTTCTTCTAGAGATAGGAGTCAAGAATGTCTGCTTTTACAATTCATTCCTTGG
>JAOWBP010002978.1:32285806-32299405 GCA_028571105.1 Tragopan temminckii
GAGGGGAAGCATAAGAATTTGGCTTGAGATGCAAATACTTCCAACTCTCTTGGATATTCTCAAGATACATCAGTGCATTTTCTTTCTTTATTTCATTTTTATTCTCCGTATCATTAACCTCATATTTTTGTACATCTCTTTAAAGAGCTGGTGTTGAATGTTTTCCTAGTAGCACTTAAGTGATGGGATCTTAATATCTATTTTTTTAGATTATTATAAGTACCCTAACTGACGGCATGGAGTTGGGCTGGCCACTACAAGAAGTAAAATTCACCACTGTGTTAGAATCTATACTGAATGCACATCAGACATTTTCATTTCATTTGGTTATACTCCACAAACACAGAACTGTGTGATTCCTGCTATTTCCCATAAAATCCTGTGAGAACCCACCATGGAACAGAGCATGGTCTCAATAAACAAGGTTCCATGCAAAGAATAACCAACTCATTTGCAGAAAAGAAGGCTTCAGAAGGCATAGCAATGTGACAGAGTTGACATACATTTTTGCTCTTAACCATATTATCCCTAGCTTTCTAAAGTGGAGTTCTTTTTTATCTGTCTTTGCCTCTGATGATGTATGATTTGCTTTGTATGACCAATTAATCAATTCTGGATGCAACCAGAATCAAGCAATTTAAAACCAATATAAATGGCTGAGATTGCACAAATATGCATAAATGTCTATCTATAGCTGATTTTTGCCTATGCTGTAATACAGATGATAACACAGAGATAGCTCTGCATGCCTCAAAGGGACACATCCTTCATCCTTCCTCTTTTCCTGCTTAGTCTGTGACTAGAAAACTGTCAGACTCACTGTACCAGAGAATACCCTGTAATTATGAGCCTTAGAACTGTTTTCCTCTTTGTATTGTTTCATAAATTCTTCCTTTCCCCAGTTCTCCTCTACCGCATTCGCTTTCTATGTCTTTATATTCTTTCCTCTTCTTATTCCTTTTATATTACCTGTCAGTGTAAAACTGTAACAGCATGGTAACCATTTCTTACACCTTCAATGACATCTCATAATTGCTGACAAAAAGGAGAAGCAAGCCACGTGAAATTATGTATGCATAAAATTGTCATAATGTCATATACAATGCTGAGATCAGTAATGAGGAGGCTGGATCTTAGTTAAGATATCTAGACAGTAAATATATATCAGAAAGAAGAGGCAGAATGGAAAAAAAACTATACAAATAAAATAGGGGCTAAGGAAATCTAGATGAATAACAACCACAAAGCCATGTTAGAATCAGATGGAAAAACTCAGGCCCCTTCAGATGGCACAAATAAAATGGTAAATAACTGTCAATGTATGACATTTTTGGCACCCAACTGATGACATCCAACCATTATTCTGCAGGAAAAGTCAGGATAAGAGAAGCCCAAACAGATACCATCTTTCTCACTGTAATCACTGCCACCTGAAAACACCGACTTCCACAAACCACAGCATCCTTCCAAAAACAGGTTTCTGGGACCATGCTTTGGATTTCATGGGTCATACAAGCTCATTAACTTGTTGATCCATCAACAATGAACTGACTTATTTTTACACTTATGCTTCTCAGCCCATGCTATTTAACTTAGGCAACAGACCAAACATTTCAGAGCTTTCTGCTTACCTGGCAGAGGGGAAGATGCCTGATTTTGCCAACCATTTTGGGGAATGCAGCAAAAGGGAGATTTTCTGACAGAGAGTTGGAGGTGTTTCACAGTTTGTTTACTTCTGGAGCAATGCCTACAGCTCCTGCCTCCATTGGTATCTTTTAGCAACATACTGCTGTTCACGGTTTAGTTAGAAACATTATGAAATCACAGGTGTAATATTGTTCATTATGGAGTTCATGGGTGAATGGGCGATACTGCAGTCCTTCTCAGCTATAAAATGTGGCTTCACAAGGCCAGATATGCAAAGGTCTTGGCAGATCAGTAAAGGTTGTTTTCCCTTTCAAGGAAGGGTGAGTGTGGCAAGGTGCAAGAGGGTGAACTGTTCCAAGTGAATTTCAAAGTTCAAAAGACACAAGGAAGAGACAGATCTGAAATCCAATATGCCTTTTTCACAGTACAGGAGCTGTCATGCAAATCTACATCTGTGGTCTGTTTGTGTGCATATAAGGCACTGGTCCCAGATTTCCATAGTTCATTTCATACTACCTTTTTAAATGGCTCACAGACAGCAAAGAGTCTCATTTCATCATAGAATGGCTTGGGTTGGAAGGGACCTCAAAGATAATCTAGTTTCAACTCCCTGCTGTAGGCTGGTTGCCACCCGAGATCAGGCTGCCCAGGGCCTCATCCAATCTGGCCTTAAACACCTCCAGGTATGAGGTATCCACAGCTTCTCTGGGCAGAGGCTTCATAGGCAAATTACATACTTTCACAGGCAGGTATGTGTCCTAGCTGATTTATTTTTATAGCAATTTGGTCCTGTGTGGAGTTGGACTTGATGATTCTTATGGGTCCTTTCCAACTCAGGATATTTTATGATTCTATGGCTCTAAGAAAATACTGGTTTAATCCTAAACGCAGCTTGCATCTCCTTTCTTTCTGCTCTGACTCTGATCTTAGGAAATTAAGGTAGCGGCTTTTTAGTCCTCAGCTTCACTTATGAAACACAAACCAGTTCTCGTTGTGTAGTATTTCCTTTTTCATATTAACCGTTAAGATGCTAAGGCAGAAGAAAGCCTGGGATCTGAATGAGACAGCCACAGTCCTAAGGTTGTCTCGATATACAGATGGACTGATGGGTCAAAAACATGTTTGTCAATTAAGCTAAGGAATAAATCAAATAAATATTCCTTGTGCTTAGCTAATGCTAAGTTTTCAGGATGAGTAAATGACTGAGTTTCACAACTCCATCTGCAATGTGCATCTCACCAGCTTTCCATGTTACAGAATGTTGCTTTGGTGCCTAAGATATTTAGATGACTTTCAAACATACATTTCTTTGCTGCAGTGCTTTCCATACTTAGTGCCTATTCTCAGAAATATCCCATTAACATTCTCTTTGCTGTAAGTGCCCCCAGTGACTTGACATTTGGGAATAAGCAGCTTACGTAGCCTAAGATGTCGGTTAATTTTAGCAATGGCAAGGCTACCGATGGCAGTCCTCTCCACCCAGAAATATGGGTGGCATGCTCATAAATCCAAATGTTAGGGGTTTGAAAAGGCCGAAAGCTTCTCCTCCTGTTTCAGGGAAGTTAAAAAGAAGCAATTTCAATATGAAAAAGAAGGCATCTGCATATATTTGCTATGTGAGTTCACTGGCATGTATCTCTTCCAGCTTTATTAGTATCTTTGTCAAATACTCTAATCTGGCATATTTTACTGCTTCATGTCCTTTGTCTTCAAATACTAAGTCCAGAGTACGCTGCCAAGGCAAAAATAACCTACTGCACATTTCATAGCAGTGCTTTCAGTGTAGCCTGGATTGTGTCAAGCAGCATTTCACCTGAAGGAGACAAGAAAGAAAAAAGTAACTCCTTGTATTCCTCATCCCCCTTCAGTGCCTAGCTGATTGGTGCTATCTTGCGATGGATGCAGTGAGGAAATGCTTGTGGGTATCATTCGTACAAAGCGTGAGAGTTCAAAAAAAGTGCCTTCAGTGAACCTCTGGTCTCAGGGAGAGATATACCCCCATACAGCTCTGCCCCTAAAATCTGAGTTGAGGAGGGTAAATCATAAGGAGTCATCATGAGGCCTGCAGCATGCACTACCTCACTCCCATCCTCATGTAACAACAGGTGCAATACACATTGCTGGAAGACGCCACTGCACAGAAGGCAAAAAGGAAAGAGAAAGCTTTTACCTCCTCCTCATTTAGTCTGTGCTTGAAGTTCGCGGAAAAGATGGAGTTCACTGAGTCCTGGGGCTGAAGGAGCTCAGATTTCTATGGGTTGTCATCTTGAGGTTTCCTAACTTTGCTTTACAAAATGATGGAAATTTTGGCTGACATTCTTCCTGGGATTGAGACAGGTGTAAATCCATCTCTGACACGTGGAGTTCCCACTGCAACCACCATCAGAGTCTTAGCAATAAGCTTCACAGGTTTCCTCCCTTACTGTCCTCCAGACCCCCTTCCCGTCTTCCCCTCCCTTTTTCTGTCAAATTTGGGTGATATCACACACCTGATTTAAAAATCACCTGGTGGAAAGATAAACAAAAGATTCAGATTGGATATTAGGAAAATTTTCTTCTCCAAAAGAGTGGTCAGGTGCTGGAATGGTCTGTCCAGGCAGGTGGTGGAGTTATCATCCCTGGAGGCATTCAAGAAATGTTTAGGTGTTGTTCTGAGGGACATGGTTTAGTGAGAAATATTAGTGATAGGTGGATGGTTGGACTGGATGATCTTGGAGGTTTTTTCCAACCTTGGTGATTGTATGATTCTATGATTCTATAGTCACATAAGAATAATTTTCATGGAACACACAGTTCCTGGATGAGATGAATAATTATTCCAATAGAAGATCTTCAGATGGAGAAGTCTAACAAAATAAAACTCCTCCTGCCTAGAAGTGACATTTCTGTTATTCTGAGTCTGTCTGGAAAACCTGGCAGGAGGTCACACCCATATCATTCCTCAGTGCGTTCCTGTATTCCTTGACCCTGTCCCCAGATAAGTATTCCCAGGCTATTCAGTCCTTCTTAGCACACTCCAAAATGAAAGTAGTATCCTTCTCTGTTCTTACTAGCATAAACCTTCCTTCAGTGCTTAAATTAGAGGTTGGGCCTGGAAAGAAGAACCACTTAGACACATCTTGTTGCTGTTGTTTGTGATGCTGAGTTCAGAAAACATTTGAGAGGATGATGAATACATATTGGAGTATTTTCCTATATCCTGTAACATGGAGAAATGTGCAAAGCTAGGCATGTGGGGAGAAGATAGGATAAGCTTATCCTTGCAAAGTCAGTCACAGGTAACTTGCTAGTCTATGCCTGCATTTTCAGGCTGGGCTGCTACCAATATCTTTACTGGTGCATTGGCTGAAAAAGGGAAACTCAGGTTTCAGGATTCAGTGGAAACCAGTGACTCTCAGTGAGTCCAGGTATGCCAGTGCTAGAAAAAGAAAAGACTGACAGTACACTTTGTACTGTTGGAAGCAGAGAGGAGCAAAATGCCAGTTTTGTAGAGTTCGGGATATAGTAAGCAGCTAGTATTTTTTTTTTTAGGTCTCCTTTAAGATTACCCATTGTTGAGCAGAGCTCTCATTAAAGTAGGACACAAAAAATGTAAGCTCTGGACAGAGTGATAACTTTAAAAGTAGATTTTGCAGCTTTTGTTAAACTTCACTGCTTTCTTAAGCTGTCTGTATTGCTGATAACAAGGAACTGCATTGCGCTGGGGGGTGAGGGTGCTAAGGTGCGCTTTTTTGTATGCTTCTCTGTATTTCAAACATTGATAATTAAAATGACAAAGGCTTATTTTCCTGTTAAATTGCAATCTCAAAGGAAATTTAGAAGAGTGCTCTGCCCCACCCTAATGCCCTCTTTTTTGAGATACCAGAAGTTATTTCTGGTGATTGGAAGACCCTAGGATAATACCGTTTCTGAGATAAATCAAGCTTTGATGGATTACAGTCAAGTCCTCAAAGTATTGGGCATCTGAAAGGATCAGTCTTTGGAGGAAAAACAGTCCAATAATACTGGGTCCTGGATGCCCACGTTTGGCTCTGATTTACAGTTCTGTTGTAAAACTGTAAACCTCAAAGCATTCAGGACATACAAAGGCAGATCTCTTGGAGCACTAAAGATCAGTGGTGCAATGAAATACTTTAATATATTTGTGTGACTGTCCCTTTATTTGCCATTGTGTATCCCAGGGTTCTGTCCTGCGGAGGTGCAGGCCTTGCCAAAAACATCTTACAAGTAATTAAATGAAGATCAAAAAGATTGGGCATCAGCCCCATTCTCCACTGGGAGACACAGACAAAGGGAAGTTCACAGAATTGTGTTTTGCTCTCTCTTAGGAGGGTTTTGCTGTGTGTACCTTACACCCTGCTGCTAATTCTGATTCTCTTCTGTCTCTTCTAGCTACATCCTTTCTTCCTTCCTATGACTTTATTACTTTTTTCCTGGGTGACAGCTCTCACTAGTGAGGACTGGTTTGTCCTTAGATCATCCTTCATTATGTTTTGCTCCAGAAGAACACAGAACTTCTTTAAAATCAACTTTTCCTGTTACTTTGACCAACAAATCAATCATTTTTACCATTACAGCAAGTTCTTCTGATTTTCAACTGCATCACCATCGTAGTTTAAAACATGCCAATGAAAAGAAATAAAGAAATCTTCCCAATTTTTATTTACGTAGTCAAACAGAGCTCTGTTGGTAACTCTAAAACTCCCACATATTACACCAGATTTAAAAGCAACGAGTCAAAAATATGGAAAAAAAATATAAATATCTTTATAATTTATGGGCCGAGCCTAACCTAAAAGTCAGAGAATGAAATTGCAGGTGACATTGTTCCCATTAGTCCTGATATGGCCCAGCCTATGTGGCACATTTGGCTGTGTGTGCCAAATAGAGGGGACCACTCCGTCTTGATATAAAGTTATGAAAGTAAGTAATAAGTTTCTGAGGGATTGCCTTTACGCTGCACTAATGCAAACTGCAGTAGAATGGATAGATATGCACAGACATCAAAGCCTTGCAGGATCTACTCGTATAATATTATTTAATTATATGTATTTTTAATTTCATAATATTTCCTTATTATAAAAGATATTCTGTGAGATTTGAAATAAAATGTTTCTGTCAGAAAGTCAACCCCATTACACACTGAGTATTCTCTCACCTGACAACGTTAGTATGTTCTAATGGTAACAGGAATCACTTCACTGACATCACTGCTACTCCTGGGCACTGTTCCTACATTGATTCCTGTGGCTTTCTAAACCAACATGGTACAACCAACAAATTTCATCATGTCTCCATCGAGATGAATAACTGAATATAAGCTTCTTCTCATATGGTAAATGTGAACATTCTTTCAATTCTTGCCACAGTTTGAAAATAATGAGAAGAAAAAAAAAAAAACCTCATTTCTTAACAGATTTTCTTATCCAGTTCCACTGATCTGCTCACACGTTTAACTGTGCACATGAAAATTCACTGGCATGTTGCTTTCTCTTCTGAAGATTTGTACAGGCAAGACAATTTGTATTAGAAAGTGACATCCGTCACAATGAGCTTTAGATTCTTGCTGTTCAGTGCTGGTTTTCCTTCTCATGATAAGCTATTAGAAGAAACGGGGAAGCAAAAGAATAAATATCAAGAGCCATTTTTTCCAATAAATCTCCAAACATGACATCTCCCATGTGTAGGGTGTATATTATCTGACAGTAAGCATGTATTTACATGAGCAAAATAGATAGTTAGCTACACACCCCTCTGTGAACATAGAATTTCCTCTGGCCTGCACAAACACAATCACAATCAAATGCCCTGAAAATATCTTGGCAAAATGACTCAAGTTTGCCTCAAAAAGGTAAATGGCATTGGCAACATTACTCTGATATTCCTACTCAATGAAACTTTTCCAAGCACAGAAGAAGAGGCTAACCTCCTTAAACATGACTGCCAGCAAGTCTGAAATTGTAAGCGTTAGTCATTTCTTAATGATGGAAGAACCACATTTTGAAATAAAGTAATTTCATTTCTCTCTTTTTTTTTTTTCTTCTTCTCTCTCTTTAGCTATGTTTATCTTATCATCACTGAAGAGTATTGCACTGCTTTCAAGAAAACAAACAAAGTTACTTTTGGGAGAAGGACAAGCATAAGTAATTTGAGCACAAACAGTAATATTGCCAGATGAATGGATGGTTTTATCCTGAGAGAATTTTCTCAGCCACAACTATAATACCATGTTATAATGAATGTTAGAAGTCAATCCTTCATCTCCTAGCAAGCATCAGAAGCAACAAAGAAACATAACAGATGATTTAGATTTACAACACAATGGCGATATATTTCCATCAGTCCAATTTATCTTTCCTTTACTATCATGCCAAATGCAAATTTTGAGACCGTCTCAATAGCCACTCTTTGGGAATATTTAGAAGTGCATTAGGAGACATATAGTCATTTCTATTTGTTACAACAAGGAGCATCAATCAGTAATCCTTATATGAATGTATCTGATGATGCTGTACTTCTTCCTAAGAGACAAAAAGAAAAAAATGACTGTTACATTCTTAGGAATGTGCAGAGAGCCACAAAGGTCTTTCTATAATTCATAACTGCATACTGGAGAGCAGCAAGTGAAGAAAACAAAGTATTTTATTTATCAAGTAGAAAAAGCACTACTTTCCAGAAGACCATTTTAGTTTCCTTCATTATCAAAGAGAAGCTTACACTCTCGCTATTTATTTCCTATAGGCTAGTTTGTGCTGTTCAGTCTGTTTTTGTGGATCACTTTATAGACACTGACACAACCAATTATTTCTTGATTCAGGAAGGAAAAACACTCTTCTTTGGAAGTGATATGGGAGAAGGTGTAAGGGAGCCATTACCATTAACATTATCTCGTGTAGCACATACTGCCAGGACAGCGGCCAAGACAGTGGGAAGACACTCACTACCTTTAGCGTTACGCAGAGGTCTGGGCTCCCACTGGCCTCTTGGAAATGGAAATAGTCTGAAAACCACAGGAGATCTGTGCTGGCAGGACTCACGACCAAACACCCGTCCTTATAAAAGACTGCCTGTATGCTTGCAAATTACTTCTCCCCTATAACCCTAACCCTGGTATAAATCACAAGTTTTTGACACCTTTGAGAAGGACTTGTGTTTTGACATGGAGAATAAAAGTTTTTATAAAAATGTAAAATACTGGGGGTAAAAAAGCACATTCTTCCAAAACTGGCCAACTATTTTTCTATTATAGCCACGTTCAAACCATGCACTGCTTAGTACACCTTCTCTTAAACACTGCTGTTCATGACAAAGACAATCAGGGTAAACATCAGGCAATTCAATAGACTACAACACTGAAAACTCAGATTTACCTTCTTGTTTTTCAAGCAGAAGTGAAGGATCACTTTGCTAAAATTTATAAACAACTCTATGTTGTTACAGACTGACTTAGTAGAAGAGATGAGTAGATCTGGAATACAAATAGGAATTTCCAGACACTAATATACACAATATTAGCTATGCAATTTTAGGTGAGTGCTTGCAGCTCAGACAGCCCTATTTCTGTCTTCTCTGCTCTTAGCTTTGAGCTCCATGGAGGCTTTAGTTAGGCTGTAACAAGCACCATACAGTACACTGTATCTGCTTCATAATCCTGTCCCTGCAATGTTCTGTTCTCGCTCTTTAGTTTCTAGCTTAACTCCGCATTCAGAGAATTGATTTTGTGGCAAGACATCAGTTGCGGTGGAGGTAACTGAGCAGACTACCTCAATTCTAGTACCCTGATACCACAGAAGTTTATTCCCCAAACAATACAGTCAGTGTTGCAAGCATGGCCAGCCCTGATGACTAATGATGACAAATGACTATCTCCATGCTACAGTGTCACCTTCCTTTCTATAGTAATCGTACTCATTCAATTACTGGTTAACTGAGGCAATACAACCACACCATAATAACCTGGACCAAAACAGCGAGATCTGTGCTTTCAGAACTTCAGTCACTCTGTTGATTTACTGTCTGTCTTATTCAGGAGTAAAAAGAGGCTCTTGGGTTAGTTTAGGTCATAAAAACTACTTAAGTTTACAAAAGGATCTGGGGAACAAATGATATAAAGAACAGTAATACATTGACAAGACCAGATGGTAATCATTCAAGAGTTTTGAAGCAATTCAAGAATGAAATAGCTGAATTCCTGATAGACTTGTGTACCGTTTCATTTAATACAGTCTGGGCACTTAGGACTGGAGGGTAACATATGGGATATGGAGGGCCCACTAGAGACTAACAGGAAAATTAGAGTGATGTTAGTACTGGGCAAACTAACAGAAAATATATGAAATTATCAGGGTACTGCATAAGCTTTGAATAATCCATCCAGACAGAGTGGGTGGGAACAGATTTATACAAAAGGCTGTAATCTTGATTTCTGCGTGTGTGGAAGTGTGAACTGCCTTGTGGGGCATGGTCATCTGGCCAGTGCAGCCTATTTGTAATTTCAGGCTTTGACAATGACTCTGACCAAAAGCAGCTATTAGAGGTAAGGTTGTACATGAATACAAGGCAGGAAATAGAACCATCCATTCTTTCAGTGGAGTAAGGAATCAAGAGGAGTTTTTCAGAATTCTGTGCTGGGTCCTTTACTGGTCAACATATTCATAAGAAAACTTGGAAAAAGGTTGACAAATGGAATGAGAAATCTCATTGGTGGCACCACATTTATCAGCCTAGCAAAAATGCTAGCTGACAATAAGAAGTCTTGGAGCAAGACTTAGAAACAAAATGTGTAATAAAATCATAGATCGTGTTTGATGAAGTTAAATGAAAAGTGTATGGGAAAAAGTAATAACTTCACACACAAAGTGATGGGCTCTAAACTGACCTTTACTACTCAGGAGGTCCTGGGGCTCTTACAGGTGTCTCCACAGAAACAACAGTTCAATACCCAGTGGTGATCAACACAGCAACTCAAATGTTTGGCATTATAAGAAGAGGAATGGAGAGCAAAATGGAACATTGTTCTGTGACTACACAAATCCATGTTTGTCCACAGTTTGAATGCAGTATCTATTTCTGGCCCCATTTCAGAAAAAAATACTAGAGAATTTGAGAAGCCATAGAAAAAAAGCAACAAGGATGATCATGGGTAGGAAAGGTTCATCATATTAAGGAAAAAAAAACAGTCTGAGACACTGCTGTTTGGAAAATTGAGAGTGATGTGGCATATATTTAAAAAATAAATGTGCTATAGATGGGTAGGGATTGATTATTCAGAACCAGGGAGCAGCAAATAAAGATAACGTGAGCCAGGTCCAATACAAACAAAATAATTCAATTATTGATTCAAGTATTGATTATTCACAGTAGGCTGTGCAACTTACTGCTAAATTATTTGAGAGTGCTAAAATTTACATATATTCAAAGGAAAATTACACATGTGCATGGAAGAAAAATATAATAGGAATAGCTAAATATACTAAAAACACACATCCAAGTCAGGAGGAGCCTGAGAGATTTAGGGGGAAGTGTCAAATGCCATTTCTTATTTTTCTTTAGTCATCCTTTCACAGATACTTCAGTATCAGGAAAATTGGGTTAGATGGATAGTTGTTCTGATCCAGCACAGTTCAACTGGCCTTACATACTCCCTTTTGACCTACAGAATTAGCAGAAGATTTAAGTGAATGAAGCCCCTTTGAAATGCACAATTCCAAACAGGTGCTTGCTGTTCAGTCTAGCGCTCCAGGGAATAAGCTACCCATCACACCAATGGCCTTCCTTTACTCTAAGTACAGTTGAGAGAGATTCTAAATTTCTTTGAAGATGAGTTTTCAGTGCTGGAGAACGAGGTTTTCTTGTGAAAATCAGCTATAATCCTTTGCAAGTGGTTTCAGGCTAAAGGTGTCTTATTCACTTCTGCTCCTATAAAATTTATTTCTGGTAGCCACAGTACAGATCTGGAAACCTCAAATACAGAATTATAGTAAATGGCTCAGGGTGAGAGGAAATTTTTTGAGATATTCCAGAATGATTCAGCTTTCACTGAATATATTAAGGCTAGATAAAGAGAGTCTCAACATCTCAGCATTACCTTGGAGATGAAAAGGAGTAGGGGCAAGGAGACAGAATGTTAAATCTGCAGAACAGTGTGGCAGGAGAAACACAGAGAACAACAGATAAGCAGCACGGTAGCTATCAGAAACAATCAGTGATAACACAGGAAAGGACTGTGAAAGCTTAATCCGTTCTTGAGGGCTTACAGTCAAGACTCTTACCTTGATAAAAACCTAGATTCCAACACTCTTACTCACATTTAATAGCATCTGTTCTGTCAGGATGCAGTTAGGAACACGTCTCCCAGAAATCACCAAGGCACCTGAGCTGAGATGCTATTAGCATGAGTAAGAGATATGGCTCTCAACAAATTAACACAGGCCAGAAATTATCTCTGTGCTGAAGCCAGTCTCTAACAGAACTGAAATTCTTGTGGAATAAAATTGGTGCTTCAAGTATTTTATTTTTTGTTTGTTTAAACACCAAGTTTTATTTCTTCAAGGAATTCACAGTCTACCAAATTCAGAATAAAGATCTTTATTTTCCTAAAGAGTAATTGGAGTTAAAGGTGATCGGGCATCAGAAAAAGTGAAGCTGATGAGACCTACAGAACTTCTGAGGCTTGAATGACAAGATAAATTTTGTTGAAGGAATCTTGCTGTCAGTCTGCAGTCATCTCTACCCTACACACCAGTGTTTCTAGCATTATAGCAGCAGTGTCCTGACATTCCTGAGCATAGAGCTCTAAACTCTTGAACTTTGATCCTTTTCTCCTATGTTCTGGATAGTGCAATGCATTTCCAAGGCATCTGATAGATAAGCAGCAGTGAATTAAAATTCACTGTCTAAAATAGTTCCTGTTTTCAGTTTTCTGTCCTGTGTCTCCCTAAAGGAGTCACCTGGATAGTAGAAACCTTGGTCATGAGACAACTCCTGAAACACTACAGCTTTCATCCCAGCTACGATAAAATTGAACTAATTTCGTATTCTATCTTCCCTTGTTTGTCAGTCTTTCTTCTTTTCCTCAACTATTTGTTTCTTTGGCACTGAAGAGATTCTCTGTTAATCACTTCTAGCAAGTTTACACCCGTTCTGCACTGCAGGAAATCTGACTTCTGAATACAGTACTTTCAAGCTCTAATATTACACCATCTTGAATTCTGTCATAGAAATACTTGTAGGTGGAAATGCAGCCTTAAGACTGAGAGTTAGCTGTAGCTTCTGAAGGTGAGTTTAGGTGTATGAGTGAGGTATGAGTGCAGAAAATGCCAAAGGAAACAATACTTCTCACTGATCTCGGGGTTTATCCTTATCTCATAGTGAGAGGCTTCAATACGGCTACTGCTGTTTGCCTTTGGCTTTAACGTTTGCTCTTCTCAGTTTTCAGAAGTGGTGCTAATCCATGATGTGACCTAAACAGAATGTGAGACAAAGCACAGGTTTCTGCTGAAACAGGCTACCTCCTGAAGAATTGACTGATACTTCAGAGAGTTGTGCTGCCATTGAGAGGAATCTTGACATGCTGGAGATAATGGCTGATAGGAATCTCATAAAGATCAACACAGGAAAATGCTAACTCCTGATCCTGGGGAGGATCATCACCAGGCACCAGTACAACGTGGGAGCCACAGTGTGGAAAGCATCCTGGCAGAAAAGTAGATATCAAGATAATCATGAGTCAACGTGCTGATAAGAAGGCTGAGGGAAGGCTCTGTGAATATGGGACAGTTGAATATCCAGGAAAGGAAGGGCAGAGCTTAATAGCAACTTCATAAACTATGTTGTATCCATGAATCTCAGTTCTTTTGATTAAACTCTGAATTTCAGTGCCTAGTGTTCTTTATACAATGGTCTTCTCAGTATGTTAATCACTAGTATTTCTTTTCTACATTAGCAGGGCAT
>JAOWBP010002978.1:32307524-32324666 GCA_028571105.1 Tragopan temminckii
TGACCCCGTAAACATCTTTTGTTCAGAGACTAGACAACTATCTTCAGACAAACTGGCATCCCTCCAGTCATGATCTTTCTATTTGACTGATTCATGTCTCCCAAGTCTGAAGCATTTATCAGGAACCAATTAAACAGACTCTAAAAGAGGCAGAAAAAAAACAATGAATCAAACATATTTTGAGTTTCTGGTTACTCATTATTTATAGTGAAATGGAGACTGACATTTATCTGGGAGTTTTTCCACATTATTTCCTATAATGAGTGGGTTTTGAAGCTTAACCATTCAATGACATCATCACCACAAGTAAAGATGAGAGACACTATTAAAAAAAAAAATAATGCTGCAAGCAAGAATATAGAGAACATGCCGAGCAATATTGATTATATGGCAGACTCCAGACGTTACATTCACAGTTTCTTACTATAATTATAATAATAATTAATATTTGTCTTATGATGCTAAATAATTGAGATGCCAGTACTTAAAGACAGAAGGAATGACAGCAGGGAGAAA
Source organism: Tragopan temminckii (assembly GCA_028571105.1). Lineage (NCBI taxonomy): Eukaryota > Metazoa > Chordata > Aves > Galliformes > Phasianidae > Tragopan > Tragopan temminckii. The sequence continues at coordinate 32,308,041 of JAOWBP010002978.1, forward strand.
GGATGACATGTCACCACTATTACAACCTTTTTCTGCTGCTGGCACTTTCTACAGATCCCGTGTTCTGGCAATGAATTATACAACCTTAATACAATTCTAATTGCATTATGAGATTTGAAAATATCCTCTCACAAACAAATGCTGTTCTGTGTTGAATTCAATAGAAAATGTGCTCACTGTGCCAAAACTAATAACTAAAAATAAGATTTAACTATCTTCTGGGAAATGCTTTTCATAAGAGGACAAGCCCTGTGGTCTACCACACCATCTTGCCTAACGATACAAGGATGATCTAACTAGCCAAAAAATTGTCCAGCCTAGTCTCCTCCCTCAAAAAATAGACTGTACTGGGTGCCTACAGAACTTTTCATGGAGCATGTCTTTAACATCTGTGCTAGTGTCTTTCTCTACCAGAGGCAGCATCCAGCCCATCAAGACAGAGAGCCATCTGTTAATTGTGCCCCATGCCAGCTTTTCTAGACTTTGTTTTACTTTCTATCACTGCTACATTCCTCAAGCAATAGCAGCCATAACTTCTTGAAAGCATAAATACTTTCCTCTTTCTTTCTCTCTTTCTCTCTTCCTTTCTCTCTTCCAGGGGAGAAGGGGATAGGAGGAGAATGTGGGGAGGAGGAAATTCATCACACATCCTCAGTGCTTTCCTTTATGGCCAGCCATAAAGTAATTGCAGCCAGTCCATCATCTCCACATCAGAAATTGTTTAATCAAACTTTTCATTCCCCTTCCCACCACCACTTTTTCAAGCTAGCAAGCACTAGCCCATTCAGTCCCATTTTTCAGGAAAGCTGATCAGCAGTCATATAATAGCTCTGACTCCTTACCTTTTTTTGTCCAAAAGAGATTGGAACATGTGAGACCAGTACAGATGTTGACATATGTCTCTCTTGGCTTCTGGACAAAAAGAAGGGAAAAGCAGTTTCTGTGTTCAGCACCATCATGCTTTTGGTTGTCTCTTTGTCAGTGCCCCACAGCTAGAAATATAGGAGCTGAAAAGAAAGAGACAGAAGGAGGAGCTAGTGTAACTCTTTTGTGGGAGATGGACAAGAGGAGCAAAAAAGCTGAACAATAGATTGAGCTGATAATTAATGGCTGATGAAGTTTCTCAGCTTGCTCTCATCATATTTATCATTACTACTCTCCTCCAAAATAAAACACAAATCTTGCAGACTATTGACAGAAGCATCTTCCAGCTTACCCTGAAAAGTGGATAAGCACAGGAAGAGAAAAATCATTAAAATGTAGTAAGAAGTACTAAGAGTATGCATTATCCAAGTGAGAAACTAAGCAACATGGAAAAACAAATTTTCTGATGGGTTGATTCCCGTTTTCTTTCAAAAAGCCACAAGTCATGTGGGTGTTTCAGACACAAAAAGTAACTTTCCCAGCCATCTTGGAAATATTATCTGCTCTGCTGCCTACTCTGTTTCCACAAACCCAAGTTTGTTCCGAGGACTCCAGACCAGCCTAGCCCTTTTCTATTTGCATGATGTATGTCTGTCACTAGAGAACACGTGCAGCTAAAGCATGAGTTCAGCCATCATTGTACTACAGTTAATTCTTTTACAAATGTTTTTCATGTCATACATCTGAACCTACGCTCAATTCTGTATGCTTGAAGTATGTAATGCCAATGAATCAGGCCTATCAGAAATGATGTAATTTTTTTGTTAAATCTATTTTTAATTAAAAACGAATATTAGATTTTCTAATTTATCCTTCTATTTCCTGGTATGTTTGATTCACATTTTCAGGCTTTGCTCCACAACAATAAGTCCTAAATCAAACTCTGAAACTGGGCAATTCTATTCATCATCTGTCATTGGGTGACTTATTCAAGGCAGTGACTAAGCTCCATCCTTGGTAGCTGAGCCTATCAGACTGCTGGGAATCAGATCGTATGAAGATCCGTTCTCTCATCTTTTACAAAGAGCCCAGGAGAGATTTTAGATAAATACCTATTTCATAGAAATTAAGTTTTATTGTAGAAGAGAATGGACATTGGGAAACTACCCAACGTCTCTTGAAATGTGAAAACTCACTCACACATCTGCACCTGCAGTACTTTTTTGCTGGCAGAGGAGGGCATTAGGAAGGGGAAGAAATATTTCATACCTTAAATAAAATTCTGTTTTCTTTGGAGGAATATTTTAGGAAAGAAAAAATAAAAAATAGAAAATAGTTTGTGTCTTTCTGATGTCTGGCAGTCTTCTAAAACTGGATTTGATGGCAGGAGAGTTGGAGATGACTGGGTTTGAATACCTGTTACACTCAGTACTTCAGTTTCTGTTTTGCTGTGTGAAATTTGATAAAAGAATCAAAGCCAGGTAATTTTCTAGGGAACTGCAGAATATCAGATATTCCCACAACAAGACAAGCAGCTGACATGTTCTCCTGTTCATCTTGGTCATTTTCCAACACACGCAGATTCTTTTTTTCTTCTAGTTTTGCTTCTGTTGTGCACAGAGTCACAAGCATACACACACGGAAAACTCATACAATTAGTTATTCTTTGCTTTTCCATTCATATCCTAAACAGACAACCATGAAGTTTTGTATCTAAGTACTTAACATTTTCCATACTTTTGGGAAGCAAAAATGACTTATCATTAAAAAGAAAATCATTTGATAAAAACACTTAGCTTTAAGTGTTAGAGCACTGGTACTACCTAGTGTTCTTTTCTCTCGGAAGTTTCACTGCCATACTTAACAAACAGCTCTTCTTCACTGGCTTAGGCACAAGATTAATGCAAAGCTGTATTCATTCCATACTGTTGAAAAGTCTTAAATTGGTTTGCACTGCAGAAGCAGAGCCCATTTTTTTCTACTTTCCTTTAAAAAATATCTAGCCCATAGCCTCAGTCTGGATACTGGTCATGTAGATGACCAGATATTTGCTGTCAAGCCATCTTTGTTTCATATATAGATTTTTCATTGTGTTTGATGACTTCCTTAAACAACAACTCCTTCCCAAAGCCTGAGAAATCCTCAGAAAGGTAATGATGAAAATCTATACATGTGTATATAGATATATAGATACATTCTAATACATAATCTGTATTTCTATATTGCTACATTATATTTTATATATACTTTTTTTTACAAAAACTGCATTTCCATTTATTCTTTCCATTCTTTCTCAGGATGAAAAGAAGGAAACAACCTTTCACGCCAGATTATTCACACACGTTAACATATTGCTGGAAATTATTTAGATACCACGGTGACAGCAGAAGTAACAATATTTATAGTAAAATTAATAAATTCACTGAAAGAATCTGATTTTTCACTCTGTTGCTATCTATCTTTGCGCATACTATTCTTGGTTATTTCTCAAACTGATGGAAAGCTTATAGAATGTGTTAAGTGGATGCAAAGGGAACCTCCTTTTACCCATAGAACAAGTGCAAAAATTACTGAGAAGTTCCCATCTCCCCAGGGTTCTAACTCTGATCTAGGTGGGCCTCCTTCAGGATTAAAGTTGACATCATCCCAATCATTCCAGTCCTATTGAGGCCACTCTTAAGGCAGCTAATTTGGAGGCAGCATGTCTAAAAACCCAGATTAACCTACAGATCATGCAAATGCTACCGTGCTCTGAGGTTCACTATCCTAGTTGTTCCACGGCACCACCAGGTGCATCATCCCTCTTATGTCCTGATTTCCAAGCAAGGTTTTCGTGCCAATCTTTCAATCTGAGTAATGAAGACATAAGGACTGTACTACAAGGTGTATCCACACCAAGTATTGCCAGTTTCACAGAAACCACCTAACCTGCAAGCAACACTCGGATGGGGGTTCAAAGATTGGGTGTCCTGTTAACAATGCTTCAACCCATCCTCTTGATTATTAAATCTAATTACTATTAAATTATGTCAGATTTCAAATGATTAATTTTGCTAGTAGTTCTTCAGACTTCTCAAATGAAAACAATTAGTTTTTAATATAAATGCTTACTTGTGGGTCTTGGCAAGTTGATGCCACACGCACGCATAAAATGCTAATCTTGTTACTCACATGATTTTATGTTAAGAGTAATAATAAGTGCAGAGGAAGAAGCAGTCTCTTGGGTACCACTGCAGCACAAAGAGTGCTTCTCACTTTCAGAGGTTTGTTTTTGCCAAAGGAAAAGGCCCTTATGTGCTCCAGAGCTCCCAATCCTGCCTGCCACAGCCAGCTCTTTATGACTGTCACTGCTCATTTAAGCATTCAGACCATTCATGGCCTGCTAGGCTCCACGCTCCCCAGTGCACAGGTGACAGGCATCTGTCTGTGTCACCAGTTTCAAGAGCACTGATCTCTTGGCAGCAGCAGAAGTTCAATAACCAGTCCACAACAAAGCATTCAGAAATGAAGCGTCAGAGGCATTGACAAATGGCAGCGATGCTCTTGACAGTTGTCGACAGGGTCACACACCCAAGCAAAGCTTTCTTGCAAGCAAGCTACAAAAGTCTGCTACAGTCAGGGGCTCTCCAAACAAAAGCCAAGCAAAAAAACCACCAACAGTCATTTGTCCTGAAGAAATATTAATCTTTTCAGGTATTGTGACTATCAATGCATGTAAAGTAGAGATAGATTCAAGCTTCCAGATTGAGATGCAGATCTGGATTACAATTCACAACTATACCTTTCTTCCTGCTTAAAAAGATGCCTTTTCTGATTTGTTCAGCAGCTTGGGTCTGGCCTTATCTCCATTGCACAGGCTTTACAGTGCAAGAAAACTCTTGTAGGAAGCACATTGCAAAAAAAAAACAAATCCTGTGTCAGAGAGTTTGAAACAGACTAAGCATTGATTGCCTCCTGGCAAACAGAACTTGCAGGTTCAGAGGTTCTGTTTGCATGGAAACAATCCTAAACTGATGAGGAGTATTTTTATTGAACAGAGATCTTCTGAGGCAGCACTACAGGTGAAATTCAATATAGGCAGCACGTTACTGGTATGCTGATCTTTTTTGTGCTGAGTGTACAAAAGATTTTCCACTTTCTCCTTGTACACACACGTCATAAGCATGAACTTCTCACTCAAGCATTGAATCAGTTGTTGCATAACGATTATTTGTACCACTGGGGCTTAAATGTCACCAACACAGACTTACTTTGGACTGTAGCCAAGGTCTTAATGGAAGCCTAACTAAAGTAGCCACCAAAAAAAGCCATCAGATTTGTAGTAGGATGCACTCTGAACACCGACTGAAAGCTGAACCCCCACTTTCCTAGCTGGCTTGACTCTCTATACTGCTGGCGGACTCTTGAGTATCAGACCTCAGTTTTTCCTGTCTTCCAGTGTTTTCCCACACTCCAGAGATTTATCTGAACTTTTGATGTATTCAGTTTGTATTTGTTTCCAGCAGTAGTGGAAATGGTGACATATACTCACTTAGTCACAACTACCCTAAGAGAGAATAAACTTTGTTCTAGTTTGTGTGTTCTAGAAATGTTTTCAAGGAATTAGTTTTTCGAGCTCCCATCTGCAGTGTGGCAGCCAGCAACATATGTGCTTTGTGAAACTCTTAGGTGGAACACACTGTTATGTATTATGCTGAGTGCATAGGGGTCCAGGCTTAAAGTAAATAAGGCAATGTGGGAAATTTGGTTGCCATATAGCTTCAAGTCAGGGGAGAGAACAATACAATTCTACCTCCTGGAGTACTGGGAAGGAATCATAGTGCAGTAAGAAGTAAGAAGATGAGAAAGAATTACTCAGGGTGAAAGCAGAGTCCATGAATCACAGAATCAAGAATCATAGAATCATTAAGGTTGGAAGAGATCACCTACTCCAACCACCAACCCATCACAACCATGCCCCCACAAAAACATGTCCCTCAATGTGACACTTACTCTTTTCTTGAAAAGATCCAGGGATGATATGAGATGCAGGCCAAGACTCGGATCTCTGTGATAGCATTTTTTTGAAGTGCTTCCTATCCCTTAACATGGGCTAGACAAAGAGGAGAGATCTTGTTGATTTAGCTTAAGGCATAGTTCAAACAAACAGATTGGATTTATTGTGACTTGAGAAAGTCTGGGACAGAGGAAGTCTGTAGGGAAGGAAATGTTTCTGTCCAAAATAAGAGGAATCATCTGTTCACATTTGAAATCAAAAGAATGTAGAACATTTATTTAAAGATAAGACTTTTGAAAAGTCAAAATGTGTGAAAGCAAACAACCTGACGTAACAGGTCTTAGAAGGATTAAAGATTATATTTTCAAATAAACTTTAACATTCAATCTGATAAAATTCCAACAGGAATTAATGAATTACCGTCTCAAAATACACAATTTCTCTTACTGTGGTTCTATTAAAATAGGTGACCAGCTTAAAATCACTTTCAAATACTTTGCAGTAAGCAAAAGTTCAGGTGTTAAACTGAAATATTTGGCTTTGTGTGATAATATCTCAAAAATGGGGTGCATAACAGCACTGAACATGATTTAGTTATATAGAAACAACACTGTAGTCACATCTATAAATGAGTATTTACGTGTCAAAGAAAGTTGAGAGTCAAATAGGACAAAAATATTAAAATTGTCAATAATATGCACTGAATCTATGCAGACTAAAATTTCAATGTCTAGATTGAAAAGGGATATTATTCTTATATTCTTAATCATCCAGAGGAGTGGCTGTTGTTGTGATATGCTAAAGAAAATGAGAGAATGCAGAAGATTAATAATTGAGGAGATTTATCTCCATACATGTTTGGTAAATGTCACAATGGAGAATAGTAAACAATTTTACACATAGTTAACTACACTTGCTTGCAACAAATAGTACCCAGAAGAGGAGAGACAATATTTGATTGTTTCCTGAGTACACTATTAGATTTGGATCAAAATGATACTGACATAGTGACTTTCCTCATTTAAATTCAGTATGTTCTTAGGAGACAGGTCAGAAACAGTCACTGAAGAAACACAATCTAAAAAGGAACAGCAATGTAACAATAAGGGATCTCATTGGAAAATTAAAAGAACTAATCCTGATATAACCAAATTTTCAGAGAATAGAAACAGAGCAGAAGTAAAAGTTCAAGGGAAATATAAATCATCAATTTTTTTAGAATAACAAAGAAAAAACTGGCACCATTAAACAGTAATTTACAAAGGTTAGAAGCAGGAAGAACAATCTCAAAAAAGAGCAAGTCACATTCGTGTCAAAAACAGCATTTAGTCTTGACACATCAGAAGTACAGAACATGATAGAATAGCAGCAACCTGCTAATGCAAATGACAACTCTGTCATCAAATGCATTAGGCAGGAGTCTTCTGGCTCATGGACACTGTTGGTTTGACGGATGATGAGGGCATGAAAGTGCACACTCGTAGAGGTATAGCTGAATGAACATTTTGTACTGGTGTTTGCTATAGAGGAACTTAGGTTTCTTCACCCACACTGCTTTGAAGGAATAATTTGGAGAAGTTCTCTAAAACTGATAAGCCAGTAGCGGAGGTCTTGGAACAGATCAAAATAAATAGTAAAAAATATTCAGAAAGCAGATATCCCTAAACAATGCTAAAGGAATTCCAGTATCTAGTTGCTGAGTTGTTAACCACTCAAGTCAGTCTTCTTATTCAAGGAAGAGAGGACAGGAAATCTGATGACAATTTCTTGAAAGATTCCCGTGAGTAAAGACCAATAAATCTAACTTCCTTCCAGTGAATCAGCAAAAAACTATAATAGAAAATAGAACTCCCTTCAAATCCCATGTAATCCACTCCTCTGAGTCAGGTCAAGAAACCTTTGAGGATCTATAGGGATCTAGGAAACATACAGTATATTCTAACGTAAGTGAAAAAATTTATGAAACAAAATAACATTAAAATTTAGTTGCTTACTCGGTGTGATCTATATCACACATAAAACCGAAAAAAAATGTTTTTGAAGACTTGATAGATCAATTGCAGCAAGTTGTATAAACAAATGACTACCTATGCGCTTAAATTGATTATGAAGTGCCAAGCAACACATATTTAGGAGCTGGCAATAGGTTACATGTATTACTTTTACTTTATTGAGAAACAAAACCAAAATAACCAAAAAAGAGAGCCACCAGCTCAATGTCTGCAAGACCACATTCTGATCCTCTTGACTGAGGAGTAATGTCCACTGCTGGTGAAGAAAAATTGATGACTGTAATGAAGTAAAGGGAGAATGAACACAGTGGTGGAATACTAGAAGCCAACTGTAAAGGAAGAGGATTAGGAGACTATTGAACTAGAGAGTAAGAAGGGACAGAGTTGCATAAATCTTAAGGGGATAACAGAGAAGGGCTTTTCTTCCCTCTTGGTATATGACAGAGGAATTAAAGGGATTGTGAATACTTTACAGTGTGATAAAAATTCATATTTTAAAATATTTCTGAATTGCTGAACTCATCTCAGTAGCATGAATATACAACTCCAAAAATATTAAACAGCGACAGGAGCAATAGTTAACATTAGTAAGAATAATACCTGGATGACTCAAATCTGATGCTTCTGTTTTGTTTAAAGCTCTCCAGAAAGACATGTTTAGTTTCTCTGCCCTTATGTTAGCATTTGATGCTATTTTATTTTCTGTGCAGTTTTTCTTCACAGCTGCTATCAACTTATTTGATTTGAAAGCTTCTAATGCCTTACTTCTCCTTTTCTTCTCATCATGGAACTACAAAAACTTGACTCTTAAAATATCTACCCATATCATTTTTAGCATTTTCTAACCAGGAAATATTTATTTACTGTTCCAGAACACACATACAAATTTAAAAAGTACAAAAATAGCATTTGATGGATTGTGCTCCTCTGGATGTGGCTTCTTAATTTTCTTAGGGCTTCTGCTTACCCACCCTAAAAACTGCATAATTAAAGTAGAGAAAAATGGTTCAATCTGTTACTTTATGTTATATTGTAAATCTAGAATATCAAATATGGTGATATGCTTGCTTGGTTGGGTAGTGTCTCTGCTTTAGAGTTTACTTATGATCACTTTCCGCAGCTTATAATTCTATGCCATGTTTCATGTTGTCACTTTTTGCTACATTTCCATTTACTCTGCCTTAGCTTGTTCTTTTCCTTCTTCTGATTGATTTTTCCATTTCTCACATATCGTTTATCTCAAGATACTGTGCTGACAACCTGTCCTCTGGTCAAAGCCATTCTCTTTAATATCTAACTGTTTTCCTACTCTTGCTGCCCAGCGAGTTTTCATATGTTTCCTCAACTAAATACAAATATCTTCATATACCTCTTGATACACCTTTCATCTACCATTGCACAACTTCTTGTATCATTGGTGTTTAGATCCATAGAGCACTCCCCTTAATGACCATAGTTCTAGTTTCAACTTGCCACAGCAGGTTGTTTCTCCATAACTACTCAAATGTGATTTTATCTGATGAATTTGAGCTCCAATCTTAGTATTTTATCAATAATCATTTGGCATAAGAGTTCTGAAGCATTTAATATGACATGTTGCTTTTCATACGCCTTTAGCTTCCTGAGCTTCAGTATTCATACAAATTCCTGGCTTCTGAAGAGACCTAATAAGTTTTACAATGATCTGTAGCTAACTCTCAACCAGTTAAATAGGCTCTATACTTACTTATGAACTTATACTTATGAACTGAGAACTGTGTGACAATTTCCTACAAAGCAAATAGAGAAAATACATTAAAAATATTTTTACATTAACCACTCTGTTAGAGTTTATATACAAAATTGTCAAGCAATTTTTAATTTAATGAAAGATTGTAAATTGTTTACAAGCTTCCAGAATCACTTATGTTTTATGAACAATCCTACTGTGCCAGAAGAGGTGCAAAGCTAAATATTGTTGCAGTAACTACTACATAAGTTGCTCTGAAAGTAATACTTCCTATTTATTTCCATGGAAAATACAACAGATACAAAGAGCACAGTAACACTTCTTGATAGAGCAAATTCTCAACACTGATTTTCAACATAGTCACCACCATAAGTTGTGCATTTTTTTCATTGATGAACAAGAGCCTGCACAAGCGAGGGTGACCCATTGTTTCATAGTGTTTCACCACCCACTACTTCACTGTGCTCACATCCACTGTTTGATCTCCATAAATATTCAGCAAGAGCTGATGAATGTCAACAGGTGTTATTTTTTCTGTGCAGAGGTATTCTTACCTTTGCTTCTTATGCACTTTCGTGTCACATCATTCTGTCAGACTGCCTCTGCTGCCGTCTATCACATGGCAAAACTTGTATTTAGCTCATCATAGATGCTCATTAAAAGCTCACCTATGAAACTGGTAGAAAAATAAATAAACAATTAAATAAAGGCTAAACACAATCATCTGTGAGAATTCAAAAAATAACAGTCATGAAATTACTAAGGTTGGAAAAGACCACTATCATCAAGTCATCAACCCACCCCACCATGCCCACTAACCATGCCCTTAGTGTCACACCTACACGTTTCTCAAACACCTCCAGGTGCAGTGACTCCACCACCTCCCTGAGCAGCCTGGTCCACACACCACTACTCTTTCTGAAAAAAAGTTTCTTCCAATAGCCAACCAGAATCTCTCCTGGTGTAACTTGAGGCCATTCCCTCTCATCCTATCACCGGTTACACAGGAAAAGAGGTTGACCCGCACCTCGCCAGAACCTCCTTTCAGGCAGTTGTAGAGATCAGTGAGGTCTCCTCTGAGCCTCCTCTTCTCCAGACGGAATAATCCCAGCTCTCACAGCCACTCCCCGTAAGACCTGTGCTCCAGACCCCTCACAGCATCACTGGCTTTCTCTGAACACAGTGCAGGGCCTCAATGTCTTTCTTGTAGTGAGTGAGTATATTCTGTTGTATTTTTATCTGGTATTTCTGTTGTAATTATCCTTCTGGCTACACGTTAAAATACTGAATTCAATTAAGTATTGACAGATGAAGATATCGGGGGTTGTATAAATGCATGCAGCAAAAGAAGTGTGTTAGAAGACCTTTTACGTCTTTGAATATGGTTTTGGCAGATGTCCTAATTGCAATCACTATTTCTTTAATGTTTAAATGATCTCTCAGTGCTGTTTGCTCTCACTACACTGTAATTTATAAGATGTAAAGCTACAGATCCAGTTTTTGCTTGTTAGTGGGAGTATTGTTGCTCTATTAATACCTATTAAGTCTCTGAAATATATTAAAACTCACTTTCAACGCATTTGTTGTGGAATGTTTCAGGCTAAAGAATATTAAATAAAGGAGCTAATAAGCAGGAAGCAAATTACACAGTCTGGAATCAAAAAAAGGAAAAACAAAAATTTAAATATGTTTAAAAGGCATAATTACATTTGCACCTGAGGAACAGGCTAACAAGCTAGAAGATATTTGTAGGAAGTCAACACTTAAAAGGACATTGCTTTTAGTATAAGCAAGTAGTATTAGCAAGTAGACACAATCCAAACCAACTGGAAGGTTAGCATTTATATCTCTACCTTACATTTCTAGAAGGCATATATAAAAGCTCATGCTACACCAAGTGCCAATAAAACTTAGTTACATCCTTAAATTCTGTGAGTAATGATCCTGAATTTTAATATGTATAAATATCAGCAGGGTTTTGAGTCTACCTGATAGTGTTTTGGAACACCAATGTCTTTCTGGCTAACAGAGAATAGAACTATTTTTGAGTCTGTAACATAAGTACTGTACATCTAATTCAACCAAATAAACAATATTCCAAATATTTTGAAAGAAGAATTATGCAAAGATTTTTACTGAAAAGCTAAGAAATAACCAATCTGAAAGTAATGGTAGGAAGAGCTTGAGAGGGAAAAGTACAGCCAGATGAGAAAGCAGAAGTGTGTGTGCAAGAAATGCAGTATAGTGCAGTAACTATGAATTGGCAAAAAGAGAGACTGAAATTGGAGATTGTTTTGCTTGCCTGTTTCACATGTCATGCACTGAATAAGGATGAAAGAATATCTGACATGAATTTTCTAAATTCTGATTCCAAGTATGAATAACTTACAATTCGTCAATAGAAAGAACAAATGAGTGCAGTGTACCAATAGCTCAGGTAGAAGACAGTAGACCTGCACCCTATGTACATTCCAGCACCACACAGAGTGCTTTTCTACATACACCAAAAAAAGAGAGAGAAAAAAAAGGGAAATCAACCAAAAAAATGCCACAATAACAAAAAAACTTGAATGATGAAGTCAAGAAAGAAATACAAAAGGTCTTGTTACTACACTAAATTTGTTGTCTTCAATATAGATGTGACTACCTTGCCATTCTACTTCTGTCTAAAAACACTGACTCGGAAAAAAAATAACATTCTTACTTTAGTCAATTCTTCAGCAGATCATGGGAAATATTTCTCTTTTACTCCGAAATGGTAACAATTCTATGTCCCTTTGATTGTTTTCAGTTTCATAAAAATAAATCGCCACCAATAAAAAAAATCTTGATTATTAATTTTTGTACGTTTTTCTCACAATACTAATTTCTCTATCAAAAAGTTTCTTAGGATATAATAAGCTAAAAAAATTTTTCAAGCAAGTAAGTAGTTATAAGAATTCACTTATTCTTATAAGTATTTTGTGAGAGAAAAAAAAAAAAAAAAAGATGATTCAATGGCTAAAGTACAAATCAAAGAACCAAGAGCCAATCCTATGGCTTGGAGTGAAATAGGTTCACATCCAATTTGCAAGAATCTATGATATGAGGTGTTTCACTCTACAAAAACTGCCACCACAGTTCAGATCCATGGGTAAAAATCTTAGTTATTTCTAGCTCCTCTACCTTGTATAAGTTTTGTATCTGTAAAGCACAGATCCTAATTTTTACTTTGTTGGGTGCTGAGATTTACTTCATTATTGCTTGAAAAGCACTTTAGAGCCTTAGATGAAAAGTTGTACAGGAATGCAGACTACCAGCAGGTTCTCCCAAATACTACAAAAATACAGTTGCCTTGTCCCATTTGAACAGAATTGATACTGCTGGGTTCTCAGCTGCACAAAGAAATTTCAAATCATTTATAATGATTCCTAGTCTTCTTCCCTCCTCCTCCAATTCATTCCAATGAAGACATTAATAATCTTCACCTTCTTCTAAAACAGAATGGAAGAAAATAGTAAAAAACTTCCTAAAATATAAAAGAATACTAAAGCACCCAACAAATCCGAAAGTTTTTTTTAAATAAACGTTCAAATGAATCAAAGCTACAGGATGTTAGCCACTATTGGTAAGAATATTTAAACCAGATTGTGGTTTAAATAATGGTGAAACATGCTTTAGGATACCCTTCAGTATACATATTTTTTTACATTTATGTGAATGCAGTGCATTGGGCTTTTCCCTTTCAAGTAGCAAGCAGTGAGCATTTGTAGTATGCACTCTTAATAAATAGGAATGAGAACAGACAGGGTGAACACCTTCTAAAATGATGGGTAACCCCTCTTCATTAAAGAGAAGATTCAGCATGTTGTCAAGGATGTTTGGCTGAAGAACTAAGAATACCCACTAGATCTTTCTGTAATGTATAAAAGAATAGTGTAGCTACAGAGAAATACACAAATTCAAAGAGCAAACCTTGGAAAGTGGCCTGAGGAAATGCATCTCTCCTCTACTATAAGTATGCTGTCTGTTCTCTTCATGAGTAGACAAAAACAACACAGGAATACATGAAACAATAGAAACAAAATTTGAATAATCACAAAAATAAAAGATTAAAAATTGATTTAAAATCAGAATTAAAGCTCAGATACCACAACAGCTGAGCAGAGCTTGGATTTCTATTGACATTATCCATTATTAATAATTCTAAGAAGGAAAAAAAAAAAAGTCTTCCAAAATGCCTTTATAGCAGCAGTTTCAACAAAGCAAGCTCTCCTGAGTACTTGCTAGGGTAATGTTAGCATGCTGGGTGTTTGCTCACCACTGCAGAAATATTTCATATTTTTCTAAATTATGTTTGTAAGAAGAAACTGCTAGTATCCTTTTCCTGTAAGAATCCCTTGATACCCAGATTTTAGAGCAATGTTTCCCCATTCAGCGTGTGTGACATCAGCGCTAGATCCAACAAGGCAAAGGCCACAGGGTCCAGAAAATGCACAAAGGAGAATAATACATTCCTATTCTTGGTAAGAATAAGGCTTCTCTCTTTGGTACTTACGGAGGATGGGAGCTCTCATGCCCTACAAAAGAAATTGTACAAAGATAGCCTGATCAGATATTCAAAATTATAAAATCATAGAATGAAAGGGAGCTCAAAGATCACTTAATTCCGTACCCCCTGTCATGGGTAGGCGTGCCATCCACTAGATCACGCTGATGCTTAGGGCCCCCATCCAATCTGGCCTTGAACACGTCCAGGGATGGGGTATCCACAATGTCCCTGGGCAGCCTGTGCCAGCACCTCACCACCCTTTAAGTAAATAATTTCTGCCTAGTAGCTAACCTAAATCTTCCTTCTTTTAAGTTTAAACCCATTCTCCCTTGTCCTATCTCTATCTGCCCGTGTAAAAATGTGTCTCTCTCCTGCTCATAAGTTCCCTTCAAGTACTGGAAGGCTGCAATGAGGTGTCCCCCAGGCTTTCTCTTCTCTAAGCTGAACAAGCCCAGCTCCCTCAGCCTTTCTTAAGAGAGGTGCTCCAGCCCTCTGATCATCTTTATGGCCCCTCCTCTGGACCTGATCTTGCAGCTCGGCACCCTTCCTGTGCTTGTGGCCCCAGGCTTGGACACATTACTCCAGCTGGGGCTTCATGAGGACAATAGACAGTAGAGGACGATAATCCCCTCCCTCACACTGCTGCCCACCACTCTTCAGATGCAGCCCTTCAGTTGACCTTCAGAGGCTGCAAGATTACACTGCTGGCCCATGTCCAGCCTTTCATCACCTGGATTTCCAGGTCCTTCTCCTCAGCGCTGCTGTCAGTTCTTCCCCTGGTCTGTACTTCTATCTGAGATTGTCCCAACTCAAGTGCAACACCTTGCACTTGTCTTGTTTAATCTCATTCAGTTCACATGGACCTTCTTTTCAAGAATGTCCAGGTCCCCTTCAATGGTATCCCTTCCTTTTATTGTGTCAGCTGCACCACTTAGCTTGGTCTTGTTCACAAACTTCCTGAGAGTACATTCAATCCCATTGTCTATGTAATAGGCAATAAAGATGTGGAGGAGTACCAGTCCCATGACAGACCAATGGGGGACACCACTTGTGACTGGCCTCCACCTGCACATAGAGCTGTTGACAACAACTCTCTGGCTATGACCATTCAACAGATTCCACTGGAATATCCACTGGATACTCCAGTCTTCAAATCCATATCTCCTCAATTTAGAAATAAGGATGTTTCATTATGTATAGTGATTTCAGCTGATTTATTATTGTACTTTGCATTTACTGGACCTTTTCAGTAGTTGTCCAACAACTGTGCTCTGTCAAGTAGACTCAGTTTCGCCTAGTGAATCAGATACAGATAGAAAGAAAGATTTTATACCCACCAATTTCCACCAGCAAATCTCTCATCAGTCAATTTTAACTAAGAGCAAGACAAGGAAAATATATTCATTGTTGATTTTCCTGTACAGGAACACAGTACCATTGTCCATTACTATTTCATATCAGTAACATCTATTTCCATCCATTGTATAGTTATTATTCAATACAAAATTACACTCAGTGTATCATCAATTAACGACGAACTCTCAGGAAAAGCTATTTCTGAAGAAAATGGGCAGGTCACTGAAGGCAAAGTTCTAACTGACTGCCAGGGTTCCTCATTCAAACTGAAAAAATATTCAAACTGTATGTAAAGGAGCATGGGGAACGTCTGTCCCAGACAAAGAAGGATGACAGAAAGGTCAGCATTAATTTCAGACTGACTGAAAATATCTTTAAAAATAGCTGTCTGTAGTTACAGAGTGCTACACCTCCCTCATTTATTTTATGCCTACTGTCTGCAATACAAATGTAATTGAAGAAATTATTCTTTCAGCACAGCATAATTTAAGACTAAAAAATTGCACTGTAGAGCTGTACAAAAATCTCTGTGGTTTATTGTGCTGATGGCTCCTAGAGGACTTCACAAGAGGACCGCTCATATGAGAAACGCTGCTGAGAAGTGAAAAGTTGGTCATTCCTTATTCTGCTTGGCACGTCCTTCCCTCTAGTTTATTTTCACTTGCTGGATTTGGACCACAAATGAATCACAACAGATACTAGATACATAACCCTCCAGGCAAATGCTGTGTCATCCGCTCTGGGCCAGAGCACTTAGACCCACTACATCAAGCTGACATGGCATGCCAACATTCATCATCATGTATAATTCCATTGTATCGTGACCTGTCTGAGAAGTAAAAAAATGAATCATTGTATCAATTTAAAGAAATGTAAATTTCCAATTCCAGATACCGTTTATTAAAATATTATTTTAAAAAATCTTTCTAAAGGAGGCAAATTGAATGCATCGTTTCAATGAATTTATAAAGATAGAGCTGAATTTGTAGAACAAATGTGTGTTACAACGTTGAAGAAACTCAGTTAGAAAGGTGTCCTGTAGGCCATCTCCATCCCTATGTTGCCTGAGGACCAGGTAGAAAAGATAAGAAGTGTAAGTAGACTTAAAGAGGAGGTTATCTGGCTTACTGCCCTCCGA
>JAOWBP010002978.1:32358788-32373795 GCA_028571105.1 Tragopan temminckii
CCATTAGCTGTGCATTTTGACCAGCACTGAGCAAGAGCCTGCATGCCGTGCTCATGAAAAGTTGCAGGTGAATTTCAATGTCACTGTCATTGCTGAAATGTATCACCCACCACCTCACTGCTCTCACATCCGCTGTTTGGTCTCCAGACACACTCAGCAAGCATCAGTGGATGTCAGTGGGTGCAATTGTTTCTGCGTGGGGAAATTCAGTTCTACCCTTCTGCTTCATCTGCACTCCCATGTCAGACACCAGTTTGTCAAACTGCCCCTCTTCTGCCATCTGTCACACGGCAATAAAATGTTACAAAATATTGGTGGGAAGGCTCAACCTCTACCACCGTACACCGACTTGTGCCTCTGATATCACGGGCCAACATAATAAAACAGGAGGCATTACTTTCAGGGCTGCTCTGCCTGTCACATTTAAGTACTAAATCTCATCTGTAGCAAAGGGTTCTTTAATGAATATAAAATTCTATTTCTGCTGCTTTGTTTATAGTTTTTCTGGAAAGAATAGGGATGCTTGATCCTTGTCATTTCTCCTATTTGAATGCAACAAATTTTGAAAGCAGACTGCTTCTATGATCTCTGTATATTATTCTAAGTCTTCTCATATTATTGCTGCTGTGTATCAATAAATTCATGTTTCTTTTAGTATTGCCAGCACAAAGTGTGATAGAGAACAAGTGATACATTATGCAAATCTATCAGGTTACTCTGCCCACGGCAGGGGGGTTGAAACTAGATGATTTTTAAGGTTCTTTTCAACCCAGGCCATTCTGTGATTCTATTATTTTATATCCTGAAATTACCTTAATATTAAAGATAGTCATTTGTTTAACCTGATAGATTTGCATAATTTAGCACTTGTTCTCTATCACACTTTGTGCTGGCAATACTAGAAGAAGCATATAATACATTTTTAAATAAGTCTGTTCTTACTAGGTGTGTCAATAGCAATTTGGACTGTAAGACAATTTTCTTCCCCAGTCAGTCCAATGAAGCATTTCTACCTTACTGGGACACAGCAGAAGGCACATCCTGAAAACCATTGTCTTTTATCTGCACCCAAGCCAGTGCTCATAAACATATATAACAGAAAAGTTGTACTGAACTTGTTAAGTACTTCAAGTATTTATTAAACTGAAAATGGATAGTCAGCAAAATTTTTCAGGATCTCTTTTGACCTAGGTCCAGAACTGTTGAGCACAGTCACTGAATTCCAATGACAGTCCAGATGGAATGTTGATTAAACGTGCATACAAGCATATCCTGTCATATTACAGCATACATCATATACAAAGTTGCATCAGGGCAAGTGACAGACTTTGAAGACAAATTTGGCATACGGGAGAAATTGGGGGAAAAAAAAAACCTAATTTTAAAGATGAAAAATGCAAAGATCTGTACAGGGAGAAACAGCAGTGTGCAGGCTTGGAAAAGGACTGGCCAGACAGCATCTCTACATGAAAGGATATGGGGATTTTGATGGATAAGATATAAAGCATAAATCAGCAATACCATGCTGTTAAGAAAAACGATCACACTGTGATATGTGAAGAGGAAAATAATCTCTAAGAACTATATAATCTTTCTACTCAGTATCAATAAGGTTCTCAGTAGGAGTAACTGAGTTCAGTTCTGAATAAACTTTAAAAAAAAAATTGAGAGATATCAAAGGAGAGATATGAGAATAATCAGAGGTCTTAGAAGACACGAATTAGAAAGTCAGACTGATGGAATTTGATTATTTAGTCCAAAGAAAAGAAATGACAGAGGAGACATATTTCCATGTTGAGAGAAAGTATGCAGCTTAAGCTGTAACAAGTGCAATTTAAGTTAGACTTTAAGATCACCCAACACAAAGAAAGGACTTAACCATCTGAAATCCTGCAAAGAGAAGTGGGCACACACTATGTAATAGATTTGAATGTGCTCTGTAAATCTAATGTAAATCCAATTACTTCAGGAGAGTTCATAGTTTTCCACACATTATCTTTGGATGGCATAAAAGATTGAGAGGGATACACAATCACTGACAGTAAAGGCAGTTACTATTCATTAAATTCTGGTTCCAAACTGTTCCCTTACCCAGGATAGTCTCCTTGGCATGATAGAGACTTTCTATCACTAAACATTTTTATGACTGAAGGGTGAAACACCTGTCAAGAGTGACAGGTAGCTCTAAGGCTTGCAGACTTGTCTCAAATTCCATGATTCTATTGAAATACTTTGGCATATGCATTGAAGCTGAATTAAATATATAATATGTTCATCCTTAACGGGATTGTCCTTAAAAGCAATAACTATTCCTATTTCCAATACCTGCTACATAAATTCCAAAACAGAAAGCTGCCAGAACAAAACCAATGGAGTGAAAGGTGGATGAAGAAAAGACTTGTAGATTGGTAAGCTTCCATGACATCCTTGTGACCTCACCCATGATTGGGCCATATTGCTGCAACATCAATAACCTGTAACATCCTAGGTGATTTAAAGTCAATCCCTCTCTTTGCTTCAACCAATACAAAAACAGTCGCTATGTTCATGCACAGTTGTTTTAAAATAGAAGTATGCATTTTCATAGAATCACCAAAGTTGGAAAAGACCTCCAAGATCATTTAGTCCAACCACCCACCTACCACCAAAGCTTCTCCACTAAACTATGTCCCTTACTATAACATCTAAAAGTTTCTTGAACACCCCCAGGGACAGTGACTCAATCACCTCCCTGGGCAGCCTGTTCCAGCACCTGATCAGTCTTTTGGAGTAGAAATTTTTCCTAAAATCCAACCTGAATCTCCCTCGGTGCATCTTGAGGCCATTCCCTCTCATCCTATCTCCAGGTTTGCAGGATAAGAGGCCAATCTCCACCTCTCCACAACCTCCTTTCAGAGAGTTGTGGAGAGCTATAAGCATTGATTGACTGAACTGAACAAATAAAATGTACATCCAGAGAAAAAGGAGACTAAAATGAACATTGGTCCATTTTTTGTTTCTGTATCTACACTGACAAGAAAAATAGATGAATTCAAACTAAACTGCTAATTAAGTACTACTTTGTAATGCATGTGGTGATGTTTAGAAACTACCAACGTTATTATTAGCAGGGTCAAACTGCCAAAGTTCAGCAGAACTGAACTTAGGTGGGGAGGAAAATGAGTAGATGATGACGGCTGAATCATTTTGATCTCCTTTGCCTTTCAAATGGCTGTGAGCCTGTCCTCCTGTTTTTAAAGTTGGATAGATTGATTACTGTTTTTCTTATCACGAGAGTTGCTAGTAGGCTGCAGAGTGGTTACAAATGTATGGATTTGCAAACTATGAGTCTTAACTCTTCCCCTTTGGCTACACATCACTGTGAGTGAAGAAACAGATAGGGATAAAGAGAATTGATTCCTGTGGATATAGAAAAATGGGAGCAGTAACATGTTCTGCATTTAGAGGTATTCTTACAAAATACATCATAGTTATTTTAGTTATTGTGGTCTTTCTGATATAAGTGAAATACAAAGAAGTCTCAACTTATTTGTAGACTTTAGATATGCTCTTTGTGTTTCTAAACCAGTCTTGAAAAGACATAATACAATATTCTAATTGTCCACATTTGGACTATGAAGGTAGATTACTCATGCCATGGATCACAGAAAACTGCCTCAGCTATTATCGGCTCTTTAATTTAAATGTTGTCCTGATGTATTGCTTCTTCCATTATTTCCAGAGAATAAACAGACAAACTGTTTCTGCAAGAGAATAAGTCAGGTTTCTTAGTATAGCCTGGAATCAAGCTGCTGCAAGAAGAATAATCAAAGTATGTTTCCAGGCAGTGACATCTTAGTCCACCAGAAATATAAAACCGTGATATCTGCAAATCTAGGTCTGAAAGGACTGGTGCTTACCTGAAGATAAAAATTCTATCTAGAGGTAAGATTACTCATCTTGGGTCTCTATGCCATGCTGTCTAGCACACTGGATTAGGGAAGACCTATCAGTTAAAGTGTGAAACCAGGAAAATTAATATAGCAAACTTTTACGTTGCCAGTGAGCATTCTTGTGCATTTGAACCTTAGGACAAAGCACTCAACTAATGGTAATCTAAATGGACCAGCTTAGACCAAACACAGTTAATGACTGATCCCCTGTGCTGGATATGGAAGTAGCCCAGTAGATTGCACTATGTTCAAAACCCCAAAATTGCACATGCTTATTCATTGTTAGTATCCCAGTGGTGCATAATTGAGAACTTATCTGAGTATATGAATTTGCATCTATGGATTTTAAAATAAAAACTGTATTCAAGTGACATTACTAATACAAGTAAAAGTCAGCTTTACTTCCCAAACAATGTAATAATACAAAATCCTGCTATAGAGAAAAAATGTGACAGACCTTGTATGCCAGATGCACAAACTAGAACTACAGAAATGAAGAAAAGGAAGCTACTCCCCAAAAATATGTTAAAAATGGGCAGACTTGATAGACTACCTGTCTGCTGAGAGTAGCAGGAGGAATAAGTGGTTTTTATTTTCTTATATATATTATAGTTTACAAGTTCCTATCACAAAATTTACAGGATTTTTATTCTCAAAAAATGCTATCAAAATCATATTTTCTTACTCTTTTATATCTTTAAAAGAAAATATAAAAAATATACTTTTATTATTAGTTATTGGGGGTTAGATTTGGCTTGGATGTCAGAAAACTCAACTTTACCACTAGTCTATTTGATCACCTTGCACAAACTACCTTTTTCCTCTCCACCTTTTCCTACCCAGGGTACAAAAATATAATATTGACTACCTCGACATGAAAGGTATTATCCAAGAAACAATTACTACTATTACAACTACTGTGTTAGGTTCTCTGTACCCTGTGTTATGTCAGCAAATTTTCATCTTTCAGAACAGGAAACACTAATTATATTAAACACTCCTTATCCTTACAACTGCACCTATTATCACATAAAGGACAATGTCTATGGAAGACAATAAAAAATAAAAATATATAAGTGAAAGCTGATAATTATTGTTTATTTTTAGGATTATTTTCAAGGATGGATTTTATGTCATACTTGACAGGCGAGGTATCTATGCTTCTTCAGTATCATCTGCTGATCAGTCTATCACACTGCCTATTGATCAGTTTCTATACTGGTCTTAAGCCATGTATGAAAGAGATTCTACACTGGCTATAAAAGATATATGGTGTATAGTTCCATAAGCAAGGACACAGAGCATGTTCTTTATTTCAGAAACATTCACAACATGACACAATTGGGATGAAAAAGGAGGCAAAAAGTACATTTTAGTAGAGAGAAAACAAAGTATAAGGTAGCTGGCTTCAACAAAGCATTGAACTACATGGCAGAAACACTGAATTCTCTGACACCCTGGAAAAATGACAAATTACCTAGCTATGGACTTGCTGGAGCCTTGACTAAGATTAATTAGGCTATCCATACCTCGCAGTTTTTATTTAAGGATCAGCTGCTTGAAATTCTTTCTAATATATGAAGTCAGGATATTGTCTTTTTTCATAAGTAAAAATTTTCAGGAATAATTATTCTTTTTATTAGAAATCCTCCAACTTCATAAAGTTTCCTTTCAATGCTGAAAGCAAGGAAACAACTTGGCTCCTTCTAATTCTAAGCCCTGTAACACCCCTCAGATATTTGGAAAAATTCCCATCTTGATATATTCTGTCTTATTTAAAACAAGAACTTACAGCCAGGTCTTCCACTTATCATTAGTGAGCCATACTCTCCCAGTTTCCATGGAGTTCTGGATCTTTCTCAGATTCTCCTGTTGTATCTGTTTCATTTATTATACAAAATAAAGTATCCACTGGAGTGGAAATAAAATTAATGCATTCCTTCCTTAAGAAGACTAGCCATTTTACCCTAGAATAGAGACTTCCTTCTCTTTTTGTACATAGGTGTATCTTCTTTTAATTTAATTTGTTATGTATTTATACAAAGCTAAGTTCAACGTAAAGTTATTAGTTATATCATATCATACAAGTATCTGGATAGAGCACTCTTCTCTAAAAGCCATTGGCAATATTTTATTGAAAACAAGGTATAATACAAATAAAAATTTTGTACTTTTAATAACAATTTCTACAATCTCAATCAGACACATGAAAAAAACATATTCAAAAAAATCCATGAATTTGGGACAAGGTGTTCCTGAAAAACTTTTTACTACACAGAGGTTCTTCAGTGCAAGAACCCCTGATCAAAGAAGTCAGTGTTTCTAACAGTGATACAATAGTTGGACAGACAAGGGCAGAGGTGTAAATTATAATTTTACTTTATAACTGCCCTTAACAATAATTATCACAGTGAGGTTTCACTACACAAATAAATTGTGCTTGTATTTTTTAAGTAAATTCTCCAGGATCACATAGAAGTTTGGTTCATCATGTAAAATACTGATTTCTTTCATGAACAGTGCTTAAAACAGCCTGTAGCAAATAAAAGAACTTTAAGAGGTATATTCATGGAAGTGTATCAGACAGTAAGAAATTATTAACAAATACCAGCATCAATGCTCTTTAAATCTGTAATTTAAAATTATGTGTGTATTTTCCATTTTCTAGATTCCACTGTTTGAGAATCATACCCAAAATTATCAGTGTTCCACTGCAGTGGAATCTTATTCACAAGAGCAATTAAATATTTATTAGTAATTAAATACAGTCAGATTCTATCAAAACTGGAAGCACCTCCATAATAATTTCCAATTCAATTTTCATTTTCCAATTGGAATGAAAGCACTTTTTTAAGGTACTGTTATTTTTGGTGTTCGAGGATGCCCACAAAAAAAACAGTGAATGAATATCTAGTTGAAAATAAATTAAAAATCCCACATGGAAAATGTTTTAAGAGAATTGGTCTTTTCAGTTTGATTTATTTTTTCTGCCTCCTTTTTTTTTTTCTTCTTTTTCTTTTTTTTTTTTTTATTTACCTTATTTTCTCAGATATGGCAAACAGTGATAAGCAAAAACAAAGCTTAATGCATGTACTTACTTGTGGTAAAACAGAAAGCTGATGTTGACAGGCTGCTGCATTTCGGTTAGCTTCTGTGAAGTACCTCTGGGTTCGTCTTCTCTCCCGATCCAGTTTCTTCTCCAACATGAGATGGGAGGTAGATAAAATGTCCAAATACTTCATCATCACATCAGACAGCAGCGAGCTGACCTCCACTATGTCTGGACGTGTCTCTGCATCCGGGGTCAAGCACCTATAAAAAGAAACATTCTCTAATGAAAGCTAATTACTTCTAAAAACTTTGCTACCCCTACATTCCTCCATTGGTAATTATCAAACCATGCCAGCCAGCACTTGGGACAAAACAGAAATTTAGCAAGGGAACAATTTTCATTTCTTACACTCTCAAAAATTAAAAATGGATGCACTTCAGAAAGGCATAAATAATTTTACACAAAAAGACTGAAGAGAGAACATCTGCTAGCTTATAAAAATGTTATTTCAAAAGTCTTCATAGTGAGAAATTTATCAAGCAGTATTTTCCCATTTGAGATTGCAACAAATAAAGCAAGATAACAGAGATGTAGAAGTTGTCACAACAAATAGCACAGCAGGTGCACATAGGGGGCCAGAAGCTCTGCTCAAGCCTATGGGGGACAGTCTGACACTGAACAGCTTTGGTGTTGACACACCAAAGGCTATTGTGAAAAGACTACCAAGACTCATCTGAACCTTGGGTCATTATGCCCTTTTAGCTCATCCATATGGACACCAATTTATCCCTAGGGCTAATTCTGAAAATACCAAATGTGACTTCAGAGCACCGGGATGGAAGAGAGAAGGATAGGCAGCTGAATTGGTGATCTCCTCAATTCTTTCAATGAGGGGGAAAATGTCGAGTCAAGGAGGAAGCAGCCTGCCAGTCAGCAGCTGGCTTGGTATAGTCAGGAGCTTATGGGTAAGAATTAGAGGAACAGACAAACTTTATTTTAAATACTTCTCTATCTATAACACAAAAGACAAGTATGTGACTGGGAACAGCTGGAATTGATTTATTGTGTTCCAGTCATATCTGACTAGTGTGACTGCAGTCTATGATGAGATAGCTGCTCTATAGACAATGGGAGAGCAGTATATGCTGTGGATACCTTTACTGCAGCAAGGCCTTTGACATAATATTCCACAGTATCCACAGGATTATAGGTTAGGTAAATAACTGCCTGAAATTATTGGCTCAAAGAGGTGTTATCAGAAGTGCAAAGTCCAGATGGTGGCTGAAAGTAGCATTCTTCAGGGACTGGGTCTGAGGCAGTACTGTTTAACATCTTTATTAATAACCTAGACAACTGAATGAATTCTCAAAAAGCTTATGAAAACTAAATTGCTGGGAGCAGTTGATACAGAGAGAGATAATAAACCTTGATCAGTGGGACCTGAGCAAAATACACAGAGCTGACTGCTATTTATTTAATGGGATAGTATAGAAACTAAATAAATGAATTCTCAAAGGTGATAGGGAAAGAGGTAGTATACACAAGCTGCAAAACAGGAAAGTCCTACTAGATATGAGGCTGTGTTACTACTTCTAATCTAAAAGGTGAACAAGAAGGGGATCTAGGAAAGTTGTAGGATTTCCATCTTTCAAGACATTCAAAACATTGACTCACTCTATCTAAAGTCTCCACTTTAAGAAAATTGAATAAATGACTTCTTGGGGTCCCTTTCAACCTAAATTAATTTACAGTTCTATGCTTTGTATTTCAGGAACTCCAGATAGATGTTTAGTAAGCGTAATAGGTCAATTTTTAAATCCCCAGAATATTTTGTACTTAAAGAAGGCATGAAAGCTGATAGACACACTTCTTCATGTACTATAAATTGTCTTAAATCTAATAAATCCAGTGATCTGATAATTTTCTATTATTTGCATGCAGAGTAATATTTACCAGTTAGCACACATTGACCCAACACTTCTTCTTAAAGAAAGTGTCACAGAATGATTGTGTTATTTCTAAAATATTACTTTCTAAAAAAAAGAACTCTCTTAAAGTAGCTTAATCCAATAAAATTGGATCTTAATAATGACTATAATACTGAATAATGACAATACTGAATGCAACCTTTCAGTTATAAAATGAAGTTTTCAGTGTTTTCTAATCCTTATAAATAATCTTTCTAAAAAAATTTATTCCTTTTATCTTTCACAGCTGTTGTGTTAGAGTTACTCAGAAACTAACTTCTTTGTTTCTGATAATATTTTCTCATCTGTACTATCAGTAAGAATTCCCTATTACTGAATTTTTCTCATGTTCTCTATTCTATCTAAATATCTCACAAAAAATAAACTAAAAGCTAAACATAATATCTAATTTAAGGATTAATCCATAGTAAGAAAATAAACAATTTTTTTTTTTTAGCTTTTCATGCTTCCCACTGCTTTTAAAAAAAGCTGGAAAATGCTTACATTACAGGAGAAAAAATAATGTTAATTTTACATGCAGATAGCTATTTAATCACCTATTTAAACCAGCTAATCTTAGTAAATAATTAATATATCAGCCGATCTCATAATGATACGGACTTAGAGTAGACCTATTTAATACAGGTACTGTATCTATAATTATAAAGAGTAAATCAATAGCTGACCTTCAAAAAAACCTTTAAAAATTTCCACTATAGAGTTTATTGTCATCGTCAAGAATGAAAAGGAGAAGATAGAGGGACCAGATTCTCACATACATCTAAGTCATTGATAAAGATGTGATAAAAATGTATGAAAATGTAATACATATCAGTACAGATACGTATCTTGACTTGAAGGTATTTTCTGGAAACATTAAATACTACTACTTTATTCTTAAATGGTGAGCAATTAATTAGTAAATCCAGTTATTCCAACTGCAAAAACTTGTAAATATTCAAAACATTTCATGACCTTTTAAATCTTAGTTCCATTCTACTCGTTCCTATCCTCTCTTTGTTGTTCTTCATCCTCAGGGTCCTTAAATAATAGAAACCTTTTTGTGCAGAAAATATAATACAAAAATGTTACATTCCTTGCACCATAAAGTGCTTTTGGGAGGTGGAATTCAACATCTGACTGAAACAGAAAGCTATTAAAGCTATTTTTGGAGTTTTTCTAAAATGGGTAATCAAGGGAGCTAAATCTCTTAGCTCACCAACTCACTTTCTATACTCACACAATGTGCCTCACACATTACATTAACACCAGGAACATGTAATCGTAACTAAACAAAATATGTGATGAGTGAGTGGAACAAATACAAGTTCTTCTTTTCCTCCACTACTGTGTTCTCTCTTTGTTAACAGGATTAGAAGGTAGCAGCAAATGTATTACTATCAGTCATAAAACTATGAATGTGATCATACAGTGATCTACAACTGTACTTGAACATGTACATGCACTAATTCTATGGAAAAAAATAATCTGATGTATAGTGGATTAACTAGAGCACTGGCAGTATAAAACTTCAGTACTGAGTCTAGCCTGCTAAACGTGGTGTCTCCCAGAGGCCCATACTGGGACCAGTGCTCTTCAACATCTTTGTCAATGACCTGGACAGTGGGATTGAGTGCAGTCTTAGCAAGTTTGCTGACAATGCTAAGGTGAATGGTGCACTTGATATAAAAAAAAAAAAAAGGAAAGGATGCCATCCAAAGGGACCTTAATAGGCTTGAAAAGTGAGTCCATGTGAACTGAATGAAATTAAACAAGTCAAATGCAAGATGTTCCACTTGGGTCAGGGCAATCCCAGATATGGGTATAGAGTGGGAGAACGCCTTGAGAGCAGTGCTGTGGAGATGGACTTGAAGGTTCTGATGAGCGAAGAGTTGGACCTGAGCCAACAGTGTGCACCTACAGTCCAGAAGGCCAGCAGTATCCTGAGATGCCTCAATAGAAGGGTGGCCAGCAGGACAAGGGAGCTGATTGTCCCCTTCTGTCCTTGTAAAGCCCCATCTGGAGTACTGTGCCCAGGACTGGGAACCCAAGACAAGAAAGATGTGAAGCTGCTGGAGTTGGTCCAGAGGAAGGCCATGATGGTGATCAGAGGACTGGACCATCTCTCCTATGAAGAAAGGTTGAGTTGAGCTTGTTCAGCCTGGAGAAGAGAAGGCTTTGGGGAGACACTGCTTCCAGTACTTGAAGGGAGTTTCTAAACAGGAGGGAGACCGACTTTTTACACAGGCAGACCGTGATAGGACGAGGAGGACTAAACTTCAAAATAAAATAGGAGAGATTTAGTCTAGATGGTAGGAAGAAAGTCTTCACTCATAGGTTGGTGAGGCCCTGGCGCAGGCTGCCCAAGAGGCTGTGGATGCCCCATCCCTGGAGGTGTTCAAGGCCAGGATGGATGGGGCCTTGGGCAGCCTGTTTCAGTAGGTGCCAGCCCTGCCCATGGCAGGGGGGTTGGGACTGAATGATTTTAAGATCTGTTCCAATCCAATCCATTCTATGATTCTCTGAAATGCACTGACTTACACCGTCATGCAGTTGTTAGATTCACCTATATTGAATATGTTACTAGCATACTCCTTTAAATCAGTAGACATTTCATATTCAGAGACAAATACTAGCAGTTGCTGAAGTCAGCAAAAGTCAGTGTCACGTAATCACTGTTGGAAATACATAAAACATTTTCAGCAAGAACAAAACAAGATTTACCTCTTAATGGTAAATGACACTTTTTCAGAGTACAGTCCGTCTGGCACAGGTTCATAAACAGCCCCTACTATCTGTAAAATATAATATCTATAGTTAATTGAAAAAAAATTCAATGTTTTATTTAGAAATTTCATACAACAAACACTTCTTGAAACAATCTGATGGGCAGGCATTACATTATCAGCTTTAACTCGCAAAATAACTTAGAACACATCTTGTAATGCAAAATATCACTTCTAATCAGGTATCCACATTAATGCACACAACCACTGTAGATCAAGGGGCTGCAATATCTGAATAAGGGAAACAGTTACAAAAAACAATGATTTATTTTTATTTTTAATCATATCCAAATGTTCACACAATTCTATAGGGTAATACACAACCCTATAGAGAACGCAATATTATAGTAATAAGAATGTTTATATCTAAAGATCCTATCACATAATGCAACAATAAAAATACATCAGTCTGAGAAGTAACAATATACTTATATTTACAAGCAATTTTTGCAAGTAGAATGGAAAAACTGTAGCTCATACTGTGAAGAACGCTCCTGTTCATTCACACATAAGAGCAGAGAGCATTTTGTGCTTCTACAGCCTTAAACACAAATTTTCATGGACCTTGTGATCACATGTAGAAATAATGGGTGGGTTGATCTGGCAAATCTGAATACCTTAGTTGCCAAGGAGAGCATATTGGTGCTGTAAAACGGTGGGTTCAGAGTTGCCATCTGATAAAGGATACATCCTGCTGCCCAGACATCAGCTTTCTCTCCATATGGCTCACTCTTTACAACTTCAGGGCTAAGTAAAAAGCAGTGCACACCACAAGTATTTAATTAGTATTTTTCACCTAGCATTAGCCTCAATTAAAAAATAAAAATAAAAAATCACTAGTCACTGCAATATATCTCCAGAGCATACACAGTTACTTTCAAAAGGTTGCATTTCCTTTACTAGTCAAATTCTTTAAGTGGAAGTACAAAATTATAATTGGAGTTAAGAGGTACTGTGCAAATTCAGTTACTGATGCAGTCTGGATATGGTGCTAGAAAGTGTGCTGTCAGTTTGTACAAAACAAATGCAAAAAATAAATTTAAAAACAAATTAGGTGACATTTCTTAGATAAATTATTATGTGGAAATGATATTAAGTGATCTTAATAGAACATAAATTCAGAACAGAGGTCACTGCGAGGAAATGATGTAGTCTGAAAGGTCAGACATTTTTGATGAAATTCATCAAGCAAGATAAAGATTCCTATGTGAAAGTCGTTAAGTACTTCCCTTTAATTTTGCTGCTGCTATTGTAAAACCATGGAGATGAATAAAGGGTATTGAACATAATGTTAAAACATAACATGTTCTCTAGAGTTGAACTGTCATTACTCCTCACTGCGATGCCAGTTCTTCAGAGGGCCTTGAAGAACTTTCATTTTGATATATTAAATGTCTATTAGAGTAAGGATCAGTGTGGCAATTTAACATACAGATGGTGATAGTATGGTTTTGCATAGCAGTCACCAAAACAATATGTTGAAGACAGAAGGCAATAGAGACATACAGAAGCAACCATAACTTCCCCAGCAGAATCTTGTATTCATGTACGAGGCAGAACCTAGTTTGACTGTCAGAGTAAACAGTAGCTCATTGGGGTGGTGGCTAGCAAAAACATATTTGTTGCGTCCATGATTTGGAAATTACAGAAAAAAATACAGTGCCGATAGGTTTATGAAGGTTGTAGTTTTAACATGGTTCCACAAGAACACAAAATTGATTGAAATTATTGAAAATATTTGGTCTGTTTCTTCGTGCTGAAAGATTTTCCATTCTAAATACCTATCTAATCCTTTCTTCTTTTTTTTTTTTAATCAAAAGGAGGACTTCCAGAGGAATACTACCTGGTCATTTCTTCCAGAACAAATGCCTGATATTTAGCACATAAAGATGGCCAGCACCTTAATGTATATGCTGTCTCATGCTTAAGAAATACTGCAAATGACTGAAGTAAAACTTATATAATGTGACCACAAAAGTGATACAGAGGATCTAAAATCCAAATGGATATGATACTATGCTTTCATAGCTAATGAATTCACAACTGTAGAATTTTAAATAGAAATTTCGAATATTATTTATTTACTTTTAAGAGATGAAGTAGTGAAATTCCTCACCAAGTTCTGAAGGCAAACCTCACCATCTGCTAGTTAGAAACGTGGGTGGGGTACAGTTCTTGTTGACTAGTAAAACAGTTTTGCAGTCAAGCTGCACCGTTTGGATCTGCACTATTGAGGGATGTCAAACAGAAAGATCCCGGTTCTGTTCCTGTGCTCTGCTCCCCACAAACAGGAGGATGGTGGGAATACATATGGTTTATCTAATTCAGTTGACAACTGTGTATAAACTCTTACGTCTGGTCAAGACCAGAAAGAATGTGTAGAACCAGACTGATATTTATTCCATAAAAATCCTTAAAAAAATCTGTCTTAGTAAAAGTACAGAATAATGATTTAAGGGAGTGACATTGTTACGGTCTCTGGCCTTTAATTCTTAGATTAAGAGATCTGGATTGGATGAAATAGAACAGTGGCACTAATTACATTTCTAGCAAACAGATGTCCACATCATAAAACGCATTCAGTGTAAAAATAAAATACTTAAAGGGAGAAACTCTGAGAGCTGATAAAGAATTACCATTGCTTCAAGGGCTGATCATACTGCTGCAAAGCAGCGGTGCAAATGCTATACTCTATGATACCCACAGTCTCAGATATTAAGAGAGGCAGCAGATACTTTAAAAATTAGTCACTTTGTGCTTGCAATTAACTTATTCATAATAATCACTGCAGTTTTCTTCTAAGTTTACGTATCACTGCTCATTTCTAGATTGTATATTCATGCCAAGAAGCTTATTTCTGCTGCATTGTATCAAGGAGAGTCCTTCGCAGAAAGAATGTCCACAGCAAAAGCAAGGCTAAATTCTTCTAAATCAGAGACACAGAAATATATCCACAGAATAATTCTCTAAATTCTCAGTATCCTTGAACAGACTGATTTATAATTGCTTCTCAGAAAGCTCACTCTTGCTCATCATATCCACATTTAATGACAAATAGTCTACACAAACAGCTTTAAAATGAATCTTGAAATTGATTATGTCATCAATTAATCCAAAGAGTTATCTGTTTTATCTTCTGAATTATTTTTGCAAAATTAAAGACCTAATTTAGAAGATAATTTAATATTGTCCCACATTTTTTTGATTAGGGTAAAAAGCAAATAAAAATTAAATCTTATCAATATTGGTTCTATTTATAAAACAGTACAA
>JAOWBP010002978.1:32390664-32414822 GCA_028571105.1 Tragopan temminckii
TTGTTTAAAATAAAAAAAAAAAAAAAAAAAAAAACCATATCTGTGTGTCTCACTACTTTTTATAAACTTTTTGTGGTTGAGGTTATTGCATAGCCATGCACCGTATGGAATGAAAATCTCTATGGATAGAAGCACTTTGCTCTCGTTTAATGCTTACTTTATTTTTTCATATACTTTCATTTTCTTTAATCTACCATGGGTGTTCAAAACTAAGGCTAAGCTACTGTTAAAAACAAAACAATGTATTTGAAGAATTTTAGTTAGAAAGGAATAAGATGCCTTTGTTCTATTGTCAGCCTTGTGATACTCAAAGCAAAAGATTAACAAGTGTTGTTATTTCCAGAAAGACTTACTGAGGAAGATGAAAAAACAGCAGCATTGTGAGATACACAAGCTTATTTTATGAAGCAAAATAATTTGGACTGTCACAAGCTGTACCATAATTATGAAGTCAGATATTACTCTAGAAAGATCAATGCAAATTTGGGACAGATTTAGGATTTGAAATACTCCAGAAAAACAAACTCATTTTTCAGGATGACTGTGCTGCTTGTAAACACAGGACTACAGTTCTGAGAAGATCTCTGGAGAAAATCCTCTCATTTTACAAAAACTGATAGGTTGAATTCACTCCAGAGGCAGATTTAAGATTTTCCAATATTTGAGCACGTGCTTCCATCTTTGTTTGACAATTGTACCACTTTCATCTGGAGCCACTTGAAATCATCAGTAATCACGGATAATGTACACAAACACAATACATAAATGCCCCAGTCTTTGGACTTTATGTGTTAGATGTAATCAGCAACATATTGTATATATTTGCTATTAGTGGAAAGGAAATTTTTCTTGTTTTCATTATGGCAGTAAAGCAAGAAGTACCAGTAAAAATCAGAAGAAACACATAAAAAAACTTCAGCTCCCTCTGAAAATTCAATAAAAACTGTTACTAATTAAAGTATGAAATAAAATGTTTATTTAAATATTGCATAATAGTTTTGAACCAATCACTGTAGAAAGTAAGCTTCAGTTTTTCCCATTTCCTCAATATCTATAAATCTTTCATAGCTATATGAAGTTTTTCAAAATGAATTTGGGGCTTAAATTTAAAAATATATTTATGCTTGTACATATTTTGTTCAGGCTAGACCTATGGCAAAGGTGTTAAACTAAGACAAGAGTGCCCCTCAGTGGCAGTGTATTGGTATAAGATACAACAACAAAATATTTTAATATAATATTTTAATTATTTATTTTCATCATTCAGGGAGAAATGTTGCATTAAATTACCTTATTTCAAAGCTATAAGATTCAGAGCTTTGAAGCAATACAAATTAATCATGAATGAATTTAAATAAGTAACTCATCAGGTATAAATACTATAAAATGACAGCTGCTAAATAGATTTGCTTATTGTAGATCACTGATTATAGTTTTGTAGTTGGTGTGTGCATAGATCTACTTTTCTCCATTATTTTAAAGGAGATAAATTAATTTTTGCATCAAGAATTCTCGTAACAACTCTGCAATATTCAAACTGTTTACTTGGTTCTGTGTCATAAGCATTAAGAAATCATGCAGGAATGAGAATATTAAAATCTACAGTATCTCAATTGTTTGTAATTCTTGATGTAAATTCCTAATTGTATTAATTCATTCAAAGAGTAAAATTTTGACATACAGCAGAGCACTGCTCACACATCTACAGCTTTCAAATCCTACCCTGACACATCTCTGAGTCACTTTCTCCACAGCACAGACATTATAGAAATACACAAGAATATTCATTACTATAGCCTCAGATATAGAATCTCACTGCAGCTGATCACAGAACAATTGATGGATACTATCAGTTGTATGGTGAGAGTGGAATAGAACAGATGGTCATTTTACTCTGCATGCTCATTAGCGCTGGCTATATAATCTAGTTATCTTGACACATATAACTATAAGGTTGGGGGTTTTTTTAGGACTAAATCATCTCCTTGGTCATATTTGATATACACAGCTGCAAAAAAACATGGCTGATAACATCTAGAGGCAATGATCACATGACCACAAAAGCTGCAATAGAAAATATATTACAAAACAGTATTATAACATAATAATCTACTAGCTTCCAACTATGGTGGCCAATGCCTCAGAATCCAAAACTTTCTGTGAGTTTCAGTAAAGAAATTCTACTCACTTTCATCATGGGATTACTCTTCAAGTAAAGGAGGTCTACTTACTAATTTTAACTTTGTCTTTATCCCCCAGCATGACGTTGTTTGGAGTGAGATCTCGATGAACAATCCTCTTCTCTTTATGTAAATAACGAAGAGCTAGGCAAAGCTTACAAACAAACAGAAAGAGCCTTACAAAGATTCTTAATGACAATCTAAGTGAAGTCACATCAAATTACATTCATATCACATATTAGTGTCTGATATAAGTATTATTTTGTTTATTATTAGCCTAACAAACATAAATGGAGTTAGTAACCACAAGTAGACAGGTCCTGGTGAAAAAAAAAATGTGTGCCTCTTACTTACTTGGATAAATATATTCCATATTCTTTCTTCTGTGAATTTTTGTTGCTTTTCCTTCAAAGAGTGAAAGTGTTCTCCCAGTGGCACTCCATCTATGAGTTCCATGACTATGTACAGTCTGTCATCTACACAAAAGAAACTTCAATTAAAAAACACATTTATACAGAAGGTATTTGATAATGGAGTATTTGAGGCTAAAATGTATTTTTAAAGCTGTTCTTTTTTTTATTTTTAAGTTTTCTATACATTATAGTTCTATTCCATGTTTTTTCCAATTTTTCATAAAATCACAGAATCATTAAGGTTGGAAAATGCCTCTGAAATCATAGTCTGACCATCAACCCATCCCCATCAACCATGTGCCACATCTACACATTTCTCAAAAACCTCCAGGGATGGCGGCTCCATCGCCTCCCCAGGCAGCCTGTTCCAATGCCTCACCATCCCTTCTGAGAAGTCATTTTTCTAGCTCCAGCACTAGTAGAGTTCTGAGTGCAGTCCCTCCTCCTGCACTGCACTACAAGAACCGAAGCATTTATATCATAGTAAATATAAGGAACTTCATGCTCGTTAATCACTCAGTAATAATCACTCAGTGGGCAGGTGTAGGTAGACAACTCCTTAAAAAGAAAGAGGAGACAATATGGCTAAGCCATATTACCATTCATTCCACTAGTCACCAAACCGTTTCACCCCACTTAATATTCCAACTGTAAATTTGGTATCTTTAGCTCTACGGGATGAGAATGACACTTTCTACATGTTTACACTTTAGTTTTACTAATAGATAAACACAATTATTATTTCTCACCCTTTTTCAATTTTAAAGAAATATAAGCCTGTCCAAAGTGTAGAATCACAGAATCACAGAAATGTAGGGGCTGGAACGGACCTTACTGCTCAAATTTGATACACTCCTTCCAAAAGTTAAGTACTCCTATTTTTCTACTTCTTCATCATGTACAATATAGTAATTATTTACATT
Organism: Tragopan temminckii; assembly: GCA_028571105.1. NCBI lineage: Eukaryota > Metazoa > Chordata > Aves > Galliformes > Phasianidae > Tragopan > Tragopan temminckii. The sequence continues at coordinate 32,394,181 of JAOWBP010002978.1, forward strand.
TGTACTTACTTTCCAAGAAGGTTCTGTAATAACGTACAACATTTGGATGATAAAGCTACAATGAGGAAAGAAATTCAGTTGTTTAGAATAGTTAGACTGATGGAATGGTATTTATAATGCTTAGCAACATAATGGAAGAAAGAATTCCACAAGGATTCCAAAAACTTGCTTATGAACTGCCGTCCCCAAACATGTTTTTGTAAAATATATATATATATGTATAATTTTATATATTATATTATATATATATATAAAATAAATATATAATAATATATAAAATAAATATATCAATATATAAAATAAAATTACATATATATATATATATCTGTATATATGTATAAGGAAGTTTGAAGACAATTACACCTGAACCAAAGTATTTTCTTTCATAGCTAAAAAACATTAATGATTTGTCTATATTGTTGTGGGTTTCTTTTAAATTAAATTAAATTAAAGCTATCTTTTAAATTCAATAATTTGTTTACAGTATTCCTGAGAAAATTTCATGCACTTCCAACAAAAAAAGTAAGAAGCAAAAATTTTTGTAATATTGACAACATTTAGGTAAAAAGTAGCAACATTGTACTGAACAGATGAAAACAGTAACAGTAGGTGAAGGCCCTTCTGCAAGAGGAGAATAATGTTAACAGAATGCCTGTATATGAATCTAGAGTCCATGAGATCTACCTGCTCTTTGATGATGGTTAACTCAGAGACAATGTTCTGTACTCTGCTGTCTCTGTCTTTTTTGTCCTTTCCAAATGCTGGATTGTGTAAATTGACTTCTTTCATTGCCAGAAGATTTTGCCCATTATGTTTTCTAACCTACAAAAAAGAGAAAACCTTTGTAAAGTTGGTATTGGATGGAAACAGATAGGATATTATTACAGCTATCATATCAGTTATCTGAGTGCAAAACCATCTCACAATTATTACAGTCATAGTCTTTTCTGCATATAATGCAAAAAAGAACTGGAGCACTCAAAAGAACTTTACAGTGCAGGTTAGGAGTAAACTGGTGAACTCGTCATCATGTCTAAAGAAATGCCACCAGTACCAAATGTTTTTTTCTGAAATAAAACATGCTTGAACTCAGTTTCAGACACAACAATAGACAGATACACTCTTTGTAGTGAGAGACACTCTTTGTAGTGAGAAATCAATACAAAGTAAAACTAGTAAATCTAAGAAATATATTGATCAATCCTACAAATACAAGAGGTGACAAACATAATCACAGCAAACACTGAAAGAAATGGACATCTGTTAACAACAAGCTCAGAGAGATAACAGCCTTCAGGTAACTACGCTCCCCTACTGAAATTCAAAGGAAATTTGTGCTTCATGAAGGTTCCCCTCCAACCTCTACACAAGAACCAAAAGGCAAGCTTACCTTATATACATTTCCAAAAGCACCACTGCCAAGGTGTTCTAAAATTGCATAATTGCCTATATGTTTTGTAGGTGCTTTATTCTGATTGACACTCTCAATACTTTCAGCAATTTGCTTCAATTCGTCCTCCTGGTTATACATGAAATGAAAAATAAGTAAATATAAAATACTTCAAGTCTTTCTTGTGCTAAGAATATGCAAAGAAGACAGCTTCTTAAAGCTACAAAGCTCTTTACTTACCTTTAATAAATTCAGCTTTGATACCAGCTCTTCATAAGCACTAATATCACGCACATAATGTCCAATATCAATGAAGATTTCAAACAAGTCAGTAGGAAAAAGTCTACAAAAATTTAACATTTTTACATATCTCAGAAAATGTTCACAATAGCTATTCATCTACAGCAAGTGTTTATTATTACTTCCTACTTTGAAATCTTCTAAATAACACACTTATTCTTGAATGATGTATTCGGATATTAACTCTTTTAACTCAACACACACACACAGGAACTGAAGGATCTTTCAGAAGCTAGAGTTCACTCTCCATGGATTGGATATTGCTATAAATGCCAGCTCTCCAAACACTACAAGTCTCTTTACAGTCAATGCACTTTCCAAACTTCCAGTTACTTTTGTAATTTTTCTGGTAGTAGTTTACATTATGCTCATAGTTAACTTATCTGAGCTCCTTCTACCTTTGATAGGTTTAAATTTTTCTGCATTTAAAGAATCACAATATGCATCTTAGAATTTTTGTCCCAGGAAATCTAGTGAAAAATATGAAAAGAAAGGCATGTAAGCTAGTAGATACAATACAGTATTTTGATTACTGATATGCTTAACTGGAGGTCAGTTTCTTTTCAGTGTTCCATCAGAAGTGAAAATATGGAAAAGTAAGTCATTTGGGGTTGGGAAAGAAAACAAAAACAAGCAGACAGATATATCACTTTAAAAACTTGACACCAACCATCAATACTGATTACAAACTGAGGTTCTTTCTCAGTACAAAATCTTATTTTTTAAAAAGTAAATATGAGATATATATTTTTACTTAGAATTCTAGGAATATATAGTATAGAATAAAATCATACAAAAACACTGCTGCCAGGTAGTTGTCATAAGCAGTGCAAGTACTACCCTAATCCCAAAAGTGTTAGATCTTACACAACCTTTGTAATCTACCTGGTGAAACTGTCAGCTAATAAGAAAAAATGGCTAACTGATGAAAGACATTTTCCACTTACTGATCCAAATACTTTTTTAACACTCTTAAGTAAACTGTCTTGATGTAAAATCCTTCCCACATGAAAAACGGGAGGGTTGAGCAGAAAAAATATATATAATTTTGCCACTTATTTGCCACTATCCAGGGATGTAGATTATATCTGATAATCTTCAGATGTAAGTATGGTTTATCTCCTACAGTTTTAAACGTCCTCTACATATTTTAAACCTTGCTTCACAGGGGAAGAAAGAGACCCTATAGAGCTAGGTTGCTGAAAATAACTGGCATTTAAAAACATTATCTTTCTGATTGCAATGATACCTTCTGAAAGCTATTGTAAAGGAGTTTCACAAAACATTTTACTAGTATACCTTCTGAAGATATGTCTATTTCTTTCCATGCTGAAGAGAAATCTCAGGGCTCGGAAAGCATAGCACTACAGTAAGAAAAGCTAAAATTAATGATAAATCTATACATAAATAAAAAAGACAATGATAAACATCAGGGATTCCCAACAGTTCAATAAGCTCCTTCCTTAAATGTCTAGGTAGAGATTACATTATTAGCATGATAATGAAAAGAGTAAAAATAGTTTTTTAAGTACATTCTATTCTTTAAAAGGCAAGATTATTTAGGGGGAACAAAAAAAAAGAGTGGAGAAAAGTTTCTAAATTATCCCCACTGAAGAAAGTTTGTAAAACATCCACTGACAGGTACTTAATACATACACTTTTATGTAATGCATCTTGAATTCTTTGTATCAAGAATCATTCACTTTACTTGCTATACAATATGGCTGATTAAAGAAAGATGATTGTGAAGTAAATCAAAGGGAAATAAGGTATTGACATCCATAACAGTGGAAGTAAGGAAACGCCTCTAACTGAAAATTAATCTGTTTTAAAAACAAGAATCATTCTACACTTACTTGCTATTTATTTATTCTACATTTAAATTTGCTCTATTTCATGTGAAGTTTTCCTGTATTTAACAGCTGCAGTAGGATGCTCCAGAAAGAAGCAGATATTAGTACATCAAGACTTCACTGAACATCAATGAAGACCAAAGCACACAAGAAAAGGATCTAATGCTGAGAAGCCTGAAGAAGTAGGGGAGAGACTATCGAGGCAAAAATATTCATTTCCCTTCACACTATATAAAGTGCAAGAAACAAAGTAGATCAGAATAAAGTACCGTAAACTGAATCACAATTGACCATTTGTTATTACTGATTTTGTTCTGTTTTCTCTTCAAGCAAGATGTCTACTGCATTTTAGAATAAACTTTTAAACAAGAAAACAACAAAAAAATCTCAGGGACTGTTTCGGAGTTTCAACATGTAGTTATACTAAAAGGAGTTACCTGTAATAAATAAGCTTTTTCAGCATTCTTTTCTTTGTCTGGTAAGACCAGTTTTGCTATTATATATACTCCATTTGCCTGGAAACGGAAAGGTCAACATTGATAGCATTCCTTCACACAGAAACCATGAATAAAAAACATCGTTACTTTAGACAAATCAGAATCTAATACTGACTTGCAAAATCTCAGTCTCCTACTCCATACTGGATTTATAAGCTGAAATAAGTTAAACGAAGTTTACTTCATTTCTTACTTATGTAAGAATGAAACTGTCCTAACACTTAAACAGACACTAGAAAACAGCTTACAAACATACAACGAAGCAGTATCATAAGCTGGTGAGACCCCAGACAAGAAAGCTTGAGTCTTCAGTAGGATTCCCAAGAGTTGCAATGTTTTCAAAGTGTAACAACTTTAAATAAGAGAGATTTTGATGAAATCAGATTAGCCAAAAACGTGTAAAGCTTTAAAAGTTAATGGAATTTTATGGTTTAATAACAATTTTAATGCTTTAAATATATAGATAATATTTTTTCTGTACTTACTTCCATTCCATTCTGCCTGAACAATATTTTTGACATATACATGAACTTCTTTACCTAAAATATTCAAGATTCTCTGTTCTCTCAGTTTCTTTTAGGAATATCTCTAACTGGATTTTAAGCTAACATGTAGGTGATGGATTATAGCTGGAATTACTGTTCTAAATATTTTTGTCTTTGGCAATGCATGCAATAGATACCAGAGATTTTAAAGAACGGTTTTCAGAACCATAGCCTGAACTGATTAAAATGTTACATTTTAAAATGCTGTTCAGAAGAACACCCCTGGGGATGGAGTGCCAGGAAGTTTTCTCAGAAATACCAGACTCTGAGGAAAACGGAATTTTTTCTGTGAAAGAACACAACACTCAGCTGCACAGCTGGGAACTAAGAGTTTGTATTTCTCAGATAATTCCATGATGACACTTAATAGCCTGCAGCAAAATTGCAGCAAAATCATGTCAGGTGATGCCAACCAAAATAACCCATAAGAAAAGCTATATATTATTATTCTAAATACCTAGATACATACGTTGATATCTTTGAGTATATTTGTGTGTTCATAAATGTATGAAAAAAATATACTATTATAGAAAATGTACATGAAAGTTATATAAAGCAATACTGTCCAATCACATTAAAACATATTCTGCTTGTTAATTAAATTATGGTGACCAATAAGAACAAATAAGTCAAATCCTAAACTATAAAGCCTTACTTAACTGAATAAAGTCTTCCTACCTGTACTACTTGGTAAGCGTTAGTATCATTGAGCACCAGTTCAGTAATTGCAGCACAACAAGCTAGAACAAAAATTCAGACGTAATATTTAGGGCCAGATTCATAAAGATATTCAGATGGCATAGCAGGTAAGGGCCAAATGCTCACCCTACCACTCATTCACTACTCCTTCTCAACAGAAGAGAGGGAGAAAATAGGATAGAAAAGCTCATGAGTGAAGATACTGGGAAATTGTTTACCTGTTATTATCACATCATCACAATCAAAATAGAATCAATTATTTGGAGAAAATTAATTTAATGAATCATCAGTTAGAATATATTTAGACAGGAAGAAACAGAGATTTAAAAAAACAAAACCAAAAAAAAACACTTTCACTCTACTTCCTCCTTTTTTTCCCAGATTCATCTTCACGCTCAGCTCTTCTAACACTGCATCCCTCAAGAAGCACAGGGTGGATGATACATGAGGGTTTTAGTCAATAGACAGTTCCTCATTTCTCTCTTTCAAATACCACTCTGAAATTGTTCCACTATAATCAACTCATTACTGACATACTACAGTAATTTTCAATAGAGGGAACAATATGATGAATTAAAATTAATCTCACAAATAAAAAACAAAATAAATAAACAAATAAATAAAAAAAATAAGGGATGTTTATACAGGGAGGGGAAACATATATGACTTCTGTGTGCTCGATATTATATCCTTTGTTTCTTTCTAAAAAAAAAAAAAAAAAAAGCTGTGTTTAAAAAAATGTGCTGATATTGCACATTAAGAAAAAAGCAGAGCTGATTTGGTGCTGCTACGCCAGCTGGGAGTACAAATACGAGCAGGTATAACTGTTTATAATTTCAGTTTAGAAATAGTTTGAATACCTTTGCACAAGATGTAAGTGAACACATAAGAGAGAACTATGCCTTGTAAACCAACCTGCTTGAAGTGAGAAAGTATTTTCTTGTATCTCATCAAGACTCAAATCATCTGACAAATGAAGATGTTGAATTCTCCCTGCTGCATTTGCACTAGATAAACTTCCAACTGAAGAGCGATCAGAAACGAGATTTCTATCCCTGAAAAAATAATTTTAAAAAATTAAAATTAAAAATATGAAAAACACTATAAGAGACCAATGAAATATGCACAGTTGAAAAAGAAAACACAGATTTTTTCATTACATTTAAAATAGCTTTCTAATTTCTATAGACATCAGACACAACTGAGCAATATTAGATGCAATGCTATCAGATAAAATAGAGAGTGGTCAAATGTATCTTAAAAGATGGCACATTCTCACATAATTGGCAAAATGCTCAAGAAAGAATACCTACCCCTGTAATACATGAAGTAGCTGCTTGATTCCACCCCAAATCCGGATTTCCACGCTAGTCTCAGGGTCTTCACAAACCTGTACCAGAATCCAAACTACACTCCACAAAAGCTTGATATGATCAGAATGGAGTAAACTAAGCAAAACTGGAACTCCTTCATAAATTTTAACTTGTTCTTTGACTTGTGACTCTGCACAGAGAAGACGTAACAACTCTGCGGTAAGCCTAAAAAATTCAGTAAGAGATTCATTGCTAATTTGTATTGTCAGCAACGAGGAGAAAATTCAGCAAATGTTTAAAAAACAAAATAAACCACATATTGAAAAAAAGAAAAAGAAGAGTTTAAAGAAATCTTCTTGTCAATGGCATTACAAGTAAAACAACTAGTACTGCATGTGCAAAGTATGTGTACAAGTGTAAAGCCCATCAGTGGAAACTGAATAATTCTTCACCTGTATGGTTTGAATAAAATGTTTACAAAATCCTATAGGATTTCCATTAATTTCAATGTAATTAAGATGGATTTTCTAGAGCAACTGTGGTTAGGGATTTCCATCTCCACTTGAGACCAAAAAGACATGCATTCATGTTTGATGAAACATGAAAATCCCTACCTGAATTTAAAATTATTTGTAATGAGTAATGAAGTTCATCAGTATCCTGCCAACATTCAAATTCCAATTTTTCTAAAAACCCTTTGGTTTATATATGATCTAAGTAATTTCAAATGCAGAAATGAAATAAAAAGATTTTAGCATTTTCATTATTTCTAATCATATGCAAAATAATTTACATATGTGAAGTAATTAAACACAAATTTTAAAAAAACTTCTGACTTTTAAATGTGGATAGCATACGTGAAGTGTCAGCTTTGAAAGTCATTCTATTTCTTACTAAAGATATGTTATGCTCAGCTAACAAGCTCAGCTGAGCCTAAAGGGTGTTTAAGGACCGTAACAATTTTTTTTATTAGAGTGATGTGGGTTCTGACACAGCCTCTGACATAAACTACAGCAGCTACACATTGCAGTTTTTTACTAATTTATATTCAACATCTGAACTGAGTTCAATACGCTTTCCATCTAACCATTCAGGTTTCAGCAGTTAAGAGGAGATATATTTTTTTTAAAAAAATCATTTTTCTATTACTTTATAGTAGCATTACAATTTATTTGCACTGTAGAACATCGTCAGAAAGTGAGTCTATAACAGAATTACTAGAAAATATGTCACTATATCAACTATTTACCATTATTGTAACCGACAAAAAATACATACGTTTCAGAACTTCACCCTGAGAATATTAAAATGGCACATAATCTAATTCCTCTAAATAAACATATCTCTAAATGAGAAAGTCAAGAATACTTCAACGTAATTAACCCATAAGTGAACTCTCACCTTTTAGAAAGCAAATCGTATTCACGTAATATCACCAGCAAGTTCTCAACAACGGTGAGCTCACTTATCTTCTCCCTGCATTCTGGACTACAAATTGATTATTCCTAGCATTTATATCAAATTAAAGTATATCAAAAACACATTGCTCTTTAATCTCATTTCTTATACATTGTTTTGACCAGTATCTCTTCCTCCAATCTTATCTAATAATATCACAAATACTTAGAGCCACAGATATGTCTAGTCTGTCACTACAATAACTTCCAACTTTCTTAGAAAAACAAACATAAAAGTGAACATCTGAATGCATAAAAGTAAAGATGCAAATGTATTTAATTTATTTCATGCTAGAAATTAAGCAAATGGGGTACATCAAGACTGAAATATTATTTCAACTATCAAAATGTATGTATATTTTAAAAATCCATAAATTGAAACAGAAATAGAATGAAATACATTTGGGGAAAACAAAAAAAAAAAGAGCAGAAAAGTTAGTAGTTAACTTTTTACTGATCACAAGGAATTGTATTACCCTTTTCAGTTTTACAATTTTCCTCTTTTTTTTTTTTTCATTTAAATCACAAAATTGTTATACAAGTCTGGAATACATTAAGAATTAAGTTATTAGGAATGAAAGATGCTGTATCTTCCCTTTTTCCTTCTGCTATTCCTGCTCACAACAGGAGAAAAGAGAAAAAACAAACACCTTTATTTAAAATGGTCACTAGAAAAAAGAAGATATATGTACATAGATGTATGTATTCATTATGTGTAGGTTCTGAGCACCCTAATGTAGCTGAAGGTGTCCCTGTTCATTGCAGGGGGAGTGGACTATATGAACTTTATGGGTCCCATCCAACTCAAAAAATTATATGATAGTTTACTACACTGAACAGTATTAGTTTTGGTTATTGTGGAGTACTGTTCCATTGAGTTTAATATAAAATATTTTTATACAGGTGTAAATCAGTAAGAATTACAGAATCCTGCACAGGGATAACAGAGTGATTCCCATGACTCCAGTCTTGCAAACTTCTCCACACAAGTGAGAAGTGTAAATTAACGCAAGGTCTGAGGTCTCTACTTAGAAGCTAGTAAAGTCTTTTTAACTTCTCCTTCTTACTATTTTAATGTAAAATGAAACACACTTCCTAGAATTCTATAGAACAAGATTTCTTTTTTTAAAAAAAAAAAAAAAAGTCTTCCACACAAGCAGCAGTTTTAATATTATATCAAGACAAAACAATAAAATGCTTATTGTGAACAGCATGTGAAGTTGAGCCTACCTTTCTGCTAAGCTAATCAGGGCAAGGAGAGCACCCAGAAGCACATTGCTATCTCTGGCAGATAACAAATTTACTAAGGTCTAGAAAATGAAATACAGAACAAGATAAATGAATATAAATTTCACATTTTTCTTTTATGACTCAAACAAACAAAAAAAATTATGTACTGAAAAGTCATAAATTTTGAAAATTAAAATACAAGTGTCTTAATGAACACAATAAAAGTTTCAGGGACTTTTAAAATACACTCCAGGTACATATAAATACAAAGAGACTTAGGACAAACAAAGACGTTTCACATTTAAGGATGTATCTCTCATGACTGTTCAAGTGTCTGTCCAATTTAATGTAACTTTGTAATAACTGTTCCCGTGCAAAACACTTCAAAACTCTAGATTAAGACTTTCTGATGTAAAAAGCTATTTTTAAGCCTGTATTTAAATTATGCAGTACATAATTTAAGACCTCATATACATTTTGTTAATGATGTATATGAAGGAAAAAAGTCGTATTTGTCTAGATCTTCTAAACATACTACCTATTCATGATCTCCAACTGCGACATAAGAGAATCACAAATCATTAGTTATACTGATTTTTATCTCTAACATTACCGAGTTTAGCCAAAATTCAGCAATAAAATACATTAAGCGTAGACCCTTACATTAACTGTAATCTCTAGCAAGGTTGGCACACAGTGTTGTCTAAGTGAATAATCATAGCAGAAATTTAAAAACAAGTTATGCTGTAATAATACGTAGTTCAGGACAGTGTAAACTCAACTACTGGAATTGGTTTATTTGAAACATTTAGGATTCAATTACCTCAAACAACTAATAGCCATGCATTAGATCAATTAAGTCATATACAAGAAAAAAATATATATTATGCTAACTCATACCAAGAAAACAGAATTTAGATGATCTTACTCTACCAACTTAGCATTATTAGGAGTTCAGTGTTAACTAAGTCTGAAGTGGATAAGTCATTTAGTTAAGTAGCTAATTGGTTTCGATAAGTAATTTTATAAAGCACTTACTTTATGTGCTCCACTTGCTATAACCCATTCTCTTTGATTTTTAACAGCAGCAATCTTTTGAAGAATGTCTATGGAACAAAGGGAGTCACATCTTTTGGAGTTTTACCACTTAGTATTTTTCATTTTATTAACTTCATAATAAAAGGAGACTTAGCTATTTGAACCATGACTGGCTCATTTTACTCTGTTATTTTATTTCATACAGCTATTAATTTCTTAAGACATATTACACATGCATCAAAGCGAGACATGCTGTTCCACAAAAATTTCAGTTATCTTCATACATGTATGATGATGCCTATGATGAATCTAGTAATATATTAATTACAGGCATTTCAAGTATTTTCAGCGTTTTTTTAACCTCATAGAAAAATATCATAAGAGCACTTTATTATGCTTTTATTAACTATTCTCTTAATAAAACTTTATTAACTATTTATGTTAGCGAAATCACTTACATGTCATGTTGACCAACTTGTCTACATTATGTTTCTCTTCTCCACAATCTAGATAACCATTTGCTACTGTTTCCATATACTACAAGAAGGGAAATAAATAAATAAATAAATAAATTCATAGATCCAGGGCGTTATGCATGGTAACAGCCGGTAGATGGTGCATCTGTTTCATAAAAACCTACATTCACAACGTGACTCACATTTAGCTGTAAAACTTGTCAGAATACAGAAGAGGTATTAGAAGTACAAGAATTCAAAATCAAATGAAAAATTTCCACCAGTGGAAAACCCGTTAAAGAGCAGCAAATACAAAAACATTATTTCTAGGGCCAAAATTTTTTTTTACAAGCTACATGAGTTTGAAAACAGTTTTCTGTAGAACTGAATTATCACTTGATGCTCCCGTTCTTGTACTTTTCCATAAGCATCTTATTGGCCGCTGTTTGGAAAAGCTAGTCCACAGGTTCAGACTCTGAACAACATACACAGTGGTGACCACCAGGAGCTGTGGGGTTGGTTGAACATATCCAACAGGTGGGAAATGATGGTCCACTTTTTATATTTCCCTAATAGCTACCTAGTGAAACATAATCATCCAAGAAATGAAAATTATCACAAGGATGTATTTCTGTTAGCACACAAAATCATGATGAGATTCTCAGCATCACTTACATTTTGGTCTTTACATGCTGGCATTTTTATATATTTACAATCCTTCAATATTGGACAAACCCTTAATGTGGCGGCATTTTGCAGTCTCCAAAACACTGTGTAGGTAATCTAAATTGGTTTCAAGCATGTAGTACAGAGAGGCTAGAATTACAGTAGCAGTACACTATGTAAAGTATCATCGGTAATAATAATTTAACTAGTGCTTTCTACCAATATACCTCAAAACACTTGAAAATGGAAACAGTTACTTGAAACCATATCACCAAAAATCATCAAACTACTTGAATGAAAACTATATTAGAAACAATCTTTGATTCCCATAACATTAAGAACATTTCAGACAGGTGACTGTCTGAACTAGGAGCTATAGCACACCATTACTTATTTGAAATACGGGTGGCACGGTAAATATGAATGAATGATAGTTGCATTCCAGAAAGATACATTTGTTTAAACAAAATGTACAAATTCTGATTTTTCATGAATGCAAACTCCCAACAATCAGTCTCAATTTCAAGCATATTTAAGATATGCCATATTTCACTGCTACATGGGCAGCTCCCACTCATTGAAGAGCAAGTATTAAAATTCAGAAGTAAAGCAATGTTAACATAAGGCAATAACAATGCAGCAGTTGATTAGCAATAATGTTCACAAATTTCAATCTGTTCAACAATTCTATTGCTACGCTCTTGCCTTTGAGAAGTCGTTTGCTTAATTTCAGAGGACTTTTAAACATCATCTTCCTTCAAAAGTCTACAGTTTCTTTTGAATGAACCAATTGTGCTGACTCCTGTAATTCTTAGCTCAGGAGGCATTTGTTAAGCCTTCTATTGAAAAGTCTTGGGTTAAATACTGATAATTTATAAGGACAGCTCCTTTATGCACTAGTGAAAAAGCGCACCAACTGCTTATATGCAAACAGAGAAATACACTTACTTCTTTCCAAAAAACAAGAGCATACATACATTGCTTTTTACAGCGTACTTCATTCCACTCATAACAAACCAGCATACAACATTGTAGACAACATCTCCATGAGGAATTTTACCTGAGCTAGATTTTCAATCCCACCCAAGCAGTAGAGGATTTCCTAAAAGGAAACAAACAAATGAACAAAAAAGGATCAAAACACAGAAAACACTGCATAAGAGATACTTGAACATAAGTACCCTGATTGTCACGAGTGCTGAGAAACCTTAATTCTAGCAATCAAACTCAGTGGATTTTGGATATGCTTAGCAATTTCAGAGTTTAGAATTACTTACAATAAGCAAATAAATAAACTATAGAAATGAAATTTGAAAGGTTCTAAAATCAGAACAGTAAATATAATCTTTGGTACACGTTAAAAAGAAATACATGAAAACAAATACCCTAACAGATGTCTGGGATTTAGTCTTATGAATAACAGCTATAATTGTCAGCAAAACATTTTAAAGCTGTATGTTTGTAACTCAGAGAACTGGGCTGCTAGAAAAAATAGACAGCTTTCAGTTTTCTTCAGTTGCTACATTATGGAAGCTTTACATATCTATAGAGAGAGTTAAATATGTAGTCTAGGGCTCTGGGCAATGACCAAATAATCTGTTATGGAAATTTAAAGCTTATTTATTAGGGTTAGCAACACCAGAAGCTACAAAATATATATCAGAAATTAAGCAAGTTATCCAATAGCAGTGAGAGTTCATATGTGCAACCTGTTTGCAACTCACTTGTATCTTCAGACATAGAAATACAAGTATATATATATATAAATACACATACATATATGTAATAAGTATGCATTCACAAGAATGTACACATTTATATACACATTTAACAACACAGGCGTAATTGTGATGTGTAAGTGCATCCTCCTATCCAAGAATAAAAATACTCTGACATACAGACCTGATAGTGTGGATCTCTTATTAATAATCTCAGGCAGATTAATACTCTAAGAAAATGGATGGATGGAGCTTGATTAACCCATTCCCTGTAAAATAAACATCCTAAACATAAAGCAAACACAATAAAGAAATGCAAACACACACAAAAGATTTTGATAGAGGAAGCAAATGACTATAAGATTATTGGCCTGTAACAATTTAAGAATATACAACACCTTAGAATTCTATTCCATTCTGTGCAATTCTTTACCATTTATATTCCAACATAATGACAAAATGATAAATTTAAATATTCTCAGTACAGGATTATACTTCCTAGTAGAATTTCCTCTTTTTTGTTTTGGCATACTGTTCAAGACCAAGACTTGGAAGAAAGCACAAAGCACCCAGGGACAGCAGCCCTGTATGAATACCAGTAACAGAATAACTATTTCCATTGTCTGTTGAAGACATATATCACCATTTTCCCATCTAAAATAAACCTAAATTCAGATATCTTCAGGGATTTTTTTGTTGTTTTAACTGAGAGGACAGAATCTGTATCTGGGCAAGTTTCCAAGGAACAGAAGTCTACGTGATATGGCAGTTCTCAATTTATCTTTTTGCAGTTGGGAAAGATGCCAATGGCTAAAAATATTTTGATAAAAATAAATGGTTTGCAAACAGATACTAGCAAAATCTCACCCCTTCTATGCCAACGTTCTGCCCAAAATAATAGTATTTTTCCTTATGCTTCCATACTTGACCACTTCAGAAAAGTGCATAATTTTCATGGGCAGCAACAGTATACTGGCAGGCAAAAGTTAGTATGTCAGATTGGAAAATTACTTTCAGCTACTTTAAATGGTGGTTCTTCAAAGTTATTCTTTCAAAACATTTTGACTCTTGACAGTTAATATTTTCAGTGGAGCAAATAATTTGTCACATTTCTGTGCAGAGACAGTAATTCTCTGAGCCTGGTTGACATTTGCAGGCCTCTTCTACTATAGCAACATTTACATTTCACGTTACTAGAGAACTTAGTGTAATACTCAGCATATGCCAGCAGGATATTTTTCTGCCTGCTTTGTTAAACTTCATATCCAAACAACTTAAGCTGAGCTGATTGCACTTTCACAGTTTTCTCGCCAACAGAACCATCTCCAACTTCTGCCAACACAGCGATGTTGGTAAGTAAGTGTGCTGGATTTTTTTTTGCATCCCAATCAACATAGTTACACCTGCAAAATTGTGTAATGCAGGCCAGGGTGACAGCTTCTTCAATTCTGACTGACTGCAGTGGCAGTAGTTCCAAACACAAGAAACCATCGCATCCACGATAAAATATTTACAAAGGGCAACTAATTCCCCCTTGTAATCATACTTAAATTATCAAAGATAAGATGGTTCCTCAGTTAATTCTGCCAAGGGGTCCAAGCAAACTACGCAAATTTTTTCAAGTACATCTGTAAAATCTACTTGTTACATATTAGCAGATTTAAATGCTCTAGGATTCCTCCTTCAAGTTTTTGCGCTGAGAATCCTTCATAAAATGTATCCGATATTCAAAAAGGAAAAATACAGCATATAGCAGTGGTAAATATAAATACAAATCCTGAAATTCTGAGATTCTTTTCAGCAAACATTCTTTACTCCTCCGTTTTTGAAGATCTTGCAAAATTTTCCTGCTCATCCAAATGAGAGCAGCCTAAGAAAGAGCTTTTTCTATAAAATGCAAATTAAAAAAATCAAGTTAAGAATGAAATTATTTAGAAAAACAAACTATAGATTACAAACTATCAAGGGAAACACAGCAGTTGTTAGAACTTTGGTCGTTCAAATTTCAAGAAAATACTCCATCCTTCCTTCTTCACTCCCAACCACCCAGGCATTTTGACTTCAAAGCTAATACCAAAATCATCATTTTAAAATTATAACTCAGATTATGGAAAAATATGAAACCACTAGTTTCCACACAGACATCTATTGATGAAACATATATACTAGGCCTTATCCATGCATGTTCATTAATTGATTAAGGCAAGAAAGAGTGATCTCTCCTCACTGGAAATGAGTGTGTTTAGTATACTGACCTGCAGTTAAATCTGTTCTTAACTAAAGCAGTAAAAATATCTTGAAACAGCTTGTGTTTGGGATGTTTGCTAAAATTTCTCTCATTCTTGTAGGTCACACTAATGGCAGAAGAAAAAAAAAAAAAAAAAAAAGGAAAATGCTGAGCTGATAATTATGCTTTAACAAGTCAAAACTTAACACTAGTAAGAAAAATAAAGAAGTGTCATACAAGTACTTGCAATAGAATAGTATAATTTCAGATTTCCAGACAGTAATAATTTTGAAGAACAGTCTGACTTGCATAATGTGAGTCTATTATAATGGTATAATAAAAGCTTTCCAAACAAACCATTACTTTATTTAAATTGAATATATTAACTTTCAACAGTTCACTCTACTGAGTAGGAGCACGTGTCAAACTTACAAAGCAAAAATATTCACAGTAAGGTTTAGAAAAAACAAAATTGCATCATTAATATCTCAGCAGGTTAACATGAAACTACAAGTAAGAGACACAAAATACAAATGATTTCCACAACTCAACAAGACTAAGACACAAAAAGATGTTCAGAAATATGACACAGTGTCATCATACTGGCTCTTTCTTTTACCTAAAGTTTTCAAGCTCGACAGCTTCAGTTGATTCTTGCCACTGACGATGGAGTTTTTGTCCATCACTTCTAACATTTTGCAAAGATCTTGTTATGCTGATTTGACCATTTTCAAAATGTATAGCTGAAAGCTGAGGAGGAAAGAGGAGGCACTGATGAGGCAAAACAGTTTTACAAAAATGCTAACAAGCAAAATCACCTTTTCTCAGTTTCTCACTTGAACTATAGATGCTGTTAAACCTTTGATCTATAACTGCCAATGTAAAATACAAACACATACATCATGTGATACTGAAGTGGTAGAAAACCGTTGCAAAGCAAGGTTGGAAAACAAATACATGGAGATATACGAAATGTAAAGAAAGCTGCCTTTTTAAATTTATAACATCAAAGCTCAAGAGAATCTCCAACACACACAGCCTCCATATTTCTTTAAGGTCGTAGAAATTGACGGTTCAGCTTTCGGCTCAGAAACAATTCATGCTTCTACCCAGGAAAGAAAATGAATAACTCCTGTATTGCATGGACAGTTCCCTAACTTTTGTCATATTCTTGTTACAGAATAGAAACAGATAAATTGCTTTGGTATTCCCAGGACTCACACCCATCTTCACATGTTGGTTTTCATTGCTTCAAATGGTAAGCACAAGCTCCATCAAATGATTTGAGGTGAAGATTTTACAATATCCTAAAAGTTTTAAGCACTTATATTTATGCCCAGAAGATTTTTAGCGGAATTATTATTTTCTGAAGACAAATTGCTTACGGTTAAAATGCTGATTTTTAATTTTCTGTTTCTTATTACTCTTACTTTATTACATGTTACTTTATTACATATTGTAACTAATAAATCTCTAGTCCTACCTTCTACAGAAATTTTGGAAGGGCATTGAAGAAACTAAATCCACAAGGCTACTTGACTATGGCTGTTAATACCTGAATACAACCTGTTCAAGATTATAACAAATAAATTTTTTTCCTGTTTAAAGAAAGATTATGGCAGAGTAGGACAGGAATTGGCTCAGCTTCATTCTTCCAACCTTTCTGAGTAGGATTTATCTCACAGAGAAGCTATAATAATGCCAAGGGGAAAGTAAAAAAAAAAAAAAAAAGGACAACACATACACTACACAAGATTTTACTAACACAATTAATCATAATGGAACATAACAATATCACAAGCATGTGCTACAAACCATAGTCAACTGTATTTGTGATTATACAGTTATACAGCATGTTTAATAATAGCTATTATTATATAAATATTATTTATATAATTATATAATTATTTTTATATAATTTATTATTCTATAAATAAATAAATAAATATATATATATATATAATACCTGTTGTTTGCTTGATGGAGCATTTAAGAGAGACTGAAGTCTTTTAAGGTCAGAATAGTCCCTAGAATAAAACACAACAGCATAGTATATATATTAATAGTTACATAAAAGTACTTAAGAGTAAAGAAAACCAATAAACAATACTACTGACAGAAAATAAAATTGTCTACTGTCCTCATTTTGCATGGAAAAGAATTTAGAACCTCTCCAGAATGCCTTAAATCAACAGAGGTGTAAATAAACTTTGTGACCAGAGTAACAGTTGTCATGTTTATACCGCATTTCAAATTAAAGCATTCTGCTTTGGCAGCTAGTACAAATTCCACACGGGTTCTGCTGAAGTTCAAACAAAGTAAGACATCAGATACTATACCTCACAGAAATCCCATGAGGTTTTTTGTCTGTTGCTTTTTCTGTGCTCTTCAGCTTTTTGTCCTGATCAGGCATTGTGCATCAGTCTCATCATCACACGGCTAAAGCACTCATTTCCTTAAAAATAAAAAAGATAGAATTATATCACTGCAGCATTAAGCACCAAATGTCTACTTAGAGAACTAAATGAAAAGAAAAAAAAAAACAACCAGAAACAAAACAAACAGACGAAAAAAAACAGCTCTAGCATTTTCTCAACATGAAACCTGAGGCATTAAATGAGGATACCTTTCAGAATTCCAGATATTAACAATAAATTTATAAATGTAAAATACGGAAGACTTACTTTCCCAACAAATTTTTGGTGAGGGTAAATAGTACTAGCTGTCTTGCTAATGTGCTTCCCTTTTTTAGGATTTTTCCTCGTC
The DNA here is from genome assembly GCA_028571105.1 of Tragopan temminckii. Classification (NCBI taxonomy): domain Eukaryota; kingdom Metazoa; phylum Chordata; class Aves; order Galliformes; family Phasianidae; genus Tragopan; species Tragopan temminckii. Next base: position 32,412,335 of record JAOWBP010002978.1, read on the forward strand.
TTGCTTATTTTTACCATTATTTCTCACAATGGCTTGTTCATATTAAAGTAGTGCTTGGCATTAAGTTTGTGTCATACAAGGTATTGTTCAGATAATATTGTTCAGATAACACCTTTACTATGTAATTACAAAAGATGGATCAAGGATAGAAAAAGGAGGTCTCTGACAAGCATATGTGATGTAATACCTCATGCTGATGTATTACATGTCTAGAAAACAATCAGATAAATTTTCTGTAGAGGTTGGAATCTAAGTCTTCTGAATTTCAGTTGAATGCCTTATACCCATAGCACTCAGCTTCTCTTGCAAAGTAGGACATAAAGCTAATTTCAATAGGTGAACACAGCTGTAATGGCTTGGCCCCAGGAGAGTCAATACCATACAATAGATCCACTGCAGACAAACATTCAGTCTATTTGTGTCACATTCAGTAGGTCTGACTTCCCACTAACACCCATGGTTTGTTGCCTGCACGTATTTGTTCAGAAAGTCGTAGAAAGAGAAGATAATCAAGTGGAATCTCCTTCTGCTATGAGGGTAATTATGTTGGTGCAGCATATTGGTTTATTATTCATTTAGTCCAATGAAAAAAAGGAGATGGTCAGAAGCAGGCTGGAGCTGAAGAATTACTCAGAGAACTACATACAGCCGAATCATATTGGTAGAGCACACATGATTTAAAAAATGAAAATATAGCACCACTGTCAGACTCTTCCTGTCCGTTCCACTACTCACTAAATACGGATAGATTCCCTTTGGTGTGTCTTTTACCAGGGCTTTCCCTCTGAAATCTGACAGCTTTTTGTTGTTTTTTTTTCTCTTTTTTGCAGTGTAGAGTTCTACTATTGATTTTCATTCCTCCTCCTCGTAAAGGCAAAGAAATTAAGACAATCAGGATGGAAACAAGAGGAATACAAACAAACCAGAAGGTGCTGCTTCCTACTGAAAAATCAGAGTTGTTTTCCCAATTACACAGTCTCACATTAGACACAAAACTAACCAAAATGCAACTGCTGACAGCATGAACCCATGCATTGTATTAACTCACTCTGGGAAGTGTCCTGTAAGATCAGTTCATCTGTTTCTGTTCTATGAAAAAAGCCTTTATCCTACCACTGTTAATCCCATAGAGAACAATGGATCTCGATCCCCGAGAAATTCCTCTATTCTCCTCCATGCATTCCCTCAAAAGCATTATTAAAAGCACTTCAGAACATTCCCGTGGCACCTGCTATCACTAGGGAATGAATATAAATAGAATCAGTTCTACCAGTAAGTAGACAAAACCTTTCATCTCAGATTAAATGAAGGCAGCCCAATTAATTCATTTAATTTGCTTCAAAAGCAGTGAAAGTTACGAGAAGTCAAGTACATTGTTAGGCATGTATAAGAAACCTCATGAGTATGGATTTCCACAACTTGATTTAGTAATATTTTTGCTTCTTATCCTCTCCCCAGTATCCCAATCCATTCAGCACTTTGCTGAGGCACGGCGTGATGCAACATCACCTCACACCAGTTACACACCAGTACAGTGACAATCCCGAATTATCAGCTTGCTCAAGAATACACACAGACAAAGAACAGATTTCAATCACTTACCAAATAATCAAACACCACAAACCAACCATGAGTAAATACAGATAAATCTTAGAAAATTTAACATGTAAAACTGCAGGATTCCAGTACAGCCAAGGTTACATTCAAAATAGTGAGGTCTTTGTGATTATCTACAAAATACCTCACAGATGTGAAACCTTACAAACACAGATTGCATTGAACCTTGCTTTAGGGCTGCCAGTCCACTGATCTTGCAGTTGGTGGTGCCTTAGTCGAGAAGAAACAGAGTAGCACCTGAGTAATATTTTAGAGGCTCACTGCTGTTATAGGTGCAGATATTCAACATGAAGCCAAATCTCATTCACCGCTGTCTGAGAAAGAAGGAACGCAGCACACCCAGGGACACAGCCCTCACCCAGTGCAGAGGGTTCATCCTGAGGCTGCCTCTCTGTTTCCTAGAGGACACTGAGAGTGCACAAGTCAGTAAATACTAGAATGAAAAGTGGGCAGCCCACAGCTGCTGAATGACCCTGCACAACCTCCATCTGCCAGCACGGCATCACAAGGCTGCGCCGTCTGCTCGGCTGGGAAAGCTGAATCAGGTTACAACTAATCTTCTCTATGTTAACCCTGATCACCTTATAGCTTGTCCCCAACTACCAGTGGTGTACAAGGGCAGGGACAATATGCGGAACAGAGAATTTATCATTCTGGTTTAAAGTGTTTGAGCCCTTCAATTTCTCTCCAGGGTTAAACCGATGGAACAGCCATCTGCTGGTGAAAATGGCAGCTGCTGGCCCCTCCCAAAATCTGCCACTCCTCTTCACTTGTTCAGTTTATCTGGTCCAAATCCGAGAGTTTAGAGAACTAAACAGGCAAAGAGCCATGTGCTTCTCTTTGTACAGTTAGTTTTCTACACATTTAGGTC
>JAOWBP010002978.1:32414859-32432633 GCA_028571105.1 Tragopan temminckii
GGAGGGAACAGGAGTGCACAGTTATGAAAAGAGAAGCACAGAAAACCCTTTCATCAGGAGCCAGTTATTAAACCATGTGGGTGCACAAGCACCACACCCCGAGTGATGGGTACCACAGGAAACAACCCCTTGTTTTCCAAGTACCAGCCAAAACCCTGAGAGAAAACGGAGGTGGAAAAGTGTCCTTACTGATTCACACAGTTACCTGCCTTTCTTGAAACCATCGAGTACATTCCCACCCCTGTGTTTTGTCTTTACTTGTGCCAGAAGAAATTTCCGTGCAGCCAGACTATTAACTATCTTACTAGCTAGTAAGCTGGCCTCATGAGTAATGCATGCAAAACAAAACAAACAGCACTTGCACCTCACTCAGGTAGAGCCAGAAAAAGATTGAGACTGGACGACTTTTAAAAACAGAAATGTACTAAGGAAAATGCCCTTACAGCACAGATAGAGCCTTACTCAACTTCATTTAAAACAATGAAATGAGAAAAATATTAACTAATTTATCGTAACTAGTGATAATTAGTGATTTAGTGATAATTAGCATTTAATTAGTTACATTAACTCAATTATATAGGAAAATAGATGCATTCTAACAGTGCTGGTGCGCAGGATAGGACAAGGGACGTTCCAAGAACCCTGTCAGAAAAAATCCACATGATGAGAAACAGGAGACAAAGGAATCACCACAACAGATTTGATCTGTGGCCCAGTCTGTCTCAGATGACACAAGGTCATAAAGCTTCAGAAGGTGAAAAGAAACTCCCAAATAAACAAAATCACAAAGACATATTGGAGAATAAATTACCTCCATGAACTAGTGTAATGTTTAAAAACACCACTCTTGAACAAAAAGTTATCTTACGTTCTTCATATCATTATTAGCAATAACTACTGGATGTGGGTAACAAACAGCTTTGTAATCTAACTAGCTGCTTGATTGATCATGAACTCCTTCCTTAATCACTCTAGTGGCTGAGTTCCACTACATAACTATATACAGAAGTTTAACTGGCTCGAGCTGGATAAAGAAGCAGTAGAAGACTTTTGATGTCGTTGTTAGATAGGAATTTATCTAATGCCTTAAGCTGGGTGTGAGGTCAGATGAAAAATCACTCCTTAAAAGAGCAAATATCAGCACACTAGAAATGCATTTCAAATGTGGTCAAATGTTGGCTAAGGATGCACCAAAGAAGACTTAAAAGTTCCCAAAATGTACTTTTACTTCTCCAGTCACATGAAAGCAAAGGGCTGGACTGCATCCCTCTCATTCTTGAACAGCATGGCAGTCAGAAGAGACACCATGGGGCAGTACAAGCCTAGGAAATTCCCAACCCATGAAAACATACAGACAACATTTGAAGAGTTCTTCTCACAAGATGTATCAGCTGAATCAATATGGAAATCTGCATGCTTACTCTATATGAAAACTTCCATATGCATGTATTTTCTTCTTGAATTCTGTTCAATCACTTCTTAGAAGATTCTCTGAAGATAAACTAGGATTCCAAATGAACCTCCCATTTTCCCAACAAATGGAAACACAGTTCCCTGCTTTTCCCTCTGCACCAAACCAGTTCTAGGGAAGCCATAAAAGGCCAGGCCTGTTTCACATTCTTGGGCACGCACAGTGTGAGACTCTGGGCTTTTTTCCAGATCGTATCTTGTATCTGCACTTTCTGCCTAAGCCCACAATGCCAATCTGCAGCTCATAGATGAAGGAAAAGTAGATTTCTGATGGGTAGATAGCAGCCTTGTACTAGGGCAAGAACCATACATAGCTGTATGAAATTCATGCTGTTTGCCCTGCTTACCAGGCGGCCTTTGGGGGACTAGAGACACTGGGAACTACGAGGGATGGTTTAGTGCCTTCTGAACACACAGATGGGTGAAGGTTCATGGCTGGGGACAACACTGTTAGAAGGAAGGTGGGAGAATCCCCAGTAACACCCTTCTCTACAAATTGAAAGATAGAGATCTGATAGGTAGACTGTTTAATGGACAAGGAACTGGCTGCAAGATCGTACCCAGTGGTCAATGGCTCAGTGTCTGAATGGAGATTAGTGACAAGTGGTGTCTCTCAGGGGTCAGTACTGGGACCACTGCCCTTTAATATCTTCATCAGTAACACCAGCACTGGGATCAAGTGCATCCTCTGTAAGTTTGCGGATGACAACAAGCTGTGCGGTGTGGTTGACACACCTGAGAGATGGGAAAGAAACCATCCAGAGACCTGGACAAGCTCGAGAAGCCTAGTGCAAGATCTAGCACCTGGGTCGAGGCAACCTTTACTACAAATACAAGCTGAAGGATGAAAGGATAGAGCACAGCATCCTGTCAAAAAGCATTTGGGGGGTATTGTTGGATGGCAAGCTGGACGTGAGCCATCAATGTGCCCTCACAGCCCAGAAAGCCAACCATAGCCTGGGCTGCATCAAAAGAAGCACGGCCAGCAAGTAGAGGGAGGTGATCCTGCCCCTCTACTCTGCACTGATGAAGATTCACCTAGAGTACTACATCCAGATGTGGAGTCCTCAGCAGAGGAGAGATATGGACCCGTTGGAGTGTGTTCAGAGCAGGGCCACAAAAATGATCCCAGGCATGGAACATCTCTTCTACAAGGACAGGCTGAGAGAGCTGGGGCTGTTCAGCCTCGAGAAGAGAAGGCTTCAGGCAGACCTGAGAGCAGCCTTCAAGTATCTATCTAAAGGAGGCTGCAAGAAAGAAGGGGACAGATTCTTTAACAGAATTTGTTGTGATAGGACAAGGAGAAATTATTTCAAACTAAAAGAGGGCAGATTTAGATTGGACATAAGGAAGGAGTTCTTTACAACAGGGGTGATGAGGCACTGGCACAGGCTGCCCAGAGAAGTGGTGGATGTCCCATTCCTGGAGGAATTCAAGGTCAGGCTGGATGGGGCTCTGAGCAACCTGAACTGCTCATTGCACAGAGTTGGACTAGATGACCTTTGAAGGTCCCTTCCAAATCCAATGATTCCATGACTCTAGGCAGGGACAAAGCAGTCCTTACCCAAGAGGCATTCCTCCTAGCTTGCCAGGGAGACCCGGGGCTGGATGTGACCCCAGGCTGGTGGATGGCACACAGCACAAACTGGTTCCCCGCACTTCTCGTGCATTACCTGTACCCAGGCAGGCCCGCCCCAGCACTCGATACCTTTAACGCGTTTGATACCACGTAGCACATCTGCATGCATTCCCAAGTGCTAACATCACGTTTCAATTTTTTTTTTTTTTTTTTAAACACCTTTACACTGTACCTCTCTGCGACTTTAATCACACAACGGCCGCACCATCCGACTCCCCGACCTCTGCCCTCCCCGCAGGCCGGCTCCCTCCCAGACAGGGCCTGCAGCCGGCCCTCACGGCACGGCCTAACGGCCTCTCCCCACGCGCTGCCATTGGGGCACCCCCGCCCTGCCCCACTCACGCGGCAGTCCCCGCACGCAGCCTCCGCCGCCGCTTCACCGTCCTCGGGAGCGCGGCCCCAGCCGGCGGCCAATCGCACGTCCTCTTCTTCGGGAACGGACGACGCGGCGGCCAATCGCAAGGCGCCGTGCTGGGAGGCGCGAAGATACCCTAGCGACCGCCGACGCCGTTGCCATGGAAACGAGGACGCCCGGCCGGAGCGGCAGCCCGGCTCTCCGGCACAAATGCAAGAAGGCGAGATATTGTCCAGTAGATTTTTATTGCTTTTGCCAACTTTCTGAAACGTTACAAAAGATAATTTTATTCTACCAGTAATTAAAAACAACGAAGGCTGGATCTTTCACATTGAAGACAAGTCTGAGATCGGTGTTTTCTGTACAAACTGAAGATCGACTCTACATTTGGGATTCCGTTACAAAGTAGGAAAGCATCGCTGCCGTTAGAAAAGCGGTCGTACAAAGTGGAACCGTACGGGGTGCGATGGCGCCTCCGACCAGCGGCACTGAGGTCAGAGCGCGGCTCAGCTGCGGGTGCTGAACCTCGGAAGACGGCGCTGAGCGGAGCAGCCGCAGCAGAGGGGCTGTATTGCAAAGGGTGTGCCTTGCCCCAACGTTGTGGCCTACAGAAAAGGACTGGTTTTCAAACTCGTTATACTAAATTCAGTAGGAAAATGTCTTTGAGATTAACTTCAATGCCAACTGAGAAGTTCCTATAAGTTCTCCCTAAAAAAGAAGTTACAAAATAAAACGGACTTAAAATTCTAAGCAATTTGCTTTGTATTCATAGCGCTAGTCTTAGGTTGACTCAAAGCTGTGTGCTTCTAGTCTTAAAATTTGCTGTAAAATAAATTAGTTGGTATAAACAAAGTATTTCACACGTTCGTACTGTACTTTATAATAAATTTTACCTAAATGAGTAATTAAAACATTACTAATCACAGAAAGCAAAAGGAAAACTAAAATCATTGTGATGCTCATCTAAGAGGCTACACTGTGAACTGAAAATCTTGAGTCATTTATCTTAGATTTACAGAACGTATGTACAAGACAATCCTTTAAAACTGTGCAGGCTCTGTGACAGGACACCAGTTTGTCACAGGTGTATTTTACAGAAGCTGAACCTGCCTGGCACGAGGCAGGAACCTACCACATAAAGACAAAGATGCAAGTGAAGCAAATTAAAAGTAATGGGAAAGCGTTTGTTACATACAGGAAAAAAAAAAAAAAAAAAAGGCCTGTACATTTGGTTGAAAAACCCCAACAGGGCACTGAATTCTACCCTAGCGACCTCACCACGACTAACTTGGCAATTTGGAACATTTCACTAAACAACAACATATTCTGTTGTAGCTGCAAAATTCATCTAGGAAGGTATAATTAACTTGGGCATATGTAAACAGAATGAAAGCATGTCATTGTAATACGTGAGAAGTACTGAGAAGGAGTTTTGTAGAGTTTAATTTAAACAAAAGACTGTATTTTAAGTGAAATATTTTAGATGATAATTTAAATGGAGTGGTCAAAATTAAGACCCACACTTTATGTAAACATTCATATTTATAAATAAATTAGAAAAGGGAAAACAAAACAGACCAAAAAAAAAAGAAGACTGGGGACTTCCTGAGGTGGCTCTGCAGCCAGATACACAGTAGCACTAAGCTCCATTCCGGGAAACCAAGGCATCTAAAAAAAAAAAAGTGCAGGACTGTTCATTTACCTCTAACTGCTGGAATGGAAATATATTGGCTTAATTTTTATACGGCTTAACCCCTATGAAAGAATCAGTGCACAGTTATTACCACTGCACTTTTGCACCCATTAAGGCAAAACTTATCTATATACAGTCCACGATAATCTTAGCTTTACTTCAACTATGCACAAACTTAAAGCAAAAGTGGTATACAATGAGCAGTAAGTTACTTAACCATAAGTTATCCATGGGTTTTTATGCACTCAATACCAGGTTGTCTTCTATTCACATGGGGAAAAAAGTGCAAGCAGGACACACTACTAACAAAGAACACTGGAACTAAAGGTCACTGTAAACTGCTTTGCAAGTCAAGGTATTTCTGGCACTGATGGAAGTATCTACAGAATTAGAATTAAAGAAATACTGCAATTAGACTTGTGGCCTTTGGTGGTTCGTTTGCTGTTTTTAAACTTCAAAGAAAAACTGTTTCCTGCAGTATTGGCCATTCTTTAACCCTTCAAAAGCAGAAGCCAGATAGAAGTTGTATAGCACCAGGGAACCCTGATTTCTGGCACTGAAGAGTTAAAAATCTAAGAGGCTTATAATCATCTTCTGAATCTTGGAAACAATCATGGGGCTCTGAATATGATGTATAAAATACTACTAAGAAGAGTGGTACAAAAGTAGCTTACTGTGGATAACACTATGTAAACTGCTCAAAATAGTATCTTCCTTCTTGGATTCACTAGTAGCCAGCTAATAGCCAGTAACTGATGAGCAGATGAGTTGGTTTGTTGTGTTTTTTTTTTTTTCTTTTGAATAATGCTAATGATTTTGGGCAAGCATCTGTCATATTTTCATTGCATCTCAGTTTCATTAGAGGGAAAACAGCTATTTCCTGAAAGAGCAAATACTCAAGCTAAGGCACAAGCTACACCATTATCTAAGGATAAATGGGCATCATCCTATAGAGGTCATACACAGTACTAGTCAAATTAGTAATGCAGACCTCACTTTCTTTTCCACTGAGCCTTTGTCATGAGAGTTTGGGTAGGATCTTTCATACTGCTGTACGCTATTACGTATTTTCAGTAGACTGCCTTATCAATTCAGTCAAACGGAGAGAACAAAAAAATAAACTATTAAATTGTGTGTAATGGGAATGGTTAACAGCCCCTGTAACTTAAGCATTATTTTCAAATATTTCTTCTTATTCTAACTGATGGGTTTATTTTCATAATATACAATTATCTTTCATCTCATTGTTACTTGTCTGAAGAATACCAGAATTTCAACTCAGGTGGTACTTCCAGATGAACTCTGCCTTCCTCCAAAATCTGCTCCTTTGCATTCACTGAGAATTTTACCACAAAGTCCACAGTAAAACTCACAACTCTACCCAAACAGAATTGAGCTAACAGTATGTTCTAGTTTGAAATGTGCACAGATTCTAATTAAAGCCTTTATAATACATCCAGAAAGGGCTGGTAGAATCTAACAAGACCATTTCAGAAATTTAAGCCAAAAAACAAAGGCATAAGGCAAAAAAAATATTAGTAATGGAAACTGCAGCAGGTAATTGATCAAGCTTTTCATTTACGCATAAAATTCTCATCATCTCAGATTTTACACTGCTAAACACTAAACCTCAAAAACATAAGTACAATAAATGCACTTTTTAATCAATGCATTTTTAATCAATGAACCTCCAAAATCCCATTTACTTCAATAAATGAATATTTACTTTTTCAATTCTTCTAACACGATAAAATTTTGTACTAATTAAAATAAATAAAATGCTTAAAATAAGTTGGTGCGCTATCATATATGCCCTTTGCAATGAAGAGAATCAGAACTGTACACAGAAATACCATAAGCAATTTGTAATCCATAAAATAATACTGATCATAAACCTATTACAGAATTATACTGTGGCTAATTTAATCAAATATATAGTAAATTTTAAAGATGAATTGAGCAAGAAAGATATTTTGATGAGGACGTGAAACCCTCTGAAGCGTCAGTCTTAGAGATGAGTAAATCAGGTTTTCAAAGTCAATGGAAAGTGTAAATAAAAACAGGGAAAGAAATCAAGAGCACTAGTGTAGCAAGTGTAACTTCCTACAGAACAAATTGCTGCCTATAAGTTCAATTTTGAGTAAACACAGATTTCAGAATGGCAAATACTGACTTGGGACTGTAAATACAGTTACTAAAATCATATGGCTACTGGATGAAAATGAAAAACCAGGGGTATATTTAAAAGTAGCAGAACAGGATATTTACATGTATTTCAAAGGTTATTTAACCATCTGACTTAGGGCTCTAGGACTCCTCTGTAAAATAAGAGTGACAGAATCCAAAACACATTAGCATGAAGTGGAGACAAAAAAACAGTAGTTCATGTTAACAGTACATTAATATTTGATCTATGAAATCACAAAAAAAGTATACCCTGCAAAAACAAGCAGTAATTTCCTGCATGGAAAACAAACTTCTGTAGCGCACACTATAAACAGAGGTATTGCGAAATTCTAAGCGATGTGGACCAGTAATCATCAGCAAAAGCTGACTGAACTTTTATGCACATTTTGATTATTGAAAATAATATGCATTCATTACAATATTCCTATTTAAAATGAAAATAAAATTCCCAATAAAATAAATAGCTGAAGTGTGATTACCACTCAACTGATCTGTAAGCAAATCTTCTCATGTCAGCGTATCTACAGTTCCCTAAACAATGGCAGAATTAAATACAAGTTACTCCTTAAATTGGAAATCACACTTCAGTGGTATAATATCCTACAATGATATATATACACACACACAAATACACACAATTCCCCCTGGTTCAGTTCTATAAAGATGTTTCAGCATCCACGTATTTCACAACAGGTGAATCTTCCACATTTATTTTCACACTTTCTGGTTTCTCAGGGCTGTTGAAAGCAAAGATAATCATTTAAGATATTGTTCTTTTTTCTCAAAGTCATCAAACATTTTATACTCAAGAGTCAAGATAGTACTTCATTCAAGTATATTTCATATCCAATAAAAATAATATCTGAGCCAATTTAATTTTTAGAAATCTAAACTAAGTTGGGCAAATATGCAAACCCACCAACCCAGTGGAAGATCCAGGCAGCAGTGAAAATGCCGTACTTACCTTTTATTTGTAATATTTAGGACCAAACAATTCCCATGCTCATATACGCTCTAACAAAGCTTTTAGATTCCCTAAACCCATTAGAGTAGCATACAACTGTATTAAGCAAATTAAGAGTAGCATTAAAATAGTAATAATGCACTTAACAATGTCCTTCGACATTGTTTGATTTCAGAGCAGAGAGCAAAAGTTAAGCTCAAAATCAAGTTCCTCACAAGTAAAAAGTCCATGTATAAACCACATATGCTCATCATCTAATATACTTCAATAAATATGAGTACAGTAATTAGCTACCAAAGACACGACAAAAGTTAGAAAATGCGTGAGTAATTATAGCTACCTCAGGTTAGCTCTGGTTACTTTGGCATTCTCAGTACTCATGGACAGAGCCTTCCACTGTGCAGTTTTGGCCATTTCATCTGATATGTTTACAACTGAGGGATCAACGCTAAAGAACAAACATACTTTCTGGTTAGTATTCAACACCCTTCAAAGACATTATACTTGTCACTCATAAATCACATCAGTTGTGCCTTCTCTCAACATTTACGCAGCCACAAGTTGAATTCATCACTTACCACGGTACTTCAATGAAAACTTCAAAGTGTAATAATTCACTAGTGCTACCTTAATCTCATTATATCGTCAACAGTTTGTCACAGATAGTCACAATCTGTTAGTGGTATCTCATTTCTAAATTATCTCTAACTTCAGAAAATTATTTTGTATATTTATAAATAATAAAATGAATCATACAGTTCTGTTAGGACATTCATACATCAGAATTATTTTAAGCTGTTTCCAGTAAACAACCAAATGCTAATAAAATTCTGGAAGTGGTAACTCAGTACAGATTAAGAAGTAGCAGAAATTTGAATGTCTTGACCTTTTTTTCCCCTATTAAAGTTCAGTCTCACAGGCAGTAAGCTTTCAAAATCTGTTTTTGACCTTTGCCTTTCAAACATTTATAGGTAAAGCAGACTTAAACATCCCTACAGACAACGCCTAAGCTTCAGAATCTACCGCAGATGTATAAGCTACATCAAAGCACCACAGAAACACTTCAAAGCCTATTTTTCACTGGGAATCCCCACAAGTTGCAATACAGTGAAATACATAGTAAATACACACGCAGACAATTGATGAATTCATAGTTCTATCACGAGAGCAATTAGCAGTTGCTCAATTTAAAAAAAAAATTTAAATGCTTTTGCACAGTCTTCACTTGAATTGAAGTTGGATAGAACCTGCTCTTAGAGTAGACAATAGGACTGAGCAGGAATATATGTCTAATCTGAAAACCTGACTGTTCCCAAGCCAATTTAGATGTTATACTAAAGGACATGGTTTAGTGGAAAAATATTGGTGGTAGGTGGATGGCTGTACTAGATGATTTGAGGTATTTTCCAACCTTGCTGATTCTATGATTGAATCAGGGTAGACCCAACACCTGAATTTTAATGTAGGAATTTTTAGTATTGGGCAAAAAAAGTTGGCACGCTATTCATTTGTCACAACTTCCAGGTGTGTTGAACAGGTGTAAAATACCTGACATCTAGCCAGAATACATCTCTAGTACAAGTTTTGCCTCTGTGTGTTTTGCCACACAGAGGCAAAACACCTTCCAGTGCTGTGAAACTGCAGCGCTTCCTTTTCTGGAAGAAAGCTGATAACCCTGCTCCCCTCCAATGTACATTCAGAAATTAACCTCCTTAAGCAAAAAGACTGCCTGCAAAACAATTTTTTTTTAGGTCACAGAAATTAGCATTTACTTAAATCGAAGAACTGCATATTTAGACTACCACTGAAAAATCCAAGTGGCTGGTAAACACATGGCTCAACTGATGCTATTAGTTGCTTAATACTCAATTTTTCATGCACAGTAGCACACAAATATTCCACAAAAACTGACCAAGGAAGCTTCTTCACCTTGAGAACAGCTGGTCGAAATTGAGTCATCAGATCTGTTCAAGATGGTCATGTAAATTTATAATTAAAGATGTTTCCACCAAAAAAAAAAAAAACCCAAAAACAAACAACAAAAAAACCTCCACACTGCCATAGCACCAGGGGATATACCTTAATACTTGTTAATCAAGGCTGTTACTAGCTTGAGGAAAAAAATTAAGCTCATACATGACCAACTGAATATGAAGTAAATTATGGCATTTGATAGAAATACTTCTTAGTAAGAAGACCGACATACTATTATACCTGTATTTTAGAGTTTTTACAGGAAAATTCAAAACATTTCCTTCTCCATACTGAAGGTGTACGCTCTCATTGTCCTCTGTCTGAAGCATTCTCTCTGCCTCCTGTAAATTTTAAGTAAACATTTTATAAAATTTTTCACACAGAAGAAACCAAGAAGTTTGCACACTGACAAAGTATTTCAATAGGGTTATGGGGCAAAATGCTTCTCTGTAGGTACTGCAGCTGAAAGCACCACATCTAGCTAAGATCGTAACATTTTTAAGCTTAAGAAATTCAGCTAGTTGGTGTACAGCCAGTTGATACTTCTACTGAGAAGTTATGCGACTATGACTCAGTTATACATTATTACCAACTAGCAGTTGGTTTTAACCATCATTCTGCATACACACACAAGGAGAAGGTCCTTTGTATGGTAAAGTTTTTCTACTACTTTAAGTAGAGTCAAGATTCCTACTTCAGTTTTTCTTTCCCATCCATCCATATCTACCTTCAAACCTGATGAATGACAGGGATAATAACATATTGTGCTAAGGCCCACTTCATTCTGCTTTGCTTGCTAACATCACAAAGAAGAGTCATAATTCATAACAACAACACTGAAATAGTGACTTGTTCTTAACAGCCAGGAACTGTTTCTCAGTCAGTAAGTTTCATTAGTAAAGCATTTCAAAACGTATGTTTGGGTAAAAAAATTTTAAAGTGTCACTAAGTGTTTTTCTATTAATTTACAACATGTTCAGTTTGAGTATTTTTATACTTACTGCTTTCTCTTTTTTCTTTTTGTCATCTTCTTTCTTCTTTTTACTTTCTGGCATAAGATCGTCGAGCCAGCTAAGCTCTCTTTTGGTAAAACATAAATCCATGAGCTTGCGAATGAACACTAATGCTAAAACCTTAAGAGAACCATAAAAGGAATCACTGATATTAAACCATTGAAATAAATATTATCACACACTTTCAGTACATTCAATGTTTTTAACCGTAGCCTTTTCTCCTAGTACCAGTTTTATCTTACTGCCAAGTTAGACCATTTCCCCTTTTGTAGCTTTTTACAGCTGAATTGCTTTCTTTCAGGAGTTCTCATGTTTCAGAAGCGAACAGCTACTGAAGTTTGTGTCTTTTTCAATCCCTTCCCTCATAAGGCAGCAAACACATTCTGAAGAGATGCTGGATGATGCACACACTCTTGGCAAATAATTAACTTGTAGAACAGATCACTTACCATCATAGGGAAAACAACAGCAGCTGCAGAGGCTTTAATCACCCACAAAAGAACGAGACAAGTGAGCTGAATAACTGTAAAGATATGGACCTTCCAGAGTGGTACATAACGCAGATATATCAGGTCAGGTTGATGCTTGGCAGGCATTCCAAACAATTTTATACGGTCAAAAAACTGCAGTGAAAGATAAAATCATCCTTCAGTTTATGATTTTCTTCCTCTCCAGAAGGAAATATTTAAATAAAACAACATTTTTATGAAACTCTAGAAACAAATTAATCCTCATTAAAATACTAGCAAAGATCCATGAAAATTCAAGGGGCTGGGGTCTCTATTGTTTGTGTTCCTTTCACACATTACTAGTATAACTTTTTAGAATATTTCAGAAAATTTACTATTCAGCTACACTACTGAAGGAATAAAAGCAAAATAACTGAAGACAGTGCTAAAACAAACACTGAATGTGATACTGCAGAAATTATCCTACATCCTACTCGGACAACATTGGTTAACGTTATTCATTCTGATGTAAAATAACATCTTACATTTCCCTTTTCATTTAAACAAAAGCAAGTTGTTCCACAAAGTCAGATTTTACCTGAATGCCTTTTAATGAAGACACTCCCATGTAAAGAAAGACACCATACAAAACCGGCATTGGAATAAACTGCGGAGGAAAACAACACCAACGGAGTTACTTGTAGAATCAACATGATACAGCTTAGCAGTTCATATTAGTGAAAGACGTGAACCAAACTATTTTAATTCCTATTTTACTTATGCGAAAATCTACAAAGGTAATTGCTCTATTTATAGAAGGAATAAATGCAGCACTGAAAAGCAAAAATAGCTGGGAGCTGCAGAAGGACCTGTGTCATTTCCCTAGAGCTAATATGGCTGTCATCAGGATTAAAAAAGTAGTTCAGTCTTGACTGCCCGTGGTTTACATTTTCTAGGTTGCGACCAGTGTTTCTATTAATGCTAACAATATTGGTTCAAGTTACTATTTGACAGGAACTATACTGGGACAATCAACTTCAGGGAAACTGTCACATGAAGTTTAATTTTCTTCCTCACTAACACAGTATTTCCAGAGCACATGAAACAATATGAAACCATAACTATTAATTTTTTCAGGGCTAAGTTTGCAGTAAAATCAATTTAAAACTTATTAAGATAATGAAGTTGTCCACCGATTCCGGTGGCACCTGCATCGAACACATGCAGCCTACACAAAGCAAATGAAACCTACTTTGCTACCAAATTGATTGAAATTCTGAGTAAAGAAATCTTAATACAAACTGCTGCCATCAAGCCTGAACAAAAGCATTCACTGAAACTTAAAATAGCATGGAATAAAGCTATGCCTTAGGGATTAATTACTGTGTGTACATGTATTAGATGGCTTCTTTACCATGTGCTACGTAATTTGACACGCCAGTACTTCATTAGCATTAACTTCTACTGAATTAAGTCAGCGTACATTCACACATGAAACAAAAGCACAGAGTTTGCAGTTCAAGGTATTGTCCTCCTCTTCTTTTGAACAATAACAGTCACTCACAGTGAAAAACAAAAGTATTTCACAGAATGAATTGTAGTAATCCCGTTCGTATTACCCTTGATCCCATAACAAATGCAGGTTTTGCTTTCCAAGAATCAGCTGCTAAAAAGTGGGATAAACACCAGGGTTCAGCAATCAGCACCTTCAGCTTTTGAGCAATAATAAATTCATTTTAGTATTCCTGATTTTGATTCTAATAGTCTCTGTTATACAGCTAAGCTCCCGGTGGCTTTTCTACCACAGATTGTTTGATCTAAATATTTGTTTATAAATATCACCTTATTGTTTTCAAATCCCAAAGATCTTTATCTTGGGAAATAATAATTTGTAATTAGAATTACTAAACTATGGCTGTGTGTTCACGGGTTTATTTTCTACCATCACCAATTCTTGCACAGCTTAGAAGTTATCTGAGAACTGAGATGTGATCTGTCTTCGAAGAGACTTTTACAAAAGTTCTTTAAAGATATTAGCAACTACGCACTTTATGGCATAACTGCTATTTTGTCATTTAAAAGTCAGTTGTGCTTTTTTTTTTTTTTTTTTTAAATTTATTTCTCTCTCCTAACTGCTGGAGTTCGCGCAATGAAAGCTCACTGAACTGACTGGAATTTAGGGAAAGTGAAATTTAGAGGCCTTCATTTGACCCGCAATATCTCTATTTCACCTTCATTTCACAACACTCTGAAAGATATCTTTACATTTTAGACCTCAAAAGCAGCTTAAAAAGGTAAAAAAAGAAAG
Source organism: Tragopan temminckii (assembly GCA_028571105.1). NCBI lineage: Eukaryota > Metazoa > Chordata > Aves > Galliformes > Phasianidae > Tragopan > Tragopan temminckii. The sequence continues at coordinate 32,428,912 of JAOWBP010002978.1, forward strand.
AAAAGCAGGCAATGTCATTTCTGATTATCACTTCTTGAACTCCTGCTTCACTGGCCACATTATATTACTTCTGCACAAGTAACTAACACACTCCTTTTCTCTCTCTGTTTATATATTCACATACGAATTATAGAACTATTCTGGCTAACACAGATTTGGGAATCTAAAAAAAAAAAAACTAACAACAACAACCAATAGCAAGAAAATCACACCACACGGACAAAGGTTGCTTTCTTCTCTACTCACTATACTTTTAGCTTGTTCAGTTTTCCCACACCTCCCTCCACCGGTTGTTTCTATTCAACCAACAACAAAAACATAGTTTGATAAGGGACCTAAACATGTATTGCTTTATTTAATAAGACGCACTAACATAACAAAATATTATATCCCAATAAGAAAATCAAAAGCACAAAGAAAATCCAAGTATTTTGGTAGAACTCCTACCTTTAACACAGAGGTCATGAACACTGACAGCCCCATCAGGACAAAAATCATCAATCCTGTCACTCGCTGCTCCCGGATTCCCAAAAACTTTGGTTGCTCTCCTGGTGCAGAACACTCAGATTCAACTTTCAGGCTGTTAACATGACTTATAGACAGGACAGTTGCTGCGACAAACCACGGTAAGCCCATTAATGAACATACTCCCAACATAATGCCAACCATGAACAGGTCAAGATGATAACCACAGCCTTTCTGTGAAATCAAGCAAAGAAATGTATCATTCAATAAACTTTCTATTTATATGACGTGAGATTTATAACTTACTTGGTAAATAACATTTATATGTAAGTTATAGAGTTTTAAAGTGCCTGCAAAATTATAGTCACTCCATATTAGTCAATATACCCATCTATTTAGTAGCTGCTTATTTTGTAGACTTAGACTGGACCTGATTTAAAATAAACATGACTTATACAAAACTAGAGTTTTGTGAAAATGGATAGACTTTCACCTTCAGCTTATGCTCTTTTCTGTTTATAATAACAGCTGTTATTTGTTGATCCATGAAAATGAGAATGGTACAGAGTAAAGCAGGAACAGCAGCTACCAGGAGCGTCCACCAAGGATTGCCTCCAAGAGGGTCTATGAACCATCCTCGGTCCTTATGTGTGGGCTGGAAAAAATAAACAAATATTCACTAAAACAAAGTAAAGATTTCATTGCTACAAACATTACCTGCAGTGAACATGTAAACAGTCTCTTAAATGTGAGCTTTGATTTGTTTTTTCCCCAGTGGTTTTGGCCTAAAGACTGACTAACTGTTAAATATGAATGTGATATGGAAAAAAACAGAACATCCATTCCATTTCTTTATTTCTGCGTGTTTGCAGTGAAGACTACATACTTTTCAGTAATATTAATGCACAAAGCAGTGTTTTGTCAGGAGAGACACTATTCAGAACAGAAAGAGGAGATTACTTAAACTACAATGCAAGTCAAAAAGTTAAATTCCTGTTTTTATTTAATACTACTGTTCTATTGTCTATGAAGCTGCAAGCATTTAAAAGGCATTTTTTTTAAAAAGGCTTTATTTCTTACTTCAAATTTCTCTGGAACGTGAAGCTTAGGAGATGGCACTCCTACTAGATAGTCAATCAAAACCATGATTACAATTGTCAGAAATACTGCAAAGTCACTGATAGTAGAACGCACCTATAAAGAAAAAAAACTGTTAACTCTTGTTGTTTCATTATTATAATTCACATCAGCAGAAAGAAAATCTACTTTCCTATGAATAGTGAAGATCTATTTATATTATACTACATCACTGAACATTACATGCATTTTATTTTTATTTTTAAATTTAAGCTGCCTGCCAGCATAGCATGAAGTTGAGTATTCTGTACAACAGTTCATCCGATAATCCCATTTAAAGTTTTTCTGTCCTCTCAGCCCGGCTGAGAGGAGGGGTCATCACAACTAGTCTCCTGCAGCTTAATTCAGTAAAACCACTGAATTGTTCTGAAATCAATAACAATACATCTGATGTTTAATTTGTAGGGGAAAGATATTTGCTAACAAATTCAGGTTATCGAAGGTGACTTTGTTAAGAATTAGGAACACTCAGTAGGTACAAGGTGACATCCAGAGAAGATCTGCCCACTTTAGTTTGCCTAGTAGAAATATATTGTATAAATCAGCCCAAGGACAATCATCATACTATCTTCTATTAGAAACAGTAATCTCCCTCAGGAACAACTCAACACACTTCAGACATCATCACGTTGGAGAAAGCAACCAATTGTTCTACACTACTAGGCAAGGAAACTGCAAAAATAATCCCTCCAGATGCCATAGCCATTAGTATCTAAGACAGACATGCTCAGATATTCTTATATTCAGAACATTTTGCTACAATGGCAAGAAAGAATACTAAGTACTGAATTTTTAGCAGTTGATTTCTTTAATATCTTAATTTTTTGAATTTATAGGAAGTGCTGCTTACCATTTCCTTTTCTATCTTAGAGGAAATACAGTTAAAGTTACACTCTCAAAACAAAGTTCCGAAGCAAAATAAACACATTCAACCCTACTAAGCTATTTTAATGTATTCTATACTAACATATTTACCACAAAGTAACAGTCATCTCTAACTGTAATTACCTTAGTTGGGAAATAGCGTTTGGTCTTGAACTGCTTAAGGAAAGAGGAGAGGAAAAACGTTGTAAAGAATAATATGACAGACCAGAAGAGAACATCTGGAATATATGGTCCATGATGGCCACAAGCAGATCCATGAAACACACCATGAAATTCTAAACATTCCTGCAAAGAGAGAAAATCCTTCAATTTTTAAATTTTTAGTCATTTAATATACTCAAACTTGTAACCTATCAATAGCAATACATATAAAAACCTCCTTTTGGAGATTGTGGCAATTCTTTCCTCCATCAGTACCTCATTCTGAAACGCCAAAAAAAAACTGCCTGTTCCAGAAGAGTCACAGTAGCAATTATTCATCTTTTTTGGGATCTCAAAAAGCCCCAAATAACTTTTTATTTTTAAATCACATTCACCTCATTTCTATTCTATTTCTCAATGCATCAAAAGACTGAACATGTAAATTAAGGCTGAGAACTATGTTCGGGAAAAGCAGACTATTCACCATCAACTTTCAACATGCTGAACATAAAAATGAGATGTCCTCAGTTTCACCTCTATTCTCAAGTTTTATACTGATCTGATTAAAGGAAAAATGGATTCTTAGAAAATTAGATTAATCCAAATGACAGAAAAAAAAAATCTAATGTAGCGGAAAAATATTTTAAGTAACAGAACTGAGTAAAAAAGAAAAACTTAAATCATCCTTATCTAAAAGTCTCACTGAAAGGCCTTTGCAGACACGGAGCACAAGGAAAGATGAAGCCAACAAAGCTGGAAGTAATATTTCGACAGCCTAGTTTTTAAACAGGCTTGTTTATGAAAATAAGTTATATCTATGTAAAAAATTATCCCGACTAAGAACTGAATTTGACTATAAGCACCACAAAATTCTTGATCAGTTCTGCCTGAGAAGAATGAAATTGTTGAAGAGAAAGTAAAGTTACATAAAATAAATAACAGAATATAAAATAAGTTTTAAATACTACATTCATTGCCTTTCTGGGTAATTACAACAGACTAGGAGCACACAGGTGACATGCAGAAAACAGAACAGGTAAAATTCTAGTATAACACTGAGGCTTTTAATAGTATTTTTGTTGTGCAAAACACAT
>JAOWBP010002978.1:32432733-32443232 GCA_028571105.1 Tragopan temminckii
CATGCAGAAAACAGAACAGGTAAAATTCTAGTATAACACTGAGGCTTTTAATAGTATTTTTGTTGTGCAAAACACATCCTCATTTCAGGGTAAGCCCCCAGATTCAGACACCAGCAGAGCCCATACATGGATATTTACTGCCATTTTAAATATCTGGAGAAGGCTAAAGGAGGCACATACAGTTAGCAAATTCAACACTAAATCTACAGCCAATGCAAACTATACTAAACGTAGGTGTAGACCAGCTGCTAGGATATACAAAGTGGCTGTAGACATCTACGTTTAGGTGACTGATCACACCCAAGGGATTAACCAGATGTGGCTGCAAAATATCCAGCTCAGAAAGTACTGCTTCCATGCTTATTCTTGCGAACATGTTTTCTTTTAACCTTCAATCTTTCAAAATACTACTGTCATCCAATCAAGTTTTAAGTAGTTTCTCACACACTTTTATATCCATGTCTAACATGATCTCAAGACGTGTACCTGCTAGCACATTTTAACTTCAATTTCTACCTTTGCATTTTCTTAAAAATATTTATCCATCCCTTTCAGGAAATAAAAGGAAATTATCTTCTGTTTATTCTGCTCATCATATTCATCTGCACTTCAGGAAGAAGACTGCTCTGCCACCAATTTTCGTGCGGCTATCTCAAGCAACCATTTAGGATACTAGTATTTACTGTCACAAAATCAATTATCCCAAACAGTACAATGACTACAAAGCATTACAGTTTTAAATAAAACAATCCACACTGTGAAAAAGTAACCAGAGAAGAAATATTAATCAACACAAGTATTACGTGTTGTGAGATTTAGTTTTTGTTTGTGTATGTATGTATAAAAACAAAGAGACAGATACAGCTATCTGACTTTTAGATACTCACAGTTACTGTAAGGTTACTCCATGCGATAGTTTCCACAGATTTATTCATCTTTCCCCAAGCCTTCAAGGTTTCATTGCTGGGGTTCTGAGGCTCAGAACATACACATCTGAGGGCACGGAAGAAAAGAAAAAAAACAAACCAAATGATATGCTTTTAAGTGCAGTCTCATTTTCAGCTGGGACAGAGTTCTTTTATTCAGAGTGTCTGATATGATGGTATGTTTTGGTTCTAGGAGAAAAACAACACTGATGACACATTAATGCTTATAGTTGCTGCTAAGCAGTGTTGTACAGAGCCAAGGCCATTCACAGCAGAGGACCCAAGGAGCTGGGAGGGAACGGCCAAAAGGATATCCCATTCATATGGCATTATGTGGAAGGTTTTCAAGGCGGGGGGGAAAGAAAAAGAAAAAAAATGGGCCTCGACCAGAAGGACCTTGGGCCCCTTGAGAGCAGCACTGAGGATGGAGGTTTCTGTACACCACACTTCCCATGCCCCACTGCAGGGTGAGGATTTGGTGCTGCACATAAACTAGAAATACATTCATAGCCAGGGTTTATCCCAATATTGTATGAAAGAAGCAAAGTACAAGTCTCCTCCTAGCATAAAAAGAACTATGATTACAAGTGGGGAAGTGGTGAAGAGGTGCTGAGAGTCACAAAGAAGTGACCACACAAGAGATTTTACGGATGGGACAAGAAACTCGACATATATCTTTTAAAGAATTAGAAGAAATAAGATATTGACTTAACTACACAACTCATCTGCTCGTTTTTAAACAGACTGACACTTGAAAACAAAGTGAACATACTTTATTCACATACTGTGAAAGTGATATCATTTGGATTTTTTATTTTAATTCATTCATCGCATGTGAAGCAGTATGTGAACTAAGACAAAAAATCACATATCACCTTATAACAACTCAGGACCAAAATATACCATTATCTAACAGTTAACTATGCATTGACGATGAATCAAGAAACAGCTTTGACTGATTTGGTTTTAACTATGTGACTGTGCAGATTTTTCTCCATTAACGGTTAGCAGACTCTCCTTCTGTCAAGTGTAAGCTCTTGATTCAATTTATCGCATTTCATAAAAGCATATCCTAAGCTTGAAAAATGTACACTGTGGTGCAAAAGAAAGCAGCAGATCATCAAAAAATAAAAAAACAAGGAAGATGGTATGACAGTTACTTAATGCTGATTTCACAGTGTAAGAGAACTACTTTAATTCAGAAACAGGACAGTTATACATTAAGAAGCAGATTAGATGCACAACTCCCATATCAATCAAATATGAAAAAAGGCTAAATAGCTTGCCTACTGCATTCCTTAAATGAATTGATAGTTTTACTGCTAATTATTAAGATGAAAAGAAACATTAGCTCTACTAAGCTAAGAAATTTTTAAAAAATGATCGTGTTGGTTTTTTTTTTTTTTTTATAAGAGAGTGGAGAAAAGTAGAGAAAGAAATTCTAAAAAAGTCAAATATCCCTCATAATCGCAATAGAAAGCAGCAGTGTTTAAATATGTTAACTCCTCATTTTAGCACAGCTCCATGCCTCTGCTGCCTGGAAATAATCCCCACCCAGGTGAGGGAAGCCGTCACGATTTCCTCAAGTGGCAAGGCAAAACTCCCGTCCAGCTAATGAAACATAAGCTGACCTTTAATCAAGCTGCAGATAAATCAGGCATTGTCACAACCCCTCATCCCTTTAAACCACACACAGCTAACAGAAATTTCAATTCCACAGCACCCTGAATAGAATTTTTCAGAGATTTCTCATGCTCCTGCCACCCCCAGCATTCCTCCTGCCCCACCACTAAGAGGCACACACTGCAGTTTCATAAACGATATGCCACTATACAATACACATTTTCCTTATGTATTGTACTAACAGATAGGAACTTGATACTTACGAATATAAAGTCAGTCTATCCAAATTATTGTGCATATTGAAGGCATACACTTCTCCCAAATGAAAAAGCTTTTCCAATGCCTCATAAATAAATATGATGCATATAAGCGCTGCAAAAGCTTCCTCAGTAAATCGAGTGATGTAACAGACAAGGCTGCTGGCATCTGTTGCTACAAGCACTATGCATAAAAATGCAGTCCACAGACCAATGCTAGTTCGTAGGGAGAGGTAGGAAAGCCCATAATCCCTGTATAAAATAAATTAAAATAAAGTAATTAACCGAGTCTAAAATCATTTATTATCATATTCTATTTGAAAATGGATACTGAGGCCAAGCTCTGCAGGTGTTCACAACTTTACTCATCCCTGATTCTAGTTTCGAAGAAAGCGAAAACTTTTATCTTCCTCTGGTAGTGAACAACATTGCAAAGTACCTCTAGGACTGAGGGTGCTACTGCCTTTCCCAGGAAGCATCGTGAGGATGTTCTGTCCAGAACAATTTGGATAGTTCTCCCCCGAGAGCAGATCAATCCCTCTCTACACCTGCAGAATTAAAGCCGGCATCCCCACATAAAAGAAGTAAGTTCTGACTAAGTCCCACCCACTTCACCACTGGCTTTCCCACCAACGTAAGCGCTTCAGAGCTTTGCCAAACCACATGCACAGCTTAGTTTCTTGCTGCTGCCTTGATATCTTCATGGTCATCTACTTGCAAAACATGTGTTTTCAGTTATAGTTATCTAACAGTCTCTTAAGTTACACTTCATCAGGGTAATGCCAATGTCACTACTTACCTGCAAAATTTAAATAATATTTTTTCAAATACTAGAACTGGTCCGGTACTCCCCAAAATAGTAAGAGGTTGCCCAGCAAAGAGAGAATAGGCAATCCCAGTTAACGAGGCTCCAAAGAGGGATTCTATTGCACTCTGTTCAGGGGAAAAGAAACTGCTTTGACTATACTGCCTTTCAGGTTAGCACGTAGCATCACATCTGCATAAATACATTTTTAAGATGCATTTACATAGAAACAAGACAAGATGTAAAAATATTAATATTAATGTTTGAGACACTGTTAACACTGTTTTGCAGTAACAATACCAAAGACAAAAGGCTTGGAAAGCTTTGCTCCCGAGAAATATAAAGCCATCCAAAACCATGAGAACAAATTACTAATCAGTCCTGCTAACTAAGGAGGAAAAACATACCAACGACTACTACCAATTGAAAAACAAAATTACTCAACACATAGTATACAGAAAAAGTTCTCTCTCCCTGTAAAAAAAATATATGTATCTAAATATATATACATATTACAACACACCTGTACTAAAACACGGCACAGTGTGCTGCATCAAGCTTGCATCAGTCAGCCAAGCATTACAAAACAAAACAACAAAACAAAACAAAAAAGAAATTGACAAGGTGGTGCAGGGGAAATTACTGAACAATACTGGTTTTTGTATACATGACACCATAAATAGATGAGCTGTGAACCAATGTCCCACCTGGTAATGCATTTCTTTTAATCAAAGAAAGATACGTATTTTAGTTCTTGATTTGCATGTTTTACTGTAAATATTATTTTTAGCAGGAAATGTTATAATCTACCTCAAGAGAAAGACGGGGCTTTCTAAAACCTAAAATGATGTTGTTGTTGAATATCTAAATATATCACTTAGAACTATGAAAAGTAATACATCACAAATTATGGGGTTTGCTGTGGAATTTTCATGCATTTGCTACATTTTAACACCATGAGCTTAAGAAAATAAAAATTATGCAAACTTGAGCCCAGTTCAGAAAAACATCTAAAATAGGTCAAAGGCCTTTGTTGAACTGGGGCTATTAAAAATAAAAAAGCATGCATCCTTTTTTCATTACGTTAGAAAAACATACATAAATAAATACAATCTCTTATTTAGCTATTGCCTTTCAACTACTGCTTTTGGCATAGTCAATGCATTAACCTGGGGGCTGTCAATCAAGGTGGCAGGGACAGGAATACTGTGGAGGTGATGACCTCTGGGAACGTGAGGAAAAGTTTCAAACACAAACTGTGTACCTTACAGTGTCAGCTACAGTGCTTGAACATGTGTGTGCAGTAACTAAGTTTTATATTCAATGATGCACACCAAGAATCTGAAGGCAGGAACAAACCCGCAAACAATTCCAGATAGCTAAAAGAAAGAAGGTATTTAAGAATCAAGCTTTAAAAGGAGAATATTTTCATAATTATATGGGGTACATTCATAAATTACATCAACATTTAGATAATCACAAGAAAACCCATCCCTACATTTACAGTGGCAGAAATAACAAATGCAGAAGTAAATCACATCTTTTCTGTGCACTATCAGCTTGAAGAAATACATCAATAAACAAATATTCAAGTCAGTTACATTACTTGAAATTGATAAAGGTTAACTAAATTTTAATTGAGTACATGTTGAAAATTTGGTCTAAGTATCACAAAGAATTTTATAGCATTGTAAACTTTACCAGAATTTTAAGTTTGTAAAGGGACATTTCTGAATTTACCTTTTCCTTTCCCCAAAAGGACAGAGCCTTATTGCTTTGCAACAGATTTAGAAACAGAAAATACACTTCAGACTAGTTTACTCACAAGCCATTTAACACAAACTATAAGTTATTAACGTTGCTGATAGGAGTACTCTTTCCTCATTCCAAAACCTAAAGTGCAACCGAACATTTTGGTTAAAAAGGTGTAGGTGTTACACACTGCCAATGTAGCAGTACCAGAAGTTTATGGTTAATATCCAAGTTACTTTCAGTGAAGAGTATTTTCGGCTCTTAAAACTTCTCTCTTTTTTATTTTTATTGATAACATACCACTGGTGAAAGTAAACACATATCCTGTCCATTGTTTAAATACAGAATTGACTGCTACCCATAACACTGTAGGCATTATCATCCTCATAGGCCTACTACTCAAGGCCAGTACATATTTTCTTAGCTACCCACCTTGAGCCTCTGACTTTGCCTAAAGTAGGCCTAGTGGGATGGTGCACCTTTACTTCTATTCATTAATTTTATTCAATTAGCCAAAAAGAAGGCAATGCCCTTTCTCAATTCATGAAGATACTCTCCAATAAGGCAGGATAAACATTTTTAAATTTAATTTTATAATTTTATTTTTACCTCCACTGTGCATCTTCTCCTGTTCACATGGGTTCCCCACATTTTCCACAGCAATTACCTTTTGGGGAAGATCTGCTTTGGGGCAGGCTAATCAAGTGCTGTGGGTAAATTCTTCAAATACAAGTATAAATAAATGAGACAAATGCACACAGTGACTTGCCTCTGAAGGTCTAAAAGCCTGGCCACTACCATTTTTTTGTACTCACTATTCTGCCTTGTGTAGCTTCTCCCAGGAGCCCTCCAAAAGTGATTACAGGAGACATACAGGCACAGTATAGGAAAAGAATCGAGGCCAGGCACTGCAGGCTTAATGCATCCTTGAAGTCACTCAAGAAAAAAGGTGCTTTCCTTTGGATGTCAAGTATCAAACCACCAAAAAGCCTAAATAGGTGAGATGAAACTCGTCAAACTGTACACTAAAGGATTCTAGCTAGTTCAAAACTATGGGCTACACAAAACTGCCAGTGCCTACTGCCAGCACAAATTAGCTATTTCATTATCCAGATTAAATCATAACACAGTTTAAATATACACGATAATCTTATCTATTCCGATTCAGTATTTTTCCAAAATATAATTGAACAGATAATCCACATTCATAGAAGCTGGCTAGGTATGCATATAATGGGCTAGATACTGAAAAGATACCTTTACAAATACATTTGCCTAAGTAACGTTTAAAGGTAAACCTGGTTTTTGATACTCAGAACAAGAACAGAAGTTATATGCTAAACTTCAACCAAGACCACCACACTGATAATTGTGTTTCAATATTAATACTCCAATTGGTAGCTGTAGCTCTGTTTTTGATCCAAATTCATGACCATACATGAGTATGGTTAAGTCCATAAAGATAATAAACATGAATTTATTTAACAGCAAAAAATTTGGTGTATGGAGATATTTCTAAATGGTACAAATACAAAAATAGATATATATGCATCAGTTGAACTGAGAAAGTTATTAACAAGAAATCAAAAATGCATTTTGCTTTTTTTTTTTTAATTTCAAGAATAAAATATTAAGTAAAAATTGTATCTGCAAAAAACTTTTGTTCTTTGTAGGAATTCTATTTTTTTTTTTTAAAGGCTTTTGTAATACAAAATAGTTTTAACTAGAGATAACTCTGTGGGTAGAAATCATTCAGCTCCATATACTGTATTAAAAAGGAAAGAAATGAGTATAATGAAGCCAAAATGGTTCTTCTTGCAAAGGTATGAGATAGATGCAAATGACTTGGACGTTTATCATTTTGAGGATAAACACTTTTTACATCTTTTCTAGATCTTTTCAGTTAATATAATTACTGATATGACATGAGGCGAAGTCTTATCCAGATGTATTTCCAGTGTTTGAGAGTTTTTTGGGAAGTACTGCAGAACTAATAGGGAACAATAATACAACTCAACTCAAAAATACCTTCCGTTTTATTTCAGATTTAAAAGAAACCTAACCGAAACAGGTTTTTTTTCCACCACTTTGTATTCCTTGTTTGGCTTCATACATGTTCAATAAAACAAGTTTGCATTAATGGAAATTTTTAGTAGCTAGCCCAATTTTGAAAACTGTGCATTCCTACTATAATTACAATAACTGCATGCTCTTGATAATTTTAAATTAAAAATCAATACATAAAATTCAGTTAAATTAGGCAGCATCTTATACAAAATCCTTCACAAATGTGTTGAGAAACATTGCCACAGGCTTGAAAATGCTTCAAGCTGATTTCCTTTTACAGGCAAGAACCCAACACTTGAAAAGGAAAATGGATGCATACTGTAATTTTTCTGTTCAAATCTCATCATTAAAGGCTGTGAAGATTTACTTCTATTTCTTTGTGGTAGCTAGTATTTAGGAAAGAGAACATACCTTCCAGTTCTCTCAAGTTCAGGTCCAGCATGATGACCTTCTTCTTTGAGAGTCTCTCCTGTAGGAGTAGATCCATTTGGAAACTTAGGTATCTTCCTTTTCTCCTACAACAACAAAACCCAACACAAACACATTTTGAAAAGATTGCTTTTGAACTAAAAACAATTTAAATAGAGTGTTGAGAAACTCCACATCTTCCAAACCTTTTCCATATCCCCTACTGATCATCAGTTTTTCATTTGCCAAACCCATTATTTATTAAATACAGATGAACAGAAATGTACAACGCTCCCAAAAAGATCTTATTAGTGGCTTGCACAATGGTGTAAAACTTCCCTTTCTACAACAATTACCTCCCCTGAGACATGATGAAACAAAGTCTGCCTTTTCAAAACACAGTAAGGGCTCAGCGATGTAGCCCAGAAATCAAAGTTGTTGTTTTTCCCTCATTTCCAGAGCAGTAGCCTCCAGCTAGTATCAGAAACTGACCTCAGTTTATAACAAATACAGTATTTAGTGAAGTATAAATGAGAAGTCATTCCTCTGTTCAGCAAGCTCCTCATATGTTTCTTAGCCAATCTTGCATTCCCAAAAAACAACTTAAAAAAAAAAACCATCACCCTTTGTATTTTTTGTTTTGTTTTGTAGGGGCTTTTTTTGGAAACACATCAAGTGGTAGGCTAGCACTACTCATGAAATAAACTGTACTGCTGCTCCTTCTCCATTCTATTGACTCCTCTCATTGCAGTTCAACACCAGCATCAGCCTTCTGGATTAAGAGCATCAGTCTTCTGCTCCACTTTTGATCTCTGCAGCAGTTGTAGACAATAAGAAAGAGAAAAAGCCAAAGCCACAGCTCCCTAATGTAACACCTCTTCATTGCTCTCAATTCTAAACCTTGTGGCACAAGGGATCACTCTTGACCTACATTTATCTATACCATAAACATTCAGTAAACAGTATTTGTTAGCCGATATACATTAAAATTTGTTATCAATCAATGGTGCACACAAATAAAGTTTTTAAAAGAATTACAATATTCTTACTGATCATTGTTAGGTTAATAATAAAATTTATAGTATGAACACAGGTACAATGTTACAATTCTTCTTTCACCTCAGAATCTCATTTCACTATTTCAAAAGGAAACAGATTAAATACAATTTTCTTAAAAACAAAGCAGGAAACTGATCTGATACTTTTTCATAAATGAACAAACGATCTACTTTTTCTTACAAATTGTTGACAGCCTTCTTGATACTTTACTGAAGTTAATACTCAGTGAACAATTAACTTGCATTTGAAAATGCATGGGGGCTGCCTGCTAGATTTTTTTCCCATTTTATTTATTTATTTACCTGGGAAGGAACACTTTTTGGTGGTTCAATTCGTATAGATGGATCCCATTCTCCTGGAGGTAGTACTGTCACTTGGTCTAAAAATTCATCAATTCCTGATAGTAAATCATTTCTGTCTTTAGCTTTATAGGCAACATCATGGAAAACCTACAAAGAGAAAGCACCCAACAACAATTTATTTCTTTAAATTTTTGAATGAGGAAATGATAAGAAACACTTGATTGTCTTTAAAAAAGTACGGGAAATTTCTAAAAGGTCCTCAGTAGTAAGACTTGCATATTTTTACATTAAAGACAATGCATATGCAAACCCTTATGGATCATAAAATAAGGCTGTTTCATCTTCAAAAACAAAAACTTTTAAATTTTATTAAAATCATAGTCTTCAATATTCAGTAAATCATATTAGTGTCGTATTGCCCTAAAATTTTGCTCTACTGTCACTGCAATGCTATACTGTGCTAAATGAGGACAAAGCAAACAAGAAAAACTAACAACAGATAAACTGTAAACAAGCTTTAAACAGAAACAATTTTTTCTTGAGAAATTTTGTTAGTCCCTCCTCCAGTTCAATCCAACCTTAAAAACCTCTGAAGTGGCACAAGTAGTCAATCATCTTAGTGTTCAAAAATAAATAAATAAATAAGCAACCAAACCCCACCTAAGCTATACTGTTTCAGAGGCCACTACAACACAAACTACATTTTACACTGAGGAAAATTTTGCTATTAAAAATCACTTGTGAAAGATGATCCTAAATTGTATCTGTGCATACTGAAGCCTGAACTATTAATCTCCAAAGACCTAACCATTAAGATTTCCAACAGCAAATTAGATAAATTAAAGCCTGTTTAGGTTTTATATGTCTTTTTTAGCCACTGAATATTTTTTCAGTGATCTACAATATTCCTGAAAATCAGGACACCTAAAAATTAGAATTTGCAACTAAAGCGTGCTGAATAAACACTGTATCACAGTGTAATTGCCCACTGTAAAAAGACCAGTTTGGTTTACATTTCCAAACTTACAAGAGTGAAGAATTATTAGGATATGTAGCTTTAGTATTTCTTAATTCAGTAGATGGCGCTCGATACAAGATGAGAATTAAAACATCCTAATTTTGCTCAGTAAAATGACCATAGTTGAATCACTGTGCACTTTAAAACTGTCCATCAGGGCTCTAAGAATATGGCTACCAATTCCTAGTAAAATTCCCATATTAATTATTCAATCCTGCTTTGATAGAAAATACCTGTTATGACTCAAATGAATGCACTCTTAAATTTCATCTTAAACACTCA
>JAOWBP010002978.1:32443332-32471620 GCA_028571105.1 Tragopan temminckii
TATTCAATCCTGCTTTGATAGAAAATACCTGTTATGACTCAAATGAATGCACTCTTAAATTTCATCTTAAACACTCATGTAGTTTGCTGTCATTTTTGATAAGAGCGCTCTTATCAGATGCAGCTCTATTTAATAGCTTTATCCTAATATGAAAGTAAAATACGTTAAACAAACCTAAGATAGCTTTTCTGAAATACATTAAGCAATTACACAAGAAAAGCAGGAGGGAAAAAAAAACTATAATTCACTAACACAAGAAGTTTTTACTATTCTTCATTTAGCCAGTCTGATTCCCTTTCTTTAACATGCCACTCCCTAAAACATTTATTAACAAGTCAGTAAATACAGTATTTGAGTCTTTAACTACAGATGTTTAAAATACATCACCCACATCATCTGTCATAAGTGTTGCTATTGATCTTCCAATTTCATGATACTGCGGAGCTTTTCCTGCTGGTCCCAGCAATAAAAACAAAAACCTGTGGAGAAATCAGCCAACAAGATTTGGGATTACTGATGTGAATATATTTAGAGGCATCTTTCAAACTAATGTTTCAAGAAAATCTGCTGGTCTTCTCTACCACTTCAGATCTTACATACTGCTACAAAACTAAGAAAAGACTTCAAAGTCAATACTGGAACTCAAATCTAGAACCAAAATTACTTTGAAATCTTAATTAGATATAATATTTCAACTTCTTACAACAAATAAATGAATATATAATAAATAAGTATATAGTCGTTGTAAGAGACTGAATATACATACTTATTGTAAGAAGCTGAAAAAAAAAATATATATATATATATACATATTTAAAAAAAAAAAAAAAAAACTAGAGTAAAAATCCACAGGCTGCAATGTAATGAGTATTTCTTCTGCCATTCGCACTGGCAAAGAGCCCACAGTCAGGGCCTCAGAACCTTAGGACCTGTTCTCAGTTTTGTGATGATGGCCCCTAAATGGGAGTCAAACCCATCTCAATTTCTGACAAAGTGCACCACAAAATACACAGATGTATTTCAAGCAATACATCAGGCATACTTATAGTCATATCCTGCATCAGTGGAAGGGATTCTACATTTTGGACTACTTTTACCTAAAAAGGTGAAAGTGACATTTTAGGAGGGAAATCCAATCTGGGGTGAGACACAGCACGTTACCAGATAAGTTCCATTTCCACTCACAAAAATCAGAACATCACTAGCAGAATTATTAGTTGTTTTTTGTGTGTTTTTTTTTTTTTAAAACAAGGCTAATATTTATAAGTTCAAAAGGATATAAAACGAACAGTAAACTTCAATAAATGTTTCTACTATATTCCACGAAAACAATGTTCCCATGTCAAAAAAGTAGCACTTTCATTTCAAAGAACAAAAATCTCAATGTTATTTTTCTTGACTACAACAACCAAAATTGAGATTGTGTCTTCAGAATAAAATATGCTATTTCATGTATGCCCATCTGTAGCGTTCTGAAAAATTTAAGACAGGAAAATTTTAGCTCCATTAGTACAATTGGCGTGAATTTCCGAAGAAACATTGTGAGCTCTTCTGGTAACTACCATCTAAAAATTCTGACATGTTGAAGAAAACACCGCCAAGATTATTTTTGCCTGTTGCTATAGTATATATGCTGAAAACAATGAAGACAAACACACGCTTTGGCAATTTTTAAAATAAATAAGTAAATAGAACCCATATATTTATAGACTTTCGTAAAACACCATACTGTTGTTTGCAACAACGCATCAATGCGTACAGAAAATGAAGTTATCTCCTCTAGGGCTGAGGTATGATCAAACAACCTGTTACAGTGTTAAACATAAGTCTAGATTTTCAAAGCTGATAGTCTGTGATTTTGCATGTATTCTACTTGAGATGTGAAATATTATTAAATTATACTACAAGTTTACTTATATAAAAAGTAAAGCCAGACTTTCCAGGCATTTATTTACCGTGTAGGTACCGGAACCTCTGTGAGGCCTGAGAGAAGCACAGCAGGAGAGAGCCTCACAAAAGCAATAATAGGTCTTTCTAAAAAATCTACTTCTCCCACTAACACGTTTGATGCTTCTGCTCCTGAAGGAATTTTCCTCATGAAGTTCATATCAACCTAGTCACGTGAAAATGAAACAAGTGCATTTGTTAACATAAATTCTATAACAAAATTTTTGCTTATCAGTTATTTACTAGACATAAAAGCTACAAAGAAAAATACAAAACCAAAATAAATACTCCAATATGGAAAAGACAGACATATGCATCAAATATCAGCCCGCCAGTCATTAACAATAAATTATTTTGTATAAGGTACAATTACTACTTCCTACTATATTCTAAAAGACTCCAGACTGCATAACCATCTTTCTAAGATTACTCATCATGACAGACATACTGCGATACGACATACTTAAATTAAGCGTAATTAGCTAAGGAGAGTTCATGTAATTACTTATGGTTTCCGGAATGCAGTTAGTTATTTCACAGTTGTGTATTTCAAATATATTAGGAAGTTGTAATTTTGAAAAAGAATTTGTATATTTACATTTCATCCACGAAGAATGACAGTTGAGAGATCTAAGCTTTCACTTCTGCACATAATTTCAGAAAAGCACATGAACTCTTTGTCCACACACATACATGCACAAGCACCAAGTACACTGCTATCTAAAGAACTTACAGATGGCCTCTTGAGTCCCACACCAAGTGTGCCACAACTACAGTGCCAGGAGACTGACTCCTGCCCAACAGGAGACAAGGCAGGTGTACAGAAGGACAGGCCAAGCAAAAACACAAAAACTGTGACAGAGAAGCAGGAATAAATGGCACCTGCTATCATCAGATGAGAACTACGGTGCAAGTTCCCTTTGCTTAAGCATAATTATTTAACGTGGAAAACCAATTTTCTTAGTGTTACACAATACAGATGACACTACAGACTGACTTTTACAGTAATGGCCATAATGCAACTTACCCAGCAAATTTTAATTATCAAAGAGGCATGGAATGAATTTAAAGTAGTACAAAAGATTTGATTCAGAATGTGATATTATACACTCCTAGTGATTAAGATGAACAGTAACTTTTCTATAGCAAACTCAAAGAACGAATTCCCTCTAAGAGCCATGTGCCTGCCCCCAAATAAAAGCACCTAGGAGAATGCACTTCCACATTATCTATAAAATTGTTTTTATACACCTTTATAGTAGACCTGAAAAGGTCACCTTCTATGTGAGAAAGTACAGAGGCTACACTTATTAAATTACCAAAATACCAAGAAGTTTGCCAACCACCAAACTAAAAGTTCAGTCCCATAAAGTTATAGAACATTTGGCATATACAACATATGCCACGTTCTGACACTACACACAAGTTGTATGCAACTAAGACTGCAGTAAGAGCTAATGCAATTTTCGCTGCACAGTTCGTGTGCTAAAAACAAAGGCATTTAATGTGACTTACCTTACTAAAATCAACAGTGCTGTTTTCTCTGCTTCCACCTGTCCCAGTACCTTTAACATCTCCACTCTTCCCATTATCCAAACTTCCAGGTGCTGACTGAGGAGATGCTAACAGCCCTAAATTCAAATAAAGGAGATAAGTTCAAAATGGCATTGAAAGCAAACCAAGGATGCAACATATTAAAACTAAATGTGGCAGCTCACTTAAAGCAAATGTGCAAGTTATTCAGAGTGCTCTACATTAGTATCATAAATGCAACATTAACAATTCACTGTGCTCTCAAAATAACAATATGATTAAAATAAATAAAAAGTAAATATTGCCTTAGGCAACACAATGGCCATTTGTAGAGCCGTCATTAGAAAGCAAGAAAGATTCTGATTGTAGAAAAATCTAACGAATGTTGACATTTTAACTGTAACCACCCCAGTAGTTCTAGACAGTATCTTCACTATATTTAGAAGACCTTAAATACCAAACAAACACCTGTTAACTATAACCTTGCCGTGTAGCAGGTATTTCAATTGTAAAAAGACTGGCAAGCCTCAGGCTACAACTATGAGAAGCAATACCCTGGTTGCAAACTAAACCCGTACAAGCAAATAGCATACTACATACAAACCGTGACTTCAATCAGCACAACAAAGCTCTTAGTATTAATCCAACCAGATGATCACTGTACTAAATCGTCTCTTCAGCATATTAGCTGAAGAGTCATGAACAGTGAAGATACTCAAGTTAAATGTACAACATCTCTGATATCTACACCAAGACACAATAATTTTGCATGGCTTGCTAAGCTAACACTGAATTGCATGCTCAGTGAAGGGTCCAAAAAATAAAGTGACCCAAGTGTTCTAATATACTGACTTTCACATTGCCACAGTCAGTCCTACGTAAGTAGCACTCAAACTGGTCTAAGGATGCATAACTAAACCTAAATCTTTTTTTATTTTTATTAAAGAGTGTTCCTTTGTTCAGTTTAATGTGCATTAGAAGAGCATTTTGCATTAACTGTCTAAACTAGACCTTTCGGATGTGGTGTTAAGCTTACTTTAACATGCTTCCAAAGCAACAACTAAACAAAGCCTAAAGCCTAAGGCCTGTATTTTATGCAGAAAGTTTGTATTTAGATCCATCATCACTCCAGTCAAAACAAAACCGAAGTCCTCACTGGCAACCTTCTGGCTACTGTTCTACTCTAACTACTGCTGGAAACGCACAGTTGCTTCCCTCCATGCTTACTATTTAGCAACTTGATATTATTAAACATTTCAAATTACAACTGAATTCATTTTATTAGTTCCCCAAATTTATTTCCAAAAAACTCTTTCAAAGTGCCATCATCAATCAAAAACATGCAGGTCCAAGCCTTAAGCACTAATTTTCAATTCTATAGCTTATACGAGTTTAAGTGGTGTGGTCAGTTTTTCCAGAAGCAAAAAAAGCAAATGACGTTAATAAGCTGCAATTTCCTTTGTGAAATCTAACCGTGCACAAGTAATGAGTTAACATTATAAATACTATACTCAGTTAGTTCAACCGATAATAATCACTTTCTACCCTTCCACTCTGAGCTCAACACCTAAGCATGACTATTCCAACATAATTATGTCCATACAGACAACAGTTATTAAATAGAAAAGTTTTAAAGACAAAGTTACATCACATTTCTCCTTGAATAAATATTTGTTTGTTTTTTAATTAAAATGCAGTGGGTGAAAAAAGAAACAACCAGACACATTCCTAAAAATCAAATATGTAAAAGCCTTCTGACTTATTTTCAGTTAGTAGACTTTTACAAAAATTGTTCAGAACATTATTTTATATAGCTTTATAACACAATTAGTAGTGAATTAAGAGATCTTGTGTAACAAGCTCCTTAGCTGTTACTCACAGGGATTACAATTGACTAACATCGTTAAACTTTTAAGTGTTCAGCTTTAGCTCTGAGACATTTGCCCTCCTAGCTCATCCTACAAAATTCATAATGCAACCATTTCAAAGTTTGAAAAAAATAAAGCTGTTCTTGAGAGATGACAAAAGAAATGAATTTTAAAGGGTATCTTTCACCTGCTTCACTTTATATAAACTAATGACTGGTTGATAAAAATCGAGTGGCAGTTTGAGAGTGTGCCCATCTTCCTGCCTTTTACAGTAAATCACATCTGTTTCAGTATCCTTCCAGCTATTTACAACAGAGTAAGAAAACAAAAACTGAATAGCACAAGGACAGAAGAATGCTGAAAAGAAGAAAGCCATCTATTAGCAAATTAAAACACTTCACTGAGAGAAGGCAAACTCAATCATCAAGATGCGGAAAAAGTATGCAAGTTGCAATGATCCCTAAATGGAATGAACTCAGACAAGTGGGTTTTTCTGACAATAAAGATGACTTCTGCTTCAGAGCTCCCTTCTGAGTCTGTCTCACAAGACAGAGATTAGTTCAGTTGCAGGCCAGAAATCACAGTCTGAGAATGTCTTCAAAAGCATCTGAAAGGAAGATGTCTCTCTGTGGTCGGACAATGTCTCAAATTAAAAACTGCGGGTAGAGAGAAAACCAACAGAAAAGAAAAATGTATTCCATCATTATTGGTGCTCATCTTTCCCTGGAAAGACATTTACTTATGGACTAACTGAGAAATCATCCCTTTCAGATTTTTCAGTTATGAGAAACAACCCCTTGAGGGACAAAAGTAATCCGAATGTGACTTGGGAGATTCTGGTGGAAAGCTTTAATAGTGATAGTAATAGCATCAAGTATTCAATCATTTGCCTTCTGTTGGGTTCTTGAGATCTTCGGTCTGGCATTTCTGTCAGACGAGTAGAAAATAAGAGAACTGAAAACTAATTACAGCTGTTAATTAAAAAACAGAAGTAAAGTATCTTAGAAAGGTCATTCATAAGAGAGATTGGTCTTCACATGAATTCTCTTTTTATTTTCCTTCCTGGAGGCAGAGAGGGGTTTTAGTTCACTTTTCTGAATTGAAGTAAGGTTGGAGGTCTCTAATCAACTCAAGATCATAGTCTGTAGAATAATCTACTCTTACCATTCAAGCAGCTTGGCTGCAAAATGTGAAAAGACAGCCTTTTCTGTTAGCTTATTTTTACTGCTCTATGTAGCAGTGTGCTGTTTTACCTTGAAACTAATCCTAGTAAAGAGATGAACAGATGGAGTTGGAAGGGTAAATAAATAAATAAATAAATAAAGGATACTTACACTAAATACATGCAAACAACAAAACAAATTGTATTTTTCAAATACAGTCTGTGCACAGCAGCAGTTCAGGGGGTACTAAGTTCCAGTAATCTTTCAATCTAATTACTAAATAAGGAAGGAAGGAAAGGAAGAAAAATGCCCCTGATGAAAGACATGAGTGAAATCAGCTTCTCTTGTTGTTTGTTTTAAATACACATAGATACAAAGCAGAAAAACCTAAAAGCTAGATTATGGCAGGAAAGAAGTTCTGAAAGAAAAAATAAATGCAGCAGGAGCTTGAAGGCTAAAAAGCAAGATTAGCCCTTTAAAGAACAAGATTTATCCAGCTTTGACCTAGGAATGTTCTGAACTACCTTACCTTACTGTTGCATATCAAACAACAAAATAACGTCTGATGTTGAAACACTTCACTAATGAAAAGCTACCTGGAAGCAGGTATAGATGCACTGAATCTGCCAGTTCCATCAAACTGCTACATTTTACAATGGTCCTGTTTTTTAAAAGCACAAAAGCAAAAATAAATCTACTCAACAACTTCATAATAAAACTAATCTATAGATAAGATCGACTACTGCATCCTTCCTAATTCTTTTAATAGTCCTCTCTAATACTTCACTATGACTTCAGCTGTAGCTAGCTCTGGATATCAATCACTTGTGTAAAACATTACTTCATCCACTGACAAAAATACAATAAAAACAAAACCTGGCATGGACTGTAAGTGAGTGATAGAAAAAGGCCAACATTTTTGACATTTTGCTTACATATGTTTTAAAACCTTATTCCTTCTCAACTACACCAATAAAGGTTAAATAAATAATATTTTTGCAAGCTTTTGTTAAAAAGCTAGGAAGTTAGAAGTGCTGAACAAGAAAACAGTCACAAGTGAGAAGAAATAAAACATGCAGGCAGAAGTAACCGTTATCACAATCCTTGTGCCCAAGTTACGTGCCAAAAACATCACAATGCAGTGATCCTGATGCACAAAGCATCACACGTGGATAGTTTAAATTTTGATAGTTGCCTGGTGTTTTGCCCACATTCTCCTCTGTCTTCTCTTCCTGGCTTTCCTGCACTTCTAAGTCCTCCTCAGGTGGGTGGATAATTACTGAAGGAATATCCTTGCCCTGAAGTGGACTTGGCTGGGCACTTGTGGTTGGTGGGTGGCTGCAGGTTGGACTGGAGGGTGGTGTGTTTTGAGGGGTAGTTACAGGGGTTGTACACCTTGAGGTTGCCGGGGTTCCAGCTCTTGAAGAGGGAAGAAGGTAATTGAGAAGAACTGACAAACGGTTTTCTCCTCTCAGGGAAATATTTGAGGCAGAGAGACCTCTTCGCAAAGAGTGGCGGGAGGCTGAAAGGCCTTCCCCTGAGATAAAACAAATGAAACACCATGAGGCTTACAACAGGGACATACTAAATCAGAGAAACAAATATGGATTAACAATTTACATAGTAAATTGCAAGCTTTACGGGCCAAAAGTGTCATACTCATGCAAGTGAGACAAGGTAAGATCAGATCTGATTTTAGACATTAGAGAAATCAGAAGTTACTTGAAAGTACTAATCAGAACACCAAAGATACGTGGGAGAAGATATTGTTTTAAAATTGGCGAGAATTTTTTTTAATACAAGAACAAAACTAAAAAATGGTATCTCTTCAAACTCTTAACGTTTCCTAGAACTCATTCCAAATCACACAGCAGCTACCTCTAATGCCATCGAGAAAAACTACCATAAAAATCTTTAGCAGTTAATACATTACAAGAGTTCACAATTAATTCCATTCATTATATAATATTTTTTATGAAAATATTTTTAAAAACAACATGATTGAACTATCAAATCATATTACATGCTACTGACTTCCTACAAAGGTCTTGTTTAATTGTAAGTTTTCTAGCCAGGTGTAGTCTCAATACATAGTCTTAAAGAGGCCATAAAGAAAAATTTACATGATTCCTTCTCCATCTTTTTTACTGTGACTTACCAAATACCCCCAAATTACCTAAAATCAAACACACATCTCTCAAAAACGTGACTTTTCTTCCCCTATCCAGTCTCTACTGGACTCATCCCCACTACTTTAATGTTAAAGAGAATGTTCTTGTCGTAGGTCCTTCAAGGTTTCAGTTTGTCATGGATTCTAGTTCTTTCTAAAGCAGGAACAGAGACTGTATCTTCATATTTCCATTAGAATGTTTAGTTCAATTCACAACAACAACAAAAATGAGAGAAAAACACTTTTCCTGGGATGAAAGTCACCTTGAGAAGAGAAACAATTACTTCTCCTACAATCCATGAAATCAAAGCCATGCTATTTTCACATAATATGCCATCAAGCGAAACCAAACTAGACATATTTAGTCTCACATTTGCACTAGGCACTATTACAAAGACCAATATACTGGACAACTCCCGAACAACTTGCAGGACAGAGGCACAGAAAGTATACCTAGGTAAACGTCACACACATTCCCCTGCAGCATGGAAAAGTGGGTCCTACAGATACAAACGATTTAAAATAAGAACTGATGTCTTAGAGTTGAGCAATTATAATGGCAGTACAGTGAAGTCAGGAGGCAAAGCAAATTGGTTGATTTTATCTGTATTCATCACTATGAATAACAATTACACTGGACTTGTAAGGATGTCTGAGTTATGAACATCAGATGTCCTAAAGCTAAACACACACATGTACAAGGTGCCTAAAAATTATTATATGTGTGTGTTTGTTTTACCAGTTTAGTAGAGGGTGACTATATGATGATAAAGGAAAAGTTAACAAGTGTATGAAAAAATCAACCCTGGGGATACAGCTGTTTAAGGATGAGCAAAACCAAGTTTATATTTGAAACTTTCACATTCCCTAAACAAAAAAGAACGAGTCAGAAATTATATGGAAGAAATTGTACATTTAATCAGTCACATTTCCTTTCTAGGAAAAACTGATTCAGAAACTATCAGCGAAAAGTATGCATCATTTACTCACTAGCTACGAACACGCATCAGAAAGTTCGGGCTAGAGAACACTCCACAGACATACTAAATCTGGACTCAACCCAAAAAGCACTTAACTAAGCAGAGCGTATGTTCTAAGAAATGAGACATTTCCAAAGACTGGAAAGGAACTTTGTTGCAAGGAGTGACTCATGAAATCAGTATTAAGTTTTCACTATACTAATAAATTTAGCTTGAAATTTCACATGGTTTAGTTAATGCAAAGCGTAAAAACAAACAAAAAAAATCAGAGATGGAAACAAGCCATAAAAACAGAAGTAAACTGCTCTGCAGTTTAAAGTCTCTAAAAATATTGCATATACCTTTCTCGTGCATTTTTTTTTCCTCCCCCAGACAGATCGTTCTACAGAAAACATGGCAAGAATTGTGTCCTAGATAAAAGTCATTTCTTCACCATTAGAATAGTGAGCTCTCTCACCATGTAAAAATAACGCTGAATTCAAAGTCAGTAATCGGCAGCATCGCTGAACTCACAACATGATCACAAAACAAATTCTCTTGCATGAACTAAATAAGCAAGCAGCAGCTACCTGACAAGCATATGAATCTATGCCACAATTATGAAATTCCTCAAACATTACATATTTTATTCAAGCATACCCTAAAAAGCATTAGGGCTAATGTGCATCTACTTCTACACTTCAAAATAATAATGCATGCCACATATCCAGGCAGGAGTGAAGCACTTGAGTGAATTCAAAAATATACAGAAACATCACCCACAGCTACGCATGGCATACATTGTTACTATTAGTTCACTGCTTATCAAGAAGAAAACACTTATCTGCAATTATCAGTTGAATTTTCCTTCATCTCCCAGTGAAAACATTATGTAACAGGTTAGAACAAACTGGACACTACAACTTATCTCACCATTTCGTTCAAGCAAGTGAGGGTCAGAATGTTTCTTGCCTATATCTGCGAAAGATCGAACCAAGGGAATCCGATTGCTGAATTTTTTCTCATTCTGATGATGGTGCCTTTTTAGAAGTGCCACTCTCACATTCTCCCTTATGGATTCATCCAGTTGGCCAGAAGCAATCATGTTGTCCAAGACCATATCTACAGAACAGTAAAAACAGAAAAATGAAATTTTTATAGATGTAGCTATCCTTCCACACACCCAAACACTGTAGTTGCAAGAAATCATATGAAAGAAAAAAAGGAACTATACGATAAACAGAAGTGCCTTTTCAATATCAACGCCATCTTCAAGAATCCACAGGAAATTTTCAAAAATGTCATTAAACAAGTAAATAAGTAAAACAGAGAATGTGGATCCAAAAACACTAGTAATACCATTTTAAGAAATAAGCTACTTAATATTGTATGGTTTACTTTCAATTGCAACTTCCTTTCAAAAAAGAAACACCTGTGCATTCAACTAAAAGCAAATACATAAAGAAAGAAAAAATGCAGAACAGACATCTTAAAGCCTTAACCTGGTGTTCCATATTTTGAAATTATACAACTACACTAGAAGGAAAGTTGTAAGATAATGGGAAGAATTCCATAACTTCTGTTACTTTCAGATGACTCGAGCCCCCGAGGCTTGTGATGCACACACTTTAAAAAAGGAAATGTAAAATGAAAGCTAGTTTTATCAGCTAAAACTGATGAATCAACTGGCAAACAGTATCAAGTTTCAAAGGTGCATCTCATCAGTGTGCTCACACAGATGAAAATCCACAGTGATTATGTAGTTATTTTTATTTAGAAACACGCACACCTGCACAGACCAACATTACCCTATGTGACACATAACTTTTCAACGTATTTTTCTATTCTTAACTAGTGCATCAATGAACTGCAATGATAAACCGTAATCACATAGAACTTTTCACAGTGAAAAAAGTTATGGCTCAAAATGCTTTACAAGCAAAATTATATGCCATAAAGTCTTTGCCAGTACAGTGCAACCTCCTTTGGGAAACACTGGTAACATGCAGTCTTATGCTATGTCTTCTCAAAAGAAACTCCTGGCCTGTTTAAGGGAGAACTATGAACACTATCAACACTTATTCAGGGAACTGAGACAATACATTTATAGCCTTGTGTAGGATAATAATCCTTGGCAGAGTGTACTTCCATAATGGCACCAAAAATTAACTTAAAACAAATTTGTGCAATCTCTTCATATGTTACAGATCTGCCTAAAATATTTGCTATCAAAAAAAGCACTGCTTACACAGAATTAACCAGTAACTATCCTTCGTATAAACTAAGATTACTTCTATAATTAATTTAATAAAACTCAATTAATGATCGAAACATTGCCTTTACAAACGATGTACAGTTTTCCCTAGCAAGTCAGGAAACTAGTAAGGAAACGCCAATTTCCTATGAGAAATTTGAAGACTTAAAAGAAAAAAAATTCAAGCTATGCCAACTTTTTTATGCCAAAACACCTCGTCCTTCTCAAACATGTCGGGCAGCCCTAAACCTAGCATGATTCCTGAGCAGACATTCCACTGTGTGGCACCTGTAGCAAGAGATACCAGGAAAATTAGGTGAAATGCATTCAGGCTAAACAAGTGTAACTCTGATTTTAAAAAAAAAAAAAAGCTTTCCAAGCTGATTCTACAGTATCCAAAATGGCCATTAGTGATTAGCGACCTACCATTCAACACAATAGGTCAAACATATAATTTATTTCTGCTCACCTCTTACAAAGGTGAAAATATAACAGATGTGCAACACTCAATTGCACTAATGGCATCAAGTTAACATCAGCCAAGTTACGATTAATAATTATGGTACTAAAGAGCACAAATAAGTCCTAAAATGGAAGATATTTATACTTCATCTGTAGAAACAAAGACAAAGAACACACTCAGGAATTAGAACAAAGGTAGATTCTAGACCTCATCCTAAAAACACGTAAATAAAGGAGGTGCTACTCAACCAGCAAAGCTCCTTTTAAGTGAACAACCAGCTCTTTATAACCAGATGAAGAAAACTCCAGATGTACATACCTATTTCTTCAATACTTTATTTTCAAGAATATTTTAAAAAGGAATTTCAAGTGGAGATTAAAATTTAGAAATAAAGTATTTCAAAAAAAGTTTTGCTGCAACCTGCTATCTCATCTAGTGTGTTTGCTCTCATGTCCAACATGACCGTCCCATTAAGAATACAGCTTCGCAGTTCAAAGAGACTGTGTAGAGACAGAGTTGCTACATAAGGCTTGCTCCACCGATCACCACCATCTTCAACATCCTCTTCAAATTTTAGCCACCTGAAATGAATACACATACAAATATTTATTTTTCTCCCGGAAAACAGACAACTTGGCAAACCCTTCCCTCTGTGGCTCTAAGCAACGCTGAAGAGGGAGATACATCAGTACATGCTGACTTCCCTTTCTCAGAAAGCTGAGCAGATTAACAGTTAGAACACTTACCCAGCTCTTTGCCCTGGCTCAGCTGTTTTAGTTCTAGTCCATTTTGTTTCATCACATTTAAAGGATACCTATCTATTCATAAATTCACAAGAACAGTGTAGGATTGTGCTATGTTACTTGATTTGCACGTCTCAGTTTCATCTGCATTTTAGGATTAAAAAGCTGTCTGAAACGCATTGCAGATAATGTTGATTCCAGGGTGCCAAGTCAGACATTCAAGAGTTAAGTAACATTAATGTTTAACTATTAATTGGCTTTTATTCTAATTTGCGGGTATAATAGAAGCTGAACTTTTGCAAAAGTCGGAATGCAATAAGGTAATTGGAAGCACTGCATCTGGAAGAGTACATACTACAACACATGTAGAAGGAAAAAAATTAACTGTGGCCTCCTACGAAGTACACATACACAAACTTTCAAAACAAACAAAAAATTAAAAGAGCTTCCTAAGAAGAACATATGTAAATACCCAATATTATTTAGGTTTGAGTAAAAAAAGGCTATTTATTACCAACAAAGTTTTCTGAGACAGTAAATTCTGCACTACATGGTTAAGCACATGTATTAATAAACAAACGTAGCTTTCACAAAGCTACAACTTGCAGCAGTGAAATTCAGAGTCTTTTGAGAAGCCATATTAATTTCTCCAGAATTTGACAACAATAGTAAAAGTTTCAGTCTTCTGAGCCTGAATTGAAAAACTCCTACAGTTCAAGAAAATTCCAACTCAGATGTAGTTTGCAGTTCTTTCAAATAAAATCACCAGAAGATACACCTTGAAACAATCTACCTTTAGCTTACCTTGCAGTTTCTTTCCACTCATACTCTTCTCCATCCCTGAAGCAAAGTTCATCCATTTCAGTGAAGAGATCATGAGGAATGTGTTCATCATCATCTTCAGTACCCAGGATAAACTGCACTCGTTGGGATGGTGTGTCTTGAAGAAAAGGAGAAACTCAACAACTAAAATAACTCACACTTCTATTATAGAAGAAATAAAACGTAGCAGTTACATTTTTCAGTCCCAGCAAGAAGCATGCAGCACAAAATTATCTTCAAGAGTATTTTTTAGATTCAGATGAAAGATCTGAATTACTAATAAACTCAGAACTAAATTCTGCTTGTGCAATGTTGTCATCATCCAATAGCCCATTTCTGAAAAAAGCTCTTGAAAACAATATTTATTATCTAGGAAGATCTACAGTAGATCGTTTCTGTCCCCCAATATATCTATACAGTATATTCAAAAAAATCCATAAAAACTAAATCTCAGGAGGCAGTACAATTCCTTACTATCAGACAACTGAAAGACTCAAGTAAATATTTTAAGATCATGGATCAAGTTACGATGTAAATACTGCTTCGTAGCTCTATCTATATTTTTTAAAGTATTGAGCGACAGAAAATACAACATCACAAAATCTGAGAAATTGAGTTTAATGCAGATAACCAATATTTTTATGCTAAAAGAGTATTATAAACCCAGTCCAATTCAGTGCAGGCTGCTGAACATTCATTTACACACCTGAAGTCCAACACTTCATGACTATATAAAACACAACAAAACGTTTGCCTGATTGAAGATAGAAACACATAATTACAGTAAGAATAAAAGAAACAGCATAAACACCTGAGCACAAAGTAACTATTATAAGCTTATTTTCAAGAGACACAAAGAACTCCAGACAAATTTCTTACCGTATGATGGAGATTCTCTGCCATCCTCTCTATCAGTTTCTTTTTCTTTTTTTCTTCTGTGATGTCTATGCCCACGATGTCTGTGCCGTCGACGACCCTGCTTTCCAAATGGGACATGAACGCCAATATACACAGCTCTGTGGCCTGTCAAGAAAGTTCAAGAGAAAATAATTACACACACAGACACAAAAAGCCCTCCTGCCCAAAATTTAGCATCATTGTCAAAAAGACAGTATGGTTAGGTTGCAGTTGAACTTGATGATCTTTAAGGTCTTTTCCAATCTGAGTGATTCTGTAAGACGTGGAATTTGACAAAGTCAAAAAGAAATCCAAAAGTACTTGACAAAACAGCGTTCACTGAATTACTGTTGCCATTTGCCTTCTATCCTTCCCCAGTGTCAAGAAACTAGTGTTATACTCATTTCCCAAGTAAACTGGGTAAGAATAATCTGTGGCTCAATCCAAAAACTCCGTTGTGAAACATGTAATGTTTATCAGCTGTCTGATAAACACCTGAGAGAAGCATAGCAGAAAAGATTACAAGATACGCCTTTTGTTTACTGAAAATCATCATACAAACTTCGTTAAGAAATTACCCATAGCTTGTAAGTCAGAAGGAGTTTTCTACGGTTGAACAAATTGTCAATATTTCTAAATATCATGTGACACACCTACGTAAACCTGATGTTCAAATATACCATTTATTTAGTATGAGGAAGGTAACAGAAACTTAGATGTGCAAATTTATGCCTAACATATCACACAACTGACACAAAGTTTTTTGTGGATTTTTTTTCTCCTCTCCTTTTTTGATTCTAGAATCTTTTAATAAATTTCAATAGCACACCCTCAAATTAATGCAAACAGCTCTTCACAACATTTACTTCAAACACCTTATTTCTCTTCAGCCTTTCACATTAAGGCAACACTAGCACCAACAGCCTGGCAGAAGAAATCAATCCAATTGTTTTGAACAAGCTACTGCCACGTTTATTCTAATACAGTTGGCATATACAGTAATCTTCTCAATTTCTTCTTCAACAATCTCAGGAAGAATCACATTAACAATAAGCCTGGAGGTTAACACTGAATACTTCATTTTGTATTGTTGAAGAGTCATTACAGAAGGCTGACATTAGCAAAAGGAAAAGGAAGTGGTTTTCCACCTCTTAGAGAAATGTAAATTCAGCAAATTTACAGAAGTCAAGCAAGTCCCCAGGAGTTGTGACTACACAGAGAGAGAGAAATTACAGGACATTGAAGAATCTGTCCATTACAGAGCTTTGAAAAATAAAAGTAATGTGCTAGTACGTCAAATTTGCCTTCCAAGAATAGCACCTCTAAGCCCTCCCCAAAATATAAACCTTTTTTCACAATACATTTCAAAACAGAACTTTCAATAGAGAAGACTAACAAAAAAAAAAAAATACCACCATAAACTCAATGTTTGTTTCATCTGTGGAAGATTGCTTTCCAAAATATGAGACTTGATTCTTGATGCAATTTGAACACTGAGCTTTAATTAGACCTGACTGACTGGGACTGTGACCAAATGTGAAATGAAGCATATTAAAAATAATTTGTTTCCATTAAGAGTGGAAAATTGATTAAATTGTTGACGCATTTATTACTCCTATTTATAGACAGAGAATCTTTCATGAATTTCTTACAAAAAGAAGTTGAATCTCACCCTCCATAACTACTGTGTGAGAGGTAATTTCAGAGCAATTATCACCAACGCAACTCCTGAATGTTAATCAATCAACCTGGCATGTAATATGGCTAGATGGCACCATTAACAACAGTCAGGTTACTAATACCACAGCGATGCAATAACTAAGTATACGGACACCCGACAAGGCTTGAGACTAACAGCATTTAACAGCCCACCAGGTCCCACTCAGATCTGCCCACTGTAACCACCACTAGCAGCAACTGCACCAATCATCCCCACCACCATACACCATCAGGGCACATTATATTTTACTGAGTTTAGTAGCATGTATTAAGCTCTAATTAAACATACTGTTAAACAGTCAACAGTTCATTGATTTCGCTATTCTACTTTCAGGGTATCACAGCGACACTGAATGAACCTTCCAATGGTTTATACTACCTTTCAGCCTTCACTGCCCACAAGCAACTTGTGTGAATGGCTATTTGCTCATGTAGATGCTGTTTGGCAAGCAAGTGTGAAACAAGAATACTTTCTCCAATTACCTTTGTACCTGCTTTATACCTGCACAGTGATCTAATAGCGAGATCCACACTGGATTTCAGGACTAACAAGAAACACAGACAAGCCAGATGACTTTCAGCAATTAAGTAAAACACATCACAATCCAATCCAATTCTATCAGAGTTACTTAAAGAGAAGAAACAGTGAAAAAAGCCTCTCAATTTATTTATTTATAGGAGGATGGGAAATCCAATACACTAATCAAGTTTGGCCATTGAAGCCAAGTGTTTTTTTAGTTTGTTCAGGTTTTTTTGTTTTTTTTTTGTTTTTTTTTTTTTTTTTTAAATCATGGACATGCGTGAACAAAGAAAGCCCTACTACTACCTAGGAAATCAAAAACTGCTGCTATTGAATGCTGCCAAGTATATTAACACCAAAAGGAAGGGCAAAAGTGCCCACGAATTAGACAAGTTTAACCTTAATTCTAACTTCACAAAGAAAAGCACTAAAAAGTCCCTGAAAATAAAGACAGTTGTAATGAGTAGGCCTGTGTTCCCTTGGTTTCATTATTTAGATAGCAGTAATTAATGCTGGAAAATGAACATATATATATATTTCCAATAATTAACAAGATTTTCTTCCTTCATTCCCAATGAACTGGGTAATGTGGCTAACAGTTCCCTTCACCCAGGTCTAAAAAAAAATTAAAAAAACATCAGATAAAGACAAGTAAGTCTAAAAGGCCAGAATCCATATTATTGGCAACCATGTTACTTTAAAAGGAACACAGCCTTTTACCTGAATATTATTTTTAAAAGCTTAAAAAGGTACAACTGCTTGACCTTCAAAGCTTAACTCGCACAAACATATCTGTACCGTAGTACCACTCCCAAGCAAATCTTGTTAAAGAATTACATTAAACCTATCATCAACAGAATTATTACACTGCCCGATACTAAATTTAGTGATACAGAACTCAAGAGATAATTGTTCATTTTAATCTAACATGACTTTATCCAAGCTTAGCTGTTCAAATCCACCAAGGGTATTTACTATTAAGGCCCTTATCCCTGTGAAACAAATTTAAATATTAGGAGTTTGCCGCACATCTTAATTAGATGGTCTTACTCTGCAAGTCAGTTTACATAAAGTCCTATAAAACTGACAACAAAACACTGCGTTTAATTTCCTGATTTCTTCACAGAGCTCTATGCAAATGGTGATAAAAGACTTCTTAAGTCAAAAACATACATCCAGAATGCTTTGATGTGGCAACTGTGTACACACGATTCCATACAGGAATTTCTTTTTTCTAACCATCATTGATAACTAGATGCCTTTCAAGCTTCATACAAAGGAGAACATTCTTCCCCATGTTACCAAGGAAAACCAAGTTTCTGTCTATGTGAAAAGGAATGCAATACATTCTCAAATCTTGATCCTTCGAAATCTGAACTGCAGAGATGTTAATTAATGTTGTATGGGCCATGTGAAGATTCGCTAGCTGTTATCAACTCTCAAAGCAGGACCAACTTCAAAGCTGAAGCTTCTTTATGATCAAGTTGCTCAGGATGACCAGTTTTGAGTATTTGAAATTATACACTCTACAGTCTCTCTGGGCCACCCATTCCAACATACAACCAAACCCCCTATGAAAACAATTTCATGATGCACAAGCTGCACTTCCTATCCCCCATCTTTCCATCTATCCCCCTTGTCCTTTCACTGTGCACCTCTGGCAAGAGACTGACTCCACATTCTCTATAAGCTCCCCATAGTCGCTTGATGACGGAGACTTCATAACAGAAATTGCTGTTTTTCAAAATCTTCAGATAAAAAACTGGAAAGGTCATTTATTTTACACAGTAGCCTGTTTGTATGTGATCACCTCAGTTTTCCAAGCATCAATTTTCTACAAAAAGTGTCTTATTATAACCAAAGGGTCTTTTTTTGTGTTTTCTTAAAAGAATTATTTGACAGAGATTATCACTTCCCTTGAGAATAAAATATCTGACATTATTTTTTTTTTTCTCAACAGATTTATATAAAGGAATAAAATAAATTATTCCACAAAGGGTTATGTGCCTAAGCTAGAGGCCAAGATATTTTAGTTCAAGATATTTTAGAATCTGTTAAGCCTTCTAGGTCCTATTCTGAAATTTCCTGTTGCTGCTAGTAATTAAGCATATCTGAGAATATGGTCTTTGTACTGAAGTATCCGGGCAGATAAGACTGAAAAGCATAACTGAAAATTTTCGTATGCACAGCATATGGTAAAGCAGCTCAGTGAGAAAGAATGTTTTCTCACTACACAATGAAAGTCTACAACACATTATGCTGACCAGCAGAAGCAATAAATTCCACAACTCTCATTACGCACAGAAGTGGGTTTCTTCTGGAGATTTAAAATCAAATATGAGTTGGTGCAGCAGTCAGAAGAGAAAAATGCTCTGAATGTTTAGTTCTGTTTGACTCAATCAACAGTACTCAAGAAGGCACTGTCAGTAATTACATCAGACTTGCAGGTAGTAACAGTAATGGGGAAAGCCTAGTGCCAGCTGACAGAGCTGCAAAGAGATTCTGGCACCATATGCCCGCAGGTCTGTCTCAAGGCTTTGTGGCCTGTAGCCAACACCTAGCTCTGTAGCCTGGGGAAGGAGCCAGCACTGGGTATCCAAAGGAACTACCTGCCTTCGCACCACACATCCAAACCAGGTCATAACTGAGCGTGATGCTCTGAGCTCAAGGGCCTCCTCCAGGCCACCTCTGCAGTGACACTCAGAAGAAAGGATATAGGGTAGAAAACGCAGAAACTAGACAATTCAGGCAAAAGCTTCATTAAGAACAATTGCTGGAGATCCCAAGAATGCCAATCTCTACGAGGATGTTGGCTTATGCAATCATCACACTGCTCTGGTAAATGGTTTCAAAAGAAACATTTGCAAAAAAGGTTTCTGTATGTCATTAATGGTCACAAATACATTCTTGTTACAGATCTGAACGCACTCCTCTCTCTTGTACAAATGCTGCAGAATGCCTTTAAATGAATTAACTTGCCTCCCAAGCACATCTATTTCC
Organism: Tragopan temminckii; assembly: GCA_028571105.1. Classification (NCBI taxonomy): domain Eukaryota; kingdom Metazoa; phylum Chordata; class Aves; order Galliformes; family Phasianidae; genus Tragopan; species Tragopan temminckii. The sequence continues at coordinate 32,463,391 of JAOWBP010002978.1, forward strand.
TGATCTTTGTAAGGGAAGAAAAACATTAGAGAGAATCCTGTCCCATATAAGGGTTACACATTCTTAGGAAAAGCTTTCACACTTGATTTACAAGATAAGTATTCAGAAATCAAACTTGGTAAAACATGATGTTTTTATGTTTCAACTAGTTAGAAACACTGACTTTAAATGAATTTCAAATGGATCCATTTGAATGGATCCAAATCCATTCAGCAGGAATTCTGAGATCCATCAAGCTATAAGCTCAGCCAATTTTCAGAACAATCGATTTTAAAAGAACTTAAAGTAATAAACATTATGAAAAGTCATCAAGAAACAACAGGCTGCAGAATAGCACAGTTTCCTGCATCTTCTGCCTCATTTCAAAAATCTTTGAGCAATCTTGACTCATCAAGTTTATTTTCAAGTTTTAAGTTTCAATTGTACCATTAGATGAAACTTCCCTTTCACAGCTCTAATGCTTGAGTAACATTTTTAAATGTTTCAGATTACGAAGCAGCCACCTTTTCACAAAATTTGTGACGCTTGTATTCTGGCTGGATGTATCAAAATGCTCCCTCAGATAAAGTAAGTTTGCAAATAAAAACAAATACACACTTATGCCATAAACTTTTAAATAGCATTGCTTTCATCTTGGTGCATTTTACATTATATATTTATTTTAAATCTTCATGCTACGTAAAAGGCATTGGCTTGTTTTTAATGGCATCTTTCTTAAAAATAAATGTGTTTCAAGAAGAAACACTAAAACCTGTATGGGAATTTTGAGATTACGCAGCAGTTATTTAGCCAGGAATATGAATTTCGGAGTGAGGCAGTTCATGCTTGTTCCATTCACTTCCTGTTAAGCTACCATCAGTAGTTCTTACAATGTTTTCTGTTGGTTTTTATAAATAAATAAACCTTATTGCCTCAGGCAACGTCAAGAGCTCCAGAAACACACAAGTAAATTTCAAAATTTTCAGTTTGGCAGAATCAGAAGCAGATTCCCTAAAAGACTGTTCTAAAATTTAGAAATAATTTTCTACCTTCAGAAACAACAACATGAACGCTGAAAATTGTGTCTAGTCAGTTTGGGTGCTCTATTGAGTTTTATGTCTACACAATAAGGTTGCCACATTTCCTTCTTAAAAGGCAGTCTGAAAATAGTTTTGACAGCATTTGTTAAGGACTTACCTTTGTAATTAGTACTGTAAGTAACAGTACGCTTTAAGAAAGTTGAGGAAAATTATTCTCTCTGCATACAAGTCTGAATACTGTAGAAATGAACAGTAAAACAAGTCATGTGAAACTGGACTGTGGACTGTAAAATGCAGAACTCCCACAGAAAAAAATGTAAGTGTAAATTTCAACACACATGTGACAAAGGTGTAGCGATGTAACCTAACTCCAACGTTTATTTTAATGCATTAAAAGTCATAACAGGAAAATATCCTCGACTTTCGTGACTTACAGAGCAGAGCTAAAGACAGGTATCATTTATTCATGAACAAAATGAACATTACTGGGCAAATCTATTTCTGGTTGATGTTGCATATGAATCAGAGCATGGCTAACATTCCTGACTAGTACAGTATTTGAATAGATTTTATTTTGCTTGCTTTCAGTTAAATTTAAACATTAAAATTCAAGTAAATCACAGAAGAAGATGGATGAAAGGTAGTCCGCAAGAATCATTAATGATCATCCTAAATTTTTACTTTCAGAAGTAGTTTCACACCACTGCACTGTACTTTTGATCACATGAAAAAGTACAACTTCACAAAAAATAGCATTTCAAAACTCCTTGCCCCTCTCCCCCCCATCAAATAGGGCTCTTTTCAAGATCATTTTTAAGTCTTTTAAAGGCTGAAACGTTTACTCTGTAGTTTGAAGACCATGCAGAAATGTGTTCTGCGCTGCCTGTCTAAAATAGTGCAGCCTGCTATTACAGAACAGGACAATGTTCCTGTTACATCTTATATTCACATGCTCCTGTATCTGCTCTCCTGAAACATTTTACAGGAAACATTCATGGCCTTTTGAATACTTGCAATTAAGATGCATCTAAAAGTTAGAATATTAAACCTACCACCTAAATTAAAAACTAAAGAACCATATCAACATAGCAGTACATTCCACTAGAAGTTACAGAATACGTTCTCTTAGTTCCCCTAAGCCTTTTTATAGTACTGAAACAATTTCCAACTGTTCCCAACACACTAAACTCCAAAACATTTGCAGAGAAAGTTTTCCACTTAGATACACAATGTTCACTTCTAAAGGAGGAAAATCTGCAGGATTATTTATCTACTTATCAACTAAGATTAACAGAAAAGCACAGCTGTTTTCTTAAAGGAAAAAGACGGCTTTAAGCCATCAAGGTATCAGAGCTAACAGGGTCACTTCAAATGTAAACACTACTTACACCTGCCACGGGATACTGTTAGAGTAGCTAGTAAATCATCTTAACTCTTGAAAGCTGCTTCTTGGATTTATGCCACAGAATACTATTCTGCTGAGACGGACACTCAACCTCAGATTTTCTACTGAAACAAAACCTCTGTTCTGTGTAAACTCCTTATCTTTGCTATGCCTGTAACCTGTCTTCTCTTATTCTTAGCTGACACCTCTTTTCCATTAAGTTAGATCTAGTCGGCATATCCAAAAATCTTCTTGAAAAACCATCTACACATTTGCAAAGATGAGAGCTAACAGTATCAAGCCAAACATAGCAACTCAGGTTTAAGAAAGCTTTCCTTACATATGGCTCTTAACAGTGTAGTTTTGGTTGTGGGTTTTTTTTTTTGTTTTTTTTTTTTGTTTTTTTTTTTTGTTTGTTTGTTTTGTTTTTTTAAAGACAGGATGAAGTACCTGTGCCACTACTATTCTTGCCTTACTTCCTCCTGCCCTTACTTTGTTGTTATTCTCATTAAACCCATTCTTTGCAGCTTAAAGAGTTTAACATCAAGCTAAGAACTTTAAGGGTCCTTAAAGATGTTGTTTTAGGATGCTATTGTCCTTTCTAGTTCTTCTAAAGTAACAAATACAGCTTCAGTAGGAAGTGTTACCTTAGTTCAGTATTGATTTAATCCAATCATAATTGCAGTTTATCATTTTGACCCATTTATCTTTTACAGGAAGAGTTATGAAACAAGTAGTCATGTTTAACCTTTCTAACCTAAATACTTTCACTCTGGATATGTACCACACTTTCCCAGCACCCATAAATAGAATACAGAGCCCAGTCTCCAAGATTTATTTTTGTTTTCAGCAACTAGACTTCTTTCCATTAAAATTTCATGTCAAAATTACCAGAAAATAATGACAGGACCAAAAAATATAGCTTTAGTACTAAGTTATACCTTCTGTGGCATCAAACCAATCAGCACCATTTTGCAGTGGCTTTAAAGCTGCTGAACATCCCCTGTCATTGCTGACTCTCAAGATTTGGTGCTCCACACCATAGCTGAACACAAATAACTATTTGCAGTCCCTCCTTTAAAATGAATCAACACACATTTCTGGAGAGGTTCCAAATTCCTAGAACTCCTTTACAAGTCACTGGGGGAACTCGATTGAAACAGCTTCAGGTCTTGAAACACATTACTTAATGTTACCATAGATCTTTCCAAGACTACAAGAACATTTTCACAAGCTTGTAATGAAAAACAATACTATCTGGAGTTTTCCACTGCTTGCAGACAATAATTCTATTTCTCTCCGTGTCAGATTTTAATTCCAGAATTAAGAACAAAGCAGCCCCAAACCTTCATGTCTAGTCTCATCATCATAGCTTACAATCAGTGATCCCATAATAAACAGCTCTAAGTTCACATACATTTATCATCTAAAACATCCTAAATCTAAACAACTTCTTTTAGTAAATCTCAAAGAAGTACACTGCTCAAATGACTGTATTTACATGAAAAGAAAAACTTACTGTTCTTACTTTGGAACAGTTACCATTGACAGAAGTCAAAAAGTACGCAGTCTCTGCCTTTCCCCATTCTACCATTAAAAGAAGGTCTGATTTTCTCACAAAACATACATAATTGCCAAAAGTATTTTAATACAGAAGTGGGAATACTGCACCTACCTGAAGCTTCAGATTTGTGATAATTCTGTCAGAACACATTTTTCTTGTCAGACACTCCTTATTAGTTACTTGTTTAATCTCTGCACTGCCAGTGCAGAAAATTATACTGGGCCAATCCGAGGAAAGGGTGAGATAGTCAAAAAACAGAGGGCAAAGCTGCACGGCTATTAGCAACCCCTCATCTCTCCTTCCAATTGCTATTGACTGAAGTGCTCATGAAACACAAGCCTTAGTTTCACCTTAATTTATTTTTTGGCCACAGGAAACACAGGATATTTTCACAGTCAGCAATGTAACTGCTGAAATTGCCTCGAGCAGCCTTAACCCATCTCCCAACCCCTGCCCTGTACCCCTTGCAGTGCTGTGCTGGCTGCAACATTCCCGTGCCTATGCTATCAAGGAGACTGGGGAAGTGATCTGGTTGCTCGTTTGTTCCCATGCCATTTCTCTGCTGAGGCATTCCAGCTGTTGGGTGCACTGACAAACTGCTCCAGCTGAATGCCTGCCTCCTCTTAACCCCTGCCTCTCTGCAAAACACACACATACTTTTTTGGGGTCTTGTCCCAGACAAAAATAAGAGAAGGAGATGAAGGAGACAGCTTAAATCTGCACTGAAGATTTAACTGCAAAAACAGACACGGCAGTTTCACGCTAGCTTGACTCTATGTGAAGTGGCATTGTTGCCATCTCCACCTCTGTACCTCTCAACTTTATACTCACACCACACTTCCTTCCTCCTCTCGGTATTGGCAGACATCCATCTGCAAACTGGGCAAATTGGTTCAGGGTGCTCAACTGATGAGATCTTTCTCATTATTTTCCTTTGTAAGGGGTGTTTCTTATTCTGCTGGCTTAAGATATTTAACAAAGCTTACTATACAGTTGGATAGAAAGTATCAGTTCAAGATAAAAAGCAGAGAGAGGAAAGGAAACAGCAATATGACTGTAGCAACACACAATCACTATAAACTGACTTATTTGATCATACTAAAAGAAAATGGGACAGCAACCTAAAATCAACTTTTATCCACTAGAAACTGCTGCTATAACGTCTGTCCAGTATTCTGAAGCAGCAAGTCACTACTCCCACAAAGTACTACTTAATGTAACTACTGATAGCATTCTGGCATTTCACAAATGTTAATTAAGCTCCAGAGCACAGGTAACTAAATAAGATTTAAAATACTGGATGTCCTCTAGCTTTTTCTGCTTGCATCACTAACTGGCATGCATGAATTTTCATGTCAATCTACTTCCTTTTCAAGTCATCAAGAAATTAATTCTTAGAAAAAGTATTCAATTTTGCACTTTTCAGTATAAAATGGACTCAATGTATTTTTTTCCTTTTTGCCCTAAATGCAAGAGTTGGCATTAAAAAGAAAAAAAAAAAAGAAAAAAAAATTAAATAGAATTCCATGAAATTTAACTGATTGCAGACTGACAAAGGCACAATTCAGTATGAAACTAAAAAACTGACCACCTAAACAGATACAGTGCTTAAAAGCGTATGACCACAGTCACAAAGACAGTAAACTTCCAGATAAGAAAACAAAACATCTTCCTCAAGACTCCTCTAAGTTTTGACATCATTCATGCTGGGAAACCACCTGCCAAGAATAATCATTTATTCAAAACAACATTCTAATTGATAGTCTCATAAGCAAACCTTTCCCTTGGAAAACTTCATGAATGTTTTTAAAATATTTTTTTCCTGTGACAGACTCAAAGAACACTGAGGATTTACTAGCATGCACAGAGATCAAAAAAAGCATAGGTCATCTGCAGTTTCCAGGTTTTACTCCTAGAACTGCATGCCAGCCATAAAATTCAAGTTCCTTTCAGCAATACTGGTTGCACTTGAAGGAAAATAGGTATTTTATCTTGAGGTAAAAAAATATACATTAAGCAGAAAACCCCTCATAAACTTACTCTCTAGTTCTTCTTTCTCAAAGTTTGTATTGATAGTAGAGCTGATTTTGCCCATATCCACAACAGCTTCTTCATCATGGCCCTGAAGAAGAAAAAAAACCATGATCTTAAGTTAAGAATATACAAATAATACTAACTTCTTTTAAATTCCTAAATATACTCTTCAGTTCTGAACCTGATAGCCAAAGTTATCTAAAATAATAAAAGTTCACCCCTTAGAAACTGAGAAAGAAAATGGAACTGAAAAACTACTCATACAATTCCTCTAGAAAATATTATTCTGTACTGAAGGAAAACATCTCACTGTTGATAGAAAATATCAAAATAACAGTATGATTAAAGCTACAAAACTATGTATCATAAAATAACCCAGAAAAACTTGCTAACTCTTTGTATAGAGACAAAAGGGAGGACAATTCAAAGCTTCTTGACTATTATTTACTTTTACAAAAATAACTGCTACTGTACTTTAAGAGATGTTCCTCCAAGTTTAAGAAGATGATACTCAAGTGCCTTGGCAAAAGGCAAGAAGATGGGACAAAATTTACATCCAATTCCAGCCAGTATCACAGTAAAGAAGAGGTGAGGGACACAACACAAAGCTGAACAGTCTCAAGAAAAAAAGGAAAAAGAAAGGAACCCTCAGAGCAAATGCTGTCTGCAGAAATGTAAAACCATTTAAATCTACACCCAGAGAACAGAATTCAAAGCTGGGAAACAGGAGAATAAATCCACAGACACACTAAGCATCATGGCATTTCCTTCGCAAGGCTGCTAATTTCCTCTTATCAAGGACCAGGACATGCATTCCAGGAGTGGAATATTTTTTTAGTTTTACATTCAACAGTAACAAATCTCCTTCACCAAAACAGCTGGCAAATTTTTAAAAGTTACAGAAGTTCACATTCAGAGATCTTGAACCTGTTTGTTTAGGGAACTAATGCTATGTGAGATTTTCTGGCACAGATAAGGAGCTTTTATGAACCAAAGGTAAAACAACTCAAGCGTCTCTTCTAGACCAAAGATTCCTTTCCCCAGCTTTCAGCAGGTCGTTCATATGCTACAACTCTACCCAATTCATGCTGCTTATGTACAAAGTTAGACAACAGCAGTTGTATCTTCTGCTCAGGTCCCTTTACTACTGAAATGTTACCACCCATAACACAGAAGTGTGATATTTAAAATACATACAGGCTCCAGAATAAGTTATACTCTGGATGCTTCCTCTAATCCCACACAGCACTGGAGAGAACATGCCTAATGCAGCCCTTTGCACACTGCTTTTGGCTCAATTTGACAAAGAAACCTTAATATAACTGTTACAGCAATAGGTATCTCAATGTCATCTCAGAGCTGACGTCTAAACAACTTGAAATTCACCTTTTTCCCAGCAGTCTGTATTTTGCAGAAAGCAGCTCACTCATACTAGCTCACTATCCACAGCCTGCTGGCAGAACCAGCTGCCTGCAGTCCTGCTGCCTGCCTAAGGGCAGGGTTTGGCCATGCACCTCACTACCTGCAATACAAGGCTACCTAATGGAGAATGATGTCCCTTACTCTTACCACTCCCCTGAGCAAACACTTCTTTCCTCCTCCAGAACCAGATTTATCAGTCATGAAACTGAATACGAAGAGTTGAACCATTTACTTATTTATTTTAAATAACTGGACTCTGCTTTCCAACTCACTAAACTGACTTCTGCCGGGGACATGAAACACCTTCATCCACCACAAGGCACCGGGCTGCTCCTCATCCCTGGAAGCAGCCTAGTGGCACATTTACATAGCTCAATGCAAGATCTGCGATTCCGGTTTTGTGCTGTAATAATGCAAGCTAAATCATGAGTCCTACAGGGACTGGGAGCCCAAACAGTGTTGATATTCACCTAAATTTTGACTTTTGAATTACACAACAGCACAGTGCTGTAGGTGTAGAAGAGGTCTGTTTTCTCACAGGGAAGCACTGAGAATGAACATCACCACACTGTATAGCAGCTGTAAGCCAAAACAAGATGTAACGCCCCACTCACCACCCCCAGAAACAACCAAACACACAACTCCTCAGTCCTTCTAGAGCAGGTAGTATTACAGCACGTCATCCACACAAAAACAAATCCAAATCATTAGAAATAGAATGAATAAAGATAACTAATGACCCAGCACACAAAGGAAAAAATAATTTTCAGATGAGAATTTCTAATGGACCCCATAACAAGTGTCCTT
>JAOWBP010002978.1:32479121-32501180 GCA_028571105.1 Tragopan temminckii
GGCCACACCTTTACTGTTGGAATTTTGTTAAACAGAAAGAATATTCATTTGGTTTGGGAATTAAAAAAAAATTAAAAGAAAAAGAAAAAGAAAAAAAAGAAAACTTGCATCAGTTTACTGAGATGTTTTGTTTTTTTGGTCTGTAGTTAAATGGTTCTCAGTTAATAGTCACTCAGTCTTGGAAGAAAGTAAAAAACACTCCAAATATTTCTTTCTTTAAAAAGAAATAGAAAACAATATACATGTAGAGCCATGCTCAAAACCCAACGCTGTAAAGATTAAACGAGTCTTTTTCAAGCAGACTCAAGTTTTCATCTTTTAAGCCTCATAACAAAATACTTTGTGGATAAAAGTCTGCTCTCACCTAGAAGTAAATATCAAAGTTTTACTTAAGATGGGAAGTTATGCAGTAACTCACAACTGCAAATGCCTCAACATGAGAACATGAGAACTGTTCCGAAACAAACTGAAGCCGACTACACTCAAAACTACCCTGTCCTTGAACATGTTCAGTGACAACAGCATGAGAACTCAGAGCTAAATTATTTGTGCTACAGCAATCTTTAAACCACACATTTGATGTTCCGCATGATTCTTGATGAAGTGTGATGAGGGCTTGGTAGCTATCAAAAGCATTTTGTCCATCAGTCTTTCCTCCTAATTTTCACTTTCAGACCTGTTCAAGGTACATTTCATGTCACTTGTTACAATCAGCTTCTGGATCAATTATCAAAATATCCTTTATCACATATTATCATTAACACATCAACCAGCAGGCCACATCTATTACTACAGCCACAAACTCTTCTTTTCTACCCTCCAAATTTTGTTCTTGAGATGACAGAGCAGTTACCAGCCCAGTCTGTCGTGCAGTGCCAGCAACCTGCTTTCCTGAGCTTCTGCAGCATCTCCAGGGCTGTGCTCTCAGCACAGGTTCACACATGGCTGTCACACTTAGCAGATGACTGGGCACAAGGAAATTGAGAGCTTGTTGGAGTGACATATACACATCTAAACTGAAGAATTGGTAGATCTAGGATAATGCTTTTATCGATACTTTAAATTCCTCCCTCAGAAATAGGATTTTTGAGTTGCATCCAACTCAGCCCTTCCCTGTAGAAACCAGTCATACAAGGCCAACTCTATAATCTTCTTGAATGCAGCCCATCCATAAAAGAGCATCACCTCTCCCTTTCCAGTTGTACCAAGTACTACTAAAGATGGTTTTGTTCAGCTTCTTCATTATATGGGAACCTACTAATGTATACTAAGAAGAGTTTTCTATAATACCAATTAAATACGTTATTCCTCTTACTGACATTCTCTTAGCAAGGAAAAACAGAACCCATGGTAGGCAGTGGCTCACCATTTAACAAAATGAAATCACCCATAAGAATGCAGTCAAGAATTTTTTAGAACACAAGTTCCACAAAACAGCTAGTTCACAAGAGGCGCATCTACACAGCACACGTCAGCTTGCTTTACTTTGTATAGGCACGTACTCACTATCTGCGTGTTTACAAAACCACAGCAGTGTTCTGCGCTGATACTCTCTGGTGTGCTGCCCTACTGGTGAACTCTGGGATTTCTCAGGCTGCTGTAAGCCACTGGGACTGAGAGCATCGGGCAGGCTGTGAGCTGAACTCTTGTAATGTTGCACAATCACACACCATTGGGAGAGCTGCAATTCCAGTACCTAGAGACAATACTGAAGGTTGTAGTTTGAATAAACATCAACGGTGAGATTACTATGTATTCCATCATACAGATTACTTTGTTAGTTCTGATTTGGATACATCACATGAAGTTGAAAAAAAAATTATGCCACATTTCAGAGTATGTGCTTTCTGCACTCGGAAACATCCTCCTGTAGAGACTGATGGAAGAAATTCCTGTTCAAACATAACTCTGCCAAGAATTCTGCTTTCACGTGTATGAGCAAGTGGTCACCATGCAAACAGCTTTGAGCTAGCTAGTGCTTTTTTCTTATTTCTTTTTTTTCCTGGCAAGAGGATGCTTTCCCAACTCAAAGCTGCTCCCTGTACAACTACAACGTGTCTCTCAACAGTCGCTTTTACATAAGTTTGTCTCTAGGCCTTTTGGCAACATTTCTGACAGATATTCTAGTTTTCCTTATCTTAACGTAGTCTTAGATCGCCACCTAAATCTACAAGAAGTACGAACCAGAGCTGTTTCAACACCATTAAGACAAACTAACCAAGCTCATATATTTATATGTTCCATAGTCACTTGTACAAACATGAAACATTCATCCCCTAGAGTAACAGATGGCACAGAATGAACACTAAATGAGTCCAGATATGAAGCAACATAATATGGGACAGATAAAATTAACTGGTTTGTACTGACGTTATTTGAAGTACATGCAAAGCAAATTCTTATCCTGACAGTAAATTCTCAGGAAAGAAAAGAAAAAAAACAAGGGAGGGATCCACACATTCAGTTATGACACTCTCCAAATTTTATCAAATTGAAGTGCACCCACATAAAACAGCTCCTGTACAAGATCAAACATCAGCAGATAACACATAAAATATTACTCTAGGAATGTTGTAGAATTTGACTAATTATTCACCTACACGTTTCTCTTGACATAGAAGTAGATCATGAGTCTCACCAGCTCCCATGAATCTGAGGCCTAACTCTCCACCTTCAGCTTTCCCTGTCTCTTGAATTCTCCTTTATTCATATAATTGCATCCCAAACAAATACCTACGTGATAATTCGCTGATAACACATTTACTCTTACACTGATGAAAAATTATTACCTACAAATCAATGTACAGCAAGCTGTAGCATGAAGATAAGGCAATGATTAGAGATTCTGATAAAGAAAGAGATAACAGTTCCAGCAATCCATGTGCATCTTATTAGCAAAGAGGACAGTAACAGAACGCTGCAATTCCCTTTCTTGTGATAGTGCCGGCAATCATGGGGGCCAACAACATACCAGGCCAGGATATCCAGCAGAAAGCCAGCCCTAATAACATTTTGCCACTTCAGCTGTGAAGCCACTGCTGCCAAGTTGGCATCGATGGCATCAGGAGGGTGTCTGGCCCAGGTGGCAAAGAGCAGGACATTAGGGGCATTTCCAGCTGAGACGGACATGCCCTGCAGAGGAGCCCTATCCTAAAGTTGGGTAAAATCAACTCAGCTCTTGATCAGTTTGGATAAAATCAACAGTTCAATGGACAATGTTTAAGAGAAAAAAATCTGACAAATCTAAAATATTAGTTACGAAAGAAAACCCGCACCTCTTCTGAATCCACACCACCCTTTTTCTAAAGAACAATCATTAAAACTAGAATTTTTAATACTTATCTGCAATATTATTTTTTCTTTCTTGAGTAATCATGTAGAAGAATCTACATAGTAGTGCTTTCAAGACAGATGCACACATCACTCTTTTCAAAAGCAAAAATTAACACTGTAGAAGTGTTACTGAAAACTCATGACTTGAGTGGCTATTTAATAAAAACCGTCTAATGCATCCAACAGGCAAATTATTTGTTATCTGATTTGTTTAACAAACACTTGGAATTCTCTACTTCTGACAACATTACCATTTAAACTGAGTTCTAACCAGCCTACTACCAAAAAAAGGTGCTTTTTGAAAAAGTTACCCAAACCACGCAGAAATGTTTTTCATCATTTTGGATAAGCAATATAAGTTATCTGTCTTGTTAATACAGCAGTAAGATCACAGTACTATGCATCTTAATCACTGTGCCACCACCCAGTGGCAAAAATACGAGCTTCAACAAGACAGATTTCAAGTCAAATTAGAAAATGGAACAGAATTTACACAAGCTTTTATTCTGACTTCTGGAAGACAGGCTATTATCTAGTTTTGCACAAGGTCTACTTGTGATTTACCACCCTAATTTTCTCATATGGCAAATTCAAACTTTCAGAACAAGCCTGCTCCAGGCCTATGCTTTCTGAGATGCAACCATGGCGATTCTGATCCAGCCCTATGACCCCTAAAGCTTCAAAATATCAAACTACACCCTTCGGTACATACTCTTCTCCTGCGTTCTCTCCCCAAACTGGAAATGAGTTTTGAAAGCTTTAAGACATCCTTATGTACATGAACATTAAAAGTCAGAAAACTAAAATGCTAACTTAAATACATAGTAAATCAAACATTAGAGAAATGAATCAAATACATAATTCAGACTGGAGACCTAAATAAAAGATCTTCCATCAATACGACTCAAATATGTTGCATCCAATGGCTTCAGGCACTTTGGCCCAGACATTTGTAATTCAGTATTTTAGAGCCAGTATGGAATTTTTAAATATTATCAGGAAAAATGCAGGTGTTTAACCCCACAATGGCAACTGCATGTCATAGCCAAGTCAAATTTCTACAGACATTAGACAAGGAAGAGAAATAAAACAAAAAAACTGCACGGCATTTTCTAACAACTTAGATACCAAGTCTCCAAAACAAGAATATATTTCCAGAAGTATCAAATCTGTAGAGAAATCATCTATCTGCACAGAAACAAACACCTGCTTTTACTGTGACATACAAGGAAAAGGTTAACTACAGCTTACAGTCACAGGGATGTCACTGCAACAAGCAAATTTCTGCCATCAGATAATTAAGTTTCTTATATACGTGCACAAATATCAATGCAAATGTTTAACAGTGGTGGTAGACTTTTTGTATTTGTTTGGTTTTTTTTTTATTGCGGTAATGGGGGGGGGGGGGTATTAAGGGTATTTACAGAGACATCTTCATTTCTATTAAATGAGTTATACAAAATGAAATTTGAGATATATGAGAAACAACAGTTAAGAGCAGAAATACTGAAACCTTCCCACCCAAAGCCAAAGGCAACACGTAGAGAAATAGTTAAAACAGAAAAACATTGAATATTCCTGCTCTCTGGGCAAATCCCCATGTCTATAATGATAATGTTTTCATTTGCCTAAATTATAACCATATTATAAGCAACTTCCTACTCTACTTTTTTTTTTTTTTAATACAATGTTATGTTGCCTAATTTGCTGTAGGCTGGTTAAGTAGCCCCAATCAAATGAGGTTGTATCAACAACATGGCACTCACCTTTAGTAGAAAACGGTACCTTCTTACTGAAATTGTAATCACCCTTGAAGAAAAGATATTTTGGGAAAGACAACATCACAGCTTTTGGTGATCTTAACGTTCATTTCAGAGCTCTTGTCTGGGATGCAATTCATTTAAATAAAAGCAGTAGATTTCATACTCTGACTTTAGGAACCATTTACAACATTTCCTCAAAAACAGGTTTCTAAAAGATCTTAGAAATTTCAGTGTTTCCTTCCTTGAGCATCAAAAAAAAAAAAAAAAAAAAACAATACTAGCAGATATATTACTAAAAAAGGAATAAAGAATAACAATGTGTATTTGAAGCCTGCTTCAATTGCTGACTGACTCCATATAATAAATGCTTTTTTTTTATAGCATGTAATGTTATTAGCAGCTCGTACACATTCATACACACGTACGTTCTCCTAATGAGCATCATCACTAACGCATTTGACAATGGAGCTATCTGTACCACAATACCAGACTCTGAGAACCACCACATCAGCATGCTTCATCTCTAGTCTGGGTCTTGGTTTGAATTTAGAACGTAAGCCCGCATGGCTAAAAGCTCTGAAAGAATTAAGTAGCATTAGGAGACAAAGATAGATACACCGGTTTAGATGATGCCATTACCAGCACTCACAGATTGTTTATAACAAAGAGGGTGGAGGAAGAGGGTAGAAGAGAGTTCAGAAGTTTCCTGGAACTCACCCCTTTCCTTTTTCTTTAAATAATCATTTGCCTACTTTTATAGCCCTACATCCTTATTGGCATTTTAAAGCAGTATTATATTCCACAGCAAAGCTTAGTCAAACAAAGAAACAAAAAAATCCAGTTAACTACTCAAATACTTTCTAGATGTTGTAAATTAACCTCACTAGTCCAGAAGGTTATCAAGACACTTATCAAACTATGCATTTAGTAGAAAACACAAATACAGGAAACACATCTATGCTTACACTGCTAAAAAAATCAAGTATTCTTAATCTTTCATATCCATTCTAAAGCACTGACTCAAATACATTTTCTCAATTCTTATCTTTGTCACCAAGATTTTATGGACCAAAAGCAACAAAGATGCAACAAAAAATGTCCTCTCCTCAAGGAGTTTTTATTGGAACTTTAGGAAACTACAGAAAAAAAATTATATCAATACCTTTAAAGAAAACAAAATCCACACCTGATTCTCAGAATTTTCTAAAGAGATCAAATCCAGAAGCCTCCACATATGTGTAGTTCCATTACTCACTAATAAAATTGTGACACATAAGCATTCAGAATCTTTGTATCAAGGAGTGTGAAGACTGAACCCTAAGGTGATGAAAACACCACTGAAAGAGGGCAGCAATCAAAGGCGTTACAATTCACATCTGCATGATACTAACAGATAATCTAAGAAGAACATAACTCTCCCATCCTATACTTGTCAATTAGAGACCGTTTTACAAACGCACTGTGAGCAGGCCTTGAAGTACAGGCCCTCTCTACTACAGCAACAAACAAACTCAAAAAAAAAAAAAGTATTAATTAAGTAATTAGCATTTAAAACCAACCCTCAGCTGGAAGTGAAGATAAATTGTGCTATGCTCCAGACTTCTCAGTTCTGCAGTAGCTATACGCTGGGTGGCCCTTTCTGAGTTGAAAAGAATACTAGCTCATTGCTCTGTTCCTCTTGTAGGGTCCCGGTTACAGGAACATATCCAATTATTCAGTTTAAAGCAAGTAAATCTGGCACTGCTTCATTATATCTAGTCTCTGAACCACTCTGAAGAAACATTATCTCCATTAATAAGACTTCTATCAAACTACATGCTACTAGTAAGTTTAATATGTTTGCTTACATAATCAGTGGAGGACACTAACAAAGAACAGCTTTCCTATTTTGCAGAGTCCCATAACTAACACTACCAAAAGCTTTGCTGCTTTAGCGTGATGTGAGCTCTTTTAGAGAGTACCTTTTTGTTTGACTTTCAACTAACTGCCCATTTTAAGGTTTAAATTTCCCACGTCTTGGATTGATTTAAACTATCAAGTACGATATAAAGCACAGAGCCTGTTTCAGAATTTATGCCCAAACTGGTGATGGTGATGCAAGTTTAGAACTTCACCACCGACAACTGCCACAATGTGTGACTGCTATGCATACTAAAGACAAAGATAAAACAGGATTGTTTTCATAATTTTCGTATACTTCTCCTAACAAAACTGATTTATTGGGATTCTTCAGTAATACAGACAGCACAAACCACGGAAAATCAAAACTTTGAAGAAAAAGAAAAGTTTACATCCAGGAGATCATTTTACAGTTCAGTTTTCATTTCTGTTTAACATCAGCCCCTTGGAAAGCTGCTGTGGGTCTCTATCTAGTTACTGAAGAAATAATGCAGGCACTTCACTAGTACCATAGCAACCCACGTGAAAGTGAACCAGCAGAGTAACATGGTAATACTATGTAGCTTGAAAGAACTCAGTGTTTAAATATATACAAAGCAGTATGCAACACCTAAGGAGAGCTGCATGCACCCTCTTTCCAACTTAAACAGAGGGGCATTTGTCTGCAGCTGCCGACAGAAACTCCACTGCTGCAACGCAAGTCACTGCCGATCCTTGCAGGTATGCGAAGAAAACACCAACTTCTCTGAGTCCCAAATCATTTTCTGAGGGAGACATTCCACAGGACTCTTTCCACATCGCTGCGTACAGACTCAGTGCTCACACAGAACAGTACGCTCAGTGACAATCTAATTCCTTTGAGGCCATCTGTCAACAGATCAAGTTATGGATAAAAGCCAAAGTTTTTTCTAACAAAGAAGAGCATTAGATATTTTACGCCAAAGCTGGAAACCAAAACAAATGGGAAAGCAAGAAAATATCCCTTGCCAAGACATATTCAAAAACTTACCTCTGTTTCTAGCTGTTACACGTGAATTTCCCATGGAACTCTTGAGAAGGGCCATGAAGGGCCTCTCATGGAACTCTCATGAGGGGCCACAGAAGGACACACACACAAGCTCCCCATCATCTGATATCACTTATCACAAGTCTCTTCCTTGATCATTATTTTAATGGTTGCCATATAAGCAACAGGAGATTGAAAACAGTTCCTCAATTTGTTCCCTCCTATTCCCCCCTGTACTTTGCTTCAGGAATACTACCAGATTCAGAAGACGTTTATCACAGAATCAAAGAATTGCAGGGACTGGAAAGGGCCTCTAAAGATCATTGAGTCCAATCCCACTGCCAAAGCAGGCTCCCTAGACCAGGTTGCACAGGTAGGCATACAGGAGAGTTTTGAATACCTCCAGGGAAGGAGACTCCACAATCTCTCTGGGTAACCTGTTCTAGTGCTCCATCACTCTTACTGTGAAGAACTTCTTACACACATCTGTGCAGAACTTCCTACGCTCCAGTTTGTGCCCCTCCCCCCTTGTCCTATCACTACACACCGCTGAAGAGTCTGACCTCCTCCATTTGCCTCCCGCACCTGAGATATGTATAGACACTGATCAGATCCCCTCTGAGTCTTCTCTTCTCAAGGGTGAACACACCCAGGTTGTTCAGCCTTTCCTCATAAGAGAGGTACTCCAGGCCCTTTATCATCTTCGTGGCCCTCCGCTGGACTCTTTTCCCTGTCCTTTTTGTACTGGGGAGCCCATAATAACCAATGATCTGTAAGTGAAACAGTAAACTTGCACAATTAAAAAAAAAAAAGTTGATATTTGTATTTTTTTAGTGACACTTGAGTTTATCCTGTCTTTGCCCCAAGCCCATTTTATACTGCCAAATGACTGAAGCAAGAAACAGGTTCTCCATACCATAATGTCGCCTTAATGTTCACATTCTTGTGTCATATCACCACATATCATCTTGATTCTCAAGGCTTCAAAACAAATAGTAGCAATGCAAAAGTCACAAGACCCAATATCTCATCTTGGAAGTATGTGTTATTTATTCTTAAGTGAGAACTCATGCACGTTGTACACATACATACTTCTTGAAACAAGCACAAATACAAATACAGACATCCCTTCTGTCACTTCCCTGTGCACTCAGTTCCACTGCCTTCCCAAGCCAGAACCCAGCTTGGGCTTTCAGCAGTATACACAGCTCCTTTCCCAGCTCTGACACCTGTACTGCTATTGATTAGATCTCTTGCCACCTCTACAGCATCTAAAACAAACTTATGTCTAGAGACAGTGACATCTTTCTCTAGCGGCCATTTCTGAAAACAGGTACATGTTTGCCTGGTTCCCTGGTGCCTCTGCTGCCACCAAGTTCACTCTGGCTCTGGTCCCCGAGCACGTGGAAGTGGCACTTGTGACTTTCCCCTAATTGCAGTAGCCTCTTATGGCAACAGCTCAGACTGCAGCCCCAGTCGCTTGACCTGAACCACCTAACCAGTGCTTACCAAACTCTTACAGACCTTTTCCAGGGGTAACTGGCAAAAAATAAAAATAAAAATTAAGCTTAGTGTCAATAAGTTAATTATCTGTGAATGCATTAATCTTCATTATATAATTTTGAAGTCTTGACCTATTCTCCTCTCTCTCCCCCACAAGAAACTCAACCACAGAGCTGCTTGATATGGACAAGCAGATAAACGTTCATGCTTTGTACACACTGAAGAATAATATAATCTGGTTTGACAGCTACTGTTAGCGTACAAATTCTCACCTTACGTTGTCTCCAGGACTGGAACATCATACTCAGACGCCTGGGCCACTGGTACCATAGCGCAAACAAAGTAAACATCTTGTCATCTAACGAACAACTGACTGTAACAGAGACAAATTAGTCACCCTATTTAGGAAAACAGAACATTCTAAATTATTTGCTGTATGCAGATCAGCTAACATTCCTTAATCAAACTAAATTATAATGAGTTGTACCAACACCAACAAGAAAAGCACACTGAAACTTCTTGTTTTCTCTTATTTTAAGATGTACAGGCCCATCTCAACTGCATATGTAACAAGTAGCCTGATACATACAGACTAGCTAACACAGAAAGAACAGCCCACATAGCCAGGAGACCTCAGAGCATCCAGATTAGCAATTGTATCTTTCCAGCAAGGCTGCCAATACTGGACTGAGGGTTCAGCACTGAGTTGCACCTCAATGCAAAGAAAGAAGTGGCTCAACCATTTTGCTACTACTCACTAACAGAACCATAAACAACCGCATTATACAGATATCACTAACTGTACATTAATACATTTAGGAATAGCACAAACTGACTATAATTTACAGATAATTTACAGATAATTTTTTTTCTCTGTTACAGATTGAAGCTCTTCATCTTCACTGTGCCTTTATAACTGGGAAATGAGATTCACTTCATTAAGATATCCTGAAAATTGGCACATGATTCTCATCGAGTAGATGGGAAAAGTTTGTTTTGGCTTGCTTTAAGTCAGAGAACTACAGGGAAAAGTAGAATTAGTAGTAGTCAATTTGAGACATCTAACAAATTCTTAGTCTATTGTATGCATTCAAAACTCAGCATACAAGTAGTATATATTTTCTTTGGTTTGAGGCACGTCAAGTTTCTTTAGCTCCTTATTTGTATTTTGGCTTTCACTTGGGTCTCCTTCACAGCAGAAGTAACTTACTCATGCTAAAGAACTACAAATCTCAGACTAGCAACATTGGTTAACACCAAATAGAATACTGCCATCTTATTTCTCAATTTCTGCAAACCAACTGGCTACCTACCAAGCAACAATGCATTATACAAAAGCTGAGTTACAAAACTGTGAAATTTAATTGTCTTTAAATGAATCCCTGATTTAAGTACATTTAACCATGCCAAACAAATGGTTGAGAATCACTTGGGCATGGTGTTATCCCATAAAAAAAAACAGTTTAAGCACTCTACCAATATTTAATTTGTTCTTTCTTGGAGATCAGATGTTTATTTAAACTTGTTTGGGTCCACTGTTCTGAAGCTTGAATCTGTAATTTCACATAGTTTAAATTAATGGTCATCCTAGCAACTTTAATGACAAGCACTCTCAATTTCTGAATAAACTGATCTTCAGCTGAAGCACTGTCTGGACATATTTGAGCAAGACTCAAGAGCATTTACCCTTCCCATATGCACATATACAGTTGTATGTTACAGTAAAAGCAAAGTTAATATAGCAGAGTACATTACAAAATAAGTACATCAAATTGAAACTGATTATATTCGAAAGAATTTAAATCGCTATCTCTTCACATACCATCAGCAGTTAGATGGCAAGACTGATGCCAAGGAAAAAAAAACCTGGCTAATATTCTTCCTTTTTTTTTTTTGACACGTGTACAATGGCAGTTTTGAAAGCTCAAGGATTTGCACACACACAGAAAAAAAAACATTCAGAGGAGTTTTAATAATTTTCCTTGTGTTTACAATGTAGCTTTCCAGTAACTCTTATGAACACTTAATTTAAGCTGAAAAATGTCTCTCCACCCTATCATTATGTAACTATTTGCAAATCAACCAAATATTAATGACAAAAATATATGTCTGCTTAAATTCCTTTCTAGTATCTGACAATGGCAAGCAAGCCCAGCAATGTTAATAAAATCAAGTTGAAAGAGGAAAGGACTGCTGCTGCTCTTGTGTTTTATCACTTCCTTAAGTGAGTCATAACAATCATCTGATGCTATCTGTTTGTTTTTATATAAACAGTTTTAAAATGCATGGCTGGTGGAGTGTAGTTATTTGACAAACAGAAAACGAAGAAATTTACCATCAACAGCAACACCAACTGCAGCTATTCACTACAAAGTTTCTCACTTCCTTTTTCGTACACTAGGTCTGTCTCAAAATATGTTTGACATGTTAAAGAAACGTGTATGCTTACACTCAAAATAAACACACACTTACACAGTAGTATATCCTCACAATAGTGAGGTACAAGCCAAAGAGGAAAACAGCATACAAAACACACTATCCCTAAAACAAACAGCTTAAGTATAATCTTTCTATCTTTTCTTTTTTTAAGAGAAACAAAGAAGTAATAAATCTAGCAATAGTCTAAATAATAATCCCACCTTATTGTTTAGCAAGCTAATTAAAGAATGTGCAATCAGTCCTTTGACTTCACGAATTAGTCAAAGAACACACAAATGTGTAATATACTCCTGATTTGTTCCAGAGCAGCACTGAGAAGGTAATTCGTAACCTTGTGGTCCAAAAGCTTTCTTTCAGGAACACATTCATCATCTTCATATTAACAAAAAACATTCCTGCTCTTTTTAAGCTTATTTTAGTAGCCTTTGGAAATTACATAAAGACATCCCAGCTGAGTCTCAAAGCAAATGCATACCACCTCTCTGAAAAGACAAAAAAGAAATCTTTGATAGAATACACCTGAAAACCAGAGCAGGACAGATTATTAGGGAGAGGACAACATTTCTCAGAAGCTACAGTTGTGTCCAAGTGAAGCAAATACTAAGAATCATAGAGATGGTAGTTTCAATGTAGCCACACAATAAGTAGCAAACACACATCAAAATTAAAAGTAGCAATATCTTTTCAACTGTAAAGGAAGCAAGAATGACTGCTATGGAATCTATACGGAAGAGATAATCAAGACAGAAAATTAATGTTCATAGTAGACCAGGCTACTGCAGGAAACCAGGAGGTTTTTTTTTTCCATTCAGGCTCACAATGGAGAAACTCAAGCTCCTGAAATGCCTCAACCTGTCCAACTGCCCTCAGCTTCACAGAGTTTATGTCACAATTGCTTAAGTCAGGTACACAGAACAGCTTTCACTAGATTTTACAACACCACTTTCTATTTCACAAAATCACAGTACTTCCTACTGCATTCTTAATTATGCTTCCATTACTTTGTTTTCAAGGTTTGTAAACTATAGACTTTAAGCTTCCTAGCTTTTCAACTAGGAAGGCTGAAGCATGGAAGTGACTTGCCCCAACAACACCTGCAACAGACATCAGCAACCACAGCAGCTCCCAGATCTTCTGGAAAACAGAACATTAACTTCATTTTACCTATAAATAAATATGAAGCTTGTTAAAAGAATTAAATGAGCTCTCAGACAACAACCAAAGAACGCCCAGCTCTCAATCCATACATGTACTCAAACCCATACATACAGGGCCACAAAGATGATGAGAGGCCTGGAGAAGCTCTCTTTATGAGGAACCACTGTGAGACCCGGTACTGCTCAGCAAGGAGAAGAGGAGACTGAGGGAGGATCTTATCAGTGCTTATGAATACCCAACGGATGGAAGTCAAGTGGATGGGGCCAGGCTTTTTGCATCAGTGCCCAGTGACAGAACAAGGGGCACAAACTGGAATTGAGGAAGTTCTGTGAAAAGTGAGAAAAACTTCTTTACTGTGAAGGTGACAAAGTGGAACAGCCTGCCCAAAGAGGCTGTGGAGTCGCCTCTGGAGATGCTCAAAACCTGCCTGGGAGCCTTCCTGTGCAATATGCTACAGGGAACCTGCTTTAGCAAGGGGGTTGGGCTAGATGATCTCCAGAGGTCCCTTCCAACCCTTATGATTCTGTGATTCTATGTACAGTAGAGTCAATGCACTTATCAGAGCACTTCATGCAGTATAACTTGATAGTAGTGATAAGTCAGAATACAAAAGTTTACAAGTACAGCACAGCTCTCCTGGATGAACAGTAAGTTTGCAAGTAGGTAATTCTGAGCAAGTATTATTACACCTATAAGAAGATGTGCAAAAATAAAACTTCCAAACATTATATGAGCATAAACAGATGTTTATTGCTACACTCCTATACAAACAACTGAACCAGCATGCTCCAGGTCCAAAATTTCCTAGTCTGACACAACATAAAAACCAAAATACTTTTTATTTGAGGACTGAAATGACTGTGATCCAATTTTATTCCACTGCATCCTGTAGAATCTACAAACAGGAACAACACAGCAATGTAACAGATTGTACATACAGACAGTTGTCCAATGAGCTTGAGGTGTTAAGTGAAACAAGTTATACTTGCAACCAACACAGCAAGAAGTTAATATATCTAGAAAAGGCTTCCTTATTTTAAGCATTCTTTCTAGAGACGAAAGCAGTGCCAAAGTTTCCACCTATGACAAATTAGAACTACAGACACTACAGAGGAGAAGAAAAGAGCAAAATTCTCTTTCCCCTACTGACAGCATTGAACAAATACCTCACTAAGTATTTCAAGGTAAGGCAAAGAAATGTGCATCAGTATAAATATGTGACCTGGAAAAAAGTGAAGTTTTATTGGGTTGTCCCTCAGTGAGCCAATCAATATATATATATTCTATATATATATATATATGTTCATGAACAGAAATAGATGGTGAAGTTTATTAGTTTAAAAACATTAGCATAGGCACAGACCATCTCTCAGGGTTGAGTTAACAGAGGTAGCTATCAGATGCCAAAGCAGTCCATGTCCAGATAACAAGCAGCCTAAAACTCGCTGCATGGCAAAACCCCTATCATAAGCTGGAGCAATCATTCCTCACAGAAAACATTACTCTTAGAAATCCTAAGAACTCCATCAGGAGAATGTCAGTGTCCAGATGCTGCACTGCAAGGAGCAGCAGGTGCTCCTCCTCAGGGGCTGGTAAAGCAGCAGCCTCATCTGTGGGAGATGAAGTAACTGCAGGATGGGATGACACACTGCACATAGTTAAAGATCAACAGCAAGTCCTTGCAGGTCTGCTGCTTGCTGGATGTTGGGATCTAGGATGTTTTGGAAAGATTGTCAAGGCTCATCCAGCTCTCAAAATACCACCCTTTGCTACTTACCCATGTAGTCACCAGCAATACTTCCAAATAACAAATCATTATTGTTGAGTGAATCTAGCGTAAATAGTGCACTCCACAGGCAAGGGTGAAAAGGCCCACGTGGCATCCTCAGTCCTTCCAGAGAGAAGCAGAAGGCTCAGGGTAGACTGCATGCATCCACATGGTCAACATCTGATTTCCAGCACAACTTTTATTTCTATGGTCAGCTTCTTTTCAGGAACAAGGATCCACCTGTTGAAGTGGGGCAAGAGCATCTTTGCCACCAATTGTGTGAATAGAGCTTGGTAGAGAAAGGCTGTCAGATTTCAGCAAAGACATGGAGAATCCTTAACAGAAAAGGCACTCATCCACTTTGTGATGAATGCACTGTGATGGATGAGGGCCCATCTCAAGTGCTTGCACACCAACACACACAGCATGGGAAGTAATAGGCTGACTTAGAAGTTAGAGTTAGAGCCTCACTGGAATTACAGAGTATCACTGGAACAGCTAGCATAGCTGGAGTGCAACAACAGATAGATGCAGACTCTTGAGGAAAGCCAGGCTGGGAAGGTGATGAACAGGAGAGCAGAATTCAACCTGCAGGAAGTTTTGTAGGCCTGAAAATGGGACAGCACGCAAGAGAAGGCAACTTATGACAGAGTTCAAATGTGAAAACAGAGTATGAGAGGTGGAAACAGACAGAAAGAATGCACAGACACACAGCTGTGCAGGGGTAGAATTAAACAAGCCAAAGCAGAGCTGAAACTAATAGTTGTTATTTCGAAGTTGAAACTAGCGACAGATGTGGAGGGCAGTAAGGGAGGAAACTATTCTATTTTTTTTTTTAATTGAATTTATGGAACAGAAGCAGAAAATAGGTCTGTACAGGAAGGTTTTATGGCCATCAATATCTGCAATATATTCTTTTATTATAAATGTAAAAGAACATCTGATGATTTGGGGCTTTCAAATGTCAATTGAGTCTGATCAGTTAGCAATAGACACAATTTATTAGCTGTACTCACTCACTCATAACCTTGTGTGAAAGAAAGAAAAAAAATATCAAGAAAAAAATCACATGTGCTTCAGCTTAGTATAACCTTTGAGATCCAGAGCACAACAGCCTGAAGGTCTTCACAAGACAACAGAAATTTTGGTTTGGGAAGTCGTCCCACTCCAGAAATGGACACCAAATGAGATTCCACTGAAATTTCTTTCGAATACAAGTTTACTTTAACTTCTTTCTGTTCTTTGGTAACAGACATATACCATCAAGACAGCCTGATTACAGATTCTCACATCACATGATAACTCTACTCTGCTAATGAAACAGTTGTAGTATTGAGAAGTAGTACTTTTGCTGAAACAAAACCTCAGCTTTCTGTAGAACGGAAAAACTTATAACATTATCTTTACCATAACCCAAGTATTTACAACCACTTAACAGTCTTACTCCTCACCCAAAAATAGATCCAAACCAAGACACACCAAGCATATGTTTAATAGACATTAGTCATGGAAAATACAAAAAAAATCAGCCCAGCATATAAATGGCTAGGAAAAAAAATGATCTGTACCTTTCACTTTAGGGAAGCATAGCCTTCCAAAACATACTGCCCGTACACGTGCTCCAAGTGCATGTATGTTCTCATAGTGAAAAATGATGATGGGGAAAAAAAAATTAAATCATTCAGGTTGTCAGGCAAGTCTTCAGTTCTTCCTGCCTTAAAGCAGAACTGTACAGATATAGATCCCCAGTATTACAGCTATACCAGAGGAAAGTAGCAGCAGCAAGTAGAATAGATGGTTAAACAGTTCCACAAGTAAATCCCACATCCTCTCTTCAGTATCTGTTTGCATGCCTTACCCACAGTAAGCTCCAGTTTGTTTGGAGGCAAGTACCAGGAATTCTGTTAAAGCAGGGCAATGGTTTGATGTCTGGAAACTTCTACTTTAGACTCTCTTTCACTAATAAAAACCTTCAAGCCTGTTTTGAAATTTAGAAACATTTTGGTATTGGTCTCAGCCATACTGCCAGTAAGACAAGTCTAGATGCCTTTCAGCATAATTACAGCTTATGAAAAACACTAGTACTTGTTGTTCCACATCATTTGTTGAAAATTCAGATTTTCAATGAGATGGAATAAAAAGCAAGCACAAAATCACCAACACTGAGTTAGAAGAAATTTCAAAATCCCTCATAGTAGGAATTCTGGGAAAAAGAAGACATACCTATAGCTTGCAAAATACCATATAATAAGAGAATTCGAAATGAAGATGTTAATAAGGCCCTAGTCTTCAAAATGAGATTGTATTCACCAAGAAGAGCATTCAGAACAGAAGACTTGAAAGAGCTGGGGAAACTGAAGGCCTATCAGGTAACACTGCTAAGTATAAATGCAGGTTAGACACTGGTTACTTCACCAACAGGGTCAAAGAATGAAACCCTAAGAAAACCATACGTTTTAGAAAAGCGATTGCTGAAAGAACATAGGAGGCAAGGCAACAAATACAACATTTGAAGTGTTCCTGCTAAAACGAGACTTGCTAGAACTAATAAGCAAAGGTGTTTTTGTTTTTTGTTTTTTTTTTAAGGTTATGGAGCACTCTATCACAGCCAAAATGAGTAAGACAACTTGTGCCAATATACCCAAATAGAACAACCATTCCACTGCATAGTATTGAGTCAGTTTAGTTAAAGCACTGGAGTTGGAAAAACAAAATCTCAAGTCACAAAAGCATCCAGGCTGAGAGATACAATAATATGCACCAATATTCTGAAATGTTACTTCAGGTATCACAAGGTGTACAAAAGCTATAAGAGCTCTACCCTTGTTAGAGTGGGTAACTGACAAAGATAAATGTAATGCTCTCAGAGCACAAGCATTCACTCTCTTCTACACACCCATAAAAGTGGAATAGTCTTCCTGCTGTATAATCCTAACACTGCCACTGGAAGAACAAAATATTTGGCCTTACCTGTGATCAAATAATAAAATAACCACAGGCCATATTCTAAATACAAAATGACTGAGGAGACTTCAAAAAAAAAAAAAAAAAAAAAGTTTTTTAACCCTACGTAAATAAGCATGTTGATATGCAAATAAAATGACTCCATCTAGTGGTTAAAAATACACATTTCCTTTGCCACAGAAACTGCAGCAAATTTTATTTCCCAGTGAAACACAAACTCAGAGGGTGCCAAGAACTAACGCAGACTCTTGAACAGATAATCCCTTCTAATAACCATTGAGATATGCTGACAAGGTAGATTTGGGATGCTTGCATAATTGACATTTATTGCCAGTAACAAAAAAAAAAAGATTCTAAGATGTCAGGATTGATTTTTTTTTTGTTTTAAATGCAAATGCTGCACTCTTCAAAACCAGTATATTAATCATTTCACCTCCTGCTAACTGTGAATTGAGAAATACGTATTTCAAAACATCTGTCAAAGAATCAATATTCATCTTTGCAGTCAGACATCTACTGATACAAAGGGTGGTGCACAATTTGTGGTGTATTTCTCAACTTGCTGATTTACAGAACCTTTATTTGAACCTTCATATTCATTCATATCATTATTTCAAAATATTAGCTAGTCAACCACCTTTACTATAGTAAACACTGTGAAATGTAGACATTCCTAAACTTTATCATTTCAGAATATGCTATACCAAACCCAAGACAGTGTCCCAATCACGTGGATATTACACTTACTCTACTCTGCAGCTCATCTTGGACAACAAATTAAACCCACAGCAATTAAGCCTAATGAAAGCTCTCAAGTCTGGAGCAGCCATAGGTAACTTTCTAAGAACTCAAAAAGGCTGACAGCATATATAGGTAATAGCAGCTTACAGCACTCCTAATCCAGAAGCAATCACAAGCATTGCCTACAGGCCCACATGGTGCAAGCTGTACACACCTTAACCAAACCTAGAATATCCAAACAGCACGATACAGAAAAGCAGTCTGTCTATCAAAGTCACAGACCCAAGTCAGAAAGGTCATCAGGCCAACAATACTCTTTCTGGCCAGGATTATTTAGCAGGGACATCACCACATCAGTGTAACCGTACTGGTTGAACTCGTGGAGAACATGTGTTCAACCAGATGCCACAGACTCACAGGGGAGGAGAGTTCCCCGCACTGTGCTCAGTTGTGCAGCACAGACATGCCCTCAGTTACCCTCATCTAGCCATAAAGAGAAAGCACCATAACCAGCTGTGTTAATATGAAAAAAAAAAATATGTAAATCTACCAGCATAATATTCTCCAGAGACCTGTCATTTGACTTACCATCACAAAAGCCACATGACAAATGGGAAGACTAGTGATCGTACTGCATCAGCTCATTTGTAAAACAGTCATACAAGACACGTGTAAAGATACGAAGCAGTCAATCCCATCAAAGTTTGCTTTACTGTACTGATGGTACTCACATTATTACGCATAAAGAACCACCTAGGTAAATTAAAACTTTAAACACTTTTTAAAAGGAACTGTTTCCATTACTACCCAGTAAGACAAAGTTACTTCGTCTTACTACTTGAAATGCAGTAACTGCACCAGAGCATGGTTCCAAAGCCACATACTCCAATCCAGCTGCCACCAAACACCTGGTTCTCCCCAAAATACATTAATATGAATGTATCTAAGGTTTTTCTTGAAAACGGAATTTGTATTTATATTACTAAGCTGCAGAATAGTAGTTAACAGCAGATTGACAGATCACAATCAACCTCTTGAGCAAAAAAGTTCCCTGTAAAAAAAGTTTACTGTCTAACCTGCCCTTCAGTTCACAAAATCTTCTTGTATACAAATCCTATAGCAAGTTTACCTGTAAAATTCCTACACTGAGTGAAGAACCACCTCCTTTTGTTTGCTCTGAACCTAGCTCCTGTTGGCTTCATTTAACACCACATGCCTCTCTTCCCCCTTCATCTGCTTTCTCCACAGTAACTTTATAGAGCCTCAACATACCATTGTCCCATCTACAATTTATCTCTACAAGGCTGGCAAGCCCTAGCCTGTTCAGTCAGTTCCCATCTAAGACCTATTTCATATCTTATTGCCCTTCAGTGAATCTTTTCCAGTAACAATGAGGAGAGGGGAGCAGAGCAACTTGTAGTATGTAAGGTATGAAAGAACCATGGATTTATTAATTTGCTCATCTTTTTCCTATTGTGTTTCCTATTCCTACCAGATATTCTGACCAGCAGTTTCTCTCTTGTCATAGTAACTACAGCAGGAATTTGTTTTGCCTCCACCTCTTGTATACATATTGCCACCATGCCATCTCCTCAAAACATCCTATGGACATGGTGATTCTCATCTTTAGGACTGGACCTGTAACATAAAATAAGCAAGGTTAACTGCTTTTATTTTTTTCATCAACGTTGCTGATGAAAAAAGTCCCATGGGAGGAGTGAGGGTTGATTGACAGAGGTGCTCCTCCACACAAGAAACACCAAAGTTGCTTTTTATCTAACCACGTAACTTATCAAAAAGTGGAAGAGGAAAGAAAAGGAAGGAGCTACTCGCTTGATTGCGCTTCTGCAATTTCTAAGACCCAGCCCTTGATTCACACTTCCTACAGAGTTTCTGTCACCTTCCAGAGATGTTTATTCCTTGTAAAGTCTTGCACGTGTAAGCAGTTTCAGCAAGCTCTGCTAGCAGCAGTAACAAAGACACAGGATTAGAAAAACTAAGCTGTACTGTCAAAAGCACTCATACTTGGGATTCAGTAGTGTTGTACTAAAGCTTCCAGGTACATATCAGGGACATGGTTTAGTATGCATGGTGATGATGGGTTGACAGTTGGACTAGATGATCTTAGAGGCCTTTTCCAACTTCAGTGATTCTATATAAACTTCTCAGAACAAACCCTGTGTTGCTACACTATGTAACTGCTGAAAGATCAGCGTATGTC
Organism: Tragopan temminckii; assembly: GCA_028571105.1. Classification (NCBI taxonomy): domain Eukaryota; kingdom Metazoa; phylum Chordata; class Aves; order Galliformes; family Phasianidae; genus Tragopan; species Tragopan temminckii. Next base: position 32,499,917 of record JAOWBP010002978.1, read on the forward strand.
CTGTTCTTTTTTTTTTAAGCCACGTGCTTCATCAGTCATCCCTAGAAATTCTTTTTTTTCCTACCTCTTACCAATCTCTCTGTCCTCCTCTCACCACCTTTCTGACCATTTCACTCAGCCTCAATTGTAGTTGCCTCCCAAATACCCCTCTGCACCCAGACCAGCCCCTGCCTAACCTCTGCTGATACACAGAAACCATCCTGGACCACTCCTCTGAACACCTCAGTTCCCAAGGTCTACACGAAAAGCAACTGCAGTAGTACAGCAGCTCATGTGGCTGACCCGAAAGCCCCTCCTTAATTTCTGGTACAACAGAGTCTAAGTGACTCCTGCTGGGCCTGACAAAGATGTACTGGGGCACATTGACTTTCATGAAGTCTGTAATCCTCTTTTCATTAGGATTCACCTGAGGGTAACTATTAGCATCTCTCACAATAATCTCACGCACTGGAAGCCCTAAGGCTTTGCAATTGGCTCCATACAGCCTTATATCTCCCTACTGGACAGGAGTGTTCTACTGCCAGCTGAGCAGTACCTCCTACAGAGAGGCAAGGTAGCTTTAACACGGTTAAAGGCATCAGCTGTTTGCTTTCACTGCGGATTTACCCGAAACAAGTGGCCACGAATTTGGAATATGCTATTCTGACAGCAGCAACGAGATGACGGAGCAACGGTCCGGAATAGATTTACAGAAGTGTTAAGAGCTGTGCAATTACTTTGATTTCTGAACCCATCACACAAAGCTGATAAGAACACAGATAAGATGCACACCCTGGACCTCATCGAGATGGAGTTCCCAGAGCTCCCGTTACAACAAAGGAAAGGCACCGAGCACACTGATGTCACAGGAAGGCAGCACTTCATCTGAGTGCCGGTTTTGTCAAACGTGACTCAAGCCTCTCCTTGAAGAGCAGTGGGCAGATGAAAACCGGCCAGTTCTGTGCACTATTTCTCTGTGCATCACTGCCTTCTTTGTGTCACCGAACACACATCTGTCCTCTTCAGGCACCGAAAAGACGCTGCTGTGCAACACCTTTTTGGAAAGGGCCTCGAAGGAGGATACCAAAGCAAGGGCACAGAGGCTCATTAACAAAATCCAGACCTTGAGTCATCCGAAGGGAGGGGAAATTACAACTGGGGGACCACATGTATCTTTCAGTAGCACAGGAAGTAAGGCAACAAATGTCTGCTTCGCCTCGCCACCGGTCCTGGAAGGAAGGAGCCCAAGCCCCGGCGCTCCACCCGCCCCCGCGAGCCCCCCAGG
>JAOWBP010002978.1:32501218-32512638 GCA_028571105.1 Tragopan temminckii
GCGGCGGGCTGCCAGCAGCCGCGTGGCCGCAGCGGTGCCGCCTCGGGGTTGTCCGGCGCGCCTTAGGGCGTTTTGCCGGTAGAGTTGACGTTTTCCACCCCACGTGTTTGCCTCGGGCTGAATCTTTTATTTCTTTTCTTCTTCTTCTTCTTTTTTTTTTCTTTTTAAACGTAGCCAAGATCATTTAGTCATTTCCAAAAACAGTACTGCTTGCCCTTGTCTAAATATTCCAGCAGTCTTTCATTCTGAAGGCTTGATACCGGTGTTAGTGCCAGGGATGTGCTTGTGGCTGTCTATGTACAGACTGACTCTGGTATAAGTCCATAAAGAAGAGCTGGTTACACTTGCCTCAGAGGGACAACTTCCACGTTGCTCCCTCAGTAAGATTACACCCTCCGCGAATGCTCTCAGTTCTAAACCAGCTGGTGCTGGTGGGACTGAACACACACAGGAGAAGAACCATCCTTTGGTGCTTGCTGTGTTTGTTAACGTGTTCACATCACCATGGGCTTCTCCCTGTAACTGCAACTACCACAGTTTTTACAGCAGATGTAAGATAGAGCCCCTTTTCCCACCCTGAAGCCCTGCCTAGCAGTAGGCAACCTCTGTTAGTACAGGACTTTTGGAACTGAGGCGTGAATGGATCTCTACTGCCATAAACACAAGAAGCTGGTGTGCACCAAGAGGGCAGAGGTGCTACATAGCCACAGAACAGTGCAACCCATATACTGCAGCACCTGAGGGATGCTGTAGGCCTAGCACTAATTTGTTACAGCACATGAACTCTGTATGATGTGGAAATCTCAGGAACAAAACAGTGACTTTCACTGCAGACCTGGTCCCAGCTCGTCTTCTGAAAGCACTGAAGTCTGAGTGATCGCTGAGAGGCACAGAGATCACACTGTCATCGGGGGAATGCAGCGTGAAAGACAGCAGGCTGACACTGGTGTCTTATAGTCAAGGCAGATCACAGCAAGGGAAAGACTCAGCCCGTGTCTCAGACAGTGCCTCTCAGATCGAGCTGAGAGAGCTGCTGGTCTTAGCAGGAGCTTCAGAAACAGCAAATGGATGGAATGCCCACATCAGCAAACACCATGCCAGGCTGGGAGCACTATAAAAGGAGGCCCCGCAAGGCCTGCAGATAGAAACGTATTCCTGGCTGTGGAGGCACACTGGGCCCCTGCTGGCCACTAGCACAAGGCACCGCACAACCTCAAGGGCCGCACACTTTGGAGGGCAGCCACAGTTGAGCACACGGCCCTGAGCGTGAACACCAGCAGCCCTCCTCAGAGTTTCTCAGAAAGGTGCCGGTAGGGATCAGCCTGAGCTAAAACAGCTGGCGGTTCCTCTGGATGGCCTGGAAGGAGCAGCAGGCCCATGCTGCTGGATGGCACAGGGGGACTCCTGGCACGAGGATGGAACTCCCAATGCAGACAACTTGGAGGAAGTTTTCAGATGAATGATTTGGCATAGGTCTATACCAGGTCACCATAACCTGTAGTTTGAGAAACATATAATTACCGGCAGCTATACCTGCCCAATTGTGCAGACGAGATAAATGAAGGCAAACTGTGTAGAGCTGAATAAACAGGCAGCAATCTTAGCACACTCTTCAGTCTTCTCAAGATTGTTCATGCCTCAGCTGAGTTTGAACTCAGAGAGTTCAGATAGCACAAGAGAGAAAAGTAAAGCACTTTGCTCAACCACCACAAAAATACTGATCATGCTGTGAAGTGCCATGGCACACCTTCAGTATGTGACCTATTCTGTGACCCATTCTGTCCTTTCCTCTTCCAGTTACAGGTGGGCTGGCAGAGTTCCAGCTCAGACTGTTGAAAATGATCCTGCACTAGAAACCACGGGTATAATGAGGATAAACTGTAACCCCATAAGTCAGCCCTATCATCAGTGTCTTGAGAGATAGATCACACAGATCTTTCTTTGGTACAAGCCACCTTCACAAGCACGGAACTACTTGGTTCTCTGAGGCACGAGCCCAGAGGACAGTAATAAAGTAAGGACTTCCACAGTGTGCAGCAAGCTTCAGTATTTGATGAGTCTCCTCAGGGTGCAGAAAACAGAGTTCCTGAAAAACTCAGCCAGAGTCAGAAGAATGTTTAGTCCATCAAAAAGGGGTCTACTAGCATGGATGTCAGTTAGGTTTAGGCATTAGAGGATGCTCCTTTTCTTTTGATCTGTTAAGAGGGTTTTTTCCTCTGGCAGAGAACAGGTGCTCTAGCACTCTTCTCCATGGCATCACAGAATACCCAATAAACAGATCAATTTGCAGAACAAAATAAACCCAGCGTTCATTCACCATACTTCCTTTGGCACTCAGTACTGAGAACAGCATCTCCAGGTGAACACCCTCTTCAATCATTTCCTGAGCTGAAAAACTTGTTTGCTCACTGCATTCCATCAGGTCACTGTATGTATAACTACAGCAGAAAAGGCCAACCTGTTATCCCCATGCCATGCTGCCCAAGTGAAAAGAAAGTGATGCCTCTGTTCACACGAAGTTGACCAGATCTTGGTAATGCCCAAAACCTGCATTTTCCAAAAACAAACAAACAAAAACTAAACCAAACCAAACCAAACAAACAAACAAACAACACTACTGAAATAGGAAGAAACCAGCTTTGTGCATGTAAGCGCAACTGTTAATGATACATGTATGATGTCCAAACGGAACTGCACAGGGCTATTACGCCACTGGAAGAGAATCCTCAGTATTTTAATATGACATACCCTGTCCACCAAAAGTGTCATGGCGATGCTTTTCCTCCACTCCTCTTCCTCCTCTCCCTCCCACCACCCCCACAAACATTCTTGGACATGCATGGAAGAGGCAGAAGTTGTTGGATAAGCTGGATCTCTGATTAGGAAACCACCTGTCTCCTTAGGGCAGAGCCATCAGCATCAGCTTCACACCTTACACTCCTGCTTTTGCATTTCTTGCCAACCATCATGCACCTGCAGGGCTGAAAGGAAGTTGGGTGCTGGTACAAGCACCTTCCTCCCATTCTAACATTAGCATCCCATTCACTGCCATCACCACCTGCTCTGGCAAGTATGACCTCTGGAATTTACCACAGACTTCATGAACCGGATGACGAGGCCATGTCTGATGAGCCATTACAACAGCCGTGACCACTGCCAACGCAGGCTCCTTCTCAGGGCTTTTGTCTGTCAGGGCTGTTTCCACAGACTAACAAAATATCATCAATGAAAACATTGACAGTGGTGGGAAGTACCTGTTGCAGATCATTGCAAGACATTGTTTTGGAAGGAGTAGTGCCCCTAAGAAGAGCCCTAAGGTTGATGAAGAAAGAAAATGCTGTAGGAGTCAGTATTCCCTAGTTCCTGCCCCCTCTTTCCATCTAGAAAGGAGAAATCATTTCCATGGCTAGAACAATGTCTTAGACTGAGGATAATGGGAAATAATGGGGAATAAGAACAGAGATGCTGGAGGGGAAACAAGACAAGACATCAGCCCTTCTTGCTGGATGATGGCAGAAAAAAGTACAAATTCAAGAAATGAAACTACTGTGTGAGGAGGAGAGGGATGCAGTATGCAAACAGCTGGTTCCTATAGCTGCACTAGGACAAAAAGCATTGAAAAAGGAGTAACAAAAGTCAGACAAAAGGGATAAGGGCAAAGAGAGACACAAATACTAGTACAAAGAGTCACAGGTGCAGGAGAAATACCTGGGCAGGATGAGAAGCCTGGCTCCAAGCAAATCACTGCTGATAAAGATGCTGATCTATGGGGAACTAGAATTGTAAAAGCCAAATGTTAAGGAGGAGGAGGCAAGAAAGACACAAAAGTAGGAAGTAACATTTTGGCCAAATGCTCTGAATGGAAAAGAAAAGGGTCTAGGGAGAGAGGAATATAGCAGAAAAACTGAAGAGTCTCAGGACTGAAAGTTAAAAGGAAGATCATTTAAATTGAGATTGACACCTGCCAACGTACTTCCTACATAACAATTTCAAAAATGAAACTTTCTCTTACATAGTGAACTAAGTTGTGCATTCTTTGCATTCCCGGTGTCTGTTTATCTGGTCCGAACTGTGAAAAGGCAAATACACTTGCAAATAAACCTAGTGGATGTTGTATTTTGAATATCTGTGTCATAAAGAACTAAACACTCAAAAAAATTGAAATTGAGTTGAAGGTGTCTAAAACTGTATATGGTATGGAAAATTAATTGAATCTCTCAACACTCTCATTAAAACTCTCTTGTGCGTGTGTTGAATGCAGTAAGAGTGGTGTTGTAACTAAACAAAACAAACAAAAACTTAGGCAACTGTGTAAATGAATACCATACCATCTTAGAAGACATATGAACAACAGGATCAAATAAAAACCAATAGCAACCAGCAAAAATGGTGACTAAATATTTATTGTATATTCGTATGGTCAAGGAGAAGAGTTATTCTTGTATCTTTGCTGGAGATTTATTGTTCTACGTGGTTTTTAAATGCTTATGAAGAAATAATCACAGGCCTAAGGAGATTATAATCTAAAGCTCTGGAAAAAAACAGACTAGAGGACAAGTGCAGCATGTTTGAGGTGCACCATCATAATTACCAAATTCCAAAGATGAGGCATAATCAATACCTGTCCTTAAACCATCTCTGTTGTGATGCCCTCAAAAGACATTTCAGTGTAAACAAAACAGTGATGTCACCATTATTACAGTCACTAACTTCAATCAGTACAGGTTTAGATGAGTAAAGTAGATTTGAAAGGCTTAGAGCAAGTCAAGACAGGTTTCTTAGGAAATAAAATCACTTCCCCTTCATTTTCTCCCCTCCTTTCTCGTGTCTTTAAAAGATCAATTATGCTTATGTTTCTTTGTTCTCCCACATAAAGATAAATACACATTTTAAAACTGTTATGTTTGAGGAGTTATACCTTTCAATAACTACTTTAAGTGTATGGAAATTTGTTTCAGTTTCAGTATATCTTTAAAAAAAAAAAAAAAGAACAGAAGGGAAAAGGAAAAAAAAAATCTGCTGCTTAATCATTTTCAGGTATGTCACAATTCTGAAATCATTACAGAGTTCTGACAATGGGAGTTTTACTTGCTTTGGTGAACAGAAACATTTTAGAATGTATGGCCACACAGTATATGAAAGGTCTCCAACAGACTACCAAACATCCTCGCTGTGTGTCCATCTTTTTTTTTTTATTCCTCTTTAGTATTAGCTTTTCTCATAAATATCTGATGATAAGACAAATAAGGATTTTGTCCATCAACAAAAGCAACAGAAAGTTTTCAGTTATATTTCTATACATGTGGAAAAAATATGCAACCGATTTTTAACAAAAAAAATTATATTTCTTCTCTTATCCTTCTTGTGTACAATATTTAAATGTAAGACATTTCAGCCTCTTTCAGCAGTGAAATACATCCCCAGACTTAATCATGTGTTTAGTTGTTCCTGGTTTTAGGTGATCAGCTCAGCATCACCATGTCCAGCTTACCAGCAGAAGAGGCCTTCATGACATTCCACCTTCACGTTGTTCTGCTCTGCAGCAGCCATCATCTTTGATCTGTCTGTAGGACACAGAAAAGAATGGATGTTTAACTTAAAAGACAGCATTTGCACAGCTTAGGCTAGATGAAGTTTCTAGATGCCAGTAGTATGAAAGTCTAGGGAATCCTTTTGAGACAGGTCTGGGGCAATCTTGAGAAAGAAAGAAATTATTCCTTTTAGGCCAGACCTCGAAGTAGTCCTTAACAATGTTAGCATGTAAATGCCTGCAGCAGGAGAGAACTCTTCCAAGAAGCTCTTTCAAATCCTGTGGTACAACACATTTCACATCTGCATTTGTTCCTTATTGTCTGTATAGGTTCACTATGTAATATTTTAACCTCATGTATGCAGGCCTTCAAATCATCAAAAAAAATGAGCACCCTTTATTACAGCAGTAGCTACCCTAAGGTTCCAAGTTGAACTTCTAACATTTTCATCAGCCAAAGAAGAATATTAAAGGTTAGTCAGCTTTTATATATATATGCATATATGTATATCTTTTTTTCCCACATGCACAGAAGAACGATAAAAAATAAATAGAGAAGATATTTATATATCCTAGGTTCCAGGCTGTTGAGGTAAATTGTGCAATATGGGACACTAAATCTCATTTCCCATAAGGCTCTTTAGATGATCCTGCTCTTCCCACACAATTTCTCTTCCATCACCCCAGGGAGTTTAATCATACCTGTTACAATGAAAAGCCAAATTCTAAATGAGTTTGGACACCCTCTGGACTCAGTTCCAAAACGCCCAATTAACTACGTGCCAATTATTTAAATACTAAATGTCTTCAGAGTTGTCACTTCTGCCTTACAACATCATATTATGAGGACTTCACCCAAGATTTGGTAAATATACCTTTAAAAACCCATTAGCATCATTTTCCTTTCTTTCAATAATCAGTGTAAATATAGAAGATTTTTTTTAACATTTTATCAGTAGATCTATTCTTTATTCAACATACTATCAATATGTTAATTTTTGTTTCCAAAATACTGTATAACTGGGCTAGAAAAAAAATATTAATAGACACTATTTCTGTAATCACAACCATCCTGAAGTATCTTTACTGTGTACAGAGTTTTCAAACCACTGCTTTGGTGTTTGCTTTCTGACCAGCAACTAAGCCAGAATATATATCTAACTTCAGATATTTCTAGATTTGAGGTATCTCAGCTTTTGAGAAGTTGGATACATAAGGACAGATAACAGCTACACATTGAAGTCACAATCCTTTAATATTTAAATAAATTATCATAGTAAATCAAATTATAAAATATTATCTAATTATAGCTTGAAAATTAAGTGTCATACTGAATATTATTGCGTCTGTTATAGCTTGCCATTTCCAACTCATGCAGGGATATATACAGGGATAACACTATCTGTTTCTATTTTCTCCCCAAGAGTTGGGAAACATTTATTATAGATGAGGAGTTAAGCAAGAAGATCAAAGAGTTAGCAAGAAGATTTCAGTAAGACAGGGAGGCAGCTCTTTCACTTCCGTCCTCCCAAGAGAGAACAGATCTGAATGTTGTTTCTTGCAGAGCATAGTAAGGATCGTGAAAAAGGTGTTTGTTGCCGAAGGACGTGACTGATGCAAATGTGTTACATGTCTCACTAGACACAGCTCTGTGATATTTTGGAGGAGGAAGTGGGTGGCCTACTTTGCTTCCTCCTTCACTTAAAGAGATAGAGTAGCTGTATTTATTATCATCCCCACTATCTCTGGTTTCCTGGCTCTGATAGAGGAGCGTGGATATAAGGGAACGCTTATTTACAAGGCAAATTCACGTCTCATATTTCATTTTGTTGTAAATAACCTTAAGATGACACTGCTGCTAATGAGCTGCATGTATTCCCTAGTGCAAATCAGATTAGGATTTACTGATGCTATAACCTCCTCATGAGGGGGCAGCTGTCAAAGTTCCTCGTGTAAATGCTACTTCTATAAAGTTCAAGACTCTTATCTGAGGTTTCTAAATAACATAGCAAATATCATGACAACTTCTTACAACAAGATTTTCGAGTGAAAAGAAAAGAATTGATGGCAAATTTGACTGTGTTATTCAGGAAATGAAGGGATTACAACACAAATCCACAGATTACTGTCTGAGCAAAGACAACTGCTCACAGATCACCAACAGGTAACACAAACAAATTACTACTTTCCAGATCCTTGTGAACTGTTCTTTTATCTTTTTCTTCATGAGAAAAACATTCATCAGATTGTTCAAAAAGGTGGGATGTCTGCAAAAAAGTCTATAGATGTTAGATCACAAGTGTGCAATTCCCTGAACCATCGTCCAACTCACTGTTCTTCTTGTCACTAAGGCCTCTTCCACACTTCTTCTGTTTTCACTAAGGAAATCACCATGGCACAAATCCCATCATGAGGCAACTTTGGACAAAGAAGTTATGCGGGCTAGAGTGAGAAGAAATGAGAGTGGCCAGCTGAGGAAAGCAAGGTACAGCATGATCTGTCCAAGTCCTAAATTGCCTGTACTCTGTGCAATTAGTAAATCTCTAGTAAATCTAGAAGATTTACTGAGTGAGCTGGCAGTGTGCTTAGAAGCATACTGAAAATGGAAACTGCTACCTGCACTTTCTGTGCTATGTGACTTAAGTTCTTGTAATATTCATGAAAGTACTGAACTGTAAGTAAATGCTATCCAGGACAATTGTTCTGTCAACAAACGGAACACATGTTCCTGCAGCACTCTGGTAACTGAGCAGGAGTCAGATTACATCACATCAGCCAGCTGGGAAGCTAAGTTTTCCCTTGTGATTGTGAACCAAGTTGTTTTTGGCAAGATACAAATAGCTGTGTCCCTGACAGACATCTAGGCACTGAATTTCCAATTATGGAGAAGTTGCGTTTAAGACTTTCAAATCTGAATTATGGACTTCACCTTAATTCAGCAGCTATTGCAAAACAATTTGCCTGTCAAGTTACAGACAGATCTGGAAAAAAATACTGTGTAGAAGTCCAGCAACAGTTTGCTATTTTGCATGCCCCTGTCTAGCAAAGAATTAAAACTGTTGAGTGTGACCACCTGGATTTTCAGCATTGGTAAAATGTGGCTATTTTATCTCAGATGTGCTTTTTTTTTTTTCATTGATTGATTGATCAATGATAGTGGGGGAAGAGGTGAGAAGGCAAGTTGAAGTCTAACCATATGAAAACTTAGAAAAGATAAAACGTTTCTTGAATTTTCTTCCTTTGAATTGGCAAAGCTAAAATTTTATCCAGTGTCCCCTTCTTCTGGAATCAAATCTGGCTGTACTGACACACAAGCTTCCAGGCAGATGCTGTCAAAATTCCTTTATTTGTACTATTTGTGTTTCATTTTTTGTTTGTTTCTTATTGCAAAAAGTTTTTCTGCACAGCTCAACAAGTACATGGGAGATACCAAACTATCTTTATGCTGCTGAAATGCTCTTTTACACTTTTCATGATACTGCTTCTTTACTATGGTCCATTGGTATATGGTATGGTATAGCTAGACAATCTGAAATTCCTATCTGATATTAAAAAAGATTTTTTGAAAGACAAAAACTGTTTGTGATGGTGCTGTTCACCTTCCAAAGCAGAAGGCTTCATACAAAATATTAACTCGGGAATTCATTCGATGTGACTTTTTAAAATCAGATATTAGATAACTTATGAAATAAATAAGGAAAGAAAAAATACTCGGAAGCAAGCAGAGTATAGAAGCAGATTATTAGGAAGAGATTTACAAGGCACCAGTAATCACTTACATCTTTTGAACTGGACTACCTGTCCTGAAATACTTTATAACTCTATGTTACATTAGTGAACAGATTGACAGGTGTGCCGAATGAGTTACTGCACATACTAAAAAATTTAAGAAAATCTAGGTTCTTTGCTCAGCGCATATGTAAGAATTTAGACTTCAAACAGTCAAACTTGAACAAAAATAGGAACCTCTCTTGAAACTAACTCAAGACCTCATTTCAAGTCAGCTTTCTTACCGAACTCATGCTTACTTTGTTGACAGCTGTGTTCCCTAAAGTATTCCCAACATGAAGTACTAAACCTGTGCTCCTCCATCAGGTACCCATGACATCATGTAGAACACATGCCTGGTTTGGGCTCATTGTTCAGGATACCTGCAAGAAGAAATGTACCATGGTAACAACTGCTGGATCAAATCATGGTTCTTTATGTTCCATATTCCACTTTGGACACCAGCCCAAAGCAGAGGCTGAAGATACACGTACGTAGGAAATAAAACAGTTCTGGTATCTTTCCCCGACACATCCTTCCAGTTCTCAGTAGCCAGTGCAGGGATCTCTTACTCTGAAGGCTGTCTCCAGACCACCCTGCTCAAGAACTGCCAATATACAAATCGACCATGACTTGTATTTGAATTGATTGATATTTTTGCTGAGCCAACTGCCTTTTGTTTTTAAATTCACTGCCTTGCAACTGAAAAAATATGAGCTCCCAGTTAAGTTGTAAGAAACAGCCAGTATCCATTTCTTGTTAACTTTCCACATATCACACCTCACCTTGTAAACCTCTGTCATTTCATTCCTCCAGTGAAGTTACTAGTTCTTCCTGAGGACAGGGATGACTGATGGGACTTGGCCACTATTAACCCTTCTCTGCACAGAATTCAGCCTACAGCACTGAACCAATTCCTACACCTCAAGCTGAGGCACAACTGTGCACAATGTTGAAACCGTGGGTTTCTAATACTTACACAGCTGTATCTTCTTTTTGCTTTCTTTTCCCAATAATTTATAACGTTCCACCAGTTGTTCTGCCCACCCCTAAATACTGAGTCATTTTTTCATAGGATTACCCAAAGTGACATGGTCGCTATTTCCCCATCAGTGATACTAACTGCAAGCAGTGCCTCGAGTTACATCAGGAGACTCACTGGTAGAAGTGAATTTCCAATCCCTCTAATTTTGATACAAATTTTCAGATTCTGTCTTATCTAACAGAATATAATAATGTTCACCACTATCCTTGTTTAAGCATTTCATGAATGGATACAGGAGAGTTTTTGAAACAAGTGGTATTGTCATCTTTAGGACAACGGAAGTTTCTACAGTACTTAAAGAAGAATGTTGCCGCAAATACAAAATGTCGGCAGTATTACCTAAAACATCCTAAGCTAAAGCGACTTTTACAGTGTTGATTTTGATGATTTCTACCCATTATTCGAATGCATATTTACACTCATATTTAATGTATATCCATTTTCAGGATCCTATTTACAGCACTTAACTATCGTACAGCCTGTTCATCTGTTTTATTTGAACTTGGAAAGTATTTTTTTTTTATTTTCATATTCGTAATTCTAATACTCAAAGACGCTTGAAAATAAAAACATACTTAATATATCTAAGAGAAGAACACCTTGATCTGGAAGTAGAAGGCATAGAAAAAGGCATATACTGTGTCTACTATTCTCTTATTCTTCCTCGGACAAGAAATACTCTGAGCAAAAGTCTTCCTTACTAAAGATTTGCAGCTTTACAAGTCATTTTGGCTACCCTGGCTTCACCACATCTGTATCAATGTGTCTGTGTTATACCCTAATAAATAGTAGTATATCCTCTCAAAAGCATACACAAACAGAGTAGGAAAAACAACCAACCAAACAAAAAAATAGATATCTTCACACAGACAAATTCAGACAGATTAGAGTGCATTCTGCCTTCACTCTGAGCTGATCTGTGAGGCCTTTCTGAACTGAGAACCACGTTGGTGTGCTAGTGTGGCACTCTGATAGTTTCTTCTCAGAGAAACAGTCCATGTAGACATACCCTAAGACAGTTACCAATGTTTTCTCTCTCTTTTTTGTATTTTAAGGAAATGGCCATTTACAGCCAAG
>JAOWBP010002978.1:32512738-32529407 GCA_028571105.1 Tragopan temminckii
TAGACATACCCTAAGACAGTTACCAATGTTTTCTCTCTCTTTTTTGTATTTTAAGGAAATGGCCATTTACAGCCAAGAAACAGTTCATATTTCATTCCTTCCCAATTTCTGGATTTAAAATAGAATTATTTAGCAAACTTTAGGACACTCTTCCCAGTTTAGAACTGCCACTACCTTGCTGAACTTCGAAGGCAGCAGGCACCATCACTGGTTTGGCATTCCACTTTATCTCCCCACTAGCTTTTGTCTTAACCTTTCATTTATATTATTCTGGCAAAGCAAAAGCACACAGAGACAACTGTTTTTATCTTCAGCTCTGTGATGTGAATTTGAGTGCTTTTTGGTAATTTCACTCATAATCAGTGCTGCTTAAGTTGTAAGTAAAATATCCATTTACATCAGCAGATGCAGAAATCAGGTTTGCACATTTAGTTTTGACTTAGTACAACTAGTAGTTGTAACATACTTTATGTTCCCTCATTGCAAGGTACAATAAGAACATACAGTCTTGCTATTATTATGCAAACTTACTGTTTTTTGGAATATAAAATTATTACGACAGCTACAGAGAAACACATCCCAGAACTCTAGCATACTAAAACGCTGTGTAAACAAAGTTTGTAGGATTTGATTTCTCAGAGTAAATATATACAATAATGACAATGTTAGGGCCACTAGTACTTACATTCTCCAAGATATTTCAGTGTTACTAGTGTGTTGCATTTCAATAATAAATTTGCTTTCCACCTTCTTCTCTCTTACAGTTCTATTTGAAAGAAAAACAAAACAATATTAAAAATCATCATTTATTCAATACTAACATCAGTTCAACAGAGCTCTGCTCAAATCTTCCAGCACAGGATATGTCTTTCTTTGTTTAAGCTTCTAAAGTAGGTCATATAGAAACTTATTAGAATCTATATCACACACCCAAAACCCTGTATAAACTCTAAGCTCTGCAAAGTGTAACACAAACCAAAGATAGAAGGTTGTAGCTAGAAATAAAATGCCAAACATAATCTTCATGATTTGCCAAGAAAACTGTAGATAAAAATAAAGCTTGGAGGTTAACTCTAATACTTGGCTGTAGGAAAGCTTACTTTGCTGAGGACTAGAGTTTAGAATAACTCCCCGAAGAACTCTGGCACTGCTCAGAGCCGACTGCAAGGACTTATGTTATTTAGAAAACAATTCCTTCCAGAGCCAGAATGATTAGCTTTGGAGAACATATCTGGCTTTCTTCTCTTTTCAGTTTTTAGCTGAAATAAAATTATTTTGCCAGTGGTATTTCTGGAGAAGTCCCATAGTGTGAATGAAGAGTACTCTGTGAAAACACAGCTTTGTGACAGTGATGATAAATTCCATCAGTGTCTCAGAGCAGGAACAACAGTGATCAAACATTTCTGACTGCTACATAACCAGAGGGAAAAGATTTTTCCTTCTAAAAAGCTACACCCAAGATATTTCAAGTAGCTTATTATGTCACTGCCCTCTCAAGATGTTGAGGCCAGGGACAAGTTGCAATCCTGCTGCTTATTGCTATAACCAGGTTTTGAGTTCTGCTGTATATGGGAGTATGCACAACACTTTATTTCCACCACTGAAGTACTCTGTTCAAAACTAGTCCCAGAAAACAAGATTGTATCAACTGTTTGCAGAGCTCATAGCAATATGCTCATAAGTAGTGAGACTCCTTGCCTTGCACCTATTTACTTCTCACCTAGCCTCTGAAGGCTGTTGTGTGGTCCCCTAGTTGGGTAGTTTTCTCTGAATCTGGGCTGCTGCAATCCTGCTCCCCTCTGCATGCTATCATTTTCCTCTCTTGTGCGAGCACTGCTGCTTCTATGGTTGCACAGTGAGCTAGCTCAGGGAGTTAAGGCAGTTGAAAATCAGTCCAAGTCAAGTTTTCACAGGCTTGGTCCCTCATGGAGAGGACCTCACACCCCCAGTATATCAGCTGTTGCAGAAAAAAACCTTTAGTCTTATCTCCAGTTCAACCATCACATCAGACTCTTCTGTCCCACTATTAAATCTTCAAACAAGAATCTCGTACTCTGCCCTTGCAGCTTCTCACATTTAGCAGAAGCTTTCCATGAGCATTCCCTTAGCTATCGTATTCTTCTTCCAGTCTCCCTGCAATTAACATGGGTGAAGCTGTTGACCTGCCATGACGATTTTCTATAAACATGGATCAAAAGCATCCCTTGGGTTTACTTATCCTGCCCATTTGCAAGACTTGTTTATGTGACTGTATTCTCTGAAGCACAGGCTGTGTCTGTGCTAGATATTGTACAAGTACAGAACAAAGCTGGAGACGTGATGTAATAAAAATGACATACCCTAGATCCACTAAAGGGCAAAAAAATCATTCTCAGACAGTGAGCTGTGCATATCAATAACAATACCCTTAGTGACCATACCTGTTGCTATTGCCAATACTTATAGTGATTCATAGCAAAAAAAAAAAAAAAAAAAAGATTTGTGAAGTACAGAACAGTTGTGTTACTGCTGGGCTGGACACTGCTACATAAACTAGCCACTATATATGCTCACTGTGTCTGGATTTTCATTGTCTAGCCTGAAGAAGGGAAACATCTGGATTGTCATGATGCTCAGCAAAGAGAAAAAGGGCTGCATGAAGAAAAGCCACTCTAGCCACAGTGCTTTCAGCAGCAGCATCATGCCCCAAGCCAACAGGCCTTGCTGTGCAAGAGATGTGTTGTGCTTTGCCTGTCACGCTGCCTGAGCACCACAGAAAGCTGCTCTTCCACTCTCCTTATCCCAGACACAGCTTCTGAACTTGAGCTCACTTTAACCCTGGTCCTAACAAAATCAGTCCATGCTTTCCAGCCTTGATGGCAGCCCTGCACATGCTGCTGGCATGAGCCTTGGTGCCTTCCATGCCATTTCTGTTTCTACATGAATTTAGAACCAACCCAAGAGATTCCTCACGAACTCCAAGCTCTCAGAATGAAAAGGAGGTGACTCAGCACTAGCAGCATGGTTTTTTCAAGCAGTAAGGCTGGGGCAAGTCAAAGACCGTTCGTTCTATCCTTGCTCCAGTCCTCAAGCAAGATGCATACTATAAATCTTTGCCAACCCAAATTACCTTTGTTAACAGGCCCCAGCATGATTCCTGGTAACAAAGTCTAGACTGTGTTACTAAAATAAGACAGTAAAATAAGACAGCAGAAACCAAGTACTTTCTGGAGATACTCTGAGAGCAGATTGCACACGTACTACAGGACCCAATCTGGTAAGAGCAAATCCCAGCCACCAGAGCCTTGACTCTGTCCTACAGCACCCATTTCCTACCTGCCTTGCCATGCAAAAGCTCAAGTTCGACACTGTACCGCTGCCTGGGAAAGGACTCTTGGATTTCTTAGGCCTGTTGGCCTGTACTGCCTCTTACAGCCCACCACAGGAAACATCTATGTAGTCTCTGCAGCATGGAGAGCAAAGCCGGGCTTTGCTGGGAAACATGCTAAGCAAGAACACAGCAAGTGCCTGACTAACATGCTGTCTATGCTCTCGTCTGGAGGAGAGAGGGGCTTAACAAGGTGGTGATGCTCCTCCAGTGTTGACACCCATGCTTCGTAGGGCCAAGGAGGAGGCATGTCAGCAGTGCCCAGGGAGGGGAATTAAGGGGTTGCAAATACACACTGTAAAGGGGATATAGACTTCGTGTACAACAGAAGAAACAGTGTTTTTACCTTAAACCCAGACTTTGAAAGGGACACAGGAAAAGGTTTCAAGTGACTATATGGCACATACATTTCTCACTAAGTCTGAAATCTACGTTTCCATTCTTTTAAAGGCATCTGGTATATATATACAGGTGGCTAGGGAATAAATGGTGGTGAGGCCCTGGCATAGGCTGTCCAGAGAAGCTGTGGATGCCCCATTCCTGGAAGAGTTCAAGGCCGGGTTAGACAGAGCCCTGGGCAGCCTGTGCTGGTGGGGGGCAACCTTGCCCATGGCAGGGGGTTGGAGTTTGATGATCTTCAAGATTCTTTCCACCCTAAGCCATGCTATGATTCTATGAAATAATATTAAGTTTAAAGACCAATCTCATCCAAAGGTAGTCCCAACAGAGCAAACTGAGTAGCAATGGCCCAAGTAGTTGCAGTGAGAAGCACATCAGGAGGCTAGGAGATCACTGAAGGTGACCTGACACTGTGCCATAGCACCTGACAGCCTGTCAGCCCATTTGCAGGGTGCACCGCAGCAAGCAGCTTCAGCTAACACCTTCCATTCCCAGCTGGGGTAAGCACAGACCACACACACCACCAGTTCCCATAGTCCAGCCAACAAGCTCTGGTAAAGCAGCTTGGCATGTGCCCACATTTCTCAATCAATGAGTTTTGACAAGGCACTCACTAGACAGCATTCAGACATCTTGCAAAAACAGTGGCTGCTCAGCCCATGGATAAGTCAGTGTTCATGAAACCACGTAACTGCCCTCCTTATCTGTCTGTACTGTGCATAAACCAAATTACTGACAGATGTAGTCAATATCTGAAAATATTCTTTAATTTTTATACGTATATTTTTAAGATAAATTAATATGTAAGAATTTATAGCTTTTGAAATTTATTATTATTAATATAGTCTCTTTTTTACTTGTTACTATCAAACTTTTTTGTTATTAAATCAATATATGTTCAAGTAAATCAAAATGTCACAGGCCAAATTAGCATCTTTTCGCCATATCTACATGGACTTCGACAAATATTTGAGCTGGTTCACAGACATCAGCATATTATAATACCATTCCACATAGTTTAAATTATCTTTCCCAGCCTCACCCAGTTTTACAGCGCTGAATGCATTCTTGCAACTACAAAGGCTGTTTAAGCATAACCAATTAATATCCTGACCTTCTGTCCCTTCCACCCATTGCTACATTTCCCTGTATATGTGCAAAGTATAGTAAGACCACGTACAACAGGAATAAAAAATCCCGTTCTATCAGAGGCCTGTCAAGCTGCCAAATTAACATCCTGTGCCTGTTCAGATAGCAGTTAAATCTGTCCTTGCTCCTATTCAACGCATGGCTCTGGGAGCCAAGGAAGGCTGAAAGGACAAAGCTCTTGCAGTTATTACTGACACTGTAATGGTAGCAGTACAAGCATATCAGTCTTAGGACATGTTTTGTTTTTTTTTTTTAAAAAAAAAATCGGCACTTCTAAAAATGTGAATATACTTTGCTTTCTCCTTCAGTGCTCAGAAAAAAAGCTCCAGAATGCCATCCAACACCAGTGAAGTTCTCTCTCTCTTTGTGCTCTGGGGCAAAGTCTCATGCTGCAAAGGAAGGCATAACTGAGTTCTGCCAGCCCACTGGGAAAAGTATTTGTTCTGAAAGCCCTCGAACCCTTCTTATTTCTGGAACAAAATCTAGAATCACCTCTTTCAATGGAAGGGCATACCTTCCACCTGGGTGAAGCCCCTTCTTCCTCAGATATTCACAGAATGTCAGTGACTAACCAAGAGCTTTCCAGAATTTCAGGCTTCGAGGGCTTGATTGCAATGTAGTTTTTATTGTGTCAGAGAACTATCTCTTCCAAGTCTCGTGTTCTGATGCTACACTTGATGGGACCTGGTCTTCTCCCCAGCAGTATGTTGTCTTCACACAGATCCAAAAGCATTTGTCCTTAACTGTTCCTCCAATAAAGGCTATCCTAAAACAAAAATGCAACAGCAACTAAAATGGAAAGGTGACAAGGTGACAAAATTGAGAAGCAATGACAGGTTATTTTTATTTACCAATACATTTCTGGAATATAAAAATATTATTGCAATGAAATAAAAAACAGAAACTTGACCTTGAGTATAGTGTCTGTCGGACAAGGAGCACAGTAAGAGGGTCCTACAAACCAATAAAGGATGCTGCTAGGATTCTCTTCACAGTGCCTTGTGTATGTTATGTATGTAGTTTCTCATATCTATGACATGTCATTAAAATTCCAAGCACAAACAGAACAGTCAAGCAGCCAAATGTTATTAGCGTTTCTAGCTTTTATGTCCTGGCTTCAGCCTAGCTTTGGCCAAGACTAGTGACAAGCATAAAGAAATTGAACAGTTGGCCTGAGTTTCTCTACTCAGGATTATTCTAAGTGCTATAGTATCTCTCTGTAGTTATATTAGCAGAGGTCGACTTGCGTTCACTGTTCTGTGTTACACCAAAGTTCTTGATTTGGAGTTGCCAACGTGAGCCTGTGTCATAAAAACCCCTTGTGCCACACTGAAGCCAACTTGCTGTTTATTGACTACTGTGCGTATGTTTACTTCTTACGTTATCTTATTGGAACAGCTTTGTAGCAATAGAAGTCATTTAACCACCCCTTGTCAAAGCTTCAGGTCAGGTTTTATCTTTCTGCTGTTCTTGCAAAGGATATTATTTTCGAAATATGAATCTGACTAACCACGGATTTCTTTCTGTTTATTTCTACACCCATGAAAGCATTTACAGTGAATTTCTTTTCCTGCAAGTAGTCAGTCAAGTTTAACTATTTGCCAACTTAATCAGTAAATATGTTTGCAACTGGGAAAATATACCTCCTCCTACCTCATGATTAAATGTAATCATAATTAAGTGTCAATTTTAAAAAGTATAATTGTTTTTATACAATAGATTACTTATCTGGCATCTGCACAGGCCTGTTGGATATGCTAAGCATTACACATTTTGAATCTCGTAAGTGCAAGGAACTACCACACATGAACTTAGCACTCTTGAAGAATCAGTATTGGATACAAATTACATATTTTAACAAAGGAGAAAGATTAATAAATAGAAGGCTTGGCCTTCAGCTTTTTTTCTAGGAAGAGTATATTTGGCAATGTGGTAATGCAATTTTCAGCGAATGAAGACTCACTAGACCAATAATAAAATCTATTAATTACAGAAAGAGAGGGAGAAAAGAGGCTGAGGGCTTTCCATAAAATACTTCGATTCCTGCTTTGATTTGATTTAGCTTTGTGTCTAGCTGTTGCCTAAGGAAAGTTCTCTGATCGAACACATCACATTACTGTTAGATGCAGTAAACACATCTAATGTTAGACATAGTAAATCCAATGCTTTGTGTCGAACACTGTTAGTTTAACAGAAAGTTACATCAAATCCCTAGCTGGTTCAAAGGGTGGAAGCACAAGTTATTATTTCCCTAGAGAAAGAACAATCCAAATAAAATATTGTTTCTGTTCCTTGGACCAGAAAGAGAAAGGCTAATTTTGTAGTAACAGAGCCTCTTAGCATTTGGCCTTTTTGAGCAGATAGAAATGGCTTAAAGAATTGTCAGCTTTATGCCTTAACTGAGAACTGTAAAAAAATCACAGGAATATCACCTAAATACATAAGAACAAAAAGGTTTGGTTTTTTCATTGTAAGTAAATTTTTGGCATCTCTAAGTTTCTTCAGCACCACAAAAGGGAAATTAGCTAACTTCAACAGTGCTGTAGAAAATTCCATTCATGAGAATTAGATTGACAGTCTCTGTATCTCACACTATCCACAAAAGAATGCCCCATGCACATGTTAGCTCATGTACCATTATGAATTGTATTTGCTTGCAGCAGCACAAAAAGTTAGGGAGGCCATTTGATGTAAATGCTGCAGTTGTTTAAGTCAGTGAAGTTTCAATGACTTCAGTACACATATTTCAGATTTACATAAGACAAATAAACGAAATCAAAACTGGAAACTGCACTTAGCAAAGTTTTCTCACAGTTAGTCCTACTTGCAGAAAGAATGGTTTAGTCCTTCCCTTTAAACATATTTGATTAAAAAACTCTTCCTCCCTCCAACATGCACACACAGGTACTGCCAGAATACTTTTCTGTCCCACTTCTCCTCTTTAGGAAAGAAAAAAGATGCAATTCTTTGTCAAAAACCTGGTACAGGGTATCACTGTTGGCATAAACAGAACTATCTTGTGTTGGCATAACTTCAGCAGAATCCCTCTGCAGCCAGCTGCACTTGGAGTGGATGCTTTCACCATGTCACGTATTTATGATCCCACAGAAAAACAAAGCCAAATAATAATAAAGGAATAGCTTGGTCCAGCGATACTTTTAAAATAAGTGAGAGCAGGTGAAAAAGTGATACACTTACAGCAGTGCCAGACATATCTCACACAAGTAAGTATATGTGGTATCCACTCCTATTCCAGTCTCCTGGTGAGCTTCCACCTGCATGCCTGCCAGCCAGGCAGAACTGCTCAGAAATGTATTGTTATCTTTACTCCATATCTTTTAAGGTACCTAAACTAAGGATTTGAGCCTAAGCTTCTCTGAATGTCAAATGATTCAGCCTGATTCATTAAACATATATACATAGAGGATGTGAAGAAACGTACCCAGAAATACCTCTTTACCAAGTCACAATACCTGATCTGCTATCCACATCCCAAAATTTCCTGTAGCCAAAAACTGCATTAGTCAGCCTTTCAAACAACGGGCACTTCCAAACAGCTTGCAGGTGGCAATTTATAATCAAGTGGCTCCTCTCTGGGAGCTGGTAAGCTAATGGGAGATGTCTGGGGCTTCTCTAAGTGGACACAATTTGCTGCATTCAAGTTGTGAGCCCAGGCCTCAGGAGACAAGTTCAGACAGCAAGCAGTTCAGCTGGTTATCATCCCTCCCTGGAAGAGACTCAATAGTGGAGAAGAAAGCAGAAACCAGGTACCAAAATGATGAGTATTGAAAACTACAGGCATCTCTTGTCACACCCCCCATGTGTATCCCATGTGATAATCACATGTATCAGGTTAGCTGATTGTGGCTTCAAAATGCATTGAGATTTCAGTAGGAAACCTAAGTATACACTGATCTGAGAAATTTCAATCAGGAATTTTAATTTATTTTTCCTTTTCCTAGGATCACAAAGATCGTCATAGGACACATATTTCCTCATTCACTGAGACAAGATCCTGGCTTGTAACCTGTGTTCCTGAGATTCAAGACAAGCAGACTGCTGGCTTAACCACCTAATTGGAGCTCCCTGGACATGATGAGGCCTTGCTCACAGACACCGTGTCTAGCTGCATTTCAGCAAGCCCTTGTTGTTTTACTTGGCAGAAGGAACTCTGGTTTGTTGGGCGCAGTCATAGAACCCAACTCCAGAAGGAGCCTCATCTTGAATCACAGAATACGCTGAGTTGAAAGAGACAAAGATCATGGAATCCAACTACAGGCTCCACACAGGACCATGCAAAATTCAAACCATATGTCTGAGAGCCTCTGAGCCTTGAGTCAAGACCATTTCTACCCAACTGATGGCTGACACAATAATTAAGCACTTTTTTCCTTGTTTTGTCTGTCTGAAGAACTGTACCAATCTTTTGAAAAACGTATTAGTTATTAATTATCAGTAGGTGAATGGCAAGCTGGACATGAGCCAGCAATGTGCCCTCATAGCCCAGAAAGACAGCTTCTTCTGGGCTGCAGGGCAAGGAAAGTGATCCTACCACTCTGCTCTGCAGTGGTGAGGCCTAACCTGGAGTACTGCATCCAGATGTGAAGTCCTCAGTACAGGAGAGACCCAGACCTGTTGGAGTGCATCCAGAGGAGGACCACAGAAATGATCCTGAAGGCTTTGGGGAGACCTGAGAGCGGCCTTTCAGTATCTAAAGGGGGGCTGTGAGGAAGAAGGGACAGACTCTTTAGCAGAGTCTGATGTGATAGGACAAGGAGAAATGGTTTCAAATTCAAAGAAAAGAGATTTAGGCTGGATATAAGGAAAAAGTATTTTACAGTGAGAGTGGTGAGGCACAGGAATGGATTGTCCAAAGAGGTGGATGCCCCATCCCCAGAGATATTCAAGATCATGCTGATCTAGCTGTGACTGTCACTGTTCATTGCAGGGGAGCTGGACTACATGACCTGTAAGGGTCCCTTCGAACTCTACAGATTCTATGATTCTGATTTCAGAAGCAATTATGTTTATGCCATTTACAAACAGGCATTTTCTCAGTGGCAAATGTATTCAGGAGCAGCGTGCTATGAAAACAAATCATTTATAAATGCACAGAATTCTTATTAAACCCAAATTCTGCAGCTCAGCTGACTGCAGAAACCACACAGCACTGAGAGGTGCTTGGGTTTGTTGTTTTTTTTTTTTAATAACCTGTGAGAAGAATATGCCATTCCTCTAATCGAGTACCCTTTCACCCACTGACAGCAGTTACAGTCAAGATAGCTGGTTTAGTAGCAAAGTGAAGAAAAAAGAAATGATTGCCCCTCCCTTTTCCCAAATACATTTTTCATTTTTTCCAGTATCTGGCATTTAACAATGTTTTGATTAAACAGCTCTCTGTACCAACTACTGATAAACTGCCACTGTGCAGGAAGTGACCACAGACAAGAAAATTACTGTAGTCATTACTTATTCACGTTAGTGATTTCTGATTTTTCAAGAATAAAAATGAAAGTGTATCTGCTTTGCAAATTACTTAGTGTCTGTGATGTTTAGGGTTACTCAGAGGTGCAGTGTGGAGTCTTTCAGATGCCTCTGGTTAGAAATGACCACTGCAGTGCAGCCTGCATAGCAAGTGATAATGGAATAATGGAATCAAAACAAGTCACACACTAACTATGAAAAGCAATGCCGCAAAAGTAGCAAGAAGAAACCACAAAGCTCTTTGTTTAGCAGATAGACAAATCAGTTTCATTGTCCTCCGTAACAAGATCATGCACTGTAATTAACTCTTACAAAGCTGATGACATAAATAATCCAAGACAGCTGAAACCAGCGTGTTGTATCTGACAATTTTTGTTGAAGGGTGTTGGCTTTCTGAGCCATCTTCACAAGAACTGACTACAGAACATAGACTAAATATTCTTTTTAGTTGGTCAGATACAGATATTTTAATCAAGGTATAGCTAGATCTCTTTAGAAAGACAAAGAATGAGAGGAAGATAAAGATGTTACTTTTTGCAGTTCATCTTGACAAGGAGAAAAACAGAATAAATGAGGCTTCACATAGCTAAGCAGATTCTGTAACTAAGCAAAAATGTTCAAAAATAAGCGCCTTTGAGTCAGAGACCTGATCCATCCAAGTCTTGTCTTTCAGTGGTTCCCATTCAGGTCTGAATATTCACAAAAAAAAGTTATAGGACTGAGCTTCACACCTCCTCCAAGGAAAGTAGCGGATAGAAGATGGAAGCAGAACAATTCTGTACATAGTTGTATACACTGTCATTCTCACTCAGGCTGGGACAGACAGTACATTTTCACAAAAAATAAACTGAAATATCAGCATAGCCAGAGCTTAACAGCTCTCAAAACACGTGAGATGGTCAGAGCTATCTTACACCATACAGAACACAGGTAGGAGCCAGTCTGTTTCTTGTGAACTGGCCCTAGAACCTCAGGTTCACAGCAGGCATTAGTAGCACTGCCTTTTCATACATCCTTACAACCAGACTACACTGAAGACGTTACCTCTGTTTTCAAAGCAAATAAACTCTCTAAGACACCGCTGTGTTCAGAGACATCAACATTTTAATATGCACAGACACAGACACTGTCATCTTCCATTCTGTGGTCTTTGCCCTACTGTCAGAATAACTTCCTCAACAAAATGCTTCCTCTGCATTAACACCCCTCACTTTTTAACTCTTCCACTGTCTCTTCTTTCTTACTCATGACACTGTTTCTTCTTGTTCTGGGCTCAGAGCTCTCCCAGAGTTCCTCAGCCTTACTAGCAATGCAGCACATGGCTGTTTTTCTACCTGTACTCAGCAACAAGATAAGCCCTTTGCAGTGACACAGTAGGCCACTAACCCATTTAGCAGACACTCTTAAATCACCTGTGCTCAGACGGAATATAACCCGCAGAGCAGATGGACAGGAGGCAAGGAAAGAAAGAGAATAGCCTAGTGAAGTTTGCCCTTGAACATTTTAGGACCATGCTGAAGCTATTTCAGAGTCATTAGTAATTAACTGTGAGAACTTGTGAAGGAAAGATGAGGATTTTCATAAACAGCAAAGGGTGAATGCAGCGATCTGTAAAACTAGAGAGAAAGGAGGATCCTAGAAATGACACAGCACTGAACCTAACACTTCAGTTCTTGGAAAGACACCAGAACAAATCAGTCAGCCCTTATGTAAGCACCTCAACAATAAGGACACGTCAGTGGGGATTTGCCATTAACAAGTCCCTTCAGACTGAGATCGTTTCCTTTAAGGCAAGAAACAAGCCTAAAGCCCAGCGGAGGTGTTCTCCACTGCTGCTTTGCTAAGGCTTTCACACTGCAACACGGAACATTCCCACAGGCAAGCTGGGGCAGCATCAGGAAGCAGATGCAAAGCAGCATGCAAAAATCATATCCAGAATGACGAGTTATCAATGAGAAATTGTCAAACTGGAAAGTATGTCAACCTGTGAGACATAGGGCACTGCTTTAGGGGCCCAACTATTCAATATATGTATTTGTGAGTGGGATACAGGAAGAGACTACAGCTGCAAGCACGGACAAACTGAAGGGAGCTCTGAGCGCTCTGGAAAATTACAGTTGAAAGCAATTGGGGCAGCAGTGAGTAACTGCTCTGGGTTCCTTCCAGCTGTATTCCTTATGACTGTATTTTTCTTCATATTTAACCCTTATGCAAATCATAAGCTGTAATCCCCTAATGCGACATTTTTTAGAGCCTCTCCTTATCCATATTGTGCTTTTATTCAATTCATTTCAGTCAATTCCAGATAACTATGTGCCTCCTCTCAGGCTCTCACAACTTGTTGCTTGACTGGGAGCTCTTTGGTAGCAGAGGGCTGCCTTTTACTCTACTTGCATGTTATCCTGTATAATAATTCCTAACCTTTTGCTGTGGATTCTAGAAGTTTACATGTTACAAGTGGATTAAAAGAAAGGACAAAATCAACATAAAACAGCAGATTACTCTTGTCAATTTCAAAGCATTCTGAATATTTTAAAACAGGGCAGCATACTGGACAGGAATTTAGTTCAAATTTGCATTCACTTTTAAGTTGTTCCCTTTTCATGAGATACCTAAGGCAAGAGTATTCAGCACTGGTATGCAGTAATAGCACACGTACTGAGGGCTGACACGTGGAAAATGAAGCAAAGTCTGTGTAAAATGAAATCATTCCATACAAGGAGAGCAGGGCCTACGGGATGGAATTACCAGCCCTAAATGGCACAGCAGCCAGCTTCTGCTGCGTCTGATCCTGCAAACATTGAACACACATGCTCAGCTTGACTATGAATAGCCCTATTGAGTTGAACAGAATTATTTACAGTAGTAAAGTTAAGTACGTGCATAAGCACTCACAGATTTGGGGGCTTAGCACTGGGTGAAAGCAAAAAGAGGAAGACAGCCATTTCCTGTGCTGCAGAGCAGTTTCAGTCCAGCAGATCTGCTCAGACCTGTTGCCCAAGCCTGCAGCTCTCCTCTCCACAGGCACCGCTCGCAGGTCTTCCTGGCAAGCAGATGAGGGGAGCTCCCCCAAGTCATAGGCACTGCTGCTTCTACCCCACCACTTACACAGTCTCTCTGTAGTGCTTCTGTGTCTAAGATGGCCATTGAGAGCAGTCAGATTTGGCACCTGTGGCCCTTTCACTTAGTTCAGAGGAACTGAATCCCACACAGCATTTTCATTGACAGTGAAAGCATGCAAGCCAAGAATAAAATCACACAGGCTTTTACAGACTGTCCTCGCCCTCACCACACTGGTATTTTCCAAGCTGCCAGCCAAGTGAATACATACGTCCACAGCCCTGAAAGGACCAGCCCCTGTACTGCAAAGCCTCTCCTCTTTGCTGTCTCTGCTAAAAGTCATTCAGATCCACTTTTGGTTTGCTTAATGGTTTTTAATGATTTTTTAAGGAATAATGCCATTCACTGGATCCTATAAGGTAACCAAAGCCAGCAACAACAACAACAGAAGAATTATCTACAGTGGATTTAAAATAGGCCTTAATTCTGTGTGTTGTAACATTTCATTATTTAACCACTGAGACAGAGAAGGGATGATCCTATGGTCAAATCACAGTATTGACACTTAGGAGATGTGGCCTTTTTCAGGCTGCTATGAATCCGCTCTATGATTTTCAGCACGTTATTCAAATGCTTTGGCTGAATTTTCATCAGTGATTCACAATACCAATATCTAACCAAAAAGACTTCACTTACAGACGCTTGCTCTGCATTCTGGAAATCTAGCAGATTTCCTTTTGAATACATCATGAGCTGCCTGCTCAGTAACCGACATTTTCAAAAGGAAGCGGAAGAAAATAAACCTTTAGAAATCGTAGTCTTCAAGTTGAAAACTGGACCTGAAATTCAAGTCCTAAGGCTGAATTCTTTAATGAAAATTGAGGAAGGTATTCTGGACGTGGTGCTTTATTTCTTAAACCTTCCTCTCTGGAGCTTCCTTGCTCCAAAAGCCAAGTCTGCATACCACCCGCTTCAGGGTTAACCTAAAGGCTTTGTACTATGTAACTACTGGAACTCAAATAGCTTCACCAGCAAACTGCTTCGTAGCAGAACACCGTTGACTTTGTCATGGGAAAACAATATCAACCACAACTTTCAGATTGATACTTCTGCACTGCATAGAGGGAAGTGGTACACACTGTTCTCATGATGCTGTCTACCACATCGGTTCCTCCAAATAAGAGGCACAGCAGAGCAGGAGGTATGGGCCAAGAGGCTGTTACCCAGGTTTGCCTACCACTCTGCACAGCAAGGCAGCAGGACACAGCAGGTGAGGCTGCGATGACGGCAGCAGCACTTTCTGCCACTGCCACTCCCTTCTCTGAGAGCAGCAGTGCACCAGTGCAGAGCTGACTGCAAAGGCAGTGGCACAACAAAGGGGGAGCAACCTGAAATGATGTGTAGTGTATTTACATTAATCCTTTCTGGCATAGCCATACACTGTTCAGACGTCACTGGCAGAAGTTCAGGTTTGCATCTAGAGCTCACAGTGCTGACAAGGGCTGGACTAAGCTGCATGAGCTACTGCACAGCTTTGCTGCCATGAACAGTGGCCATAGTGGACACTGTGCTGAAGAAACCCAATGACCCAGTGACATAGGTACCACCTCCAGAGACACAGCCTGACAAAGAGACAAGCTATCGTTGTGCTACCTGGTTCTCACTTCCTGCTGCTCTTCCCACCTAAGGAAATTCAGAGGTGTTAGTCATTACAGAACCAGTGAATTCTTTTTTCACTGATGGTTTTGCCTGTAGTAAAAGCCTTCAAAATGTTCCAGGATTTTTACTTTGATGAAAAAAATGCTGGGAGATATTCACAGTTTGTATTTTACCTCAAACTTGTCTGATTACTTATTATTTTTTATTTTTGCAGAGGGATGACAAGTTCTGGTCACAGGACCAATGGTAAATAATCTTTCATCAGAATTGTTCTGAACAAAAAACGGGATTAGTTTTATCCCCTTCTTCCTTAATAAACAAACAGAAAGAAATCTTACATGAACGGGCACATACATATCCCTATTATATCCTGTCAGTTTGTTAAGTTTAGACTGTCATGTGACAACAGTCCTATTTGCGTCGCAAGTCTCATTTGAACAGAACACATTTCAGTGATTTGAATTTCTAGATATTTGATGGGTGGGAGCATTCCAGAGAGAATATACCGGTGGGGCTATTTAAGCAGGTGGATGGACAGAAGCTGTGGAATAGTACTGAGGTAAGAGCAGATATAAGGATATGTAAACAGATTCTTTGTTTTCATTCCACAGATCACTTCCAGTTGGTTTAAGGCAAATGGAAGTCACCACATCCATGTGCTATTGAAGAAGAAGAAAGTTGGTTCTATCTTCTGATTCTTAGTACTGCTACACTGAGCTAAATCAATCTGAAAAATACAGAGAACTTGCCTGAACTTTCTGGCCACAAGTAGCAGTGTTCTTAGACCACAAACTCACCAAAATGAACTGTGTCTGGCATGGCACGTATTTCTGACTGTGGATTTTCTTCCAGTCAGTGCCAAGACATTTGCACTGCTCAGCAAGCAGTCTTGTTTCAGCTGCTGAGATCAACAGATCCCAGTACAGGAAGCAGTAGAGAGCAGAGGCTGCCCAAAGCAACAGAATTTGCAATGGCAGTGGCTTGTTACCCTCAAAATAGGACTGGCTGCTTCACTGGGCAGAGGCATCTCCAGGGGTTGGTTGGTGAAACAACCTCTGAACTGGACTCCCAGTTCAAAATGACAGGGACTGCGTTACCAAGAAAGCAGAGGATAAGAAACTGAAACTCCAAAATGACTACACACAGCAGTCTGAAGTCCTGGATCTGTAGAGAAAGTCTGTAGTCCACCACTGCAGAACAGAGGTGCCACATAAGCAGGAACACAAGCTAATCTTGCAGTAAAGATAATTCACATGTATTTCCTGGTGTCTAGTATTTGTGCAGAATGTTCATGTGGTTTCTTCACTGCCATGTCACCTGTTAGTTCTAAGGTTTCAGCCACAACAGTTTCATACATCGGAAACATTTTTCCTGGCCTCAAAAAGTTTTGCCTTGCCCAGGTAGCAATCCCCTCACATGTTTATCTGGAGGTCCTGGAGTGTCAGACCCAGAGAAACAAATGAAAAATGAAATAAGAAAGAGGAGAGAGAAAGAGGAGAGAGAAAGAGGAGAGAGAAAGAGGAGAGAGAAAGAGGAGAGAGAAAGAGGAGA
>JAOWBP010002978.1:32548148-32564221 GCA_028571105.1 Tragopan temminckii
GGCATCCTGTGATAAGAACCATTCGAGGGAGGGGGGGCAAAATCTTAAAGAACCAAAGCACTCATGAAAGCACCTCAATCATCCAGGTCCTCATTAACTTCAGCGATGTTTTTATTTTTCAAAAAGGAAGATAATTCTCTCCGTGATTTTAGTGTATTTTCAAACTTCACGTGGTGCAATGCTAATTCCTTAGCGATACTTTTAAAGAGGACAATTCTTGTGATAGTTTTCTGCAGAAATAGATAGGGACATAAGGCAGTGAGGAAACTGAAAGGGCACTGGCTGAAAACATGACAATGAGTCACAAAAGCATGACTGTTGTCTGCTCCCTGGTCATTTCCTTCACGTATTTAAAGGAATTTCACTGGGGGTGAGAATTATGACTTTTTTATGCTATCCTCATATCTTACCCTCACTCCCCTCCCCCAGATGAAGATTGTGAGCACAGCTATAGTCACCCCCCATCCTGTTTTCTCACCACTGCTCCCTGTTTGAGCCAGCTGGAGCAGGCAGTGCCTCTGAGAAGCCAAGCTCATAATCCCATCAGGGGAGGGTGATAGCAATCTGAAAAAAGCAGGCAAGGCGGGACACTTTCTAAATACTACCACCCACAGGAAAAATTGTACTCAGCTGCTTACAGACTGTGCAAGCCTGTCTGTGCTCCTGGCTGGGACAAGGAGAAGAAAAACAAATACAGGGTCAGGCTGTGCTGTTTAGCTCTAGCCCTTTTGAGAACTAGAGCGTGTCTTTCCTTGAGCTATTGAACTTGCTCAGTCTCATGCACTGGATGCATTGACTCATAGGAGTGGTTCCCAGCTTTTGTTTGTTCAAAGATGGGGCTGAACTTCACTTTCAAACAGAGAGCACCAGGCTGACATGACAGCTGAGGATGGCTCGGTGGGTCTCAAAGAGGCTGCAGCAATTTTGCCATCAGCTCTCACCTGCTGAGTTCACCGAAGCTCGACTCCTAGGTGCAGCTGATCTCCATGGGACGCTCTCCTACCCACATCCCACTGCGCCAGAAGACTTCTCACACCACAAACCCAGCTGTAGCAGGGGAGTGATTAGGAGGAGGCATGCAGAACGATACAATTGCTGCCTTCTTCCTCAAATTGTAAACATGAACCATCCCCTGCAGCTGAGGATAATTTTAGCCACCAGAATCTGTTAAGAAATAACAGCTATGTACTTCCCTGAGAACTGGCATTGCGTTTTGTTCTGCTGCAGACAAATACTGAGGCCATGGAAGGAAAAAAACATTTGTCTCCCACACAGTGACGCCAGAGCGGAGGCAGGCACTGTGTAATCCAAAACAATTAATAAAATCAGATCCTACTATTAACTGAGCTTGGAAATACTTCCTTTACTTCAGATAGGCTTCTCTTTAACATAGTAGGAGGGGTGGGGTTCTTCTCAGATTGGTAAATATTGTCAGAGTTACATTACACCTAAGGTGTGTTTCTAGATGGGGGCCAATACTAACATGGATTGCAATTGCACACAAACCCTCCACCTATCCTTCCAAGAACTCGGTGATAATCTCATGGAGGTTGACCAAGGCTGACATAATTTAACTTAAAAAATATCTGCTCCAGGGCATTTGCAAATAACTAGCATAAGAACAGAGTCTGTCAGACAAAGGCAAGAAGTTCCACACTTCTGAAGCTCAAGTCTTTATTGTTACTACTATCATTAAGAATTCTATAGATTCTGTTGTATCACCCCATCTCAACCAGAAATGTCTGAATTAGTCTATTTCGCTGTTTGAGAAATAAAGGGAACAGTTATTTACCCATTACATAAGAACATAGTGAAGAAATATTAGGTAACATCTGTCTCCCAAGTCACAAATAATTGCATAACTACCAAAAAGTTTTATGACTGACATTTTTTTTTTTCAGAAAGTCTCATCATATAATCTGTCCTTAGCAAATATAACCACAGCAGCTCTCGTGGGCATAGTAAGAATGAGTTGTGTTCTTTTAAAATATGTATTTCATAGAGGATCTAATAAATAGGTGCTTTTTCATAGAAGCAGTCACAGAGCCATAGGATGGCATGGGTTGGAGGGGACCTTGAAGACTGAGTTCCAACCCCACTGCCATGGGCAGGGCTGCCACTCACTAGATCAGACTCCCAGGATCCCATCCAGGGGACACTTCCAGGGACGGGGCACCCACTGTTTCTCTGGGCAACATGTTCCAACACCTCATCACACTCGATTAAATAATTTCTTTCTGCTTATATGTTCCCTTCAAGTACTCAAAGGCTGCAATGAGGTCTCCCCTGAAATTTCTCTTCTTTAAGCTAAACAAACCCCACTTTCTCAACCTTTCTCCATAGGAGAGGAGCTCTAGCCCTCTGATTGTCTTCTGGTCCCACACCAACAGCTCCACAGCCTTCCAGTACTGGAGGCCCCAGGCCTGGAGGTCATACTTCAGATGAGGCCTCATGAGGGCAAAGTAGAGGGAGGCAATCACCTCCCACTCCCTGCTGGCCCAAGATACAGTTGGCCTTTTGGGCTGCAAAGCTCAGCCTTTCATCTACCAGAACCCCAAATCCATCTCCACAGGACTGCTCTCAGGGGTTCTTCTCCCAGTCTGTACTCATATTTGGGATTGTCCCAGCCCAAGTGCAACACTATGCACTTGACCTTGTTAAACCTCATTAGTTTCTCATGCGCCCACTTTTCAAGCCTGTCCAGACCCCTTTGCATTGCATCCCTTCCTTCTGTTTTGTCAACTGCACCACTCAGCGTGGTGTCATCAGCAAACTTTCTAAGGGTACTTTCAGTGCCACTGTCTGTGTTGTTCACAAAGTTGAAGGGCACTGGTCCCAAGACAGACTTCTGAGGGACACCACTCATGACTGGCTTCCATCTGGATGTAAAATCATTGACAACTACCCACTTTTTAGTGAAGTAAAAGAAAAAGAACTGTTTAAAATTATACCAATTTTGATCGTGAGATATGCTAGGTCAATCCTTTTTCTGCTTACAGGTAAACAAATGGCAAAGCTTCCATCAGCTTCAATGGCAGATCAACAGGACCCTGAGGCAATATATTTTAAGTTACTGATATTCACAGGAATTTCCCTGTGAGCACAAATGTCATATAGTAACCACTGGGCAAGAATAAAATTGTGACATTATTACTAGTGCAGAATAATGGTTCATGATCTTTGCACTGTGCCCTATAGTGCAAATGTCACTACATTTATTAAGATATTTCCTTTTCTTTGAGTTTGAGGGTATGGATCACAGCAGGAAATATTTTTATTTTTACAGTGACCTTTGCAAAGCTTGCAAAGCTAGATTATGTTGTGGTAATGGGACAACCCAAAGGTCACGAAACATTATTCTGCCCTAGTAACTATTAGAAATGTGATGGGAGTTAGAAAAGGTATTTGTCCCCAGGGCTGGTTTTTCTAGTCTTCCACCTCTGGAGACCTGGGTTCAATATTGGCCATGCCAGTTACATGCTGGAGGCTATTTATAGTCTTCGTTAACATTTCATCAGCTAACTGGGGGCTATACTTCCTGACTTGATGAAGTTCGCTCTCTCCTTAGGTACTACTGAATCATCCAGACAGTAAACTTCATAATAAGACTGACTTGGAGGGAGTGAGAGCTTATGTCCAAATGCAAAGCCAAGTTCTGTCATTCCCTTAGGAAGAGATGATGTGAAACTACAGAGCCAGTTTGATAACTATCCTATCCTGGATACCGCTGCTAGGTAAAAGCTCCTTACACAGTGCTGCATGGCTTGTTGACAGTGGTCTATACTTGTCACATTCCATGGTGCCTGTTCAAATGTTAGATTACACTGATTTAAACACAGTACTATTGTGTTAGTCCTTACTTGTCAAAAATTATGGAAAACTAAAACATATTGCCTAGAAAGCAGTGCAAATCTAAACCAGCAAGAGAGTTAGTGTGTGAAATGTAAAGAACAGTAACAGGAGCTGATAGGTATAAATGCCTGCAAAAATGTGTATTTTCAGCACTATGTCATTTGAGGTCACCAGATGCAAAATCATAACTGAAACAAATGTAAAATCCAAGGCTGAAAACCACATGTTTGACAAATGCAGAAGAGATGGGATGCAAAAATCAGACGCATAAACTATTGCATCCTCTGTTGAGTTTAAACTGTCCTGTTGATGCATGCATAAGCAACACAACATGAAATAGTTGCAGCAGAAAGATCATGATGACACATGAGTTAGAAAAGCAATTGCCTTGCTTTGCTTCAGAACGTCCCGTTCTGGTAATGCCACAACATGTCACTTTGAAACCAAAATGGCATTGAGAAGAATTATACAAACATTGGCATGCGGTTAACCCTGCTGGGACTTGTTAACATGATGTAACAACTTGTTTTTTTTCCGTAGTGTTTTGCATGCCAGGATTATATGTATATGATTTTTAAAACATCTTTAGTCTAAGGATCTTTATTATATTTGCTTTTTACTGGTAAAACTTAATTTAATAGAATATGTTGAATATTAATAGATATATATTAACATTAATAGAACACCACCTTTCAGGTCACAGAAACAGTGAGTGCATTGCTTGGTTGTTGTCACAAGAATCTGATGCTGAAAACATCTTAGATATTTTAATATGATAGAAGCAGGGAAGAAATGCATTAGGATAAATGAATCAGTGATGATTTCACAATTTTAGAAAACAAGAACACATTTTGGGGCTAGATTTTTAGCAAGCTTCAAGGTTACCTGCAGGATTACATCTGGTTTTTATTATTCTGCACTAATAAGTATATATATATATGATAAAATTTTCAAGGGGATCTACCACCAGAGGAGACTTTTTTACTACGTTCATACGTGACAAAATGAGCAAAGAGATTTCATGACACAAACCTGCCCTCTGCTGGTAAAACAAGAAAACAGTAAATACAATCAAGAATCCCGTTTTGAAAAAGTTGTCTGATTTTTTTTAATTTATTTTATTTTATTTTATTTTATTTTTTGGCTTTGCTACACACAAGCAGTGCTTCTTGACTTCATATGTTCTCTTTCCTTTGATATCAATGAGCTCCTTTTTCATATTCTGAATAACTCAATGAATAACGCCCAAATATCTACCAAAAGAACGTTATTGATCCTGCGTAGACCTAAGCCTAAAACGTAAAAATGCAAATGCTGGTACAGTCAAGAATCTGCAGGAAGCACTATCTGTACCTTCCTTTCCCCATGAATGTTACCACTAGTTTATGCATGTGTCCTGTATCCACATAAACAAACAACTTGTATTAACTAAACACCCTTAAGTCTGCCACGAAACTCTCATTTGTCATCTGAATAGAATAACCTTGCTAAAACTCAATCTTATTCAAATAAAAGTCCAAATAAAAGAGAGTGACCAGTCTTTTGTGACATTCTGAAATTAAGCAATGTTACAAATGGTGACCGTTCTGTATATATACTATTTGCAGGTACTTCTTACTTACTATGAAAAAAAAAAACCACCCTTCTTCCAGAAGCCATCTACCCTCACCTTAGAGCTAACATATAGCACTTTCTTAAAATTGTTAATAATAATATAATAATAAAAATGTATATCTATAGGTAGTGCAACTTGTCCCATGAAAGATTTAAAACTGGGCATGTTGCTAGCAGAAGTTATTAATGGCATGAGCTCAAAAAGAATTTGTGCCGAGAGATGAACTTTAGGCTAACTTCCACTGTGGCTCCTAATCCTTCCGGGACTTTTTGCCAGTAAATAATTGTTTCCAGGTGTTCCTTCAAAAGGTAGAGTTGAAAGAATTTAGCAGCAAAACGTAAGGTTATCACTGTGCATTTCTCAGAATCTGCAAATATGTCTTCAACAGTGCATAGATACTTTCTTGTAAATTTGTTCCCCCAACATGGTACTCCTATAGGGTAGGTGGGACTAAGGAGATCAAGCAAGTCTTTAGTCACCTCCACAATTTCACAGAATATTTAGCCTCTGCAAACTCTCTCAGCACGGCTAGCTCTATTCTCTGGGAAGCACTTGCAGCTGTGCCATTATTCAGTCACGCTTTTATACATTCTGGCACCAGCCTTCCTCACAGACAGAGGCAGGCCTCCTCTGGAGCTCTACAGGCCGTGTAGAGCTGCAAGACAGTTCAGCCCACAGCACCCCTGGCAGCTCAGTAAAGTACAGAGCCATCACCTTGCTGGGAGCAACAGATCTGTATTTTACTCCTTTGTGAGCCAGGGGGCCCTGGATGCTGCTGATCTCCTTCCTGTGCCAACTGGAGCTGATGTCTATCACAAAGAACAAAATGAACAACCTAGCTGATCATTTCGCCTTTGTGAAAATCAAAGCCTTCCAGCTGCTGTGCTCAGCTGTGCTCTGATTTCAATAGCAGCTGAGAATCAATGTTCATGTAAGCACTGATGACCCCAGGATACTGTTAGCCTTCTTTCTTGAAAGGTGTTGTAGTTTGACTCTAGCAGGCAGCTGAGCACAACACAGATGCTTGCTAACTCTCCACCAGCAGGGTTAGAGAGAGGACCAGAAAAGCAAAAGTGAGAAAAATGACGTGTTGAGATTAAGACAGTTTAATACATAAAAGAGGTGGGAAAAGTTAAAACAAAACGAAGAAAAACTAGTGATAAAACAAGCACTTGCTTACCACAAGCAGGCCATGGTCCAACTAGTCATGAAACAACAGCAGCCTTGGCAAAATTTTACACCCACACTTCCCTTGCAGTTTATATTGTGGAGCAGGATGTTACTTGGTATGGAATATCCATCTGGTCAATTTGGGTCAGCTGTCTTAGTAGCATTCCCCTCCAGGCCCTCGTTCATCTTCAGCAAGCCCTGCAGTTCTGCAGGTGCCATACTTCTCCTGCTCTTTTGTTTGTTGGCAGGCAGACTCCAACCCATGCTCCTGGCTGTGGGGAGATGCTCTGGGGGTCCCAGGCAGCCACCCCATCCTCTCCACCACAAGAGAGAGAGTGGCAGGGCCAGGGCAACCCCGCATGGAGACAGAGGATAGAAAGGCCTGAATCATAGAATCACAGAATGTCCTGAGTTAGAAGGGATCTATAACGATCACTGAGTCCAAACCCTGGCTCTACACAGGACCACCCAAAAACCAGACCATACATCTGAGAGCAGTGTCCAAATGTTTCTTGAATTCCGGCAGTTTGGGGCCATGGCCACTGCCCTGAGGAGCCTGTTCCATGCCCATCACTTTCTGGTGAAGAACCTTTCCCTAACACCCAGCTTGACTCTACCTTGTCACAGCTCCCTGCCATTCCCTCAGGCCCTGTCCCTTTGCTGTCACAAAGAGCAGAGCTCAGCGCTGCTCCTCCGCTCCCCTCCTGAGAAGCTGCAGTGGCCATGAGGCCTTAAGGCCTCCCCTCAGCTCCTCTGCTCTGAGCTGAACAAACCAAGGGACCTCAGCTGCTCTTCATGCGTTTTTCCCTCTAGAACCTTCCCCATCTTAGTAGCCCTCTTGAAGCTCAGAGGAAGGCAGCTGTGGTGTGTTACAGCTTGGCCACTTGCAGCTCATGTCCCTAATTTCATATCCTGCTCCACTTCTGACATCTGGCTGAGCCAGGGCAGGCAGTGGGGGACGTCAGCGTGTGTCGGCTTCTGCCTCCCACTGGGCTGCCTTTGCTGGCAGAACGCTAGCACTAGGAGGGAACCAAAGGGGAGGGCCACTTCTGCTGGACAGCCTCTATCTCTCAGGTCGCAGTGCCGAGGGCTCATGGGAGCCTTTGCCCAGCAGGCAGAGGCTTTGCCAATACCTTGTGTATATATTATCAGTGTACTTAGGGTGGAAGAAATAGAATCTAGTAACTACAGAGTGTAACAAACGCATTTTTACATTCTTGTATTCTTGAGCAATGAAACTGACATTTAATCAATAGGATCCTTAGATGAAAAAAGTCTAACAATTATCTTAAAGAACACAAATTTGCCTTGACTAGGTTAATGCCATGAATTTGACTCATAAGCAAAGCCAACTTTTATTAAGCCCAAATAAAGCAGGAAGTAAACTAGCTTTATGGTACACACAGTTCCTTTCAGTTATGGCGCCCTAGCTTATGAGCACCATTTGCCTCAGGAAGCTGAGAAGACGCCAATCCAGCTGGATCTCAAATTGCCCTCACTTACGGGCTGGTGATGGCTCTTGCAGGTGGAAGCCTTATGCCATGTAAGGACCAACAGGAAGCAGGAAGGACAGACTGGAGAATGCATTAGGGCAAGCCAACAGATCTGAAGAATGGGAGCAGGGTGACAGCGTAGTGATGATCAAGCTCTACTCCCAGGTACTTTCATGCACATTTTCTGGCATACAGCATCTATTTTCTAGTCAGGATACCATCCCTTTCCTCCTTTGCCCTGTTTAGCTCTTCCTTTCTGCACAGCTCAGCCTAGTTTGCATTTCGACTTAGCAACTCTTTCCTCATTTTTGCATCTCTCTCTCCAACCTCCCCTCTGCAGACTGGCAGGCAAGCAGAGCCAGGGAGGATCGGCGCAGTTTATAACATCTGAAGAAAATGTTTAGAATATAATGTTTAAAATGAGGCAAAGTAGGCTTCTGAATCTTCATGTCGATTACAGAAAAGCATGGTAGAAAAAAAATAGAACAGTTTGCCTTTTCATTGCCTGCAGAGATGCTGCATTTTTTGTCTGGATTTCAATGGAAATCTAAGTACTTAAGGCTAAAAAACCCGTGCCAAGTCCTTTGAGTACCACACTTTTTCTTCTCCTAATCTATTTTGATTTTCTCTTTTTAGGTTTATGCAGTTAAATGGTCTGTGTCAAGGAACTAAGTTTGGATTTTTCTTTTTGTTAATGTTATGACATTCTTGCTTTCATATTTTAAGTCTTGGTCATAAAGTAACAATTTGCTTCCCTGTCACTAACGCTCCCAACAGTTTTGTCATGAATTATATCCGCAAAAGGATGGCTATAATTTTAGATAATCAACATTCATTTGATCAAAGGAGTGGCACAGATCCCCCTGAATTTTCTATGTCACGGTTGAACTTCTTTGCACAAGCAGGTATTTTTCTAGGCTTATAGCAGTCTGGAAACACTGCAGTCACAGCAGATTTTCACTTTGCCATTTTCAAATGATAATGTGTCAAAACCCTCCTGGGTCTGTCCTGCTCGCTTAGTTCTGATCACTGTGCCCTTTTTTTTTCCCCTGGAAGTTTTCTTCTTTTTGACCAATCAAGACATATTAATCTAACGAATTTAATTTCAGGGACAGATGAAGTGCAGCTGACAAATTGGGGTAGAGGGAGGAGGAAATCTGCCTTTTCATTCCTGCAAAATATCAACCTGCTTTGGCTATTATTTTTTGCTGCACAATTAGAGCTTCACAGCACAGCAAGGGCCATACCTCAGAGACAGCACTGACCACAGCCGGGAGCACCTGTCCGTAGCAGTTCCCGTGGGCATCACCACAACAGAAATAGTAAGTGTTCATTTTCCAGCTGATGCCAAAATACTTGCAGAATCCAAAGCACATCTTAAGCTGTAAAAGCCCGGGGGTTGTCCTTATATCATATCATATCACATCACAGAAACCGAGCAAAACAACTCCGCAACCCAACAGATCGGTGACTAAAACACAGCCGCAAATAGCCACAGCAGGAAGGGGATTTTGTCTGCGGTTTCCCTCCTTCGTTGGCAGTCAGGAGCGGAGCTTTGGAGACCTTTCCTAACAGCCTCTGCTCGTCAGCACTCACTCGCACAAGAGGGCACTGCAGCCACACGCATCAGGGAAGCGCCTCGGTGCTGTTCTCCTGCGGAGCCGGGCTATGAGAGTCCTCATCTTCTCATCCAGGCTGGCAGCGAGCGCAGCAGTCTGTGCTGACGCGTTGTGTTGGTACACCTTGCACAGCTGAATTGCTCCGAGGTAAAAT
This sequence comes from Tragopan temminckii, assembly GCA_028571105.1. NCBI lineage: Eukaryota > Metazoa > Chordata > Aves > Galliformes > Phasianidae > Tragopan > Tragopan temminckii. The sequence continues at coordinate 32,558,052 of JAOWBP010002978.1, forward strand.
ATGCATTGCAGAGTTCATTCCTGTTAGAAACTTGGATAAAATTTGACAGTTGTGGTTTACCTGCATGCATGCCCAGGGAGCTGAAATCAGGGAGACTATCACAACCTTTTTAATAAATAAACAAATAGATAAATCCTCTGGAGTTCATGCTGATTAAAGGGGGGGAAAAAAAACAGAAAAAAAAAAAAAAGCAGTCAGTGCTTGTAGGAATGTGAATATTTTTATTATAGTGGCAAACAAAAACCTTCTGGCTATTCATAGGACTACTGATTTTAATCTGAAGGGCATTAAAACCTTATCTATGTGTCTGTCCACTTGTCAGCCTTCAGGTGCGTTTCTGCTTTCCCCATGAATGCCTTGTCTTCAGAATCACAGCATTTACAATTCCCATTAATTCAGACAGGAGTAGAAATCACGGTACTGTATCCATAGTATACCAATATACCACAGGCCATCACTAACACCAGATACCTGCCTGATTTACCTGACTTTAGGCTCCCCACTTAAAATTTTCAATTGTATTTATAGTAATGGACATAAAATATAAAATGTGAATGCTATGTCCTGTCCCAGTGCGCCAAAGTACCTGAGGTACACAGCTCAAGGAACAAAGAAAGAGACGCCTGTTACCTGCAAATACGTTCTGATATGCCACAAGTACATGGTGCACAGAAAGTCTATTTAGCAAAGAGTATGGAATGTGGAAAAAAATAATCTGTATATCAAAATCATTTTTATCAGTTATGTATGAGGCCACTTCTGGTAAAAACAAGTAATAGGACAATAAGCAAATCCTTTCTTTCACTTAGAAGTGCTTTTCATTTGTCGCTGATGGTTAATAAAAATGGCTTGAACACAATAAATCTCAAGAACACAGTTCCAGCCCATCCCTGGTGGGGCATCTGCAACCAAACTAGTGCAACAATGTGCTGTGGAACTTAAAGGGCTCCTACGGGAAATGAGTTTCACTTATGGGATTAAACCACATCAAGGAAGCGTTAAGCACAACAGTTCAGTAACAGCTGGAGAAATCCTAAAAGCTGATTGCTGGAAGATCTCAGGAGAAATATCAATCTATAAACTATCCTATACTCTGCCATTAGCTGCTTGAGAGATAACGTGCTGGACAAGATGGATTTTTGGCCTAATGCCACATTCCTATGATCTACCTTGACACAACAGAACCCATAATGTTACTAATCCTGAGAGATGATGGGACAAACCAAACCAGGTCTGCAGGCTGCTTCCCTACCAACTGTATCCAAATACTAGCACCATTACAGCACAGAACTTCCTAGTATTTTCCTGCTCTGAACACCTTTCTTTTATTTCCACTTTTATTTCTCTACGTCACTCTTTCCATTAACTACACCATTAAAAAAAATCTGGCTTAAACAATGCTATTCTGTGCAGTGCTCCAAGAAGCCTCAGATTTAAAAAAAAAAAAAAAAAAAAAAAAAAAAAAAAAAAAAAAAACCAAAAACCTAAGCAGCTGACATTGATTGAAGTTTGCCAGATCACAGAACATCTAATAAATTCATATGATTGACTTACTTTTCTGTAATGGTAAGATTATTAGAATGCCACCTACTCTAATCATAGGTCTCAGCCTTTCTATTTTCTGTTCTTTCTTAATTCGCAGTTATGTCGTCTTGTTTCCTGTTGTTCCTGTGAAGAAGAATTGGACTACAACAGGCACAGTGAGTGTTACAGCACACTGCTATAATCAGGATGCATGATACCATCTTTGATGCCACGTAAAAAATAATAATTAAAAACCGTCAAAACTGAGGAAAAAATTGTTTAGAAATCCATTCTGTAGATAATAAAAAGGAGATATGAGTTATTTGTAAAACTTAAATTTTCTTAAGAGTTCAAATATATATCTTCCCTTCAAAAGATTCCGAGTGACAATTATTTGCCATAGTACTTGATAGGCCAATGTCTCAGTTCCTGAAACACCAAATAATGGTTAATAGCTTGCCACAGTGTGATAGCAATGCCACGGAAGAACCATGAGCTTTCTGAGATGTTTATTCTGACAGAAATAATACATCAGAGACATGAAATCAGATCAGCTGTTTGGTTTTTGTTTTGTTTGTTTGTTTTCAGATTCACGTAGCTGAAATTTGATCAATCTTCAGACTTCCTACAATTCATCTTCCGTATGACCAGATACAGACATCAGTTCCTCCTTCCATAGATTGTCTGTTGTGAATGAAAAAGCACATTGATGAATTCAGTCCTGGCATTAAAGGACAGGAGCCTTTCCTATCCATGAACTGCTGCTGCAACAGTACATTTAAGGTATGAAGAGCTGTTTGAGTACAACCTGGTCTAATATTTGCTATTCATAAAGACAAAACAACCACAGTAAATTAATTCTACCAAGCTTCTTTGCAATAACAACAAGAGCACTACAGGTGCATTTGTAAAGCCAAAGGGCATAGCACTAAAATAGAATAATCTCCTGTGACATACAAAAGCAGTGTCTGATTTGCTTCTATCATCCAAAGACATTTGCTTGTAGCCGTGTGCTACCTAAATCTAAGGTGTTAATGTACTAACTTGACTTCAGAAATCTCAAGAGTTGCTCACCCCAGGCAAAAGATATGCATCTTTTTGGGGGCACTATGTAACATAACACATGAAAGCCCTGTTTCTTAGAGGAATAAGGCAGCATCTTAGATAACATCTAAGGGAGGAAAACCTTCTCCTTTTCTAAGCCAATTCTTTTCTCATTAGAACTGAAAGAAAAATAATCATGTTGTTCTTCCGATGACAATTCCTCTCTCATTCACTCACACCTCCTGAAATAAAAACAAACAAACAAACAAACAAACAAACAAAAAAAACAATGAAAACCAGCCAACACAAAAAACAAAACAATAAGCTCTCAGGACCAGCACTGCATTGGTCTATACGTCTCTGTTTAAATCCATTTTAAAGAGCAACAATTTTATGTGACTAATCCTAGGGCCTAATTCAACATATTCTACTCAGATTAATTTCAGTGACTAATTTCAACAGGGATACATGAGTAAATGGCATTCAGTGAGATTCCTTATAATAGCAAATGCTATTCAGTGTGCAGATGGCAACACCTGGCCCTTTGTGACAGTGTCTATTTTGCCTAGCCAGAGGGCACCCTGGCTTTGGAAAATCTCCAGTTCTAACCAGTATCCTACTTCTACAGGGAAAGTTCCCCAACCTGTGTCTTCATAGTATTTATATCCTCCTTCTACCCAAACCCCCCTATCTTTGCCTTTTCCAGACTGAATAGGAAAGACTGTGGGCTATGTGTTTTTGCTTGCTTGGGAAAGTGCTAGGTGGTCCCTAACCATTACTACACTGATTGAGGTATACCTGAAGTGTTACATTTGCAATCAGAAGTGCTCAAATTGCAAGCCCAGAAAACAGAAAAGCTATAGTATCTATCTATATATATATAGTATTTATATAGATATATATACCCCAGGTATTTGTACAAACTGGGAGAAGAACCCTGAGAGCAGCCCTGTAGAGAAGGACTTGGGGGTCCTGGTGGACAAGAAGCTGGACAGCAGTGTGCACTTGCAGCCCAGAAGGCGAACTGTGTTCTGAGTTGCATTAGAAGAGGGGTGGCCAGCAGGGAGAGGAAGGTGATTATCCCCCTCTACTCAGCTCTTGTGAAGCCCCATCTGGACTACTGTGCCCATCTGGGGCACCCTGTACAGGAAGGACGTGGAGCACTTGGAGCAGGTCTAGAGGAGGGCCACTAAGATGATCAGAGGGCTGGAGCACCTCTCCTATGAGGAAAGGTTGAGGGAACTGGGCTTGTTTAGCTTGGAGAAGAGAAGGCTCCGGGAAGACCTCATTGTGGCCTTCCAGTATTTGAAGGGAGTGAATAAACAGGAGGGGGTACAACCGTTTACAAGGGTGGATAGTGATAGGACAAGGGGGAATGGTTTTAAACTGAGCCAGGGGAGGTTTCATTTAGATATTAGAAGGAAGCTTTTCACACAGAGGGTGGCGATGCACTGGAACAGGTTGCCCGAGGAGCCTGAGGATGCCCCATCCTTGGAGGCATTGAAGGCCAGGCTGGATGTGACTCTGGGCAGCTGGTCTGGTGATTGGCAACCCTGCACATAGCATGGGGGTTGAAACTAAATGATCATTGTGGTCCTTTTCAGCCCAGGCCATTCTATGATTCTATGATATGATTCTATAGAGAAGCTGGAAGCTGAGGCTACCTGCTTATAAAAGACCTGAAACCTTCTACATCAGCTAGAATTCTTCATAGGGATGTCCCATGTTAAGTGACACTGTAGATCTTACCACAAGTTAAAAAAAGCTATACAATTTAGAAATCAGTATCAACAGGTTACAGAGCAGAATTTATCACGATGCAAGCAAGATCATCCTCAGCAGTAAGAAATGCTACACGCAGATGTAGTGGCTCCTGATGGATCTGGAAGCTCAAGCATTGAAAGAAATGTGTTCAGAGCAGACATACACAAATAGTACTTAACTGGAACCAAGACCCTGCTCTAGCAAAGAGGATCCATATACAAAGCCTTCATGCTTCCTCCTGATGTAGCTCTATGTTGTGCTTTGCTCTTCAGAATTGGACCCCTTTTTGTGGAAACAACAAGAGAAAAGATCTGATTTGGTATTTAAATGCTAGAGCTCAAGGACCTGTCCTCAGGAAGTGCTGACCACTTGATTTTTGCTGCAGTCAGTTCTTTTTTTCAACACCCTGTACCCAGCACCCTCTGCAGACCCAGGCTCTGCCTTAGGGACTGATGTCAAATATTTTTATCAGAAACACAGGCAGAGAAGGTACCTGACCTACTCAGAACCACCTTTGAGAAAGTCATGAATGGCCTTCAGAGTAGAGCAGGTCAATGAAAAGGCAGGAAAAGGCAGCAGACCTCCAGGACTGTACTAGAAATGAAGAGGACATTTCTAATTTGGAATAAAAACATACAGAAGTGTCTTAATATTACACAGAATGCATGGTGGAAAGTTGACACAAGAACCAGAGAGTCTGCTCCTATTGACCTATTTCAGTGGAACTTTTGACTTAAAGACCCTTCCAGTCGTTAGCAAAGAACTCTGGATACTATTTGTTCACGAGCGCAACCATACAGCAGTAAGTTAAATATGCTCTTAACATTATAGGCTGAGGTGATAAAATCCAAATCTTAGCCATAAAAAATAATAATAATAATAAGGTTGTACAAAACATTCATGTTGTACAAACATTTTTGGTACTTTTGGAAGAAGCACACAGTGAAAACCTATCGTCTGGGACCCAGCCCATTTAATACCAACAGCACAGTCATTCTACTCAGACACAATACCAGGATGTTTCAGTTCTACAATTCATAATTTTGTAACAAATTCTACAGGAGGCTACTACATTTCTGCAGGAACTTCAGTGGCCTCTTCATAAAAGATTATATGATAGAGGAAATAAATAAATAAATAAACAAACAATGCTCATTTACCAGTCTGGCTCCTTTTATTCCAGCTTTAACTTCTTTCCCCGTGGAAATGTAAAGTCGTGGTTTGAATAAAGTTTTCTTTGTATTAGTTTTCTATATAATGTAGCATAATACATGGATTGTGTGAGTACAATGATTTATAAACTTTACAGCATTCCACAAGCTATCCGTGCAGTGGAAAAATATAAATTCAAAGTGCATTTGCGTATTCAAAATAATAATAGCACTCAAAATTCGTGGTATATCAAACACACATCGTGACACTGATAATTCTGAGACTGAGGATTGAGCATGACTTCCTGGCAATTACCAATATCTCTCCTCTAAAATGGAAATATGGTGCTCGTAGCCATAGTTTCATAAAATGAAAAGCCTGGTTTTACAGAACTGGACATTGGATTAAAAAAGGCGGTGGAAGCACCTGGCGTTAAATATCAAGTTTCCATTAAGTTATTTTGTTTGACCAAAGCTCTTCAGTATGTCATGAAAAGTAACATTCTTTCAGCAGGTTTTGTTTGACAGGTATCATCTTCAAACTGCTCTGCAGCTGACCTTCCTCAGCTGGATTGGTCTACACTCAGAGGGTGGTGACGCACTGGAACAGGTTGTCCGAGGAGGTCGTGGATGCCCCAGCCCAGAGACATTCAAGGCCAGGCTGGATTTTGCTCTGGGCAGCCTGGT
>JAOWBP010002978.1:32577074-32596659 GCA_028571105.1 Tragopan temminckii
CAAAAAAAAGAGGAAAAACACATAGAAAAACGAACCACCATCTCTGATCTGGTACGGGTGGCAACGGGAGCACGAGGCTCGGACACGGCAGGGATTGGGGGTCCAGAGAGAAACCGGGATGGGAGCTAACGCGAGAGCCCAGCAGGGAGGGAGGGATGGAGGACGGCCACCCGGCCGCTGCGACGGGGCGGGCCACCCCCAGACCCCCCGGGGCCGTGCCGCCGTTCGAACAATTGGGGCTGTGCCTCAGCCCCGCCGAGCGGCCGGCGGTCCCTGTTCGTTCCCCGGGTGGCATCAATCCCGGGAAAGTGGCACGTTAATGGGCTCCTCGGGAGCCGGACCGCAAGTTCAGTGTTCGGGAACTCGGTGGAGGGTTCTCGCAATGCGCTTTCCCCTTCAGCATCCCCGTCCGGGAAGGCAGGGCGGATTCGATTGGGTGCCAGAGCCGTGGAACAAATCTGTTCCGCGCATTTCTCGAAGGGGAGCCATTCGCTCCGAAGCGCGGGGGAGCGGATATTTAGGAATATTGACGCGCCCGTGCGGTTCGGCACGAACGACTTTGCAGCTCCCAAAGTGCAGCCCCTCGGCTTCTCCCCGCAGGCCGGCGCTTCGCGGGGAGCTCTGCGGAATCCCTGCCCCCTCACCGCGGCACAGCGTAAAGGAGACCCGCGGCGCAGCCGGGATTTCGTTGCCGGGTAGAAAGACGCGCGGAGAAGGGTCGGAGCTCCGCGGCTCTCACCGCGCTGAGGTCCGAGGAGCCTCACCGGGGCCGCCGCGATTAATCGCCGATAATTAACCGAGCCGCGGGACCCGGGGCCGAGGCGCGGTTCGGCGGTCGGGGTAGTTCGCTGCGTGCCCCGTAGCGGAACGGGGGACCGGGGAAAGCAGCTCCCCCTGTGCCCGTCTCGGGCTGCGGGCACGCACGCACGCATGTGAGGAGCCAGGGGAGGGCTGGTGGCACCGGCACTGAAGCACCCCCGGCCCTACCCACCTGTTCTCTCCGAGATAACAATATTCCCAATGTTTGCGTCCGAACGAGGGACGCAACAAAAATGTGTCCTACGCTCATCGCTTCTGCACGAAGCAGCGCGGCCGCTGGGCGCTACCGCCCCTTCCCCGGGCAGCTCCGGCCGGGCGAGGAGCAGGAGTGGCAGCGCCCACCAGTCAGCCCGCTCCGAGGCTGAACGGAAAGGTGGGAAGGGGAGCGACCCGCAGGGAGCCGCCGAAGCTCCGCCGAGGCTCAGCTGCCGCTCCCCTGTCCGTGGCCGCTCCGTCGGGCTGCCCATCTCCGGGGCCGGGGCAGAGGCGGAGGAGGTTTTGCAAGGCTGCTGGATAGGGTTTGAGGGAATTAATTTAACAACACAACTGCCACGATTCGAAGCAGCCTTGCAGGGCAGGTGCCGTTCAGTTCGAGGCTGCTGCGTTTTTTTCCTCCAGAATTCCTCTGACCTCGCGTTAGGCAGAGCCGGGCAGACACTTCCCGGTGCCGCTCGGATTTCCCTCGAGCAGGGAACCGGAGCGGGGGAGGGATCGGAAACCCGTGGCCGTCCTGCAAAACTGAGAGCTTTACGGGTCGGATCGAAAGGCGCTCGGCATGAAGTTTTCCTAACGAATTACGGTTTCCGTGCTGTTCTCTGCAGGGAACGAAGTACCTCAAGCTCAGTTCGGACCAGTCTCGCCTCAACCCTCGCCTCGGGTCCCGCAGCTCCCACCCGGCCCGGTGTCGGGGCAGAACCCGGGGCCGGGTTTCACTGAATTTCGCCTGGCCGGGTTTGGAGAGCGCGGACCATCATTTGTGTGCTATGTCACGCAGCCCGCACGCCGCGCAAAATCAGCGATTTCACCCGCAGGTTAAAGCTGCCGTCCCAGCCGCCAACCAAACTCTCGAGACGCAGTCCTTGTCATCGCCCCTGCTTCAAATCTCCCCTCCCGGAGGGTCGGGCATCGCCCCCCGCCCAACTACGATTCAGTTCCGTTCCCTTTGCCTCTCCGGGGTCGCGCCGCCGTGCAGAGCTGCGGGGTGTTTCGGTCGTGCGTGGGACAGATTTCCGAATGGGTCCCGCAGCCCTGCAGGCGTTATCTGATAGATAGAGCTGCAGAAGCAGCAGGCTGGTGAGACGGAAAGGAGAGTTGGGTTCGTAAAACTATCAGAATAACCCCCAAACCACAAAAAGAATGTTGAAAGAAAGTGTAGGTCTTTGAAGGGTTACAGATTATCTTGTTTTGTTGTACTTTATTCAAATATACTCCCTGGGTTTATTCAAATGAGGAGCACATCCGACTCTGAAGGAGCTGTTCCAGAATGCAGCCTGAATTACGGCAGAATGATGCGGTGCTGAAATATTTTCCCCTTTGCCTTCGGGATAGGATTGAGTCCTTTCCTGTTTCTTGGAGGTCAGCGATCAGAAAAGAGCTTCAGCAAATCGTTTAAATTCATGGGGACTAACACTGTTAAACCGAAGCACCCTGCATGGGAGGGCCTAGGAGGAGAAAAGAAGTTGGAATCCGTATAACCTATTCCATCAGGCTGCTGTGCACATATATATACCTTCACACATCACCCCATTTAGCCATATATATCCATTATTCTTACCTACGTGAGTATGGATACACACACAACAGTTCTACACAGAGAGCTTTAGAATTTTGGTTAGCAGAATGCACTGCTATGCTGTGCTCCTGTCACCGTGCTCTTGTCTCTGCAGGATATCCAGGTCCTGGGGTCATTTCCTGAGTGCTACATTTGAACCGTCTCTGTGAAGTATTTATTTTCCTTACTTGATTTTTCTTGCTGTCATTTTAGTGGGGAAAAAAAAAATAGCTTGCTCTTTCTGGATGCCCTCCTCAATCCGCTAGCTTCCAACTCCCGAGGGGCTGCAATACTTTCACCTTTACAGCAATTTTGGGATGAGATTTCACAGATTTTCTCCAGCCACACAACCTGCCCCCTCCTCTCTCACTGATCCAACTACACACAGAGTACGGGGCTGGGCAAAGAAAGGATACTTTGAGATGCCATCATGAGGCTTGCCACGCTTCCACTTCAGAGCCCGTTTTGAAATCACTAAATCGGAGACTGTTCAGATGCAGTCACTCACACACGAGTGCTTCTTCGTCTTCCTTTCCTTTTCTTTTCTTTCTTTTCTTTTTTAAAAAATCTTCATACTTTTCTTTTCAAGGCTGCAGAGAGCTTACAGCATGCAGAATAATCAGAGGCACATCAGTATCCTCGGGAAAGGCTTGGGACATTTCAGCCTGATGCTGAACCTCGGTGAGTATGTATATGAAGAAGCCAGCTCCATCCTTCTACTGCTCAGGCTGTTTCAATCTCACGTGCAGACAAGAGACACCTCCTTCACGGGAATGTTAGGAGACTAAATTAATTGAAAATGCCTCCTCACCCCCTACCCCCTCCCCTTTATTTTTCTGTTGAGAAGAGTTGCCCTATAGCAGCAAAGCTCACCGGTCCATTTTAGTTTATGACGTGGGATTTTCAGTGCGTGGAAGTGTACAGTCCTGAAGCTAGAAGAAGTGCAGCTTCAAATATACTATGAGGTGTAAAAATTCAAGCCCCAAAGGGTAAAAAGCCAGAGAGCTGCTGTTGAAATATATATGTGTATACCTTAAACAGGGGAAATCAATAGCTGTACAAAACCAAAGAACTATTATGTTTAATATGAAGTGGGGATGGTGTTGAATTATTAGCAATTTTACTCTTGTTAACCAATTACATTTAGCTGCCAATTTATTATGTATCATAACCAGTTCAAAAAGGCAGAATATAGACTTACATATTAAAAAAATGTACATTGGTATAGAAAAGTATAAACCCCATACTTATCGTGGGGTTAATTAATGAAAGTGAGGAGAAGAGCACCCTTTTCCAGACAAGGTGTTTGAAACAGGAACAGGCATGAGTTACTGAACTGGGAGATGAAAGAAACAGTTCTGTATTTGAAAATAAAGCAGTCTTAGCAGTCGTGTCCTTTTTCTAATTTATAGGGGAAATGATAGCTAAAAAACCCTGTATCTTCAGCAACAATATTGCATTAAAGGGAACTGCAATCATCAGTAAAACTAATCCAGATCTGATCCTAAGCAGTGAAGTATGGCAGTATAACACAAAGTTCAACAGACTCTGAGCTTGAATCACATTCTTGGCAATGGATCATTTTGCTGCTTAAGATCACGTAACTGTTCTTTGTTGCTGGGCCTAAGGCATCCTGCTGGCTACAGAAACGAAACAAGACATGTTTCAGAAAGTGTAAGGCTTTGCAAAGGAGATGCTTTTGTCGTTTTCACAAATATTTGGGAAAGCTACAGAAAGGAGATGGGAAAAGTATTCAGTTGGATTTCCTTTTGAGGTGACATTTCTTTCTCGAAATGGAACTGTGGAAACCTAGAGAGAAGAAGAGACTGAAATTAGGATCACAGAGCCAAACATAACCACGAGCAACACTTCATATTTTGTATTATTCATGCACAGGGATCTCCAAACAGCTCTCCTTAAACGCGTGTATTTCACCCTCCGATAAGCCTAATGAGGGATGCCTAGCACCTTCCCCTGGTTTTAAAGCACGGTCGCTTACTGGCTCATAGATCAGTGCCAATTGTCGGCCTGACAGCGTGTGATGGAAGTATGGGAACACGCCAGGATCCCCGACCTGGCTGTCATGGCTGTAGATCTGCTCTGTTTGAGCTTATTTGTATTTACACGTCTATCAAAGAGAGTACTGAACAGCTAATTTTGGTTTGCCGGTCTGTTTTGGATCAGAAACGAAGAATCAGAACGGTATTCAAAGAGCGTGGACTCAACTAACCTGCTTAAACAGCGGCAATTGGAAACAGCACCCCAAATCCCATTAAAAGACGCTCTGCTTTTTGTTCCAGCACTTTAAAAAGGTACATTTTCACCATGCCAACACCCCGACACAGCCAGGCCTAGCGTGGATCCGCCGTTAAACAGCCGCCCCGACGTGTGGGTGGCGACAGAACACCCGTCGGAAGCAGCAGCGTGCCGCGGGGCACTGCGGGCTGCACCCGCCCCGGGCGTGCCTGGGGGAGCTCCGGCCCGGCCGGGTGTCAGCCGGCGCTTTGAAGCCCCCGCGGCGGGGGGCTGCGCTCGGCATTGAGGCCTCAAGTGCCCCTAAGCGTTTCTAAGTACCGGGCTCGCAGGGCTATGCGCCTTCACAACGAGCTGATGCCCGCAGGTAGCGCTCCGAAAAGACCCATCTGCGGGCAGCGAGACCAAAGGCGGAGCGGAGCGGGGTCGTTAGGAGATAAAGGGGGGTCAATGGGCACTTTCTTCCTCAGCTGAATTTCGGCTCGGTAAGCCGCTCTGGAAAAGGTGCGTCCTGCGCAGCGTGGGCTTTGCTGGCTGGGGCAGTCAGCGCCCGTCACAAACCCGTGAAAGGGCTGTTATGGGCAGCAGAGTACGTACAGAGAAGAAAGAAGTTACATCACGAAGAGGAAGCACAACTAACTTTCCGTTCAAGTTGGATATTAGGAAATATTTCTTCTCAGAAAGAGCAGTGAGGCAGTGGCACAGGCTGCGCAGGGAGGTGGTGCGGTCACCGTGCCTGGAGGTGTTCAAGAACCGTGTGGATGTGGCACTGAGGGACGTGGTCTGTGGGCATGGTGGGGGTGGGTCCACGTTGGAATGGGTGATCTTCGAGCTCTTTTCCAAACTTAATGATTCTATAGTTCTGTGAAATCCAAAAGGACGCCACCCACCACCCTCCAAAACAAACAAACAAACAAAAAACCCCCACCATCAACAACAACGCCACACCAAAAAATTACCGAGCTCACCCCTCACCACAAAACCAATCTCTGTTTTGCCACTGGCCCCGTGAAAACATCCGCACACCGTTTTTCTCCAATTAACTCCAGGAAGTATGAGCACCACTCTTTCTTCTTAGCATGGATGGTTGTGTTGATCCTAGCACATTACTGAGGGGAAATTTTAGCTTGAAGAGGCTGAGTTATGCAGATGAGGACAGATAAACGGGCAACATCATGGCAGAACTTCGAACCATCACACAAATGCATATTCTTCCTTCCTTCCTTCCTTTTTTTTTTTTCTTTTTTTTGGTCTGTACTCTTTCCTTTCTCCACCAGTCACGTTTCAGGCAGTTACTGGTTCTCCTGCTGTCCAGAGCTATTATGGATTAAAGGACAGAAAAGGAATGGATGTAATGAATATGAAAAGGATGTCGAAAAAAAGAAGTCTTCTGATCTTTTGTGGTAGGTGTTGGCCTGAATTAAAATACAGCCTGCTTTAGTAAGACCCATTAGAAAGCAGCTGGTGGCCTGATAGGAGTAGTCAGACCCTAATGTCACGGGGTGGTGGGGTCACAGTGACATAATACTATCATGGCAACATTTCTGCCTACTTTACACCTTATTGAGCCTACTCAAGATAAAATCCCACCTTCCAGTTACCCTTACATGCATCCTGAAACAGGGCTGGCAAGCTGTGGGTCGGCCAGGCAAGTAAAACAGTGTGCTGGCATGATGTTAAAGGTCAGAGGGCTGCAATCTCTCCATCCCAGGGGGTGGTGGCTGCTGTCTTCCTACACACGTACTCCTGGTGACCTGGGACCAGGTGTTGAAGTGAAGGTTGTGCTTTTCCTTCAATCGATATGGTTACAAGAGAAGGAGCCTTCAACGCCTCAGGCAGATGCCCTTCCTTCATCTGCCAGCCCTTGGGAGCAGGAGTGGGACACCACTGTCATACCAAGAATGGTCAGGGCAGCAAGAACTGATGTTCAAGTAGCAAAGCTGGACTTTACTAGGCAGGGTAAGCTTTGTTGTATTCGAGCATTTGGTTGCTGTTAGACAGAGGCACGCTTTTGTCAGGAAAGTGCTCTAAAAGTCCACCTGGAGCTCAAGGATGGCATACAGGCAGCCTGACCATTCGTTTCACCACTTTTCTGCCTGTGGTGCAGTAGGTGGGAGGTGCTAAGGGTAAATTTTACCGCATTGCCTATTTACTCACATTAACAACTCTGGGAAGTAGTTGATGACGAAGAAGAGTGGATGTTATTAGCCCCTGAGTAGAATAAGCACTGCTAAAATCCCATCTTTACAGCAAAATAATACAAAAAGCCTTCTGCAAACACAGAAGCCTATCCCACTAGGGCAACAAGTATGTGCATTTTAGAGAGAGAGAGAAAAAAAAAGGATAAGACGTCCTGAATTTCCATTTAGTAGCTGATCAGTTCTGGAAATAATTGTCCGTTTCTTTTCATCTTTCTCTTTCTAGGGATTTGAGTCTCGCCTGTCACATTTCACGGCACCATCTAGCAGCCCCGATTCAGGTGCTAGGTGAATGGCAAGCCCCGGAGTGCAGGTCCTCCACAGGGAGCATCCACTGCGGGCAGGGAGACACTAGTGGGCGCCGCAGCAAGGCACCGTCCCGGTTCGCTGAGCACTCCGTCAATCCCTGGGGCTCTCCGATTCCACGCTCTAAGAAAGTGGCCAATTATTTTTCTGTCTGAAAGAGTCTGTGATGTGGCAGAGAATGACAGCTCCAAGGGAGAAAACACCTCTTCATTAAAAAGTGCTGCTAAGCACACTGAATATCCAGATCCCGGCACCCAGTTGCACAAAGGTTAGGACGGGAGCCAAGAAATTATGCATTTTCACAGATTGACATGTATATATATATGTTTACAATGTATGCACACACGCTCACATGCACACAAATACACAGCATGCATACACATACAGTGGCCCAAATTCCCAGTCGGGCAAAACTGGAATTCAGGGCAAGACAATCATTTCTTTTCGGTAGAATTTTCAATTCTCCAACCTCACATTCTTCCTATGTTTTGATACAGAACTGCTGTTTTTTGGGTATTTATATTAACTTTTCTGCCTTAAATACACTGTAGTGTAACCGTAACAATATGCCACTTCTCCATGCTTAGCATATTCATTACATTGTCTTCCTCTCAACTTCTTGATTTGTATGCAAGAAATCTGTGTAAGAGCAAATGCAATCTGCAAGCCAATAAAATCCTGCCCCGTGGGAGGAAGGAGTCAAAGCGATATGCCTAGCTTGGATGAAGAATACAAAGCACATAAAGGAGAGAGGTCCAAGTACGGTGTGCCAGGTACAGAAAGCTGCTGCATGAAGAAGCGAAAGGTCTCAGCTATATTTCTACCAGACATTGACGGAACCAGGCCATGAAGTCTACAGCCCATGGGTATCACAGAACAGCCCAGGTTGGAAGGGATTTTGTAAGTTCATCAGGTGATAATTTTCCCCTGAGCTCTGCACCTTGACACTGGCTGCACGTGGCTGCCTGCATGGCAGAGGCTGGGGCAGCAGTGGTGTGCTGAGCAGGGCAGCAAGCAGGGACTTCATGCATCCCAGGCCAGTTCCCTCTGCAGATCTGACCTCAAACACCTAGGGCAGAAGCAGTTACACCTCTCAACCAACTCTTCGCTGCCTTCCTTCCTCTATGCTTACTTGCATAAAACAAGAGTTAGAAATTTTCCAATTCAGAATCCCAACATGCAGCGGCAGGTTGAGCCCAGTTGCCTTTTCTGCCTCTCTCACCAAAGTGATACCTGGTGGCATTTGATAGGGCTAAGAGCTAGAATGATGGGCTCGTTCGCATGTCATCAGGGTTTTGCTTTGGGCCATGCCCTTTTCTTCACTCCTATTCCCAGTGATGGCCAGCAAAACTTCAATTGGTCCACCCCAGCCACTGATGGGATCTTCCTAATAGTCAGAATCTTCTTAAAATGCACACCCTCAGCCCAGATCCCAGGTTCTCATATCTGTACTGCAGAGGCCAAGACATTGCGAGAGAAGAGCAAGGTGGCTCCACGAACAGATACAGTCTGCTAAAGCCTTTCTAAGGCCACAGTCTTGCAAACGCCAGTAGTAGGCTTGTGTGCCTGAACTCTGAGTGATGGCTGTGCCAGAATAGTCCTTATGTTGCACCCCTATTACCCATCCTCTCATCCCAACTGGATATGAATCTGCCAGAAGCTTCTTATTCCTCTGAGAATGTGTGGAATCTGGGCACTGACATTCAGCTGAAGTTTGCCCTATCTATTCATTCAGCTAGTGACAGAGAGGTATCTGTTACATCCTGACTGAATAGGTGACTTGCAGAAGCATCTTGCTTTGGGAAATTCTGATTTTACTAATCTTGAGAACAGTTACAAAGATGAGAAGTGGAAACAATGATTGCAACAACAAGCTTTTAAAGAATCTTCAGAGTAATAACACTATATATTGAAAAAACAAGTTAAAGAAAAAGATTATGTAAGGGCATTAGGTACAGCCACACCGCTGTTAAAGCAGTCTGCTTTAAAACATCCATGCAGGGGCATTTGAACAGTGACAGCTGAAAAAAAGTTTCACAACTACATCAGCTTTGTAGGCTGAACTGTTACTATCATTCACAAGAAAATAAACTAGTGACTGCACAAAAAAAATGATGACAGGATTGCTCCCCACCCCCAACAAATCTCTCAGCAGCCATGGGAGCAGCTCTCCTTGCCATGGCTCACGTGAAGCCAGCAGAGATGTGGCAGGGCTTCCACTTGTAAGTTCAGATTCAGGTGGGGTCTACTGAAATGGTTCTGGGCTGGAGCAGCCCAGATTTGTTGGCATCCTCAGCAGACACAGCCTGGCTGAAGGCCGCAAGTTGTGCTGCAGGACCCAAGCAGCCACGCGTCTGCCATTTCCTGTTATAGCTCTGCTCTGCTTTCACCAGCTCTACCAAGAGGCTTCTGTTGCAGATGCTGATGCTCTGCAGTTCAACATGCATCATACTGAAAACTGGGCGTGTTACATCCCAGTGGATATCTGCAGAAATGTTCTCAGGTTGAGTTTGACTACCTCACTTGGCTCAGCTACCAAAGTGATTTTTTCCTTCTTAGCACTAGAGTATGGACAGAGCTTACTAAACACCTTATTCATGGCTACGTAGGCTATGTTTTCAGAAAGAATAAAAGTGATTGCAGTTGGAATAGAGCTTTTTCTTTTTTTAAAAAAATTTGATTATATAATTTACTCAGGAAAAGCAAATACAGGTTTTATTTTCTGGTCTTCTCCTTATCCCTACAGGTTATGATATCTTATGTGTAAATTCAAATTAACACTTCTCCCATCTGGATTTCTGTGTATTTAAAATGGAGGCTTGGAATAATTTTTTTCTTTTCAGAATAAAGAAAGCTTTTGAGCAGCTGTCATGTTTGGGGAACAAAGGGTTGGGCTGCTGACCATGTTCGTGTCTGACTAGGAAAACCACAGCCAGAGCTGAAATTACTTCGTCAACCATTTTTTCACATTACACATTTCACAGCCTGCGGAAATGGGTATCTTCATAGGCAGGGCGAGTTAGCCGAGAGGTGTTTTGCTGTGACTTCATTAAACCTGATTCTTACCATGGGTGTGCCCTCCTCAGCCTGTTTCTGCCCTAGTTTGGGCAGGTCTGTGGGCTGTTCAGGCTGAGTAGGGCATGAGGGCAGGGCTGGCTGGATCAGGGCTGGGGGAAAGCCACTCTGATGGGAGAGATGCCGCAGGAGCCTGCCCACAGGATGGAAAACACTGGCAGACCACTGAAGCACTGTGCAGGAGGGTTTGTGGCCTCATCATTTGCTCTCAGTGGGGAGGGAGTCAGAGATAAAAAGCTGCACTGAGAATGCCCTAACAGATTTCCTGCCAGAAATCCAGTGATGAGGAGAAGCAGCCACTCTTTGGCCTCCTCCTCACCCTCACGGGAGCCTCAGTTGCTCCTCATGGGGGGATACAGGGAGGAAATCTCCTGTGGACATGTGCTTCCTGATCCCATCCCTCTTCCCCCTTTCCTGGTACCAGCTCAAGGGGCAGAAACTAGCAAATCCGCCTGGGCTGCCTTCAGCTTGCTCAAAGAGAGAAAAGCTTCAGAAGTCAGTTGTCACAGTTTGAAAGCAGCCCCCAACAGCCCCAGCAGCCCTCCAGATCTGCTCCCAAACCCTGCCAGGCCCATTGTGTTGAGCTGAGGTGGCTGTTCCTTGGCCATGTCCTCAAAGCAGCCCCAGACCTGCCCGCTCAGGCTGTGAGGGAGCTGGGCAGGCTGGACCCCTGGCCACACCTCCTCCAGCCACCTTCTGTGGGCAGTCAGCATGGGGTGTGCTCTGGTTTTGGCAGGAGGCTGGTGGGAACGTGACAGGCCGTGCTTGCTGACATGATCACAGCTTTTTTAAAACAAGCTTGTGCTGTGTAAGCTGAGGCAACTCAGATGATGATTTTTTTCTGCTAGCTGAAGCAGCCCTGCAGGAAACAGACAGGAAGGCAGGGCAGAGTGCTGCATCTCTTGGTCCTGTGGGCAACAGGGCAGGAGGAGCTTTCAGGGATGCTGCTATACTCTGTACCCCAGCTGCAGCAGCACCGCACCCCCACTGCCACCATGCCATGTTTTGCTCTCCCCCTGACTAAAATCAGTGCCAGGTCTTCTCTGTCCTGACGCAGTGCCACCACGCTGTGGGAATCAGGACTCCCATCTGCAATGCAGGATAAATCAGATGCTGCATCCATGTGAGGCTGCTGTTCTTCCTGTTCCCAATGCACCAAAGAAGATTCCTTCTGTCTGTCCCTCAGCAATGGGTTGTTGTGCACCAAGGTCATACAGCCATGTCCACGCACTCAGAATCATAAAAACATACAATGGCTTGGAGTTGGGAGTATCCATAAAAACCATCTCGTTCCAACCCACTGCTATGGGCTGCTGCCACCCACTGTATCACGATTTCCAGTCTCCATCCAATCTGGCCTTAAATGACTGTAGGCATGGGGTATCCACAGCTCTGTGCCAGGGCCACACCACCCTCTGAACCAAAAAATTATTTCTAATACCTAATCTAAGTCTCCCCTCTTTTAGTTTAAAGCCATTCGCCTTTGTTCTATCACTATCAGTCTGTGTAAAAAGTCCATTATTTCCCTCTTGACTATAACTCCCTTCAAGTACAGGAAAGCCATAATTGAGGTCTCCCCAGAGCCTTCTCTTCTCCAGTCTGAACAAGCCCAGCTCACTCAGTCCTTCTTCATAGAAAAGGTGCTTCGGCTCTCTGACCATCTTTGTGTCCCTCCCCTGGATCTGCTCCAGCAGCTCCACATCTTTCTTCTGCTGAGGGCCCCAGGTCTGGACACAGTATTCCAGATGGGTCCTCATGAGGGTAGACTAGAGGGGGACCATTCCTTCCCCTGCCCTGCTGGCCACCTCTCTTTTGATGCAGCCCAGGATACAGCTGGCCTTTCAGGATGAAAGCACACTCTGTTGGCTCGTGTTAAGTTAGGAGGACAGTATGATCTTACCATGAGAAGAAAGATCCTCCTGGCAGCAACTCTTGCTCCACGCAGGGTCTCAGAGGCAGTGTTACACCCATGGCACGCAAAGAGCAAGGTCCTGCCTACTGGTGTGCCATTCGGAAACAGTGTCAGCAACATGTGCAGGGAAAAGAACATGGCTTTTTCATGTTGGCGTCACTGCCCATATAATATGCGTGTTCCAGTGCTTCTATAGATTATGTTCCTAGCCTTACAGTCACATCATTCAAAAGATGTAAAAGAAGAAGGACTTACAGGGAAAAGTAGTACTTTACACACCTTGCTATTTTGTACTGCTGTTTTTAGACAACAGAAGTCTTGGAGGGGCTGAGTATTTACCTCCCTCAGCTTCCACAGTGATTTGCAATTGAGCAGAAGGTTTCTATATATAATATATATATAATATAATATATATATTACCAGTATGCTTGCACATGGCAAACAAATGAGGCAGCACTGAAAGAAATGGGTCCCATATTTAATTTACTAAATAAGAACCAACTTCATGCTCTTCAATAAGGAAATTAGAGTTGGAGAGGAGTTTGGCTGTTCTGTTTACTTTTCCCCAAAAAACGAAGTCCCCATAGAAGCTGGCGCTGATCAGTTTCTGCCTAAAGAAGCAATTCATCCAAGCAGCCTATTAGAAGATCAGCTTACTTGTCTTTTTGTCACTTTATCTTCAGATTTGATGCTTTTATTTCAAAAAATGCTCTTGTTCAATGAGAAACACTGGGTTTGACACTGTAGTGGCTGAAAGAATCTCATGACTTGCATGCAGATAAGCCAGACTACAGGTATTAGGTGGTTGTTATCAGTTTAGTCAGCCTAGGGCACCAGGTGTGGGCACAGCTCTTCTTTATGTCCAAGACTTAGCCAAACCAGACCTTGCTGCTCACATTTTGCTTACTCTTCCCTTGCTTCCAGCAGAGTCATTTGCTGTTTTGCTTGGGTTCATTGAGTCTTTCCCAGATTAACCAAGAACATTTTACATTTCTGCAATATGGTATGATCAGCATTTCAGCCCTGTCAGTGGTGCATCCAGCATAATCCCATTTCTGCTTCAGTCCTCCATTTTTTTTGTCAAGGGGAAGAAACCAAGACACCGAGCTCTGTGCTTGGACAAGCCTGAATCTCTAAGGTTAGAAATACTCAGAGGAACCTTGAAAAAACCAAAGTAATCAGGTTCATCAACAGTTTATCTATTTTGTTAGTACAACGAAACTCAAGCCAAAATGGAACACAATGAAAAGGCCATATGTCTTCAAAAGGATTTTCTTTGAACTACATACAAACATCAGTTTAGCAGATTATTTCATTAAAGGAGCGGAGATTCTGCACTTAATTTATTCCTAGCCTATTGCACATCTCACTACATGCGAATGTCCAAATGTTTTCCGGGGAGAGAGGGAAAGGTTTTGTTGTTTTATCTGTCTCCTTAAGCCCAGCAAAGAATCATTCTGACTTCGACTTCTGCAATCCTGATTTTATGCAGCAAACTGGGTATTGCAGTGATTAAAAACACTTAGTGAAGTTGCTTATTTTCTGCTGTTGGGATGGTACCTTATGGTATATGCACAGTTTCAGCTCTGAGCTGGTGATGCTACAGTGGTAGGCACAGCATCATTTCTCTCTGGCTCGTGCCCTGGCCCAGGGGAAGGAGGCTGCAGTGCTTTCAGGAGCGGGGAGCCCACAGCAAAGCTTGCTGAAAAGCAAGTGGAGAGGTGGGAAGGATCAAATTCATGGCATAAGCAAATCCTCTACAAATCATCAAGAGACTTACTCGATGGCCACAAAGAGATTTTTGTCAAGGGTTTTATACAGCTAAAATCAATTCATTCACTTCATCTGTTTTGAACATACTGGAGATGCAGCTAAAGATGTCACAAATGGTTAGAGTTGCCTGGAAACCTTCAAGGTGTCAATTGACCATATTTTTAGGCGCAGGAATGTTACATGGACACACCACGACTTCACCAGCGATTTCTTTAAAAAACAAATGGAGTCAGAAATCTACAAGGGAATAAAAATATCAGGAGAGTGAAGCTGAGTTGAAGCAGGGTAACTCAAAATCAATATTTTGCTTTTAAACTCTTAAGGGGAGGCCCAGGAGGGCTGCACTCATTTTGTCCTCCTTCCTTATTGTCCTCAGAGAGTTGGCTGAGAAGTGACAAGGCTGCTCCATACTTACTGCAGGACATTCCTCACTAACAAGCCACTTGTTAGAGTATTCAGCCGCTGCTTCCCTGCCCAGTGCCTGGCCTTTGCTGAACAGCATTAGACTGTGGTCAAACTCAACATGAATAAGAAGGGAAAGAGGCTCCTTTCCTTCTAACACACACGTTGGAGTCCCCCTGCCCACGCATGCTGCAAACTCAATTCTGTACATAAATCTGGGTCACAGCCCTTCCAGCACCCCTGGCACAACCCCTGCAATTTGCACTCAGGGACTGAATTCAACCTGAGCTAACTCTGGGCCACTGGCGATAGGAGAAGGTGGCCAGACAACTGCACTGTGCCCTTTTCACTTGTTGGCATGTGTGGGTGGCTTTGCCCAATGCAGCTGGGAAAAAAGAGGTGCAAACATTTAAGTGTTTTGCCAGCCTGAGGTAGAAAAAGACTAAGAAACTTCTGTTGTGCCTTTTTTTAAGCTTCTACATTGTAAAAAAATGTGTTCAGGAAAGGGTACAAGGGCACAAGTCAAAAGCCTTCAGGCCCTTGACTCCCCAGATATTTTCCTGGGACTGTGTGCACTGGGAATAGGCAGTGCTGCCAGCCTGGAGTGGGTTTCCCTGGCACTGGGAGTACAGAGTGCATAGTTTGCTGTGCTCTGAGCAGATTTTGGTCCAGACAAAGACACTGAAGTGAAGCATCCACGAAACAGAACCCATGTCCTCACATGCTCACATTTGATGGACTTCAGTGGCCAAGACACAGGATGGAAGCATGACTACAAACGCAATAGGAACGCTCCTTTTTTTTCTCCTTTGAACAAACAGAACTTCAGAGAGCAGTGGCTGGCCAGCTGAATGATGGATGTGATATTAAAGACTCTATCTTACCAACATCAACCTATGCACCCCCCTGACCTCTGTAAGACATGGAAAAGTGCCTTGTAGCCCTGCGAGCCCTGACCTTCTTGTCATGAAGGCCTGTGTCATGGTAGAACCTCTTTCCTCACCTCCTAGGCAGCATACACATCAGACTTCAAAACCATTTCATCCGAATACTAAGGTGATGGAAACTAGATGTCTCAGGAGTTTCCAAGCTCTGGGCCCAAGTCTCTAGCAAAAAGTGGGGTGAGCCAGTAATCCAGAATTAGCACAAGCTCAAGGTGAAAGAGCCATAGCCCTCATCATTGCTCTGCTTGGTCCATGGCTATTCTGGTCAGCAGGAGCTTTACTTCAGGTTTTGACATTATCTCTTGGAGAAACATCTCCAGAAACACCTGCTGCAGCAGGCACAAACCTTTAGAAACATGGCCCACCAGAGCAGGGTAGGGAGGCAGTTAGGTTCCCATCTCACTAACCTGTGTGGTTGTAGATGCAGCCACAGGACTTAGATCCTGCAGACCTCGGGAAGACCAGGAAGCTCTGTGGTGCAGCTGAAGCACAGAGCTACATAATCTTGGTCCCTTCAATCCCTCTCTGGCCATGTGTCACCCAATCACCCCACAGATCAGCCAGGGTGGACTGCCTGCTCTCTGTGGGATCTGTCTCGTGGTTGCAACAAAGAAAATTCCAACCAGATGGAATGTGTTCGCTTTTATGAAGTGAGTCCTTCCCCTTCTACCCACCAGTGATTTCCAGAAGCTGTGCAAGGCAGACCCATAAGCACCGCCAGCTCCAGCCTCAGCTGAAAGACTGTGCTGCTGCTGAGCAGAAAGCTCATAGCAGAAGATGAAAAAATGCTCTTGGTTTCGTTCTGTTTTTCTGTTCTTTTTCCTACACATTTCCACTTGTTTTCTAAATCTTGAACAGGTAGGTAACATGCTAAATTTGGCTTTCTCCAGCTCCATGCCCCTGCCGATGACACTGAAATGAACTGCACGTGTTGATCAGACTCCAGATACCCAGCGGACAGATGTGCGTCGGTGGCACTTCATTAAGTCGTTTGTTTAAAACCCCCAAACAATCCCCTCTCATGCAGATGGAAATGCCGGCCTGCCTTTTTGTGAGGAGATGTGGATTCTGCCTTGGCAGATATGTGTTGATCCTCTCAGTTAAAAAACTTCAAACCCCTAAAATTCTGGTCTTTGACCCTACCCTAAAACTAATTTGAACTATTTTCAGCTGATCTGGAGTTGAAGGGAATGGCTTTTAACTGGAAATACCTTATCTTTAGACCAGTAATTGTTGTTAATTAAACCAGTAAAGAGACATTAGCCTCTGCTTACTTAAGTTTTAGCCTGTGGATTAACAGGCAGCCCTTGATATCCTTTTAAATGAAGATGTTCTCATGGAATCAGACAATTCCAGCACTCAAATCCCTTTCCTGTGATCTGAAAAATAAACCTTGCAAAAGAGCAAACTCACCTGCACAGGCACAAAGCATCATTTCCAAAGCTTGTTTTTTCTCTTCAAGACAGAGATACAGTTCTTCCAACTCTGCAATTATTTTAGCAGTGAAATAAAAAGCAAACTGCTATCAGCTGCTAGTAATAGGAATATACATTTTTTTTCCTGCCAATATATGGAAATAAAAGGAGTGTATGTAATTGCACATGACGATTTCTCTCTGACACTCCTGAAATTTGTGATCACCATGGTGCTAGAGCTGCATCAGTAAGAGTGTGACAGAAAATGGAAAAGAAGCAGCTACAAGATTAGACAGTGCAAGAAAAAAATATGGTTATATTTAACATTGTCTCACAAACTCAACTGCCTCACTGTTCACTTGCAGAAGGACAATAACTGTGATAATTGTGGAAATGTGATAATGCATTGTGAGAAAAAGCTGGGGACATGAAAGACGGCCTGGAACAACTCAGGTAAAATCCATCTGATGGGGCTGTCAATCATATTCCTGTAAGGAATATGATTGTAAGGGGGCCCTTGTGTGTCGTATGGCATGTATGCCCCTTCCAGAGAGGAGAGATAGACCTTTCAACTGATCCAGCAATGTGCACACACAGCTTATTTTTATCTGAGTTTTAAATCCCCTGCATCACATCTGTGCAACCCTTACCTTAGGCCAGAAACAAACAGCCCCAGTGAGACGCTGTAGTTACACTTGTTCAGCTTCATAGGGCTTAGATCTTCTAGTCTTGCAGTGTCATTTGCACCTGGGAAAGTGAACAATTGCAAAATGCCAGCGTTTGACACTTACTTCCTGTCAAAAAAGTCCGTTCCATGGTGCTAGTCAATTGTCAATTGACTCCAGAGAAAGTTTTCCCGGTGACTACAAATTGGAGAAAGTCCCATACAACAAATTATTTTCTGAAGCATCATATGCAAAAGCATGTTTTTCTTTTTGCTAATTCATTAATGTTGTCCTAGACAACATTCTCCTGTTCTTTGGAAGATTATTCCTTCTGCAGATGCCCCTTAAATTTAAGAAGAAGCCTCCAGAATTTAAACTCCATTTTCCTGTTACATAATTCATGTTCAGATTTTGTCACAAACATGGAAAAAAGTTCTGTCTGCACAGAGAATTCTCCTTAGCCACCTTTCCTTGCAATGAAGAAGCATCAAGATATCATATGTCAGGTAAAGGTGAAAAGTTGATACTTTAGAGAAGTTAACAAACATATTGAAGTTTTTCTCTCAAGTTTTGATGGTTAAACAACTCTTTCTCAAACAGCAAGAAAAAAGATTCTGGATTAAGAACGAGTGGTGGGATGGGTCCCAATGTATTTAAAGGCTGTTGTTAAAAATTTGCTTAAAACTTGTTCATTTCTTTAATATGGGCATTTCCTACTTCAACTGAGTTACTTTAAAGGCTAATTACAGTTTGCTGAGTGACAGAAGACATCCCTGTATTTTTCTGCCTATCAGACAAAGCTCTTGCAGAGCCACTGGTTTTCACCCTTTTTAGCAAGGATAGCCCTCATCTTAAAAACAGGAAGTGGGAGCACAAATGGAGTCTCACGGCAGCCAATAACAAAGCCAGCAATAAAATCCAGAAATCTGGCTTTGTTTCTGCTCTACCTAATAGGCCACGCTTCTCCCTTGGATGCAGAAATATATTTCCAATTTTCAAACCTTACACAAACCTCAATTTTCTGTTTCAATTCTAGCATTGCAATCCTTTGGTTTTTCTTGCAGCATGTATATTAAAAGATCCACCACCACCAGCTTACTGCAAACCTAACTGGAACATATCAAGAAACAAACTGAAAACTTTTTCTGGAGAGCCACTAAAACTACATGAAGCTTCAGTACTCTTTAACATCAGAGGAGGAATTCCCATCAAATCTGGTGATCCAGTTTCGAATGCTAGTTTAGCAAAAACAGATACACCACTCTGCCTTTCCCAGCTAGATGGTCTCTGTATTTGAAGGGTTTCCACCAACTCCCAGACTATTATTACAAAAACAAAATATGGTATTAATGACTCAAACCACTTATAAATAGGTGACAGGATGGGTCCACTTATGAGTAAGACCAAAACAAACCCTTACAGAGATCTGCTCTCCATCTTGCCAAAATTCTCATCCTGCGATTCCTCCTTTTCGTCCAGCACCAAAGAAGAGGTGATGGCCGACTCCACAGGGAGCAGGACCTCAGCATCTTATCCCTCACATTCACTGAGGTGGCTCTGCAAAGTTTTCTGTGCAGAAGAAAAAAGAAGTCCTCAGAAGAAAAAGAAAATTATTGTAAACTAGCATGAGTATGTGAATTTGGGAG
This sequence comes from Tragopan temminckii, assembly GCA_028571105.1. Classification (NCBI taxonomy): domain Eukaryota; kingdom Metazoa; phylum Chordata; class Aves; order Galliformes; family Phasianidae; genus Tragopan; species Tragopan temminckii. Next base: position 32,596,254 of record JAOWBP010002978.1, read on the forward strand.
ACTGCATTTGAACTTGGTGGAAAATTAAGTGAGAATATAAATGAACACTAACTGCTCTACTTCATAGAGTGCAATAGCTACTGATAAGATGTATTCACATTCTGTTTCTTCAGAAGGTAATAGAGATCCTCAAGTTCTGAGAGAAATAAACAAACCAGACTTTCAACTCTCCCATCTTGGAGCATTACTGTTTAAAGTGAAATGCTTATTGACCTTAACTAGGTTAATACAAAAGGGGATTGGGTATTTGCGTACCAATTTCTGAACCTCCAGAAGAAACATGGTGTCTGAGAATAACACCCAACAAAACATCTGTGTTCTAGAAGCATCATTATTTAGAAAAATGAGGTATCACTTCAGGTTTGTTTTGTTTAGTTTTAAATTATTTTTGCAAATTATGTAAAAC
>JAOWBP010002978.1:32607220-32626070 GCA_028571105.1 Tragopan temminckii
CATGAGTATCAGCTGTCTCTTCTCCAGTGTGTGCACTGATGGGTTTTGTGGCCAGGTTTTCATGCCAAAGTTGATGGCACATATTCAAGAGTGTTTTCTCTCCCCATACCCAACATGAAGGTACACTTAAGCTACATCGAATGCCAAAGATATGTTCAAATGAGATTTGAGACCACTACACAACAGAGGTTTGGCCATCTCCCCTAGGGCCTATAAACGTTTTGCTGCTGCAGTTTGTGCTTTATGACCTGCATGTGTGTGACCAGGTTAATGAACTTCCCTGTACTCATCCTTACCATCCCTTCTTGACTCTGAACTTTGAAGGGGTGCATTTCCAAAAAAGTACTCCAAACATGAACAATTTTGTTTTCAATTCACTGCTCTTCACTAGGTGGGCAACCAGAACACTGAGGGGAATGTCTCACTTTTCTGACCAGCATCTGGGTCTCTATTCAGATCCTCTGGCCTGGCTGTCAGATCATAAGTTCTCTGAAATGAGGAAAAACTGTCTGTTCTGAATCTGTCAGTTTCTGCTAAAGTGAAGTCCTGTGAGCAGGACACAGACACATCTTTTATCACTTATATTGACAGGATGTAAAAAAATAATTCTGCCCAAATTCTTTCAACTGATCCTCATTGCAGTGTTTTGTTCCACTGCTCAACAGGGGGAGCATTTCACATAGGGCAGGTAACTGATCCCATTACCCTTTGCTTATGAGACTCTTTTTTCACATGTAACATGTCTACTGCGAAGGAGAAAAACATTCGTGTAGTTTCATTTTGCTCTGACAGCCTCTCGGTAGGAGGCAAAATCCCTTCTCTTCTATCTCTGTACTTGATAGTCTTGCAAAGCCCACTGAGAAGAGGCTAGCATGTAATCTGCTAAGTGCCAGCCCTGTGGTTCCCTGCTGTGCCCTATCTCCTGCATGCGCAGTAGACAGCAGTCCTAAAGCACTGCTAATGCAGGATCCAAATGCTGGCAAATGTGCTTACAGGAGAGTTTTCCTCTTACACCCTGTGTGTTTTATACCAAAGACTGTTAGCTTCTATTGTTAATACCAGAGGCATGAGTTAGTGTACGTGTACATGTATACAGACTTGTAAAGTACTTGCAAAGGAAACCCTATGTAATCCATAACAGATTATGATGTCAGACCTTGGGTTCCTTGCTTTGTCTTCTTCCATTCTTATGCTACATACAGCCTACTTTCAGAAAGAATTCTTCCATTGCACACGCAATTTCCTTGGAAAGGGAGGATTCATCTACTCATCTACTAGTTATTAAGCAACTGTCTGAGACTTCTAAGCTGTCTGCCTTTCTTCTGTGCTGGAAGAAGGAGGGCAAGAGACATTAGGTGGTGTACCTGTGTCTTCCTCGTGAAGAGCTGCTTCCACATACAGAACCATGCATTTGTAGTGCAGTTTATGCAGGTTCTCTGAACAAAATAAGCTATATTGACCAAAGCTTTTACTTTTCCCTTAGCTTAACTGCATCCACAAAGGGCTTTTGGTAATATAGAACTGCTGTTGAAAAAGATCACACTTCTAATCAAGAGTATTTTTCTGGTAAAAGTTGCTGGAGTGTGATCTTAAAGCACTTTGCACTTATGATTCTCCTCTGCGTTCTACCGCAGCGTGGCACTGCTGGAGTCAGGAGTCCTCACGCAACATCAGCACGACCTTCCTTGATCACAGCATGTGCCCTAAGGTACATATTAAATACCCACCAATATTTGGCAGAAGGAACTATTTGCCTTTCCATTGTGACACAGAGACATTTCAGCCCTAAAGCTCTACCTATACAATTTTAAGTTAAATGTGCTGGGGACTGCTCCCTGCCACTGAGGCCATCCAGCAGAGGATGGCTGGTGTCTACACCTACCACCTGCTTTTCTATTCCAAAATCTTGTGGCTGCCTCCAGCCTGATCCCTGGGAATGGCTCCTGCTGGCTCCCAGGCACTGCCCACATCCTGCTGGGAGTACTGCTGCCGGCTTGGACTGGGAACTGGCACAGATGACTGAGTTCCTGTACCGGGGATTTTCCCTGTGGCTGTTTTATTGACTCAGATGGATAAGGACAAGGTGCCTGCCTAGAGTATAACATGCACAGATCTTCACTTAGGTTATCGCACATAAGTATTAAGAGTTTGTAGGTTCAGTTCAGCAAACAGTCTTTACAAAGATCAGCTTGGCATTCACACTTAGCTACTGATCAGCAAAAACCTGTGAGAAATAAGCCCTACCCCTGTGCTTTGCCATAGCTAAATGGAAGATCCATTGGAAAGGTAGGCACACCCCAGATGCCACCAACAGCCCTGCAGCATTTGTGTGGTACGTGTCAGAGCATCTATTCAGCACATAACCAGAACATGCTCCACTTGGACCATGAGGACCATTGCCCTCAGGGACTTGACGTAACTGCCCAGTAGTTTCACAGTCCTTCAGAGCAGAGAGAATGGAGAAACAGTAGAATGCCACAACTGCCACAAGAGAAGCTCTGAAGGGAGAAACCAGTTAAGACAACTGGCAACAACAGATTTAAAAACAATAAGGAAAAAAAATGATGTGCCCAGAAACTTATCCCTTTTTTTGAATGACATTTGAGCTAGTAACAGATATTGCCTTCTTTTTGCTATTTGCTTAGACTAGCCCTGCTGTTGCTGTTAAAATTAATTTTGCATCAGTTCTCTGTAAAGGAAGGGATCACCTAAAGGAGCTAAATCTGCTGCCTGTAAGCATGATGCAACTTCTTCATACAAGTATCAGAGCAATCTGCCTCCCCTTCCACAGCATAATCCCCGAAGCCAGAAACCGAGGACAAACCGGCACAGCTATCAAAAGACACATGGCTAAAGCAAGGAGTAACTTCCCAGGCCATTGTGTGAGCATCATGCCTGTAGATAGCATAATGAAGTCCCACTGCTTGGACAGACATGAGATTAGATTAGATCAGATGAAATCAGATTTGATTAGATCAGAATTAATTCAATATGGGTGGCTTATATGGGCACTTGCTCTCGTGCTGAGATTTCAGGAAGCACCGAAACATTCTAAATGCTTATAAACATAAATACTTTTCTATTCTGCCCACAATTTGTCATTTTGTTATTGTTAAAGATTTAAGAAGAGACTGAGGTGAGAAAGCAAATTGTAATCTGCTCGTGACAGATGTACTGTATTACCAACTCTGTTGGAAGTGCTAAACGACAATGTCACATGGACAATTTTTAGCTGGGAAGGAGAGATGCACTAGCAGTTTAAGGGATAAATAAACACTGCATGTTTAAAGATCCTCACAGTACAAAATAAATATGTTCTGAATATGATGATTCCTCTCTCAGGATACGGTTACCTGTTTGCACCACACAAAACCAACAGCAGCAGAATGTTCCCAACCCAAAATAGCTGCTATGCTTCTGTTCTGAAAGTTGTTAGACAACATTTTTGCATATCCTAAAAGTCCAAATGCAGCATTGAATAACAGTGAACTTCTTCTGTGTTTAGCACTGTGAAGACTAAGTGCTGAGATCTTATTCATTTGATAACAGGATTCCTCAGCCTCCTCTTGCCCTATTTTTTCCCATCCTTACACAAATGGAAAATTTTAATTGCCATATATATATATATAAATTTATACATGATAGCTTAATTCTTCTGTTGTCCCATCTTCTTATCTCTCTAATTTTTTCCTAAATTTAAATAAAGTATGGCTTTAAGGTTGATCTGCTTGTTTGTATCAAGAAGGTGGCTCTTGTAAGTGCACAGAGAAAATGAGAACGAAAGGGAGGGCTGGAAGATCTCCTGAAGTTCTCAGGCTCCCCCCTCTCAACCTTCTGAGAGAGGATCCAAAAGTCAGTTTAGGCATGAACTGGGAGGATAAAGCCAAATCAGTTCTCCAGACTCCACTGATGTACAGTGAGATGGAGCCACTCAATCAAGTCAAGAGCAGCCCCAGGCTTATCCTAAAGGCAGGTCAGATCCAATCAGCTTCCTAAATACTATTTCTCTTTTTTACAGAGGTCTTAATAGGAATCCAAAGAATTAGGCCATGCTGATGCCAAGGCTTCTCTTCTTCTGGGGGGCACCTCTCTGTTTTTCTGTTTGCTAAGCTAACTGCAGGGGACAAGATGTTTCTCTTGCTTTGAAATACAGAACAAATTAATACTATAATTCTCCGGCATTTTGAATTCCAGGGTGGAAAAATGAAATGGATGGGGGTCTCCTTACAAATGAAGGAGGGTATACACTTTCTACCAATGATCTCAATCTGTGACGAAATTGTGAAAGTCACAGTCATGACCACAGATTTAACTGAGTTTGAAAGGCAAGTGCACATTTGTGTGTGAAGAATATTCAGTTTGAGCTAATTATAGAAGAGCCCAATTTAAGGTATTCTTGGGTTTCCTTCTACTTCGTTGGTTTCACTGTTCATAGCTTTCCTTCAGTGTTGTTACTGAAGTGAATGTGGCAGACTGTATCATCACTCAATCACGTATGGAAGGAGAAATCACTACCAACTTGGAACAACCAAAATCATCCTTACTTGAGCTGTGTCTTCCAATCCACTGCAGAACCAAAGGTGTGACATCTGTGCCATTACAAACAATTTATCATCTCACGAAAAAGAGATGGAAGGGGGATATGAAGGGTGACACCATTGAGGACATTACTGGTCTTGTGAGCAACATGAAGAAGTTTCCTTTGGATTACCTCCCCATAACTTCCTGCCCTGCACTATTTTAGTTCATGTCCATCAGATAGCACCACGTACAGCCCTGTCATCTATGCCTTACGTTTCCTGATGTTAGTTATACTTCTAGGAATCAGATAATACCCGTCATTTGCATGGGCTTATCTTTGTCTACAACTCCTGTTCTATTTTGCATGAAAGAACCATTTCTTTAGATATGTTTAACTGTTTTCAGATGTACTGATGAAATACTGCTGTCAGATGCTTCACTCCACCTCTTCATTGTATAGGCCCAGGGATACCAAAGAAGAGCAGCAATGACAGAAGTGCAGATATAGAGATGAAATATGGTTATCTTGAGGTCTGGCATAACAGTTGTCTATCTAAACCAGAGGAATTGCTTCCAGTGAGAGGCAGAGGAATCCTTATATAATATTTGAAAAGCACAGGCGAGAAGCTTTAAACTACCAATACTAAAATAACTGTGTTATTAACACAGCTAAAGCAGTTTGACAGTCCCTAGCAGACATGGTGCAGCCTCAGCTCTCTGTGCCAGCCACTTTCCTTGGCCTCTGCCTGACAGCTGCAGCCTCTGAGCCTCGGCAGGCAGAAATGCAACTCCTCCCAGGGGATGTTACTGGGAGAAGTTTTTGCTTTTATCCATGCTCCAAGATAGTGCTTTCCCTTAAGCTCCTGTGGTGGCAGAACACAGGTTTCTTTTTATTTTACTCCAGGTGAGAATGCAACTACCAGGTTACAGAGGTGATGGATCAGTTACACGAAACACCATGGATGTGCTGGTTTAGGCTATTTTGTCACAACTGTGCTTTCAAACTCTGGTGGCATAGCTCAAGCCCAAAATATATGATGCGGTTATGAAAAGCAAATTCATTGTCCATTGGTGCTGGCAAGCTGGAATAAGACCAGAGTGAAACTAATATCCAACTGATGGATTGCTTTTAACCAAGGAAGAAAACACATCCTGTAAATGACCCTGTGCCACGCCATATATTTTTAGCAGAAGTCATTTATTCGTTTGAAGTCATTTTGTTACAAGGATATACAATCTAGGGGAAAAGAAAGCAAAACCTAACAGAAGAATGACGGGATCTAGAGACTGATACTGACACCTAGATCAGCGTTTGGCTCCCACACAGCTGTCCACGCAGCCAGGTCTTCTTTGAGTTCTTCTGAAGATATTCCAGGAAGGACTTATATGCAAATGCAGTTACAATGGTATAAAATTACCTTGTAATGTAAATGTTATTTCCCATCTTCAACTAGAGTCACTACAAAATTTTTATAGTCTTTATTCTGACTTGGGTGTCAAGCAAAGGGTGTATCACTTTAACAAGACAAATTGACCTGATTATACACAATACACTTCAGCAACTTAAGTCCTTATCAACTAGATTTCTAGTAACAGAAGGCTCTTTAATTTAGTTTGCAAAATCAGGACACATGCTAAGGCTAAGAGATGAGGGAAGGTGCTTTTGAATAAAACCATTAAACAAGAATGAACTACCAGCACTGACTTGCATGGTACATATCGCTTGCAATTTTACAATAGTCTTAAGAGTCCCTTGGCCACATACTCCTCTCTGACCTCATCTGGAGCTAGAGTGAGAGTGGGGTCTACATCAGCTCTACTGCCTCTGGAGGGGTTTCCTACTGCAGCCCCAGCTAGTCTGGTGGATGTTGTAGTAGGCGTAGCAAAACCAGCTTCAACCTCCTATGCATCTATGCACGTGCTAATTGAGGGGGTGGAAACCACCAGTGAAAAACTACAAGAAGAAGGGATTCTTAAGCCGGGTCTTATTTTTCCTTTTTGTTTCTTTAGGCAAAATTATTCGCTTTAACTCAGACTAGATGAGTGTCTTGCAATAGTGAAGGTAATGAACTGCTGGACATGCACTAATTTTTTCTTCTCAAAGCCTCAAAACAAGAACATATCTGAAAAATGTGCAGTAGTTCAAACAGACCTTAGGAGTGCACTGGAATATCCATTAAAAATAGCATCTTCTAATTAATATTCTTCCTGGTGTAACATCCGTTACTTTAAGGGGAACTGGCAGGTGTAGTGAAATCTCATTATGCTGGTGCTAGATCAGTTTACTTCAACATTACAATGCTTGCTGAAGAAGCCTTGAGAAAGGCAACTATGAATTTGCAAGTGATGACCAAGCAGGTATATCCTACATGCATGAGCTGCAATGAGACTCTGCTCTAACTTATCCCTTCTGAAGGAACTGGGCAGTTGAAGTGCATCTTCCCTCACATTAGATCCTTCCCAGCCCCTCCAGACTCATTTCTGAACTCAACTTCTAATTCAAAGCTTGATGCAAAGCTCAAGTGTGTTTGAAGACTGAGCAAAATTACCTACAGAGAGTTCAGAAACTGAATGACCCCAGCTTGTGTGTGGGGTGGCATGGAGGGATTTTCAGAGAGCAGGATTTTTCTGGGGTTATCTTATTGGTTTCAGTCAAAAGGTTACAAGTGGGTGTAGGAGTTCTCTTGTTAACCAAGTAAGCAAAACCCTGTAAGAATACATTGCTTTACAGAAGATTATGAAACTATAGATAATTCTGAAGCTTGTTAGAACTTTATATTTGCAAAAGTGCAGTAATGGAAGAAGACCAGAAAGGAACTGGAGGCTAAACTAATGGATAGATTTCGGCCCTCTTCTTTCTTTGAGGTAACTTGGACTGGGCTCCACTTTGGCTCACTGCTCTGGGCAAGACCCAACTGCTCTCTTTTGCTCCTCTACACTGTCCTCTTGCAACCTCTGAGCTCCATTACACAGCAATGTGCTTTCCAACAGTGACAAGCACAGTGAGCTGTTTCTACAATCACAAGAATTTAGTTAATTGAAAGTCATCTTTCCAGGTAACTTCTCTGCGAGTGGAAGTTTCCTCAGCTGTGTCTGAAAAGGCTGCTTTTGTACCAAGGTGAAGTTTTCATCAAAAGAAAACAAAGCTTTAATGGCACTGCAAAAACTCTTCAGAGGATATCTTAAATGGATATCATCAATCACTGTTCCCTCCTCAATGATACAAGGATGCACAGAAAGCACACCCAGGCAAAAAGAAGCAATTATGACAGGCTGAAAGGATGGCAGGACTAGATTGAAACAAAAATCTGGATCCCAAAATTGGGGCTTGGAATTAGCTGTTCCCAAAATCTTTCAGGCTCAAAAAGCAATGAAAATGGTGAAGTAGTTGCCTTGGAAAACAGAAATGAAACAAGATAATGATTTCAGTCAAAATGAAGCCTATATCTCAAGGAAAAATTGTGAAGTCTTTGTTGGTTTAATTTTTTTTTTTTTTGAAGTCTGCATTTAAGCCAGAATTAAAAAACAAAAACAACAACAACAACAACAACAAAACAACAAAAACAAACAAACAAAAAAAAACCACAGAAAAAAAATCAGTTTGAAAGCATTTTCTCCTCCCAAAAGCTTCAAAACATGAAAACATGATCCAAACAGATGTGGAAACAGAATTAAACCAATAAATAACCCACTGTCAGTCTTCTTAATTTAAATTGATCCCTTGCCTTAAGGATTCTAAGCCAATGTAGATTCTTAATATTCCTAAGCTTCTTGAAGGTTTCCAAACCAGTTTGCCACTTTTCTCAAAGACAATACAAAGAAATTCAAAGAAGCTCAGAGTACTGGTTCTCATTTTGTCTCTTTGTCCAACTAAAATACAGACCATGTTAAAACTTTACTTCTTCCACAACAAAATTAGTAACTAACTAACAACAACAACAACAGTAAACACAGGTTTTTAAAGTAACTTAAAAAATAATTCAATTCTCTTGCATCAGTTAGAATGTGAGATTATCAGCAGTTGTGTCACGTTTGTTTTTTTTTTTTTTTCCCTGAATCCATTGTGCTTTATCACCACTTACACATTTTTGGGTTTTTTATCGGTAGAGAAAGTAAAAAAGAATGAAAGCATAGTGAGCGTCACATCTCTTTGATGCTTTCATACTGCAGGATCACTGGGAAATAAATAGAACCAGATACAAGGCAAACAGCTTAATGATTTTTTTTGTTCCACATTACTATAAGAAATGCCATAATCACATTATAAAGTCTGTTCAGGGTTAGACCATGGTTAGCCTCATATCATGCAGACAGGAAAGTGCATCAGAAGAGGAAAGCACGTAGTTATACTTCCTGAGACTATTCTGTAGCTTCCAACAATGTGAGATTTGTAGAATTCATAGTAGTCCCAAATGGTTTTAAATGCCACGAGTTCATCTATTCCCCTTTCAACTCATGTAAAAAAAGAACAGCTCTCCATGTATGCCCACAATTAACTCTATCACCAATATAAGCACATGCTCACTGTGTTCACACACTATTCTCATCACTGACTTATGACAAACTGCACTTGATACCATAAGGAGGTTAACAACTTCAGAATAATTTATGGCGAGTGCGAAATACCGTGAAAAAATCTCTGAATATGGTTAGATCTGATAGTTAATATCTCACATACATTCTATCTGTGTTTTAAAAACAGATCATTCCATGCATCCACAGCAGTTGCTGCTATCATTTTTAACTTTATTTTCTTTCTGTGAGTCTGTTAAAAGCAATTATATTACAATTATATTACACAAATAATGACAGTAGTCAGAAAATTCACAAAAACACAAAAAACTGCTTTTTTTTTTTTCTCTTTCTGTATTTAGAATATATACAGATATGTAATACATACATAAAGGAAAGAAGTACAGCTTCCGATTATTTTCTGTATTCAGAATACACTTTTCTAGTCACTGAGGCTGGAAAATTATTAATTTTTTTCACAGGAGGCACAAGAGAATGGGAATACTCAATCCTATGAATAGGACCATAATTGGAAACCTGGTATGTTTTTATTTTTAATACCTATATAGTCTTAATGATAGGTTGGCGCTTCGATGAAGGGCTATCTCTCTTAGAAATGCAACAATCTTAACACTTCTATTAAGGTGAGAGAGATTGTGGTGAAAAACACTTTCAAGAACCAACAGAGTAACCTCAGTGTTTCTAAGGAGATAAAGGCAACAGGAAAATTGGGAAAACTACAAGTCATTTTAAGGTATCACAGAACAGCTGGAAAGATCACGTAGCTCAGACCTTCACAGTCACAAAGGGCTGGAGGCTAGCACTCCATAAAATAAAAGCAAAAAAAAAAAAAAAAAGCAGAAAAGAAAAAGCAGTTTATGGGGCAGGAAAAGTAAGTTTACATGGATTTTGAAGTGCTGGAGATTATGAATGCCAAATCCCTTTGATTTAGATATATCTGGTCTTTGCGACTAGGTAATGCGACTGGGACCAGGCATGCAGCGTCCCTGCATTAGTGGAGCATTACTGAGAGCTCCTGCTACGGGAGGGAGAGCAGTGCTCTCCCTGCCTTTCAAATAGTAAGAGCCCCCAGAGCTAGGTGCATGGGCAAGAGCTGCACCACTGTGCATGAAACAGGCAAAGACAAGAGAGGGGTGGGGAAAATAAAGAAAAATTGTTAAATCAAATGGCAAAACATTTCTACATCAGTCTGTTAAAAAATCCCTGCATTAAAAAGAGCAGAGGGCTGACAGAAACCACATTGCTATAAACTGGCAGCATATCAGAACATTTTTAAAAATACTCAAAGAGGTGCAAACCACTGAGAGGATGCTGCTGCAAACTGGAAAGCAGCTTGTACTCAGGACGTGACTGATTTTGACTCTTTCTTGTGTATTGGCATTATTTCCCATGTGAGCCCAAGGTAAGGGTCTCTGCCAGCTGATTGCAAGGAAGCCTGCAGGGACCAGCTTGGAGGTGCAGTGGCCCTCTTTGCCATGACTAAGGTGATGGCAAGGCCGTATGTTTTCTGGGCTGAGGATAGAGTTCTCAGCACCTCTTATGCTTCAGGAAGGGCTGGCGTGCCCCCAGGGCACATGATGAAACCACACATTCATGCAGCAGGCCCAGGGCACCATCAAGTGCTATATGGGCCATGAACCGAGACTTTGAATTGCCTCTCAGCTTCACCACACACCTACCATGGCCATGACCTCACAGCAGGAGGCATTTGGTGACAACATCAGTGAAGAATGCTGCAGCCTCGCTGGGCTGCTGCTCCTCTACCACTCTCCTCCTTGTCCTTCTTCTCCTCCAGCCAGGCAACAAGGTGCCAGGCAGAGTCAGTCTGGTGGGCTTATGTTGGGTCAGTGCCTGGATGGGCAGGTCAGAGGAAGAAGGTATACCAGCCAGGGCTGGGAAGCCTCATGTGGCCAACGCACAGCTTTTCCTCTAGGCCCAGCTTCTAGGATCCTCCTCCACCCTTCTCCAGAAACCACCCGATGGGGAGATCGGGGGGAAGGAGCCAGCCCTGACTACACAGCAGCGTTTTGGCAGAGGGCAGGGCTGGGGCCTGCCATCACTGCTGCCCAGGCAATGGGACCGGCTTGGCCTGCCTGGGCAGCTTCCCACACAGGGCAGCAAGGCCTGATGAACTGCAGAGAATGCTTTGCTTGGACTGTCGGAAACAAACAGTGCAGTTACCCTCTGCAGGATCCCTTTAAGTCACAAACAAAAGACGATAAACAAAACACACAGCAGATCCCTGTTCAGGCCTGCTGGGCAATCAAGGAGAGGCTGACAATGGCAAGGCCCCCAGGCTGGGTGCCAAGGACAGTCACCCCCAAGGACAGGCACACGCTGCTGCCTTGCAGAGACCCTGGCCACCTGCCAGCCCTTTTGTCTAGCACGTATCAGGCCCATCCATGCTCACAGACTGCTCTGGCTTTGCCAAAGCTGTGTCTACTGCCAGCCTCCTTGCCAAGAGTTCAGCGCCTTCTCTTCCCTGCCACAATTTCAACCATCCCGTGTCACCTCCTCCTCTTCCTCCTCCTCCTCCTTTCCAAGGAGCGACAACACTTGCCTGAGCTGTATGTGACACGGTGTTAACACTTGGCATCCAGAAATGAGTCAGTGAGTCCCTTTGCCCCCACAGCTGTGGCCTGGTTTCCAGAAACACTGACCATTTCCAGATCACCCAAACATCAGTTGAATACACCAGATACTGGTTCTGAGCCTCAAATGTGGAAGAACATGCAAGCAAAAGCCAGTGCTTTGCTCCTCGGGCAAACAACTTGGAGGGGGATGAGGGAAGTGGAAATTCTTTATAAAACACTCATTTGACAACCAAGTGTCTTTGGTTGGATGCAATTATATCTGTGCAATTAACAAAAAGTTTCACGTAAACCTTGCTGCTTGTATTTGTCTCTGATATGGTCCCCATCCTACCTCCCTCTCCTACCACTATCTCTTTTTTAATAAAAGGAAGCTCAAGGACACTAAGTTTTTGACTTAGCAGCAGAAACATTAACTCCTTCCTCATCTGATGGTCAGGGCTGATAAAGTATTAGGAGGTTAAGGTCAGTTTGGCTGGGTGCTGGAGCATTCGGATGTTGTCTAAAGGGCTATCTGGATCCTTAATTGTTTCTGAACAACCTATGAAAACAGAAGAGAATTTCTGTGAGCTGCTGTTGTGTGAGAGGCAGGAAATACTGTGAGAACAGGTTTTCTTTGTGTACATCAGTATTTCCACTTCCAGTCCTCCACAGAAGGGCTTCAATCAAAACCCAGTCAGCACGCAAGTTCATCAACATAGGATCAACTTCAAGAACTGTGAGGACTTCAAGGTACCGCTAATGGCCTCTGCAGTATATGTTTCACAGGAGGGCCAGTTTTTCTCTCAACTACAAAATGTTACAAGCAAATGTACACACTATCATGATTTCTGGTGGATTTAAGCAATGTCTAAGAAACAAGTGCATACATTAGTACTCTGATAAAGAAGCTAAATTTGGAAATGAACATTTTGTATCACTATCAATGCCTGCATGCTTTCGGCGTTGTCAGTCTGTACTGATTATTGCTAGTCTCTTGAATGTAGTACTTTTGAAGTCCTAGATCCTAAAATCATGTTACTTGATAACATCAACTTCTCAGCTCTTCTTTTCTTTTCTTTTTGGTATGAAAAAAAATTAAACAGATCCACACACACTCATGTAATTAAATAGCTCAGAATGTTTATCACACAGTCAGTGTAGTGTTTGAACCTTGGTTTCTACAGCTTTTGTTAGCAAAATTTTAGCATTAGCAAGAACCCATAAATATTTGAGATTCTGTGGAAAAAAAACTAAGAACAGCAAAAAGAAAAAAAAAATCTGAAGTTGTTTTATTTCAAGGATTTTCAATTGTTTTTTCCATTTCCCTTCATCATGCATACATTTTATTTTCTTTTTAATTGTAAAGAGTATTAATTACTATTTAGTGATAATTAAAACAAAAAATATTTCCTACGAAAAATATATGTATTAGTATGCATAGGGAAAAAGGCAAATTGTCTTTTACTTGTACATAAAGGAGCAATAACTCAAAAAGCACCATATTTTTCTCTGTGAATTCTTTACTGATTATTTTTATTTATTAAATTCTTCTTTTTTCACCCCTGGTTTTTCCATTTCTGCCTGTGCACTCTCATTCCTAGAACTAGTCACCTACATTACATGTGATTGTTCATTTGACGTAAGTGACTTGCAGCCATTCAGATTTAAATTCTGCTTATTAATACTGATTCCAAATGATCATTTTCATTTTGGCTCACACTCACATACATTTGATTCCTGCAATATTAAGCTCAAACAGTCCCTGTTCGTAGCTAGAGAGTAGTACTTATTTTACTACCCATTTAAAAAAAAGCACATTGTAGTTTATTAAACCAAGTCTCTGTTAGTCATCACGAGTCATATAACCAACAAACATGGTTGTCATTTCGGATAGCCATTGGCTGCTCAGGGTGAGGGTGGAGGTATGTGGGCTACGAGTGGGAGAAAAGAGGTTACTGAGGTTAAAAAGAGGAACATATGACTATGTCCGCCCCTGGTGCCACCGCTGCTTATTCCCTCTTTGGTTTTCACCTCATGCTGGTAGGCACACAGCCAGCACACTTACCCACAGATCAGTTGCTTAGGTCGCAATTTATTTTGTGCCTTTTTGATAATGGATGTGGCTGTGCGTGTGGCTTTTTTCAGCACATACAATTTCAATACAACATAAAATGTTGCACATGCCTCTGTTGTTGCCCATGGTATCTGGCTGACTTATTTCGCTATATAATGGGATGCGTGTTACTAGAGGTTGTGTGACTTCATTTATGCCTAATACACGTGCAGAGATGAGAACATACCCGAACACATCATATACCTATATTAAAGAGAGATATCTTCCCACTCAATCTCCACTGCACATAATTAGTATGGAGGGAGAGCTGTGCATGGCTGAGAAATCACACACATATCAGAGACTGAATGCCCCAGTCAACTCAGGACATACTCCAAATCACCCTGCTGGCTCTGTTACCTTCTCACAATAAAACACATTTTTCAGTCTGCTGTGTGCATGCCTTTGCCACTGTCCCAAAGCCCTATTCTCACTTTTTCAGAAAATCTCTGGACAAGGATATTCACTGCTCTCCTGCAACTTCAGCATTGCCCACTGAAGACTGCTGGCACTGGGGCACTGTGATCTGAGTTAGGGTGCTTTCCCCTGAGCATTTGTGTGAAGGGGCTCAATGTGATAGTGGGCTGCTGCTGCATCTCAAAAGAGGGCTGGCCAGCAGGTGTAGGGTGCAGAGCCAATTTTATTCCAAGATTATCTGACATACTCCTTTAGCTCTACCTCTGACCAGCACTGGTAGCTGTTTCTAGGCACTGTCCCACTGCAGAACACACAAGTACTGATTCCTTAACGGGATCAGCTTCCAGACAGGTCAGCACTCCCAGAGAAATCTGTGTGAGGCACTGTGCTGAAAGGGCTGTCCCTGTGGAAATCTTCATTGCTACTAGAAAGAAGAGGCAGTGACTGTCTTTTCCTCTTTGCTCCCTTCCTTATGCTTTTTTTCTGCTCACCTCCAGGGAATTCTGTTCACCCCCTATTTATTATTAGAATGTGGAAAGCACTTACTGCCTTCCTGATTGTCCACACTCTAAAGTAACACTTAAAAGAATATAAACAGCTGAAATCTAGGCTAATTCAGAAGCAAATAAAATGGCAGCCCTGGTTACTACACCTGTCCCTGAATACCCCCCCTAATACTATTCGTGGTTTTGCATCACATTTTCCTATGTTAAAAAAAGAAGAAAAAGAAACCCTTTTGTAGCCAGCTGAAGAACCCACAAACAAATGGGCAAATCTGACTAACTGGTTGTGCAGAGAAAACAATGGAAATGTGTATGCACCAAATGCTGGTGACAGCCCCAGAGAAAGAATTGGAAAAGAAGAAAAATATTCTTTAAACTCTTGTAACAACAAAATGCACAATAGAAGACTGAAGTGGGAGCTAAGTGTTGACTGTGCCTCCTCAAGAGCCTAGCAAGCAGGGCAGTGCCAGGCTTCCCTTGGGCTGCCCCAGTACTGCCCCAGGACCATACTGCAGCAGTCCCTGACTCTGGCTCTACAGCCCACCCATCAACAAAACAGCACCTGACTTCAGCCAGAGTTTTCCTAAATAAAGGCATCAGATGATGTTGCATGGCATTTTAGTGTAGCTATAGGGAATCCTTCCTCCTATCCTTGCTCTTTGATTATTGTTAACAAAAGTTGGTTAAAATTCTGTCCTTATGTTCAAATACTAGTATTTGTAGTGCCTTTTTTTCTTGATCAAGCTGTGAGTTTCCTGGCTACTGTGGGTTCGCTAGGAAATTCAATGTTACTATTTTGATGTAGAATGTTGACATTTTTGTGGTCGTATGTATCATAGCTGAGCTAAACTCAACAGGAAACTGCATTTATGTTTGCCTGTTGGCTTAGTGTGTGTATCCCACAACTATAGCATAGAAACAACTGATAAGCTCATGGGAAACCCATGAAAACCAATTTAGATAGAAGGAACTTGATAGAAGGTGTCATGCCAGTCACCCGGGTATAAGCTACACCAAGAAAATATACTGTAGTTTTGCATTCAAGGATTTGTATAAAATCATGAGCAGTTCCACAGTTTCGGTAACCAAACTGAAGCTGTTTTTACAGTCAAAGAGGGAAGGAACTTCAGAAAAGAGACTTTCATGAAGAAGGTTAGAGCTTGACCTCCCGCTCATATTTTCTTCTGAAGTATCAGGCACAGCTAATCCATTCCAAAGTGAGAAAATAGCTGCTAGAAAACCATGGAAAGAGTAATCCAGCCTAGGGAGTCAGAAAATGCCTGTTTATAAGCCCATTTGTTTTCTGGGAAACCTCACATATCCACACGCTGAAAGGTTTGGTCCAAGAAACTCCTAGGACTGATGCAGCTCGGAAAGGACAGAAGACTTCAGGTAGCAACACAGGTCCTTTCTATTCCCAGAGAAGGATTCTGTAGCAAGGATGCTAGAAAATAGCAATAGGTTGGGCAGCTGTTGAGCTGGGTCTGAAAACCGCAACATTTTGAAGGGAATCTGTGGAAAATGGCACTGCCCAGCTCACTGAACTCTGAACCTGATAAGGAACTTGTTTCACCTTTTCTCTTTTAAAAGGGAATGTTCCTATACATTTCTGTCCTAGAATCACAATAGGAGCTGGACTCGATGATCTTCATAAAACTACACTCAAAGAGAAATATAATCTATTTTTTCACCCTTGGAGGTTCATCTGACAATTATTGTTTGATCCCAATCACTCATTCTTTTTCTCATGCACTGTGGTTCTGGATCCTAGGTCTCCTCTTGCTCAGCCAGCTAAGGGGTGCAAGGGACAGCCAGGGCCGTGAGTGGGCAATGTCCCTCCCTCGTCTTTTGTGTGCCAAAGCTTCCTTTTCTGAATTTGGAAGTCTTGCTTGTTGTGAAGATCTTGGAAAGCTCTGCAGAACCAATCTTATGTTTCATCTAGGTTGATACCTCTTGCTGACAAGGTCAGAGGACTTGTCAGGGCCACAGACTTCCTCTGTGATCTCCACCTAAACTGCTTGAAAGAAGTGCTGTGAAACCTGAAGCTCACTTTCTATCAGGCAGGTCTTTATTTACAGCAATAAAAGATAGCACTGAATATTATTAGCCTGACCAGGGGGATGGTTAGAAGCAAGGTTTCCACTTACGTGTGCCGTGCACCTGGCAGCAGTACACCAGCTTCAATTCTGCCACCCCAGCCTCTCTGTCAGCTTTGCCCACTGTTTGTATGGCTTCACACAGCAACAGGGGAGAGAAAAATATATTAAAAATAGGAAAATGTTACTGTCAAGCTCCCAACTTGACAGATGAAACACAGAGTGGAAAGGCAATCTCCAAAACCATGTTTAGCTCAATTTTGCAATTTCCTACTTCTAAGTTTTCATGTGTCCACTCAATCCCCCTGTTAAAGGAAACCTGGGATATACCAGGAACATTTCACATCCTAGCCAGCTAGTGCTATTTGATAGCCACATCATGATCACAGTTAAAGGAGCCCTAGAGAGGAAATTTCTCTGAGAATGAGGATAGACACTGGGCAGAGAAGTTAACTGGTATGGTCCCGGCTATTTTTTTTCCCCCCACAGCAGTGCACTCTAAATCAGTGTATGCTGATGTCCTCATATTCACCCATCTGATCCACTAACAGGCTAGCATCATTCTGGCCTAATAAAGTAGCTTCACATCAGTTTTGGCTGGTCTCAAAATACTGGGTAACACCACCAGTAGATGAAGCAATGCAAATGGATCAGAAAATGCAACAATATTTTAAATCCAGAAAAAAAGAGCTGGTTGGAAACTTTTTAGAAAATGTCTCTTACCACAGTATGCCAATTTGCTGTCATTACACGTTTCATGGAGATCTCCTGGGTTGCTGAAACTTTCCACTCTGAAATTGTTAATATTATTTAAGCAATGAGAATTACAGGCAGGTATGTATCCATTAGCTGTAAATTGATTTAAGTTAAGCAGATTCTGCTTGCCTTGTTACAAGGATCAATCTTATTATTATTCTAACTTATCTTTCCAATTTCGTCCTAGTGGTGGCCACTGTGGAAAAGTCATTAATTTTTGTGCTGGTGATTTTAAGTCTTTCATGCCATTTTGTGCCTGCAGAAAGAAATCCATCTACTCTTTCTCATCCTGAGCTTACCTTTGTTTCTCA
Source organism: Tragopan temminckii (assembly GCA_028571105.1). Taxonomy (NCBI): domain Eukaryota; kingdom Metazoa; phylum Chordata; class Aves; order Galliformes; family Phasianidae; genus Tragopan; species Tragopan temminckii. The sequence goes on from JAOWBP010002978.1 coordinate 32,625,044, forward strand.
CATTTCCTGTCTTTGTAAATCTGCTTATTAACACTTTCACTATATTGCCCTATATTCAACACTGCCTCAGTCACACTTCTGCTGAAAGTCTTATTCACACTTCTGTCTTCTCCAGTCTTGATTATTGTAATTTTCCATCTCCACGGCCTTTGCCAGGAGTTTGCTTTCTCATTTTGTGTTGTACAGGACAGAAGGCATAAGGTGATTAAGAAGTTACAAATGCAAGAGTCCCCATCTTGCACCAAGGGCTGTATTGTCAGCTGCTTGAGGTGCAGCAGTGGGCAATGCCACAGCCTTGATAAGGAGAGCAGTCTCATTTCTGTGTTGAGCTACTCCCTGGAAACAAAATTTGCCCAGTTCTCACTGTCCACCTTGAACATGGGACACCCTTACTCATGTTTACACCCTATTTGTGTTCATCCTTATACTGTGGGTAATACCGCAGTACAGGTGAAAGTATTTAGATATATAAAGTTTCTTTCTCAGAAATAGATTACATTTCCCAATCTCCCTAAAATGATGGCGAAGACCAGGCCTTGATACGTGTTTAGTAGCCTGGGCAACATGGTGCCTATAGAGTTGCATACAGTTGTGTACATGGTAGTACTCCAGATTACAATGGAATGTTCTAACTGCAGCAAAAGCAATTCCCAAATGTCTGTACCAGAAAAGCAGCAAGGAACATATCTTCACACTCTCATAACAAATTGCAATGGACTTGTCAATCAAATCGATGGAGATGTCCCTTTCTGTCCTAATATTCATAGGGTCTTTGAATAGTCACAGCTATACAAACACGACCATGATAAATCTGATGCTTTGTTTTTCTTCAGCTAGAATAGGTCCAGCAGTTTAATATCTTCCAGTTTAGCAGTAGGCAAGAACTTAGTTTAGGCAGAACTGCAGACAGCATGGGCAAATCCAGCTCTGAAGGAAATGCATTTATGAATCTTTTCACACAAATCTAGCCAATCTCTCTTAGACCTCTCTACACTTAGTTCTGCATTGTGCAAGAGTTAGAATAAGG
>JAOWBP010002978.1:32626170-32637137 GCA_028571105.1 Tragopan temminckii
CTGAAAAACTCCACCTCATTCGCAATGCAAGTATACTTGGCTTTCCTTTTCCTTCACTGAATTTTTGTGTTTGATTGTTAGGTGAAAGACTTCTATACTTTCTATACACTATATCAAAGCAGCTCTTGATTTTTCTTTTGATAAAATATTGATTTAAAAGTGTTTCGCTGTGAAGTACTTTCTCCAGCCTCCTTTGCGCTCTCCCCAGGTAGGCAGCAAGAGGTACAATATTACAGTGCAGGGTATGCTCAGCTGTATTTGGAGGTAAGGTTGCTTCTTACCAACTGCCACCAACGAAAACTAGCTTTTCATTAAGGCAGGGTCTGCACAGCCTTCCACATATTTTCAACTACATCAGTTATATCACGTCTTGATTCTAAACAGAATAACTCCCCCTGAATACAACACTTCGACATATGAACACACAAAAAAAAAGCATGTAAGGATATAATGACACGAATGCATGAAATAGTAAGCCCATGCTAGAGTGGAGGGTTAAGGCTACAGCTGTATATGTGTGCTTCCTTATTGCATCACAATCTGAAAGCTAGTTCCCACAGGACTCTGGAGTATATGGCATGTTGATTCAAATACCCCAGGACTGATTCCACAGTGGCCACAACATGACAAATAACCCCTGATCTGGTGTAAAACCTGCCAAGACAAAAGTACTTTCACCAGTTTTGTTTTTGGAACAGATTTAACCTTGCAGAGTGAGCACATGGATCTTGCTCTAGGAGCCGTCTGACTTTATTCACTGTCCTTTAGAATCAAAGTCTAATAAGGACAGATTCAATAACAGCATTTCTTTAACACAATTCTTAATATAAATAATAAAATAAATAAACAAATCAGTTAACACTTGCCAGAGAAAACATGTCAAAAGCATGTTTAGACATAACACAACCCATGGTAAACCAACTCTACCAACAGAAGACCACAAGGAGTAGGTTCACACCATTCAGAATCCTTGGGGACTCCAAAGGTTTTCCTGTGGGTATTCTGTCTGTTAATTTAAGCACCGTACTGACATGACACTTTATTTTCACTAGATGAATCATTTGGCACTATTTGCAGAGTAATTTTAGTTTCCCTTTCATGCTTCTCATGAAACAAGGGCATCATCTTTAGTACAGTCATTTAGGTTCGCCCTTTTTTCCCCCTCTCCTTTGTACTATTCTGAGGTGCAGAAGATGCCTTATGTCATCATGGACACAATTCAGAATTTTTGCTGGGTATTATTCATATATCTGTTGTTGTAAGACTAATGGAGCTTAATTCTTCATTATTACCCCTAATTCAGCCTCGACACATGAAACCTTTGACCAGACCTTAGCTATGCTTTTGGTGTTTCCAGATACCAATTACACTTAAGAAATTAAGGCTTACTTGTATTTGCTCCTGTACAGTCAGCAACCCGCTCACTTTGCAGTAGAGCTGCCCACTAACTCACTGGAATGCTAACAGTACTCCAACAGTACTCCAACACCTTCCCACTACTTTCCCAGCTTGTCAACACCAGGCATGTTTTATGGCAGCTTGTTAGCAAAGACTCCCAGCGCAGATCAGGCTTCTGGAGGGACAGGAAGCATGATATGAGCCCCTGAGCATCAAGAAGGACCATTGCAGTGCCAAGGAGCAGTGAATTGCTTGCCTGGGTTTTTCAGTGTGACTGCTCATAAATGAGAAACACTGAGTCCAACATTAAGATTTAGGCCACAGCTGCCTGCATCTGGCTTCACTGTGAAGTTAAGTTTGGAGCAACAGGGAGGTTGTTCATATAAAAATGAAAAACAGCTTGTTTATAAACATTATCTAGAGCCTGGAAAAGGATTTTCAGTTAATATTACCAAGTAAACTACTTCTGTTTAGAGTGGACTTAAAGATTTATTGCCAAAGATGAAGTTAAAACGTTATTTATTTCCAGCCTGTGCTGAAACAGAAATATAGGCTGCATGAAGAGCAATCTTGAAATATTTTAGGTCTTCCTCAATATGATTTTTCTCCATCTGAGAGAATTCTTTTTCATGGAAATTTCATTATTTCCAGACTTCTCTTATTCTGTACAGTGGACTCAAAGAGCAATAAGATGAGTCTGGTGGAGAATGAGGGTGATGGCAGAAGCTACACAAAGATATAACGTTGTGATATCGTAATGTTGTTTTTTAATGGAGTGACCACATACTGCCCAAAGCAATCCACATGGCCCTTCAGGGCCACTTCTGAATGCCTAGTTCAAAATGTCACAAAGTGAAAATGAAATTAAATGCTTTTGATAGCAGACGGATTCTACTTTAGTTAAAAACATCATAAGGGAAAGAAAAGAAAAAAAAAAAAAAGGAATTATCTACACTAGACTACCCTGAAACCAAGAGAGCTCTACAGAACATAGCGGAGGTGTGAGACAGTGTGTAGCATACAGATTGATTCCCTTTCCTTTTCCCCTCATACTGGCAATGTCAGGTCAAATCCTCTCTCTTTCATTGCTATGTTTTTCCTGTCACCCTCTTTTTGTTAGCGATTAATGAATTTTAAAGCAGCTTCACACAATCAGCAACATGTTTATAACCTCCAACTTGTAATAGATAATTTCAGGATTCATAGGAAAAAAATAATTGAAATATTCCATAATCTTTTCCTTTCCATGCTCCAAATCTTGAGTTCAATTTCTCCTGGCTGGGTTTTGACCAACAATCAAAGTGTAACAGTGATTTAAACTGTTAAAAAGAAAAGAATACCATCCATATCAAAGGCAAGACCATCGCATTTAGCACCACTGCTCTGTGGCAAATAATGACTCTGAAGAAAAAGAAATTGCACAATGAAAAAATAAATGGTATAGTGAAGTATTTACATAGCTTCAAGTATCTGGTTGAGGTTCCTTGTATATTCAGCAGAGATACTTGTGCCTGCAGTGATGAGGATTTAGATGTTCGTGGAGATGATTCCTTCCATCACTCTCAGGGTCCTTACTGGTACTAAGCTGCTTAGCATTTTGTCTTTCATAAACGGAGCTTTACTTTCAGAAAATGGAATAATATCTACGATGAAGAGAATTAGGCTCAATTCCTCTTTTTTATATCAACTTCCCAAGTGATTTGAGTTTGAATGTGGTCTGTTAGTTCCAGAAGTTCATTAAAGGAGGATGTTCTTTCCTTTTCTGCACCTTGACAGGTGTTGTAAAAGGCTAAGCCACAGATATCACTGTGATAAAGTTCATACTGATACCTAGGAAAAAACTGCTCCAGAGAGTGCAAAAGCATGGAAGTACAATCCCTTGTGAAAAAAATGGATATATTTGCTGGTCAGCTTCTTGTGTTCACTCATTTGTTTCAGGATGAATCCCTGTCCATGGAAATTCTCCTTTATCTGATACAACAGACTTTGTAGTAAGGGCTTGAGAAAAATGACGCCATCAGATGCTTGAAAGCAGATCTGTAGACAGAATTGTACAAAAGCACATATGTGTTTATCAAATCTCTATATAAAACATCAGGATGTCTCATTCATAACATAATTGTGCTACATGTAATGCATATGCACAGGTGATGAAAAGGAAAGCCCAGATCGGAAAAGATTTCAGTGCAAATGAAACATTCCACCCTTTTGCACAAACAGAGAATTGAAGTACAAAGGTGCTAAGTGACTTGACCAAATTCATGCAAGAAACCTCTGGGAGACTAAGAAAGTGAACCCAGATCTTCTGAGTTGGTCCTCATTGAGTGTTATAACCACATCCCCCTCCTTCCTCCCCACCTTCTTGCTCAGTCTAGTTTCTCTTTTGATTCTTTTCAAATTTAGTCCTACCCTCTCTTTTACAAGAAATCATATTTTTTTAAAAAAGGGCAACTGAAATGTAAAGGTGCCTTCTCGGCTGATTGTACTCCCTCTCTTAACAAATTATGCCTACATGATTACCAGCTTCTTCATTAACTTCTATACTAGAGAAGATACAACTTAAATCCCTTTCCTCTGCTCTGCATTTCCCTGCTCTGCTTGCTTTGTAATCAGTTTATAAATGAAGGTGATATTCTGATTGTTCCTGGAACAGTTTTTCTTCCCAGATAAATCTGAGAAACCCACATGTTTTTTTGGTTTCATGGCAATTCCCCATAAGACTCACATGTTTCATGGCAATTCCCCCTGGGAAGGGCAATTCCTTAAAGGCTACCTACCCTGTGGAGAACTGGCATGTACTTTCTTCCTAACTTCATGCTGTTTTCATTTCAGGACTCATACCAAATAGGCATTTTTTAATGCACTGCAATGTGTACACAACCGAAGTAAAAAGAATATTAGATTCTTTCCACAGCATGTAGGGACCTGACTGTAACTCTTAGTCACACTGGTGAACACTGAGTCACCCAAGGACCCCCTTCTACTCAAACAAGGCATTACTTACACAGATGCTCCCAAAGGTAATGAAGGACTGGAAATTTGTACCTTCATTGTTAATGGCTAGGAGCTATTCTAAGGAAGGTCTTCCTGCACTTTGGATCAGCACTAGAAAAAAACGAATGTATGAACACAAATAAGCAACTCTTTTTTCAAAATGCTTGTTCTTTTTAATTTAACTCTATTTCAAATTTCTGGGAGGTAAGAGAAACACTGAACTCATATAAAATAAGAAAATTCTTCTTGGGCTATTCCTCAAAAACTGTTCTCATAGGTGAACTATATGACAGCAGCTGGCTAAACAAATCAAGATTCTAGGTGTGTCTGGGACTTTTTTCCATTTTCTTTGTTTGCAGTCACTCTCTCTGAATTGCTTTGCTTCTTAAGTAAAATATACATTTTACAGTGGAAAGAAAACTGAGATAAAAGATGGTCAGCCTGTAGATGGGGGTAAATTTGAAGGAATATTTTCAATTAAAAAAAAAAAAAAAGAGCTCACTTCAGCTGAGCAGAAGAGCTGCCACGTGACTGTTCAAAGAACAGCCATGTCAGTGTCACACAACAGTCCATACGCCACAAGATTTTACAGCCATGCTTGTGGATGCACATGTGGTTGCCTGACTAAACTGAAGCATATAGTCTGTCGGTGTAAACTGGAAAAAAGGAAAATATGACTACAAGACCACTACAACAGCTTGCCTATTAGCAGCTTTTGTTGTTGCTTTGGCAGACGTTTTCCCCACGGAAGAGGAAGATGGGATAACCTTCCACTGCAAGAAACCAGCTACATGCAAGATCGTTTGCATTCAAAGCTTGTTTTTTGTTCACTGTCAGAGGGATTAGCAGTTCCCATACTGACCCTTATGTATCTGTTTCATTCCTCCTCCTTCCACTTCTCCCCCCTAAAATTGTTCTTAGTAACTGACACTATTTGGTTTCTTTGTTAGCAGAGTCAATAGACAAGCTGGCAATTAGACTGAATAGAATTACTTTCTGTTTAAGCTAGATAAAGTAGCCAGAGCTAACAACAGGTGTCCGCAGTGCCTGTAGATGGGGGAAAGCTCGTGCTAGAGCACAACTCCAAGAAGCTGTGCCGGTACCTATTGTTCCAAACACACAGCACGTGCAGGAGCTGGTGTGGTCACATTAGCATTAGCTGAATGTAACTAACCTTAGCAGAAGCAAGACAAGGCGTTTCACTCTGTCGCTTCAGGTTTATACCATACCTATCATGTTGGGCCCAGGGTCCCCCTGCCCAGCACTGGTTACCTAAGGCAGTCTATAAGCACCACCAATTAGCAATCTTTTCTTCAGCATTCTGCAGTGCAGGGACTCTTGGAGCTGGAGGGGAAGTTCTGAATTTTACTAAAGTGCTATTTGCAGGTAGACGTAATGCACTACATATATTTGAATGCAAACTAAACTATTTGAGGAGGCAAGCAGAGAGAGGGTCAAGTTATTGTGGTGAAAAGCCCAGCATTATCACATACAGTTTCTCTCAGACAGCATCCAGATGTTAGCTTAGATGTGCCATTTTGTAGAAATGCAGGTGGATTGGCTGACCAGAGAGAGAGTAGTTAGAGGATTGGCAAAAAAAAAAAAAAAAAAAAAAAGTGGGGCAGAGAGAGATCTTATCTGTCCACCTGTTTTTTTTAAAGGCAACTAATGAATTTCAGTCTCCTAAACTGTCTACCTAGGCATTTGTAACACACTGACATCAATGGTATTTGATTGCAATTCAAGGAGTTCACAGTGCAGGTGTTACAGGCCTGGCATTCTCCTTGCTCAACACATCTCTTCCCCTCTCCGCCTCAGATCCTAAAGCTGCTGGGCACAGTTCGGCACTCAGCAGGAGCTGCCTCAGGTTGGTCACTGGGACAGCAAGAGCTGGGGCTCAGCTCTCCATACTCACACTGTTTGCTCGAAGCAGTATGATTCTTTTCTCCCTAACACTTCGGTGACGCTTGCATAGCTTGCCGTGCCGATAAAGACTCATTTAAACTGAGCAGAAATCACACTAATAAGACACAGAGGAAAAAGTTAATATTAGCTACAGCAAAGAAAGTTTTGAAGGAGAGAGATGGAGAAAATTGCTTGTCAAAATTGTACTTTGCACCTAATTGTATGAAAATGTCAACTCCTATCTTGGGTGTACAGCTGTGATCCTAATGACAAGGATCAAGTGGGTAATGAATGAACATGGGATAAACAAAATGAGATTTATGGAATAGAAGTGAAAAAGAAAAAAAAAAAAAACAACAATGGCAAGAATAACCTCATTGCATTGACAGAGCATTGACTAAGACAGTTGTGGGCCAGTTTTAAGCAACCCCTGTGATTCCAAAATTCAGATAAATTTGATGCTCGTTCCTCTACGAGAACATGCCGGGGCATGTAGTTTTACTAATTAAATGCTTTAGGTGCAGGTTTCTGATATGATAATCAACGGCAGAAGGGCAGCTTTAGCATTTAAAGCATCTTAATGAGGTGTTGCCCCTTTGAGGTGGATGGGGAAAGTTTGTACAAGCGGCTCTGCCCCAACCTGCCTGCCTGAACAGCAGCGCGTCCAGCAGCGATCACGCTGACGGCCAGGAGCCATCGCGAGCTGAATTCCTGGGCTGTTTCTTACCTCGCTCCCTCTTCGTTTCCAACTGCTAGGAAACGTAAAGTCAACGAGAAAAAATAGTCCGACGCCGGATGTACTCGGAGAGAGAAAAATACGCCTTACATCATCAATGTACGCACCTCCCGTTTTGCTTCCAAGTTATTTGAAGCTTCAGTCTATTTAGGCACGGGGCGAGTAAATGGATAGTGTGTTTTAACAGCTCTCCATTACCGTTTCTTTTGTACGGAACAAAACGCTTTCTTTTCCAAACGGTGGTCTATCAGGCGCTCAGGTGTGATTAATCAGCCCCTATTTGCACAGCGCTTTGAAGACCGAGAGGGCTGTAGAAACGCAACGGGTTATTATTGCGAATGTAAAACTCCACGAATTCCACTTCCTCACTAAGCCAGTCCTGCAAACAACTGTCACCAAACAAACAATTGGAGACATAAGTACATCACTTCATTCCCCTCAAAGAAATATTAACTTCAAAGCCAAGTTAGGACCATTTAAATGCAAGCAACTCTAAAAGCAACAGGAGGCAGAGCAGGAAGCCAGGATACAGTCCGGGACTGCAGTACAAGTGTCAGCCAAGAACTATGCATAAGTTGTTTTTCCACCAGCAGCACTAAAAAGAGACTTATCCTCTTGTGCAGCTCCACAGTGGTTTCAGAGGGACAGAAATTCCACTTTTTACTAGGAGATCCTATTCTGATGGGCAAACACCCAGCCCTGCTTCAGGTACAGCTTCTCCGGGCATTCTCCTGCACAGCCTTTCGTTGTAGCCAAAGGCCAACATCTCCTCCCAAAGAATTTTAACTGTTCAGTGGGTCTGGGGCCCCACCTGTGGTCTACGGAGTAAACGAATAAATTCATTTCCAATCTACGTGAACCCAACTTTTCACCTTCTTTTAGTTGCACAATCAGTTCAGTTGTCATGTTAGTGTATTTACTGCGCGACTTGCCATCAATCAGAACACAAAGGGTGATTTTGGCATATGTTTAGCCCTCACCTCGTCTGCTCCAATCTTATACATAAATTGTGGTTAGCATTAGTCAAAAATATCTACAGGCGTCCTTTGCCTGGCCAGCAATTAACTGTCAGAATGTTGGAAATAGTAAGGGTACCTCCCAGTAAAATTGTTCTTTTTTTAGTTGCTTTTGTTGTTTTTTTCTTTGTTTTTAATGAACTAATTGAGTTAAAGAAACCAGCTGAGTACCAAATAGTACTTAAGTGTTGTTCTTAGAAAGGAAAAAAGGAGCTCATATTGATTTATTCAGATGACTGAAGCCTTCAGTAAAAGTCCTCTGCTTGTTTTGTGCAAGCAAAAGAACTGTTGACTCACGGACCTACCTGTGTTCTTTACAAATTGCTCCTGAGGATGCTCTGTTGAACTCTTTGGTCCTTATCTTCTGTGTAGAATTACGAAACCAGGTCTGACTGAAGTCATCAAGGCTGCACTTAACCCTTAGTCAGGTATGGAAAGCTCTGTGATCTATTTTCAGTATGAAGCATCTATTTCTCTGGCACCTCAGCCTAATTTTAAACTTCTCTCTACAGTCTCATATCTTGGTGAAAATACTAATAACAGGAACTGCACAATTACTTGCATCAGTCTGGTACAAATATAATCATCTTGACTTGCAGGAAAGACTAGGGGAGATGAGGTTTTGTAAAGCATACGCATTTAATATGAAAAGTGGAAAGAAATTGAAAGAAGAATAAACAGATGTAAACAGTGAACAGTGCTTTGCACTTGCTAATGACAATTAGCTATATCTTTGATTGAGATGAGAAGGCATTTCAAGAGCTTTTTCCTCCCCCAGTTTTCCTCCCTGCTAAGGAATGTCGATTTGCCTTGCTGCAGCCACATCCTTGCCACAGGAATAGAGGCTGACATGCAAGAATGCCAGTTAGAAAGTGACTGATTCAAATTGGCTTTACCACAGAACTCCCCAGTGAGAGCTAACCAAGGCAGCCAGGTGAACGTTTCCGTGATGATCTGTCTGGAACTGACTGGAAGCAGAGGGGAATGGGGTGCTGCTCTCTACCGTGTTCTCATCTCCTGGGGAAGAGGCCTCTGTGCCAGCTTTGCGCTGCAGCCTGCAGTGCTGTCAGTCAGCACTGGGGCTCTGATTGTTGTTTGTTCCAGAACAAGGGGTTCGCTATAGCAAGCGTGCCAAGAGAAGCACACAGCTAAAGGTGTGCTGCAACCCAACTGTGAGATTTGGCAGGCCCAAATCATCCACCTTTTTGCACCTTCACCTGTCTGCTCCTTCTATGTGAATTTACAGAGTTCTAAGGCAAAGAAAAATCTATCAATCACAAAGACAACCAGTCAGCGATCTAAACACTTGAGGCAATCCTACAAGACTCCAGAAGCAGAGACTTGAGAAAATCTAAACAAAAGAAAGGAAAACAATTTCCGTCAACTTTACAGATGACTTTTCTCCCTTTTTGGATAAATTGGAAGAGTGAAAGAAAGATGAAGGGCATTTTGCATGTTTGTTTTATATGAGACAAAACATCTCCTCATTTTTTCTCCCAGTTATTGTGGTTACTGCAGCGGTTAGCTCATTACACTGACACCAGAGACAATATTTTTCGTCTACTGATTTATCGTTTCCATCTTTTCTTCTTTACAGACTGTTGCTTCAGAAAGGTTCAGCTGAGAATGTAGCTGTGGTTCTTCATACTGCATGTCTCTCTGGGAAAGTGTGAGACATGAGGTGTTCTCAGCTACCTGGCCCAAGGCCTGATTCAGGTTTCCTGCCCTACCTGCTCCCATTCCTACTCACACATACAGCTACAGGTTGAGGATGTTAAGTCAAGAGGAATATGTTTTTCTGATGAAAACTCATATTTTCACACCTCTGTGGAAGCCAGTGCTGATGCTGTCAGAAGAGGCAGGAGCAGTGAGAAACTTCCAGGCTGACAAAAAGCCCAGAATTGAGTTGCCAACCACCCAGCTACCACTGAAGGGATCTGCTGAGGGTTGATGGTGAAGAAGAGGGAGAACGTGGGAGTTTGTTCAGTTTTGAGAAAGGTGGGCTTCAATTACCCTGGAAATCGTGACTCAGATGTTTTCGTGACCACAGCTTGCATTACTCCCAGGAAACTCTCAGATGCTGAACTCACAGTTTAGTTACATCAGTGACTCAGAAGTGTGAAGATTCATATTTTAGCACTTGGCAATCAGAGGCAGCATTAAACCATTTAAAACTGAATGCTGATGAAAATGAAGAACTTACAAGTGTTTCTGACCATGGGTGTGCATTAAAATCACAATTTGAGACAAATGGTTTAATTGTTCTCTGTCATCTATTTTGGGTAACATTTTATGGATAAAATAAGCCTACTGCTCTAAGAAAGGCATTTATTTAATGCTGCCAGGAGAATCTAAATTTATTTTCGCTTTGCCTTATGTGTTACTGTATAAAAGAGAAATCATCTCTATGAACAATCTTGTACCCTGGACAGCCTTTCTTGAGTTAACAGGAAGATCCCTAAATGATGCCAAAGATGATGTTTTTTATCTCTTTTAGAATAATCTTTTGAAAAGATAGTCTTCTATATTCTATATATCACAACATGAATGAATTCTGCCCCAGTTGCCTATCAAAAATGAAAACATAAAAATTATTTGTATTATTTAATTTCCAAATGTTGTAATTATGTTGTGACTGTAGTGCTATTTGCTGATTTCAACTATCTTTTAAAATATTAGCTTTTCAAGTCTTGTGGTTAAATGGAGATTTTTTTCCCCATTTGCTCTTTGTAATTAAATAACTTCTCTTGCTTTTTTAAAGATAGCTTAGAATCATGAATGTGAAAAAATTAAAAAAAAGAAACATTCCTCCTAGGTTTGTAAATATGTTTGTGTTTATGTGCTGGGGAGAAATGTCTGCCCATACATGAATGTTATGGCTTACAGTCAACATCCTTTGTCAACTGTTCTTGAGTCAC
>JAOWBP010002978.1:32662020-32688177 GCA_028571105.1 Tragopan temminckii
CCCAGCACAAGAAGGACATGGAGCTGTTGGAGCGCATCCAGAAGAGGGCCATAAAGATGATCAGAGGGCTGGAGCACCTCCCCTAGTAGTAGGCAGGCTGAGAGAGCTGGGGCTCTTCAGCCTGGAGAAGAGAAGGCTCTGGGAGCACCTTACAGCAGCCTTCCTGTACCTGAACGGGGCCTACAGGAAATCTGGAGAGGGACTTTTTATAAGGGCAAGTAGCAACAGGATGGGCTTTAAATAGGAAGAGTGTAGATTTAGACTAAATTTCAGGAAGAAATTCTTTACTGTGAGGGTGGTGAGACACTGGAACAGGTTGTCCAGAGAGGTTGTGGATGCCCCTACCTGGAAGCATTCAAGGCCAGGCTGGATGAGGCTTTGAGCAACCTGGTCTAGTGGGAGGTGTCCCTGCCTATAGCAGGAGGGTTGGAACTAGATAATCTTAAAGGTTCCCTTCCAACCCAAACCATTCTATGATTCTGTGAGTCAATGGTTGCACAGCTATGATCACACTGTCAAAAAGACACATGTCTTGGACCAGGGCACATCATGGGAAAAGGGATGGAAGGAAAAAGCATGGTTAGCATCATTGGCAAAAGTACACTTACTAAAAGCTGCATCTCCTAGGGAAGAATTCAGCAGTAGGATGACATCAACACAAGGTTTAAGCACAAAGGTGGGCCATGGATGATGTCTTGCTGTCACAACAACTCATAGACCTCAGGTACTGGAGAATCTGCAAAAAAATGTGATTATTTTGTGGCACGTTTTAGGCATCCAAGCTTGATCAATATGATCTGAATAGCCAGAGTCCTAATTTTGTCCACAGTGTGCAGTCTGAGATACTTAAAGTATCTTCATGAGATCACAATAAATAAATGTATTGGAAGCTGAGCCCTACACTGTGTGTGTGTGAGTGTGAGAGATGAGAGATTAAGAGATACTTTTCCTTGTAAGTGTGAAGGAAATCTACCAAAATACTGCTTCACATAAACATCATGTTAAACCCTACTGCTGTCAGGGCTAATTGAAATTTACAGGATTGGTACTTGCAGTATTAACCGAGGAACTGTCGAGCTTCATTATTTCCAGTGGAGTCTGACAGTATTGTCTTAACATTATGATGTGTCAGTCTCTTTTCGCTTGACGACAAAGAAATACCATCTGCATTTCCTCACTTCTATAAGGCTAAAGAAGTATGAAAACAATTGCTATGGTCAGTATTTCACTATGATGGTCCAGTCACTGCTGTTGTCAGGAATACAAACGCAGATACCTAAATGTTTATGAATGCTACAATTTTCACTTAGTAGAAACTGCACTACAGGTAACAATTTTAATTAAAATACTACCTAGAAGAGTCCTTTCTTCTTTTGTTTGTAAGTGACTGGAAGGACTAATGCTAGCAAATTACAGACGAAGTGAAGGAATATTTCATCCTCAGGGATTTGTGTTCACCAAAAGTTTTTGTATGAAGTGGAGATTGTCTCCAGTACAAGCCCCCTCTACTGTATCAGGTTCTGAAGCGCTGTCTGCAGGGTAGCCAAATACAATATCCAAACTTCCTGCTGTGGATATTAAACCCACTAGTGGTCTCCACTGGCATCAGTGACAGCCCTGTCTTGCTGAGATGTTTATAGGGAAGATGCTCTTTGGTAAAAAGAGGTGGAAATTTATCCATGTAAGCCAAAATCAACCCAAAACAAATGCTCAAATTCAGGAAGTTGCAGTATAACTTTCTGACATTCCACTCAAAATTACACTAGCACTTATCAGCTCCTGAAGGCCTGAGCAGGGACTCTGGCCTCGTTGAATGGACAGTCTAAACCCTTATAATCCATTCTCCCCTAAAAGAGGTAATTTGAGGCAGCATTACATATGCAAAATGCCACTACCCACAAAAGTTCGTCACATTATTTGAGGAAATTTGTCCAAAATTAAAGAAGCAGCAGCCGTATTTTCTCAGTGAGAATCCAAGTACTAAGATTTTTCACCTGAAGGCCCATGCATAGATCTGGCTCACAGGATATGGCCTTTTGAAAAAAATAAAATTCCACTTCTCACCCACAATGCTTGCAACAGAGAAAGCTTATTGCAGAGAAACAGAGAACGGAACAGTGTACCTACTAACAGTGCCAACCAGTTAAGCCAAAATAAAGAGGTTTCACTACTGCTGCTTCTTTCTCTCCTCTTTTGTTCTGTTGTTACTTGGCTCAAATCATTTTTCTCCAGTGTCAAATTGCAGTTGAGTGTGTCAACATCAAAACATTGCAATAATTAAATTCATTCAGATAGAGACAGGATTGGTTCCAGCAAGTAATATTCATCTGTAACTAGGTCTTGTCAAGACAGCACTAGGTCCTCACAATGTGAGGCTACTTAGAGACGTGAGCTTCTGAGCACAATAACTGCTACAAAATGATTATCATCTTCTATGGACTTACAAAACGCAGAGGTCTTCAATGCAGCTGTCTGTACATGTGTGTATAAAACATCATAAACTAGCAGACCAATTTACCACCATTCCATCAGATTACGTGAGGTAATTGTTAGCTGCAAGCTGTTCATTTTTATTATTATTATGCTCAACAAAGCAAAGCCTAATTAAGGTATTAATTTGAACATACATAGGCTAGCATCTATTCTCACATTCAATACACAAATGGCTAAAAGAATTAAAATCACTTATGTGATCATAAGTACAACAGACCTCACGTCTCTCTTCATAAATATTCAGAATTTGTATGCTTTCAGACACTCAAAACATTCTTAACAAAAATGGTTAAAGGGCCAATGAGGAAAAAAGATCATTAAAAGTTTGGTGAAGCTGAGACAAAGAGTATTTTTCTTGGTCTTCTCCCATCTCTATTCTTTTAACTCAAGTAAAAGCATGAAAGCAAAGGTCAATGTTCACCCGTCTAGATCCCATTGACATAAGCTCTCTATAACTACAGTGCTAATTGATAAAATCCGAAGTAAATTCTCTGATTAGAATGATGAAAACAACATGGCACATTCAGCCTAATCTACTGACCCTCCCTACCTGCAGACAGATAGTATTCAGAACTACGCAGAATTATCTACTTGACATTCAGGTCCTTGTGACAGGAGAAACCAGGAGAAGATAAAAGTTAAGCATATTTAAAAAAATGCATAGTAAATGGAAGTTCTATTCAACAAGGAAAATACATTCTTTTATATATGAAGATATTAAATAGAATTCTAGTTTATTTTCCCCCACACAAAGCCTGCACAGACTGTAGAACTTTGCTGCAAGAAGATAGGGAAGGAAGAACCCACAAAAAAAATTCAATAAGAACTGAAATGTATTAGATGGATATAAAGAAAATCCACCTATATCATAACTAATTATAAAAATCTTAGAGTTGCGAAGCCTTGTTCATAAAAACTTAATGATTTGAGAGTAAGGATGACCTTAGTGTTGCCCACTGTTGTGTTCTAACTGCAGGCTTGAGATCTAGAAAAGCAATTTCTGTATTTCTTATTTGGAGATCATTCACACACTTTCACACAAGCACATCCTTTTGACAATAATAAAGTAATTAACAGCATTTGAAAAGTACCTGTAAGACAGGCTTTACTGGCACATGCCTAATAACATCTTTTGCATCTGTTGGAAACATTTTTCAGGATATATTCAGCTTTGAAACAAATTGCAGTGTTATAATTATTAGCTAATATTTAATAGCTAATTTGTTCTCTGTAAACCACAGTGTTTAATAACAATAAAAAAAAGCACACAAAACATGATAAAGCAGTGCTTCTTCAGTATCTGTATTTCTGCAGCGTTCACTTGTTATGTTTCCCTTTCTCCATTAATAACTTGGTAAATGCTGATATATCAGTAGGTTATAGGGAAAAAACCTCACATGCTCAGGCTGGCAATTTCATTTTGTTAAAAGCAAGAAGTCCAGGCAGAGGATGAAGTCTATTTGCACTTGAAACAACAGAACAATTGGTTTGGAAAATAGAGCTTAATGTGTGAGCTGGCAGCTGTCCAAGTATCCCAGAAAGATATTCATTTTCTTTGCTCGAAGACTTCCCAGTCTCTTCCTGAACGCACTGTTTATTGTGACAAGCAAAAGCTGCGCAGTCTAACCTCTCACCAGGTCTGATGATCCTTTGTAGGAAACAATTCTCACCTGAAAGGCCAGAAATAAGGGAATGCTTGTGCCGTCCACAAGATATAATGCTTGATCGTGGGTATAAATTGGCTGGGAGGTATATCGTCATTTACTGCATTTTACATACTTGTCTGCAACAACCATCCTCCATTTCCCTTTCACCCTCTTTCTTTTCTCATTTGAGTGTCTGCGTTCCAGTGTGTTTCTGATCTCTGACTCTTGATAGGAGTTTAAGCAAAACACTGTTTCTAGTTTTCCCTACCAGTGAATCTCATTGATTCGCTAATGGATATTCCAGTGATGTATATTTAATTCAATTTCTATATTACTGACGTTCTGAAATATTACTATTTGTCATAAACTCATCCATTTTCTGTTCGCGCATCCACTTCCAATACAACGCTGATTTTTTTCTTCTCCTGAAAGCTACGTATGAAGCTGAAAAAAATACCATACATCTTCATTGTCATGCACCTTAATTCATAGGAAGCCATTTCCCAATTAAAAAAAGAACAACAACAACAAAAAAAACCTGTGTAAAATTGTTAGAGATGCTATTTGACTTCCAGTTAACTTGGCCTGTCTGGAAGCCAATATGTCTAATATGATATTGACAGGGAGCAATGGTCTATGAGTTGCTTATAGAGCGCATATGTTTTTCTTAACAACAAAAGATGGTTTTCAAGAGAAGAAAGAGCAATATGTGTCAAGCATATTTTTCTTTGATATCCCTTTGCCTAATGCTTTATTGTCTTATGATTGAATTATGGCTATCATTAAATGGCTATGATTTCCAAAACAAGAGAGAGTAGAAAAGGGTGCACATAAGTGGCAAGACGTTGCTGTAGCTGTTGTCCTTCTTGAAGTACTGTTTACAATTCCAGTCCCCATGCCTAAAAGGGATGCAGCAAAGTTAGGGAAACTATGAAGAATAGGAAATAAAATAATTAGGTAGAATGAGCTGCTTCTTTGTGAGATACTGAATGAGCTGAAACTTTTCAAGTTGGACAGCAGATGGATGAGGACTGAATGGAGCTCATGATAACAATGGACAAGGTGAGTCTCAGAAAATCCCATACTATTTGATCTAGTTGTCACACAAAAAATAGAAGATTAACCTCAAAAGGATTTTTTAAGTACTTCTTTCTGTTTTTAAACAACAGTAATGAACTTCTGAAATCTACTGCCACTGGATGTTCAGGAGACTGAAGGCATTAACATGTTCAAAGAGGATTGGATAAATTCACTGACAACAGGTCATAAGCAGATGCTAAAATAAATAGGTAGGGATGCTCCCTCTAACATCCCTCATCCAGCAATTGTTAGATGCTGAAAAAGTACAAAGGGAACAGATCACAGAGAGTAGCCAGGTTTGCACGCTGCTCCCAGAGAGTATCTGCTGTTGTCACTGTTGGGGATGGGATACGTAGGACAGAAACATGAGATAAAAACTGCCATGTTGGATTAGATCACTACTAACACCATAATCTCATTCTGATTTCTATATGCTTGTGCTATTCCCAGTACAACAGGGACCTCTTTGCATCAAAACCTCACGGAATCCAAATAAACCATAGTAAGATAGGCACAAGCCTACAGAAACTATGTATCATGCTTGCTGAAGACAGAATGTGTTTCCTCATTATGTGACAAGATAATTTGTTGTTCCAATTTTATTTTTCCTTTTATATTTCTAAAGGACACATTCATAAATTTTAATAATGCATATATTCTATTGATCAGGCAATTTTAGTTAAAAGTGCTTTGAAGGAATAATGCACTATCAACCTCAGATTAGACTTAAAAAGGTAAAGAAAATGTGACCAAATAGAAAAACAGTATTTGTTTAATAACTTCCTTTTTTTTTTTCTTTCTTTTTTTTTTTTTTTTTTTCCTCTGCTGGAAATAGATACATTGCTATGATAATTCATCCATTTTATACTCAAATCAAAATAACATACAGACCCAAGGAAAGAAAATTACCCTCTATATAAAACTATTAAATTAGAAGCATGTCTTTACTATGATGATCAGAAGTACTTAAAGTTGACCCCAAAGCAAAAGTAATTGGGTCTCTGCTCTTTTGTGTTTCTTAATTATTTCTGGAGGGGATACAAGAAGTTGTCATTTTTTTTTTCTGCATTAGAAATGAAGATGTTTTCTGCTTTAGATGACTTGAGACCTGAGACTTCACAAGAGTCAAAATCAGAAGTGATTTGCAGAAGAAGGAAGGATTCTTACATTTCTTTGTGTTTGAGTCTCACATACAATCAAATATATAGAGCACTAGAATAAACGGCCATGGAAAAGACAGTGTGTGTGTTTATCATTATATCCAAGGTAGATAAATTCATGTGCTCATCTATGTTATCTATGAGAAACAGGCACATTTTGGATTGTTCCAAATAGAAATTGATAAGTCTCTATATATTTATCCTCAGTTTAGCCATGAACTTAATACTCACTTCATGCTAGCCAAAAATCTGTACAGTTATGCCAAATTATTTTGAAACTTCTCAGCTTATTCTGCTAATAGCACAACAATTCTTATTAGCCCTTGTCACCATGTTATGGGAAAAGCTACAAGAAGGCCTGCTGCTTGGTGCATGCTCATAAGCATATACTTTTCAAAGGAACACAGAGCATTCCTCAATGAAAGGAGTAAGTGAAAAAAAACAAAAAACAAACAAACCCACAACAACCAAACCACAGAAAACCCTGCCACGTTCTTCTGATCCAAGCTGTGGTACAGTGTGGTATAGGAACATTATATGGAAAAAAAAGTTTTATATATATATATGAACATGTTTCCTGAAAGACTTAACATTTAATGAACGAACACATAATGGTCCTCTATCTGGCTACTGGATCTCCAGTGTAGTCTGAAGCAGACAATTAAAAATTACTTGCATATTTGGAACTGATCAGTGGTTAGCTAGATATTTCTATTTTCTGCTTCTTCCAGTGGGAGGGGGAAAAACAAACAAACAAACAAACAAACAAAAAACCTATTTTCTATTATTTTCAATTCTTTTGCAAATAATTGCATCATCACCTCCAGATTCTTACACCAGGTCATCATAACGAAGTATCATAAAAATAATAGTAAATAGTATTTGTACCTTTTTCCATCAGTGACCACTCCTTGATAAATACCTGTGGTTTGCAACAATATCTATTGAGAAGCCTAAATCTAAACCTACCACATAGAATAATGCAGTATTCATAAATTAACTCATTTTTGCTCCAAGTATAGTAAAAGCATTTCTTCTTATCCCCTAAGCAAGGGGGAAAAGTGATCTTTACCCAGTAAAGTATTTTCAGCACAAGTGTAACCACAAGCACGAGTAGCACCTTACGCATGAAATTACTGCAAAAACTTAGCAAGAAATGTAGATATATTATATAATGTGCTTTTTTTTTTTTTCTTTTCCAATTGTGTTTTTCTCCCATCCTGCTAACATGTCATTTTTCTGTTTATATACTAACCTCTGATGAAATATTGAATTACACAAAGACCAACAACACCTCTGTGCCCAATCCCTCTCCGGCAAGAGACTGCTGAAACTTAACATTCCCTGAAAGATCTACTGACGTTCCCCAAGCATCCAAACGTGACACCATGCAGCACCGCAGCCTTGAGCGAGCACAAGCTCCCACCAACCTGCGGACAATACCTCCGTCTTATCATGCAGGAGGCTTTGGGGTGACCGTTGAGTGCACTCTGATTTTACAAACTGTCATATGGCGAGATAGTGGTGGGTTTCAATGCCGTCACCTATTCAGTCAGCCCAGATGAACTAGAATCACCATTTCAGTTATATCATAGCTCGGGGCGAGAACATGTCACCCTCTTTATTTCCAACTCGGAACAAGCTGCTTAGGCAGATGCTAACTGTGGTCCTCCCTGCCATGTTCTGTAGAGTGGCCTTTGTCTGGGTTAATTGAGCCCCCACTCCATTTAATAGGCTGTTGAAGTCTTATTGAAACAGAGCTAGTGCCGCAGGTTAAATACATTGCAGTGCTCTTGTTAATCCCCTCATTAACGGAGCTGTAAAGCTTGTTGAGAGCTGTGAGTTTGCATATATTATCAGAGAGTTCTTCACTCAAGTGCTATCAATAAAATGACAAAGCCAGTTTGCAAATACTGAAATCAACAGTGACACAAAGCTAGATACTTTAAAAAAATAAACAAGTTAATAACTGATAAATCTCATTTTCACACTTGGAGAATATATAAAAAAAAAACAGATTGAAGAATCCCTTTTTTTTTTTTTTTTGGATGAACTTAAAGCACGAATTATACAAACATGATTGCTTTCTGTATGCAAAGAACACAAGCAAGAAAAATACCACTTCTTCAACAGGGGCTTCTGACTGAAGTTTGGCGGTAGCTGCTGAGAAACAATTTAATGAACCATGAACAGATTAAATGCAGTTAGCAAGCCCAAAGAAAATGAATGAATTCACAACATATATTAAGAAGTGGATTTAGAGATTAAATACTATGAACATACAGAGAAAGCTTTCTATGATCTCCAAAGGAAAAGGAATCAGAGCCTTGAGGATGGTTAGGAGAAGTCTTCAGCAAATCAGGGCTCTCTCACACCTGCCAGGAGGGGAAGCATGAGATAGGCTTCCCTCTAGTATGTGTATGGTGGAATATAGCTGACAGTCCATCAGCAAAAAAGTAGGAATACAGGATTCTTCACTGAGACACAAGGGAAATCTGAGGACTCCTAGCTGGAGAGGCAACCAATAAAAGCAGAACTGTTTGGAGGCCAAACTTTCTGGTGCTCATATCTTTCTTAGATACTTTGCAATGGTCAGGTGAAGATAATCAGCAGTCTCCTGAGTTCATGTTTTCCCTAATATTGTTCTAAGTAGTATTCTTCCTTATAATAAGGGAGCCAGAATGACCTTAAAGGATCTCTTCATGCACTGTCACCTCCATCTTATATCTGTACAGTAGGCATGACTCTTGGCAAACCACAACGCTATAGAGGAGGCCATAAGTAAAATGTTCTCAGTTCATGTTCATAATGTTCATATCCAGCGGGGTAGTTTCTGAAACACAATATCCACAGAAGATTCCTCCATAGATAACTCTTAGAAATTCATTTTCTAAAACATAATTTTCACGCCTTTACGTGTCCCTTATTTTCAACATTCTGCTCTGATTTGCTGGCCTATAAGGAAACTTGATCCACTTTCTTTTCCTTCCTGCATAAATAGTTATAATTCTGATTAAGGCCTCTTTTTTAAACCCTGGAATAAAACTCACAAAGTTTGCAAATCTACTTTAAGAGTCTACCACAATGCATGCAGAACTGTAACTAGACTGCTCAGAGACTTTGGTACATGATACTCATCACGGGATAATGAGAACAGTGTCTTCTTGAGCACTTTTAAAACTCTATCCTTAACACTTTCTTCTAAGAATGAATCCTGTGCCCTTCCTGAACATATTTTTAGCTAATAAAGGCTGTATACTGCCAGTTTTTTGTTTTTTTTTTTTAAACTGTGGTTTGATATTCTTCCATTTCATATTCGGAAACTCATGAAATCGACCTCTTTTTTTTTTTTTTTTTTTTTTTTTTTAAATATGTTAAAAGTATTTTTAGAGTTTTTAGTTATGATTATTATAATAAGTAGTCAGTTACAGTGTATCATGTTGTATCCAGGGAAGGGCAGAACATGGTTTCTGCAGGCTGTTCTGTTATTCCCTTTTGAATTTCACACACTGTCTTGTTTGTGGTACCTGCTATTTCCTTTTTCTTTAAACCAACCCTTATAGCAATGTGGAAACACAGATGCAAACTCTCAAGGTTCAAAGTTAGAAGAGAGAAAGTACAAGAACTTTATTAGAGTTCATTGAAATAACACAAAACTGGCAAAAGTTAGGCCCCTTGTTTCATCCCAGAGCTTAAAAAAGTAATTTTCTTTTGCAATTTTACCTTTTGCACTTTTACCTTTACCATAATAGCAACATAAATGATAATTTTTGTCCAGCACAGAAAATAAAGAAAAAAAGTAGTACTGATGGAGTACTACAAATATATATATGTGTGTGTGTATATATATATATATATATATATATACTGATGGAGCATGGAGAAAAGTGTCCTTCACTACCTGGCATACTGGGTAGGAGTTGCTATTTTCCATTCCAATTTATACAACTGCAGTCAAAGAAGGAATTCCATTCCTTTCCATGGGAAGTATACAATTCAATAGTATTTCTATTAATAATTAAAGCCTTTGCGTAGCAGCAAGTGACTTTGCAGAACATTTGCTAGAATTTGCAGTTCTTGAGCAAAATGGGAGTGTTAGCAAGTGTAAACCAACAATATTATTTAATGGAATTTCCTCAGCTTCCTTCTACTAGCTGTCTCATGAAAACTTCAAATTTGAGCCGGTAGGTAGGCAATGGCTGAATAAATACACTGCTGCAAGCAAAGGTCCAATGAATGACTGTCCATCTGTACAAAGCTTGCTTTGCTCCCCATGGATCTAAAATGGCACCTGTTAAGCAATACACAGATGGGTTTTATGTTTGCCAGTTGATCTAAATAGGGACTGTCTTATTGATGGTGATCCTTGGCTGGCCATAGAGCTCAAAAAAAAAAAAAAAAAAGAAAAAAAAAAAAGAAAAAATAAGGAAAATCTGGGCATAAGAACACAATTCAGTTTTAGAAATATTTAGTTTCTTAGATTTGAGTAAAATAACTTTTTATTCAATTTTTATTTAGTAACAGGCAAAGCAAACTGGGATTTCATCTGAAGAGATGAATACTTAGCATTAAGCAATAACACAGCTTGTGAGTATTCCAGAAAAATCTCTTCTACCAGCAACTTCCCTTTGAGGCTACAAGCAAAGAGTATTGACTGTTTGCCTTCATCTAATCCACATTGCCTTCCGGTCTAGAGAAGCTCATGTGATATGATATCTCTTCAGTGTTGTGTTCAGCTGTCATACGCTGATGCTTTATTGCTCAGGATCTACTCATTCACCCAGTTAACATTCAGTTTTCCATTGTACACAGTTCCCAGAATCTTACAACTAGCAAACAATCATCTACACAATTCAGTGCTATGCTTTAGTTAAGCAACAGGGATTTGAAAGCAAAGGTAATGTGATCCCTTTTCCTTTTAGGCAGTCAAAAGGAGCCTTTACTAGGAAGAGTTTGACTGACAGAAGAATAAATTGATTCTTTAGTTCACAGCTTTTTTGTATAAACTTTTCTAAGTCTTTGTTTATTTATTCTGTGTGCATGTAACTCTCCAGTTGCCAGGAGTACATTTTCCTAGCACTGGTAGTGGAGGATATCTGTTTTGTGTAGCATTCTCATTTCACAATAGCAATCCTTACCTCTTACTATCAAAATCTCTGGTAAATACTAATATTCTTGCTTGCTTTCTACAGAGAAGGCAAACTTTTTTCCAGACTTGATGTAAGTATAAGTTGAAGTGTGCTAATTGGATATAATCTTTTTAAAAGAATGGTTGTTTTTTTTTTTTGGTAAAGTGTTTTTTTCTTCTTTATTTACTTGTTGTTGTTGTTTGGAAATTTATGTAACTAATGCTCTATTTCTACACACAGTTGAAGAAAGAGATTTGTTTAGACCACATTCAAGCGTAAAACCCAGAGAATTAGGATTACTTTTCTGTATAGCCCAGAGTCTCATTTTTGGATAAGCAGTTATTCGACAGTTCAAGGTCTTTTTAGCAGCACAATAACCCAGCACACTCTTTAGAACATAGAAACACAACTCTCTGCTAAGTATTTTCCATAAGGGAAAAAATACTCTGATGATATTGGCAGAATGCAAACGGCAGTTTTAAAGAGAACCTTGAGAGTAACATAAACAACTACACTGCTGTACTCAGGTGTCTAATTCCCTATGGACAGCTTGAAATTTCCATGCATTATGATGAATGAATTTGCCTAGACAGTACTTGAGATTAAGTGATTTCCTTCTTACAGCATTTCAGTTATCTCAGACAACTCAATTGAGAAACCTGCCCCTGCCTCACATAAGATATTAGATGACCACGTTTCTAAACATATGATTTTCCCTCTAATGTGATTTTTTTTTTTTTTAGCCTGCATATTGGGAAAAAAAAAAGAAAAAAGAAAAGGAACAACTGGGGGAAAAAAAAACACCATGAAGGAAAGTGAATTAATGAGGTACCAGGTCTTCACTTTTATGTACTAGTTGCTGGCTCTATAATGAAATGTGTGTTGACCACTTGTACGGAAGATCACTGCAAATAATTTGTCTTGTCATTTATTATGGAAGCCACACAATGATCCGCATTGACTGAAGTGCCAAAAAAAATAGAGACAACAAAGTTTTAACTGCTCCTAGCCAGGTACTTCTCCATACCTCAGGGCCCCAGCAGAGCCTGTTGCATCACCTCAGCACAGAATATGACAAGGCCTTGACTCCATATCTCTCCATTTCACTTGAGCAAATGTGTTAATAGATCTAATGCCATCTTATTTTCTCACTTCGATTCGATAGAAGGTGACCAGACAACGAGTGTGAGGTCATTTTGGAAAGAGGAGGACCGCTGAGGTGAGGGTCATTCAAAAGGCAAGGTGCAAGAGTTCAGGAACTTGCCTCCCGGGAAAACCAAAGTTTTCACTCTGATTTCTACATTTTTGCAAATTCCTTGTCACAAGTTATATCTGCACCTTTTTAGCCCATTTGTCTTCCTTGCTAGAGATCATCTTTCCCTAGCTCTGTGGATAGAGAAAAATGTCCAAAATTTCACAGAACCACAGAATGGTTGAGGTTGGAAGGGACTTCTGAAGGCCGTCTGTCCCAATTCCTGCTCAATCAAGGATATCCAGAATAGGTTACCCAGTCCCATGTCTAGGTGGCTTTTGCAGTTCCCCCTGAACTTGCCCTGCTCCGGGCTGAAAAGTTGTAGCTCTCTCAGCCTCTCCTCATAGGAGAGGTGCTCCAGTCCCTTTATCATCTTGGTTGCCCTGTGTTGGACTCTTTCCAATTTGTTCATGCTTTCTAGGATGTCCATGTGCAAAAAAAGCATGCAGATATGCCTAGAGAAATATACAGCGTGAGTGCAGGGTGACACTGTTACTGCCTGCCATCATCGTATGCACTTGTCAGTCTCCAGAGTTAAACCCACTTTCCTCTGTGAACTAGAGAGGCTATAATTTGCTGTAGCTTGTGCTAACTTCTTACAGCTGCAAATGAAGAGTCGTTGCTGTAGCTGGACAGCCATAGGGGACAATGTAATGCATCGTGCTACTGTTCTCCTAGACAGGTGTTGTAATTAGAATTGCATGGGAGTTTCACAGCAGTTGCATCTCAGACAGGATCCACCAGGGGGGTGGATATGCTCATTTGAGAGTCAACTTTTCCAGCAGATTTGGCTCAGTTAATAACTGACTCTCAGGTGAAACATGAAAAGGTGAATAATCCCCAGCTGTTTGCAACAAACTCTTACTTCTACTCCTTGTTTTGGTTACTGCACGTTCCTGACATCCCATCCTGTTCTGAGATCCTATATATTGAGGTGTGTGCCCAGAAGAGAAAGCTCTACAGCCTCATTTCCAGATGCAGTGGAAAAGTCAAGGTAGATTCTTCGCTGTAGTAAGCATAGATGCTTCTTTGATCTGAAAGTGGTAGGCTGGGTCAGAGTAAGCATCCAGGACTCAATCTATTCTAAATCTTGTGGGAAACAAAAGACTTCTGAGTGCAGCAACCGTCCTCCATGTGCAAACACTCACCATCCCATGAGCAGGAAGACTGGCCATTTTGTAAGAGTGCCAAGAAGACAGAAGGCCATCTGGTGCTATAGACTAATCTAACAGCACTGAAGTCAGTAGAGATTGGTTAGTATATAGTACATAAGGTTCTCTTGCAGACAGATTAGACTCCGTAGCCAAGAGAGACTGGACATTACCTTATCTGTGCTACAGAAGCAAACACTGACAAGCTGGCAATACGGCCTTCAGAAGGACCAGAGTCAGAAGCTGATAATAGATTTGTTTGGGATTAAGAACTTAGGTAAAGAATGTGGTTGAATGTGTTGGTACAACTTGGTTGGTACAAATCAGCATGAATGAATTCCTGTGTAGTTTAACTTAGGAATGCTGTTAACATTAGTACAGATAGTTTGCAAGAGCACAAGGATCTTATGAAAATAATAGGAAAAGAAAGGGAGGATACTGTGGGATTCAAATGGAAAGAGTACAGGTTAGTGCTAACACATGCAGTCATACAAATGTAACCCATATCTCAATGGTATGCTATATTTATTGCATTAAATATGATGGTATTATATCCTAATATGAATGTATTTTGTTCAAATCCTTCATACAGAGCAATGAAATAAGTTAAGCAGTCATGCAAGAGGAGAAGAAGGAGGAGGAGGCGGAGGAGAAGGAAAAGACAAAGTTTTTGCACAGATCAAAATATGGTGAAGTAGTAAGAAACAAAAAGCAAGAAAAATGGTTGCTATGGCATCAGGTTATCCATGGTGTACCACTAGGTTCCATTCTAGGGCATCTGTTATTTATCAACTATCTGGAAAGAGTTTTACTGACATCCCAGAATTATTTAAGTTGATCAAGACCAGAGAAGCTGTGAAAAACTTTGGAGGCCTTAAGCAAGTTGAGTGAATAGAAAATATGATGGCAGATGAAACCAGACGCTGACAAATATCTTCAGCATACTTAAAAGGAAATTGCTGGAACTGCTTGCTTTCCTGCGTTCTAAACCGACTCTGTCTCAGGAAAAGACTCAACCAACGCTGTGCACACATCAGAAAAGACCATTGCTCATGAAGAAGTGGTGGAAAAAGTAAACAGTTACTGGACTATGCAAGAAACATACATATACTGTAATTTAATTAACTGTTCAATGACTTATCTAGAACACTGTGCACAATCTTAACTAACTCTATAAAAAAGGGTTCTGAAAAATTAGCTGAAATAAAAATTAGTAGAAACACACTGAAAGACTCTCCTGTGTTTGCCTTATACAGAAGTGGGGACACAAGAAAAGAATCACGATAATAAATTGTATGCTTTCAATTTGCTAACGATAAAGCATTCGCTGAAACAGAAATTTCGTGGCACTTTCAAGTGGCAATAGGAAAATCTGCACACAAAGCAAAATTGGCTTACAGACTCCTTGCAATGGAAAGTCATTACAGCAAAAAATTTAGATAAATTCAAAAAGGCAATGAGATTATAGAATTATATTGTTAAATATTAAGCATCATATAATAATTTCAGATACACATGTCAACCAGCAGTTAGAGCTTTTGGAAACACACCCTTCTACACAGACTACCCATTCCTTGGCAGTATACTGCCAGGTTTCTTGCTTTTTTTTAACATATCTTGTACTAGCAAATCTTCAAGGTAGGACAATATATCTTTGACCTGACTTACTTTGGATGCTGCCATGGATAATTATAATTAGTACTGTATAGAATAAATATTGTCACTGAATCTCTATATCAGACTGTTTTATTTTAGAACTTTGCTACTTCATCTATTTCCACCTATTTTTAACTAGAAACCAAAAGTAAAGGAATCAGAATAATAGAAGCCTTTTCTGCCACATTAGATTTCTGATTTTGTGTGGAAGTGTTATCAATTGCATTTTCCCTGATAGGGGCTTTGAGTGATGAAAAAGCTGATTATAGTCAATATTTCTTAGAACACTGAAGCATTACTATTGATAGCAGATAAGTATTTACATATTTATTTACTTGTTCACACATGTCCTCATAGTTACCAGCTAGAACAATAGTTGAGAGACAAACCTCATTGTTGTGCACTTGGAAGCAGAGCATCATGCTGAAGTACCAATTGCTTCTTGGTAGTTGTTCAGAAAGCCCTTCAGAGAGTCCTTTTAAATCAGGTGTACATATAACTCAGTAGTCTTTTCATTCTTCAGCCACTGCAGTTGTGGTTCAAGTTATTCAACCTACTGCTGATTCCAGCATGTCCTAGTACCCTTCCACTGATTCAGCATACTCCAGGTGTCCCACACTTCTTAGTTCTTATCTTCCAATCTTCAGAACATCCTCAAGAAACACTCTCAGCACTTAATATTCTTTGGTTTGTAGACAGTCAATATCTACAGTTAATATAGGTTTAAGAGGAGGAACTGATTCAATCTGTCCTACCTTTAATTTTGTGCTGAGGCTTATGTGTAGAATCAGTGCATACATTCCTGTTCATCAGCTTCTTGTTCCTGTGCAGGAAACTTACTCTCTCCACATGCGTTACTGAACTGTGGATGTAAGCCAGAGAAGAAACAAATCAGCTGAAATGGAAGAACATTTTAGTGAGGCAAAATCCAAGTTTCCTTTAGAAACTTGTGTTCATGTCATATCTTTCATTCCTGTGACATTAACATTTAGCCAAAACTCCTGCTGTACAATACATTCGATAGCTCAAATTCTTACAGTCACATCTTCAAGAGGCCTTAGTGAAGCCACATAGAAGTCAATATAAATTTATATTTTTCATACCACATACAGTGATATAGCATATTCAACAGTTTCAGTTCTTACTCCATAATGCAGTTCAAAATAACAGAGATATCAAAATATATTAAAATCACTAATTTTTGCCAACAGCTTGAGTTTTATGTTGCACTCTTTTTTAAATACCACTGCAAGCATTGAGACCTGTGAAAAGGGGAAAGCAAAACTTTACATAAAGCAGTATGATGGTTTAGGTTTCCTGGGAACTAATATAAAGTTTGCCTAAAGAATCAAAACTAAAGTTAGACTTGATCTGGGTGTTCAGGATGCTCAGGGGCTTTTGTCCAGTCATCTTCTGAATATCTCAAAGGATTGAGACTCCATCATTTCTCTGAGCTCCTGTTCAAGTATTTGCCCACTCTCTCTGTGATCTTCTCTATAACCTTCAACAACATGTGCTCCCCTAATCCTCTACTGGATTTGTTTCTGCATCACAAAATCACAATATGGTTGTTGTTGGAAAGGATCACAGGTGGTCACCTGGTCTAACTCTTCTACATGAGGATGGCCGCCTAGAGATTAGCCAGTTTTCAGTACAGTGTAGTGTTACATGTGCTTCCATGTAAAGTTCTACCCCTTCAGATTGAGGGCAGTATTAGTCCTTGAATGACATGCAGGGATTTAGTGAAGTATCTGCTTTGGTCCATAAAGAAGGAAGAAACCAGCTCAGCTGATAATGCCTTTTAGGGAATCCTTAGAGGAAATAATCTGCTGATAGGGTGGAGAATCAGGCCTTTAAGTTCTCAAGTTGAAGGATATATGTGTTCAAGTTGCAGAAGCAGAGAAACTGAACATAAAACTGCAAAAGACATAGATGGTTCCTATGTGGTCATGCAGAGGAGGAATGAGACAAGACTTGTTTAGGCTACAGGTGGAAAAGATGTAAACTGAGAAACATCTATAATTATCCTCAGTACTAGGGTTCCAGGGCTGAGAACCCCCAAAATCTGATGTTTTTTTCTGTGATGTATTTATTATTAGTCTTTACAGGCAAATCTAAAGAATCAACAGCAGGAAAGAATAAAGTGAAAGATGGAAATGGAGGCAGTCAGGATTCTGGTAAAAAGGAAGAGGTAATGGTGCGACAGAAGAAGACACCATTAAAACAAATATATACTGAAGAAATATGTCCTATGATATGTGAAAATTTGAAGAGACACAGATATCAGAAACAAAAGGCACTCCAAATTGTGTGTCTTTTAAAGTGCAAACATAAGCCCATATATGTATACAAAGTATAGGACATTTCATCTTTCTTGTATTTTACTGCATAGTTTCAGCTAGTAACTATTAAGTCAACAGATACAAACTTTTTTTTTTTTCTATTTTTTTTTTTCAGTATGTGTTATAAATGCTGTGGTTCCCGTTCATTCTGTTCTTACCAAGAAGCAGAAGTGCAAACTTCATCCTACCAGTGATTATATTAACCAGTGGGTGCCACTGTACACCAGACAGAAGTATTGGAAACAGATAAAAAAGAACAGCTAAAAATTGAGCAATGTAGTCAAAATTCTTATTCATATGTCTTATTACTCCTTCGAGAAATAAAACTTTTCCTGTAACTTATAGCAGACGCAATGACCAGCAAGATGAAATTCCTGATCAATGATAACTTTCATTGAAATGAATCTCATTATAGCTATTTTCACTTCTATTTTATACAAGTTTAATTGGATTTACAGAAAATAAAGATATAAGCATTCAGGTGTGTTTTTACTTCACAGATTTAATACAATCCCTGAGCAGATCACTTCAAAAAAGGGAAACATTTAAGGTGTCAAAAAATGTCACATTTAATCATGACTGTCAAGATAGCAGTGGTGAGCTACATTACTCCAAAGTTACTAAGAAAAAATTATATGCATTTTCTATTGCTTAAAAAAAGTTTTATTCTAAATTGGTCTGGTATGAACCCAGAGCACTCTACTGGAGCTAGGTTGATGTAAACCTGGAGAGACTGAAATCCAGATCTGTCCCAAAGCACGTCTTTCATGCTATAATTTTCTGAAGAGTAACTTCTGAAACAATATACACTGTAATAAACAAGAAAATAACTCAGACATTATCAGTAGAGTTATTTATGATAGACAGCTACAGGAATGAAACCAGAGTCCTGTCCTCAGAATTACAATTACTCCTGCTGAGTCTCTTTTCTTGGGATGGAAACAGATGGCTGATGTATCAAGGCCAGATTTTAATCTCAGCTGCAATCATGTAAGTCTGAAGCTGTTTTGCTGAAGTCTTTGCAGGGGCTTGCTTTCACAATAGAAAGTGGTCAGTGGCTTAAGGTATTTCCAATACCCAGCTTGTTTTCATTGGCATGATGTCCCTTCAGGGATTTGGGTCAAAATAAAACAATTAATAAAACATGACTTTTTCAACTTGGAGTAATTCCCTGATTTAAACCAAAAACTGACGCCCAACCACTTGCACCAGCACAACTTGGAGGGTGATGTCCCATGACAAACACCAGAGCAACTGGAATGGGAATACTATGTAGTCAACAAACATGAAACTGCAGCCTCAGGAGGTTACCAATGATCAGAGAGCTAAAACAGTGATATAAAGCCAGCACTCTGGTCAGGAAATGGGGAGAACAATTTAGAGTTTACTTGGATAAGTTAGAGGCTTTTAAACTGTGTACATGTGATGAAATTTGTTAAGGCCTAGAGCTTATGGAGAATTGGATAAAATAATTTAAAGCTGTTAGCAACTATTATTGGCCTTGAGGATACAAGAGGCTCCAAAGAACTGGAAACAGTTAACCAACATGCACAGAGAAAATGATCATTTTAACCCAGAATGTGTACATGCTCTCAGTGGGCAGGACAGTCATACTTTGTTCCACATGTTTGGCTATCTCCCTAGTGTCTGCAATGGCATTTTTGCAGCTGTGTGGTAAGCCAGGTCTGAAAGGTCTTTGCATCTCCCTCTCTACCCCTCTCCCAGCTGGGTTAGCTCTGTTGGATCAAATCCTTAATTTTACTTGGTATGTAGCTGTGTGGACACCAAATGCCTTACAAGGAAAAAGAAGCAAGTAAACGAGGCACGAGGATTCCTCCTTGTGACAGCCCATACCAGGACAGCCCAGCCCAAACTTATTTTGGTATCATAACCACACGACCAGACTCAGCAGCTGGTCAGTGTAATTGAACTCAACAAATAATCACAAAAGATGAGCCCAGGATACAATAGAGAGAAACGCAATAGCCAGGTAACATTTGTTAGATTAAAACAGGTCAGGTCAACCTAATTTCTGACTCTGATAAGTAACAGGACTTACATCAAGAAGAGAAGTATCACTCATGCTATAATTAACCTTCGCTTCCATTTTGTCACAATTTTCTATGATAATCTCATAAGTTAGACTGGGTATTATGCCCTGGATAGCTACCTGCCAGATGAACATGCTTAGATGTTAGTTTTCAGTGTTCAAAGCTGGAACACAAAATGATGAATCCATATGTAAAATAGCAAAAAACAAACCATCAACATTGCAGAAATGTCTATTTCAACATTATCATATGGGAGAAATATTTCGGTCAAGTCAGGAGCTAGAAAAAACAGACTTTCTTTATATTACTTCCATTTGTGACAGATAGAATGACTAACAAACTGACAGCTACACTTCCTCTGTTTGTCCAACTGGCGTTTCTTTTTTCCTGGCGTGTAATTCAGCTGCCTTAGAAGTGTGCCATTTCTGGCATTGCTTATCTGTTTTGTTGGGATGGCATCAATCACATCCTGAGGGAATCCAGGAGGAAAGAACAAAAAAACCCACAACATAATAGTAGGACTTCTGCTCCTTCCACAGTCACTTCAAGTTCATGCTTTAAACAATAATTGAATTGACATACTGCGGTGCATTTTTGTTAATAGCAGGAATATACTTGGTCATATAGAAAAGTAGTTATATATAGGTCACTATGAAAGTAATGACTCCTATTTATTTCCACAAAAACTACAACAGAAACAAAGAGTACAATAACACAATTTGATAGAACAAATTATCAACTACCAAATAGTGCTCTTCGACACAGTCACACCATTAGCTATGTCTTTTCACCAGTGATGTACAAGAGCCTGCATGCTGCATTCACAAAGATCTGCACCAGTGGAGATGACCCACTGTCTCTGTTGAGACTGCTGAAATACATCACCCTCACTGTGCTCACATTCACTGTTTGGTCTCCATAGATTTTCAGCAAGCATTGCTGAATGTCAATGGGTGCCATTTTTTCTACATGGAGGAATTCAATTCCACACCTTTGCTTCAGACGCACTTTCATGTCAGATGCCATTTTGTCAGATGCCATTTTATCAGACACCATTTTGTTGGACACCATTTTGCCAGATGCCATTTTGTCAGATTACCCTTCTGCTGCCACCTGTAGCACAGCAACAAAACGTAACGAGATATTGGTAGTATGGCAGTAGACGCTGAACTTTCTTGCCAATACTTGCATTACTTTCAGAGCAACTCTCATGTTTTACAATTTAAATAAGATTTTTTACTATTGTGCCCTACACATTTTCCTTTCAAATAGGAAAACTTTTCCTTAACTTAAAGGAGACATGATTGCTATATTTGTAAAGTTGGTATATTTCTTCACATGGAGATCTACTGCTTTCTATCATATTTCTAAAACATCAAAGGGAATTTTATAGAAATGATAAGAAATATCATCCACTTAAGCCTATAGTGAATCCAAGATTTCTCTAATCACTACATTAGAAACCTCTGCCTCTGGAAACAGAGATGATCTACTGGAGTTGATAAGTATGTTCCAGATCTGTGGCACGAGTTTGATTCTCACTGCTTTTTACAGTTAACAGATGAATACCTGCTCTTGTAGTATTAATTTTCTTTCTCTTATACAAAACTACTGTACAAGATTTTGGTGAGGAAGACTTACCAAAGTCTTCCTGTATCAGCAAAATTAAAGCTCAATTTATTTCTGTTTGTTTGCTTGTTATATCGTCACTTAAATTCCAGTTTCTGCAACATGGGAATGATCATTTAGTTGTTTTTGTTCCATATCTTCTGATCTATCTTGACTATTAGGCCGCATTGCTACTATGTCATATTTGACTTCATCTGTATAACTGTCTGATGTGAATCACTTATGAGTCAGCCTACATCTAAGCATTTTGTACGCTGAAAAAAGCTATACTAAAGCTTTCTTCTAACTTAAATGTTCCCACAGTAACAGTTAAATATTCTAAACCTCACTGTACATAAAAAACAAGAGAAGATGATCTAAACCACCCCTGAACACACACTTTGTTAAATTCATCAGAAATTCAGCATTCTAGCTACTTTCTCCCTTGGTTCCTCTGACAAATGCAGTAATCTGCAAAGATGTCAACACGACAGACAACAGTTGAGAGTCTATGTAGCTAAGAAAAGATCTCACAAAGCTTCCATTAATGTTGTAAGGACAAGTAGATCTAACATAAACTTACATATTAACAGCTGAATACATGCATCTTCAAATTGTTGTGTTGCGTCTGTGTTAATCTTTGAAGTGGAACAAGCTACAACTTCACAAAGGTATCTTATCTGAAGAGATTTCCACCAGCTCTGTAAATGTGTTGCTAAATATTTCCCAGATATATGAAATATTTCCAAAATAACATGTTTTTATATTGTACACATGCTATATTCAGTGAAGACTGTGAGTGATGACATATCCCATTAGTCATACAAGATATATTCAAACTACTTCCAGCTCATCGTCTACCAAGCAGATTTCTCAAGGGGGTTGCCTTCTTAGGGTGGTTTGTTGTGGGTGAAGTTTTGCATACAAAAGTACCTCTTAGATCAGAAAAAATGCTCCTAGTATGAAACCCACAAATAAGTAATATGTACCATGTCTTTCAGAATACACAGTATTTAATTTTTAACTGGTTTATACCAGTCTGTGTAATACAAACCAAATTGATGTAAGGTCTTTTTAATTCCATAGCTATTTTATACTGTGAAATGATACTTTCACTTACATTTGCTAGATGAAAATAGCTTTCTTTACTAGCTGATTTTGATGAGGAGTCAACTCTTTTCTGAATATCATTTCTTATCACCCTTTTCTACCCTACGTTACTTAGGAACCGAAATCTAAAAAACCTTTTGAGACTGGAGTAGTCTGAATTACAAAAAAAAAAACCCTCCATGTGTGTCAGTGTCAGCAGTGCACAGAGCCTGCAACTCCAACATCTCATTTCCATGGCTCAGTGGGAAAGTTGGTTTCCAAAAGCATTAAACCTGTATAGATCAGAACCCATAAAGAAAACCTACAAGGCAGCTGGCTAGAACAGGGAAACAAAGATGATCGTGACAAGGAGCAGACATAATACACATGTTGATTCCATGTAAAAAACCAGTTTTATGTTGATTAAATTTCCTCAGCTGTAGCAACAACAAAGCACTATTCTCACTCTACGTTTCCGAGTGCAAAAACCAAAGCAAAATCCAGCTCCAGTGGAAGTCAGCAGCAGCCTTGCCACTCAGTGTTTCACTTTTGGATATCTTCTTTGCTACAGGTTATCAAGGGTGACTGGGAAGTTTAAGCCACAGTCATCTCCTCAGACTTCAGCAGGAAGTTAGGCCCAGCCTGGTGAAGAGCTGCAGCTGTAACATGCAGCTGGCACTTGTACACTTCAGTTTTTCACTCTTTTCCACTGATAATCTAAAGAAAACAGCTAAGTAAAACTTTACTACAAATTACACAGGTTTCTAAATAACGTATGTGGAAAGAAGGTGAACTGCACCATCACCCAGTCAAGCTACTGGCTCTCAAACTTTCCTTATCCTTTTACCTCCTTTTTTTGTGTTAGTAATAGAAAAACAATCTCTCGAATATTGTTTTCTTGCCATGAACCTTATCTTGCATTCTTTCATTTTATTTAATGCCAGCAAGAACTGGTATTTCTCATTTGCAAGGTAATATGAAGCTTACTGATAAATATTTTATGTTGAAGTATCATGAACAATATAAATCTCCCCAGAAATAGCGTGTTTTAGCAGAACTGCATTTCAGTATGCTGAAGTTTCTCCCCAGCCTCATTTTTTTTCCTGTTTACTGGCCAGTGCAACACAGTATTTTAAAAATCCTGTGATTTCTGGTGACTCCCACAGCAGAAAAGTGTGAGCATATGGCTTTTTTTTATGCTGTCTGAAGCCACATCTCAATAGCTAACAATTTTGTTGCAGATAGCAATTATACTGTACGTTATACTTCTGAAGGGCTGTACGTGCATTGATTTAGGCTTAACAAAATCTCAATTTTTACAACTTAAATGATGTCATGCCTGGTTAATACCTTCCTGTCTCCCGAAATAGTACAGATTCAGAAGAGAATTGCTTGAGAGATGCAATGCCTCAGAAATGCTATGCACGAAAAGGGGAAATAGTTTCAGAATGCAAACCTTCAGAACATTAAAAAGGCTCTCATTTGGGCTACACTGAGCCTGTTTTTGTCAATACTATTTTGAGGAACTTCTTCGAACAGTACACAAACCAGGTGGCTTATTTCATGTGAAGGACAAAATCAGCCACATCCAAACTGTGGCCTGCATGACACATGCAGCCTGGCCCAGCCCACTCTGCGGCTGCTCCCTATCCTGTGCCATCATGGTGATGGCTGTGCCCCACTGAGCAGCCCTGCCTGGCCCTAGGCACGCACCCATCACTCACAACAGCCACATATCAATGTGCCATCTGAACTGTCTGGTCTGAAACCAGGACACGAGGAGGGTAAAGTGCAGTGCTAATTTAAGTGATGGCAAATAATTGTATGCGTTTTGATACACTGACTAAACACAGTCCTGTGAACAGTGAGAAATATGCAGTCATGCTTTGCATTCTGGTAAAGGAATTTGAGAGTGAGTTTCAAGAATGCTGAAAACATCATCATTCTTTTTGCATGCTTGCAACTCCATTTTCAGTTGACATAAATAAATGACCTGCAAATTTTCAAATGAAATGTATAGAATTGCAATCAGATATTCAACTCAAAGAAAAAGTTGATACCGTCCCTTTACCAAACTTTTATAAGCCCTCTCTTATCAGGGAGAAACACCCCTCACTTCACAACCACGCCTTATTCATGTCATCGCTTTTTGGCAGTATGCACATTTGTGAACAATTATTTTCAAGGATGAATCATGGGAAGAGTAAAATTTCACCAAAAATCTCTGACAAACATCTTGAGAGCTCACTGACAATTGCAATCACTGCTATCAAAGCAGACCATTGCATTATTTTCACAAAACAAGGCCAAATATCCCACTAGTTTTATGGCTTTCTATTATATTAAAAAAAAAAAAAAAAAAAAAAAAGTTAGTTGTATACATTAACTATATTATATGTTTTATACATGGCTCAAGACAATTCCTCTTCACCCAGTGCAGGTTAGATTGCCAAAAGGTTGGACACCCATGGACAAAGTTCCCCTGCTGTTTTGGACAAGGATAATAATGGAGATAATAATAATAGCAAGTTTTTTTGGTTGTTTTTTTTTTTTTCCACTTGAGCTTTTCTACAGTTCAAAATGATGAAAATAAAAGAATGGAAAAAAATACAGTGCTGTTCATAAAAACCCACCCACTAAACTACCCAAGTCTTTAAAACAAATGTATTTTTAAAATTTCCACAGGAATCTTCAGGAATTTTCTTAATTAGCAATTTATATGGTAACTTATCTCTCCAGTTACTCATGTTTACTGCACAGGCAACCTCTGTCAACCTCTAGGCATCTAAATTCCTATCCTTTGCTCAACGATTGAATGGTTAAAATTTACAGTTAAGCTACTGACATCAGATGTCCATGCTGGTACTGCACAGATATTAATGGGGTAATTCTGACCTCTCAGAGATGCAATTGCAAACTTGTAGAAGAGCAAATAAGTTTCAGTGCAACACTGGGGATTTGGTTTCTGTTTTTCCCTACAGATGACTTTATACTATTCTAGAACTGCTCAGATTTTAAACTAATAAGGATCACATACAAAGAGGAAAAGGACAGAATGTCAGTTTTCCTTTAAAATTATATGATCATAGAATCATAGAATAGTCTGGGTTGGACCTTTAAGATCAACTTTTTCCAGCCCCCCTGCTACAGGCAGGGACACCTCCCTCTAGACAAGGCTGCTTAAAGCTCTGTCCAGTCTGGCCTTGAGTGCCTCCAGGGAGGGGCATCCACAACTTCACTGGGCAACCTGTTCCAGTGTCTCAGCAGCCTCACAGTAAAGAATTTCTTTCTAATACACCTAAATCTTCCCTTTTCCAGTTTAAATGATCAAGTTCTCATTTGTTATGAGGAGTTTTTCTGTGAATGAATCTGAAACCTTACAGGTGATTTTTGCTTTAATAAAAGCCTAAATTCTGGAGCACAGATGGTAGTATAGAGCGCATGCGCACAGGTGGAGGATGAAAACTGAGCATGCGCAACATCCGGGTATTGGAACGGAA
>JAOWBP010002978.1:32694254-32716298 GCA_028571105.1 Tragopan temminckii
CCTCTCCTCTCCTCTCCTCTCCTCTCCTCTCCTCTCCTCTCCCTCTTCCTCTCCTCTTCGTGTCCTCTCCTCTCCTCTTTCTCTCTTCTCTTCCTCTTCCTATTCTCCCTCTTCCTCTTCATCTCCCCCTTCCTCTCCCTCTTCCTTTTCCCCTTCCCACCACCTTGCCTTCTGCCTTTCCTTTTGTCTTTCATTTCCTGCATCCCATCTACTCTGGAGCTGGAGGCATACATGGTGTCATGAACACTGAATTGCTGAATGCTGAAAGCTAAATCTGATGCACACTCTTTCCAAACCTGTAGCTCATCTAATGGAATTCCAAGTTTAGTGTAAGCTTAAAAAAAAAAAAAAAAATCAGTATATGAAACCAACAAATTTATTTCTGCCCTGTGATGTGTTTTGAGATATCCAAGCAATTACATTCTTTGGATATTTGTAATTGCCAGTTACAGGGAATTGAATCGTAAGTGTACTGAAGATGATTTTTTCTGAATGGCGTTCAAATATATACTTGTCTGTTGCCCATGAGAAACTTAAAGTACTGTGTTCTGCATATGCAAAATGTATGAGATATTTTTATTGATTGAAAATCCACAGTAGTAGAAAAAATCCTGGCTAGGACTGGATGACTTTATGCCAATAAGCATAAGAGAACAGCACCATCTCAGAAAACACTCCTGTGCCCATGGGCATAACTTGCATGAATCTGAGCATCTGAGAGTTAGCTTTCAACAGAATCTCAAGCAGTGAAAAGGAATGGTAAGAAACCCTTTCTGCTGCTTTCTGGTAAAGCCTTGGTGTTATAAAACAATGGTAACACTGATGTTCTGTGCACAACAAAATTCCTAACCAACATGAATTGAAACGTGGAGAACTGTTGAACTGTGTCAAAGAAGAGATTGCTGCTATTTGAAATTGCATTTTGTATTATTGGTTGTAGTTTTATCACCAAGTGATGAGCAATTTCTAGCAAGTAGTTTGTTCCAGACAGAGCAATATTAAAATGCTATTGGCACATTTCTGTTGTCACCTTGTCAGTATGAAGTTGCTTTTCAACAATATCAGAGTTAAACTGAAGAGTAGGTACAGCGGTAGTATCTTCAAATTATTTTGTTGCTGAAGTCAAAACTAGTAAACTTTTCGAATAAGATTTTAATGTCATGAGACATCA
Organism: Tragopan temminckii; assembly: GCA_028571105.1. Taxonomy (NCBI): domain Eukaryota; kingdom Metazoa; phylum Chordata; class Aves; order Galliformes; family Phasianidae; genus Tragopan; species Tragopan temminckii. The sequence goes on from JAOWBP010002978.1 coordinate 32,695,426, forward strand.
GGAATACTGTAGAAACCATTAGCAATGCAGTTTCATGAAAATGAAGTTCCTCTGTATATTCTAACTGTTGGGATCAGCATACTTGTCATAGAAAAGGGAACAAGTGAAAGGAACCTTGTAACGTAAAATGTAATGTAGGCAGTGTTATATAAAGCTGAGTGAGCCACTTGGCTCGTGCTACAGCAACTGTTACTCAAAAACATATGGGAGTTTCTGAAGACAACTTCAATTCTGAAGTTCCTTATCTGACATACAAAGTAAACAAATACATAGTATAGTATGTATACTATTGATGGAATTCCAAGCAAAAAGTGTTCCTGAAACAAAGGTCTTGAAGCCTCTTAGCAGTCTGCTAACTTAGATACTTAAGAAAAATCAAATAAATATTTTATTTTGTGGGACCAGATGGCTAACACTTTGCAGTCTAAAATGCCAGCTGCCAATTTGTTTGTTGGTGTTTCGCTTTAAGATACTGCACAAACTGTAAAGAATAAACTATTAATTTCTGTCAGATTTATTATTTCAGAATTTGAGTTTCAGCTAAGCTTATACTGAGTAAAGCAACAACCTGAGGCAAATCTTTGCTCTTCCCTCTTAGGAAATGTTTTCCTACATGTACCAATGCCAGCATTTTGATGTAAAAGACATGCAAATACATTCAAACAGTCCAGTTCTTCTTGAATTCCAAAGATCAATATCAAACAATTAGCTCATTTTGATTTACTTTTCATGATAACTTCTGCTTGTTTCCTGTTAATATGAGTTCCAGCAACTATTTCTGCTCAATACATTGTAAGTGATCTTCCATGTTCCATCAGATGTATCTGAAGGTGTAATAGGACAAGTTTCATTACTACTGATTTGTACTGCAACAGTCCAAAGGCAATTTATGCCACCATCATGGCTGAAGAAATCATAAAACATTTTTATTTTCCAAGAGAAAATATACATATTTTGTTTGAAGAGACTTCCAAAGTATTATGCATTGAACAGGCTAGATGTGCTGCCTAATCATTCAGTAATTCTCATTGTCCCCAAAACTCATTCCCGTCTCCCCCCCTCCTCCCCCAGAACGGGGCATCAGAATCTTAAGGTATCTTTGATATCTGTAAACAGTGTTACTTCGGATGCAAGGTACTGATGTGTTCTCATTTCACAAAGAAATGAAGTGCTTTTTGCGTGGTGTGTGTAAAAATTAGCTTCTTGCTGTACTGTATGATTAAAATCTATTCCAAAGAAACTTTCATATATTTTATAGTATCCGATAAACCCAGAATACCATGTTCAGTTTTAGGCACCTCAGTTCAGAAAAGACTTGCTGGATCAGGTCCAAAGAAGGGCAACAAGACTTGTGAAAGGCTTGGAGAATATGCCCCCCAAGAAGTGAGTGAAGGAACTGGGGCTGTTTAGTCTGGGGAAGAGGAGGCTGAGGGGAGACCTTATCTCTCTCTTTAAATACCTCAAAGGTGACTGCAACGAGAGCGGGGTTGGTCTCTTCTCACTGCTGACAGCTGACAGGGAGAGGGGGAATGGCCTCAAGATGAGCCAGGGGAGGCTTAGGTTGGATAAAACAGAAAACTTCCTTACCAAAAGGGTTGTTAAGCACTGGAACAGGCTCTCCAGGGAGGTGGTTGACCCACCATCCCTGAATATGTTTAAAAACTGTCTGGGGAAAGGCTTAGGGACATGATTGAGTGGAGGGTTGTTAGAGTTAGGGTAGTATGGTTAGGTTGTGGTTGGACTTGATGATCTTGAAGGTCTCTTCTAACCTGAGCAATTCTATGATTCTGTGATTCTATAACAAGAACTACAAAACTGCTTGCACAAAAAGAATAATCTTTGCTAGACGAACAGTTTATAACCTAATTCTAATCAGCCACTAAAAGTGAAAACAAGAATATCCCAGATACGAGCACAGAATGGGTGAGGAACTCCTTGAGAGAAGCCCTGCTGAGAAGGATTTGGAGGTCCTGATGGACGAAAAGCTGGACGTGAGCCAGCAGTGTGTTCTTGCAGCCCAGTCCTGGGCTACATCAAAGGGAGATGGCCAGTAAGGCGTGGGAAGTGATTGTTCCATCTGCTTTGCCCTTGTGAGGCCCCATCTAGAATATTGTGTCCATGTCTGGGGCCTGCAGAACAGGAAGGATGCAGATCTGTCCAGAGGAGGCACACAAAGATGATCACAGGTATACATGAGCTGTAGATGCCCCATCCCTGGCAGCCTTCAAAGTCAGGTTGGGTAGGATCCGGGGCAGCTTGATCTAATGGGTAGCAATCCTGCACATGACAGGGGGGTTGCAACTAGATGATCTTTAAGGTCCCTCCAATCTAAGTCATTCTCTCATTCATTCTATGATATTCAAAGTTAAGTATTTCATATTCACAAAACAAATTCTGTTAATCAGGAATAATCATGTGCTGAACTGTACTGTTGGGTAAACAATATGAGGAAGAAAATCAGATGTTTAATTTGAGTCTCAATTTTAGAGAACAAAATGTGTAGTGTACTCAAAGATGATGCTTTTTATGATCTTTTTTGACAATCATCATATATTTAAATAACTCTTAAAACATGGCAGTTAATTTAAGAGACAAATAACATTTCAAAACTGGAAAATGAACTATCCCACTTTTAAAGGATTTTTAAAGAATTTAAAAGATTAAAATAATCAACAGTATTTTCATACTATTATATTCCTGAAAATTAAAAAACGTATATATAAAAAAATTATATTTCACCAGCTCTGATGGAACTTTAAGAAGCAAAACAATTGTTAAATGTTCAAACATATGTATTTCATTATATAATTCGAAAACATCTGTATAGGCTCACTATAGTTAGTATAAATTACAGCTGATCTGACCTGCAGTCACTTCCATGATATTTGTGCTTTGTGGTACTGATAAGGAGCTGCACAACTGTTGTAAGCCCTTGACCTTTCACTTGTCTGAAGTGGTAAGTGTGAAATTTGTGACCAGCTATACTTTGGTGCAATTTCAGAGCACATCAAGATCATGGCAGAATATAGATTAATTGAACCGGACAGCGTGAGAGCCAACACTGCAGATCAAAATTCTGATAAAAGATCCTTGGAGAGGTTCTTCTTCACTTCGTACAGCATTGATATTGTTCAATGCTTGCTACTACAATAAAATTCCACACTTCCAGAGGATTCTGCTTCCAAATGTTGTTATTTCACTGTAAAGGAGAAGTGGTCAAAAAGCACATTCACCAAATAAAATCACTGTAGTTATATATCCTCTATACAACTTCCTTTGTGGTCAGGAAGTTAAACTAGATATGGACTTGTGAATGAGAGCTTGGCTTTATGTATTCATGAAAGTGTCCATCTTTCCACATCTTCATGAATTTGCATTATGAAAACAAATCAATCATAATTTCAGAGTAAGCCAGTAGTGAAGAAAGATTTAAATATCCATATTCATTTTCTAGTGGGATGATGCAATTTCTCCTTACTTGCTGCAAATGGATAGAAGGCCTAAAGTCAACAGCCTTTTGAGGATGACAAGCCAGAGTATTTTTCTTTCTTGAGAAAGGATAAGTTTACCACTGAACAGCACTGAAAATGTATCTTCCAAGTAAAACCAATACTTATATATGAAAATCAACAATATTTTGTACCCAGTAGCCAGAATAGTGTAAGGTAAATGTTAACACAAGTTAACAATATCTAGTTCATTAAAATACCATGGAGGATTGGATCCATGTGCCAGTGTTGTAGAGAGCAGCTCTGCCTTTGTATTTCTTGTTATGATCTATAGAGAATTCTCTTGCCCTTAGTCTCCTTCAATCCACTGCAACAGCAGCAATTGCTTCCTACTTACGCTAATGTTTGATTAGGAACATCTGTTTTTTTACTGCACCCTGAAACTTCTCGATGCTCTCTGGATCTTTTCTGTTCTTCGTAGATTCCAAAATCCCCAAAAGCATCAAGTCCCCTAAGCTCACTACACAATTCCAGTGTAGCTCTTTTCAACAACTTATGGTCTCCAACAGCCATCGTTGCCCACTAAATTTGCAACCTTAAAATCAAGAGCAAATGAGAAAAGTCACGTACTTTTGTCTCCCTTTATCCTTTGCACTGATGGAATAATGCTCAGGGTAAATGGACAAAGATAAACAGGCAAGCAGCCTAAGCAGGAAATGCAATCTTGCTCAAGAGGAAGATATGGTTGACAGGGGGTTAGGTGAACCTGCTTTGTATATCTAGCTAAATTTCAGCTCATGTGAAACTGGGAGCTTCATAGCTACTTCTATACAGGTACACATCTATGTATGAGGGCACCTAGAACTCTAGAAGGACTTAATGGCCCTGATCTGCATCAAATGTTGTTTCCACACGCACTCATGATCTGAGGTTTGAGCTGTTCCGGAACAGTGGTTTAGCCACAGCCATGGGACATATGACAGTGGGTCCTCACCTGTGGACTTCCCTACCTGACCTAAGACCTCTTTGGCTAACACAGGACCTGAACTTGTCCTGCCTTTTAACTAACTGGCTTGTCCTCAGACCTTCCTCATCTCCGTGAACTTGCTTGGTGATCTCAGCTCTTGACCTGACCATTGTTTTGGAGCTTCAGTGGGAGAAGTGGGATAGGTCTTGGCTGAAATAGTCACTGCTTTGCTGGCCTGCAGTATCTTGGCTTTTGCTGCACCATGAAAGCTGGAACTCAGTATCACGTAAGTTTTAAAAATGCACCGTTGAAGTAATGAATAAATAATTAATAAGAAAACCTATTTTCTGATTGAATAGAATAGTGGCAGGATTTTTTAATAACTTGAAAGTTGAAAATAAGATAGCCATATGAGTATTGAAAGAGCTTTATTGAAGCATTCTGCTTCTTGCATTTGGAAACTGAAATTTGGCAATGAGGCTATCTAGGGTTTCACCAGGTTCTTTATGCAGTACCATTAATTTATTCAGATATACATTAAACCTTCAAAATTCAGGACTCACGTCCTTGCAAAAGATAGCAGAGCTGCACTACTTAAATCCTTGCTTATTCCAACTGCAAATAGAGTACATAATCTGTAATAAACATTTGTGCAATTATAACCAAGACATTCGCTTGGTTAGAAATCTTTTGATTTAAAGATGGTAATAAGTACACTACTGACTGCTCCTAAGAGTCCCACAAGTACAGTATCTGAGAGATAATTAGAGGAAATCAGAAGGCAAACTGATCCATAACGTCCTCACTGAAATTAGCCACTGTGCACACAAAGGTCAATTTTGACTCAAAAACTTAGGAATCCATATTATGTTGTCACCATACTGTCCTAATAATAGTATTTAAAGGTTTTTACACTTCTGTGTGTCTGTGTTTGGTTCCATTATGAAAACTGGAGTTACTGTCAGTCAGCTGAGAATATGTGCAATATATAGATCAGACAGACACAAATAGATATCTAATGGTTGAGTAGTACTGTGAACGCTCATGAGACTAAAGCAACTACTTGGACTAATATATCCATTTATTCACTATTCTAATTTTTGTAAATAGAAAATTTACGTGTTGAGTCAATAAAGGAAGAAAACACTACTCAGAAAATTCCTTCCAAATCTACTTAGTCTTTTACATGTTGGAAAGAGAGATGAATACGAAAAGCGTAGTTTTGACAACCTAGAAAAAAAAACAAGGTTACATGCAACCCTATGCTATGATTTAGCATAGAAGTTTATTACAATTGTAAAAAATATGCTTTTAAAAAGAAAAACACTGAATATTTAATACTGAAAAATAAGTAGTATGTAGTAGTACGCCTGAGGGCTCTTTTGCTATGTTGAGTGGCTTTAATTTAATTTAGAAAGCCTCTAAAAATGGTATATTGTAAGCACTTTTCTAGTCTTCTACCAATTTTTTGTTATTGTAGTAGAAAGACAGACAGCTACATAACTAATCGTCTTTGGATCCTCTTTTAGTAGTTACATCTTGTGTTTGTTTAGCCATAAAAATAAGATGAAAAAGGATATTAAATATCTATTTTTATCCCAGCGTTCTTTGTGAGGTAATAGCAGCATGCCTCGTCAGTATGATTGAAAGGTCAAATATTTTGACATTTCTGAAATTCAAAAATACCTATTGTTGTTATTAATTATTTCATTGCTTCATTCCATATAACTAGTTATTTGTACAATTGCATGTAAGCATCTAAATCTAGATTCTTAAATAACAAGATTATATACATGCCAGTGAAATGCTGTATGTATCCTGCTATTGTGTCATGTAACCCTTTGGGCATTTTCCTTTAGATTCATAGTCAGATTTTATTGTAGAGGTGAATTGCATGTATGATTCAAATGGGCTCCAGGCAGATGCTCAGAATTTTCCTGAAAACATATAAAGGCTTCAGGGAAACATCTTCCCTTGGTGATCATAAAAGCACCACTTGCATGTTTCCATACGGAATATCCTTAGAACTTTGTTCACAAGCACAGAGAGAATTGAGAAGCAAAGATGAGTGTTTCTGGTGCCCTAAGGATTTTTGAGATAAAAACCACACGGAAAAGGTTCTTGGGCACATAGCAATGTGTTACAAATGATTGAAGATATCGTACCTTTCTTAAATTCTTGGCAGTGCTCTGATTTGGGTTTCTTCTGGTCCACTGTAAGGTCAAGTATTACATTAGGGCTTGATTGAAGTTTCAGTAATTCAGAATCATCTGTAATGACAAGTTATAAATATTTTCTGCTAAAAGTATTTAAAAAGAAACAAAATATTGCCTATTGTTTATAAAGTGACAATACGAAACAGCTTAAGATTTAACAGCTAGGGAAATGTTCTGTGTTTGATGAAATTGTACTAAAAAGTTAATCTTATCATATCATAACCACTACTAAATAAAAGCTGGTACATTTATCTAAATTTTATTTGAGGTAACAGTGATGCTAGGCTAAAGGTGGGAGAAAGTCCTCTATAAACATGTATGTAAACACATAGGTCAATGGAAATATATTCAATAATCTTTTCCATCTAGACCCAAGGCCAATGTAACTGGAAGTGAAACATGTCTTCAGTTGTACTGATGAAGTTCAGCCTTTATTTTTCAATCAAACTGTGCAAATTATCTCCTATTAAATTTAGTTATACTCAGTTATTTTTCTATGTCCTTCCACTGGCTTGTTTGTTCTGAAGTGTTCTGAATTTTAGATTTTGTGATGTGATGTACTTTTGGTTTCTTTCTGTATCTTTTTTTCTTCTCAGTGCTTCATTGTCCTCTTTGGGAGCAGAAAGTACATCGTACTTTCATATATTCATGTCCTGTGTGTTTCACTTGTCAGTAAATTGTAATATATGAGCCCTGATTCAGGTCTTCATTGAGCTTTCTATCATGTTGCTCCCTAGGTAGCAAAGCAATTTCAATGTCCATAAATACATTCTAGTACCAGCATCAACTACACTACACTCAGGAGAACTGTCCTCATAAAATATTACTATTTTAAAAATGGTCTTTATTTGTTTGATCTCTTTTGCATGTTACTAAAACAAGTCTCTTCTGTGACTCCTAACTGTATTGCAACAGAAGTTCTATCTTCTGATTTTCTCTCTCAACCTTCTTCTCTTTTCTGCAGGTGTGTTACATATTTCATTCCTTAATAATATTTCCCCTTGTCTACCCATCTGCTTATTTTAGCTGCTTCTTCCTCTCTGCTGGATTCTGTACAGACTTCCCATCCCCCTGTCCACTCCTTTAAACTCTCCCCCATAGCTCTGTCTATCCTCTCAGTCGGTGCATTTGTGACCCTTCTGTTCAGATGGAACCCATCCCACCTATATAGGCTCCATCTGTTCAAAAATGTCCCACAAACCTAAAAGGGGACGGAGGAAGTTCTCCTCTACAGAATTGACGTCACTAGATGGAATTCTCCTGGGGTTCTGGCCCCGGAGAATCGGTAGCATTTAGAAATAATAAAAAGGCTTCTTGCTGAAAGGAATTCCTGTGAATAATATTGCTGCAATACCTACCTATTTTCTTGTATACTTCTCAGGACCTGATCCAAAGCCTAACTCATTGGGGATTTTCCACTGATCTCAGTGGACTTTGGATCAAATCTTCATTTCACAAATATATGACTCAAAGGACAGGTTTCAAAACTAATGACTTCTGCCAAGATAAGGGTGTTTAATAACTTCCAAATGATTTTCTTTACTTAAAAATATGGCAACTAAGAAAATAAAATATACTTATTTGGGAAACTACTATTAACAATATCTCTGTATATGCTTGGACTTGCTGAAATTGAACATTGCAGATATGATGCAACCTTTTGTCAGTGGAGTGATTTTTTTGGTCATGCTCCAAATGTTGCTCAATATCTGCAATATGTAAAGTATTAAAATCTCCTTGTGATCGGCTTCAAGGGACAAGAAAGGCTGGAAGCAGATAAAAGCAAAACACTCCCTGCTTTCAGCATTGGTAAAATTTCTCATCTCAGGATTTTTTTTTCATTATAGCCTAAGGAGAAAAGTTGTATTAGTCTACCGCATGAAGCAAATCTTTTGCAGTTCAAAATAAATAAGAACTGAAAATGAAACCTAGATTTATATCTCACTGTACAAATATAAAAATGCAGAGGAAAGGCTGAATTTAATTCTTGGCAGTTATTACTCAGTCGCTGAGATGTGCTTTAAAATTGCTAAAAGACAAGAAGCAGAACTGCTCTATACTTTATTTTTGAGTAAGGTTCCTTGCAATGATGGTCTCTCCCAGCTTTTTGCAAGGTACAGTAGCTGCAGCTTTGTTTATCTGGCCCCTACACAATATTGTCAGGATGCATTTCCATTTTCCAAGTGACTGCTGCCACTGTGCCACAATCTGTGCTCATTTCTCGAGCAGCTAAACCCTTTGACACTGTGGTTTTTAATTAAAATTACATTAAACTTAATCAGCCAGAAAGAGGCTGCTGTAGAAGGCAGGTTTGATTGCAACCTGCAAAGGGCGCTGGGGCTGCCAACTCGCTAAAGATGTGCCGGCAGATGCCAAGCTGCTTGTGTGAGCCCCATGGTCACAAAAATGCTATGAGAGGTCAGTTCTGTCTTCACTTTTCTCTAGCACTGTCACCAAACTATAATGCGCGATAACTCTCGATAAAGCTCAAGGAAGAGAAACGCACTGCTAATAGAGCCAATGTACTTTTATTAATTTCTCGTGTAACAGAGAGTCACAGAAAAGGTGTATTTGACAAATGCAGCTATTTAGTGTAACATGCAAATGATAGCACTATAGGTCTACCTCCATGTTTAAGAATCAAAACATGTCAAGGGGTAATGAGATTGGGCCTTGTGATTAAATTGTCCCTCACATCCTCATGATTTTCCTTTGAGTTTATTTTTTGTTCTTGTTTGGCTCTGGATTGAGTGCTCAGTGAATGAGTAGGCCTAAGAGTGTTGGACTGTCAGTACCTTGCACAGCTTTTAGCTGCGTTAATAGTTTGTGTCTTAAAATTGGAAATAAAGGTTAAAGTAGAGCCTTGAAATAGCATTCATAAACTTCTTAAACATTCTTTGATAACAGCCCAAAGTAACTATTGTGTCTCTTGAGGTTGGTAAGATACTGATATCTTCCAAAGACAGGTGGCGGTCACTGAATGGAAATTATGTGTGACAATATCATTATTTACATTATTTTAATAGTTAAGCAAATTAAATCATCTCTCTTAGTGACTTTCCCTTTCTATGTCCATTGTTTTGAACTGAACAAATTCACAGACAAACTGGAGAGCTTCCAGCTTACTCAATCTGCCTTAAATACGATAGAACTAGACAACTAATGCAGCAGACTTCTTCAGAAAACTACTTCACATCTTCTTGAGTTCTGAATTTTAGAATAATACCAAAGAGGCAAGGCAGTTACAACAATCATTTTTCATGCTGCGCAGTCTGAAGAGATCTTAATGCTTTGAAAGTCCTTTTGCATTCTGTGCAGTAAGATAAAGAAAAAACAAACAAACGAGTCTTTTGTCTTCTCTCGTACATTAAATAAACCCTAGGCTTCTGAAAGATCCTGGGCAACATTTGAGTGTTTAACTCCATTTTGTATTTCCTCATGTGGACTATTTCATCCTTCTACCTACGAATAGTAGATGACTCTTGAATCACTTGATTATTATTATTATTACTATTATTTTCTGTGAGAATCTGAATTTGCTTTATGTGTTCAGGGGAACAAATAAGCTGTGATTTGATGATAATACAGACTGAACAGAATATAATGCCCTATGTACAGTTTTCAGTTGTGTATGCCGGGAAATCTGTTTATTGAAACCTGGAAAATTGGGAACAAATTTGGCAAAGTAATAAGTGGAATGAAGAAATGACAGATAGAAGATGTAATTAAACTTAAAAAAGTTTGGTAGACTTATAATTTGCAAAGAGAGACACTTGAAGGAGAAAAGAGAGAGAACATTATGAAAGGTTCCACAGTGAGTAAAGTGAGAATGAAAAGTTAACTTCTGACTACAAAATCAGACATATTAAATACAGAGGAAAGTGGTGACTACTGTGTTAACGTCTATTCTAAACACTATCAGAAAAATAAACACATTAACAGCTATAAATCTGGAATAGCACTAATTAAGTCAATGGAATCAGGCTGTTCTAAGAGAAAAAGGAATGTTTTTTTCTTCAACTATTTGGGAAAAGAAAACTGATGAACAAAGCATTTCATGCTTGCTAATTACATTTGGCTTAGGAAACATTAAAATATATCATGAAAAAATTAAACTTGTGTGATAAACGAAAGCACAAAAAAGAAGTGATGAAAATAAGAAACAGTTTTTAACATTTGGACTTCTTTTTCTGAATACTGAGATTCCAGAAAAAGCAAGGAATTAAGATATAATTATTTTATCATATTACATGTAGAGTGACCATTAACTCTTTTCTTCCTCCTTAGTCATACAATTTTCACTTTATTTTCTAATCTCTACATTATCCTTACATACAGAGTTCTAAATATTTTGAGTATTTGTTTTGTGCCTTGTAAGCATCTCTATTATTCATGCAGCTCCATGCTTACTAATAATTTCCTGTGGCTGAACTTCAGCCCTGAAATGAAGTATGAAACGCACCACAGAACAAACCTCCATCTTAAATGTTTGGTCTAAATTGATATTACTGGTAAACTGAAACCAAGCATTTATAAGTCTTACTAAATAGTATTTTCTCACTTTCTCAACTAGATCTTGCTATGCATCAGGTGTGTCCAGTGCAGAGCAAAACGCATGGCAGGAAACACTGTTATTCCGTATGTGGAGCTTGGCCAGTTTGTTAAAAGGATTACACAGTGTGATCTCCACTGTTAGGAGGGATCAGACCCAGCATTCAAATGCTTCTTTCTAGTACAGTGTAACATGAAAGGATAATAAAAGCTAAGGAAATATTCTTTCACTTTTTATGTCATCTTTATGTTACTTCCTATGTTACAAAGTCTATAGTAAAGCTGAGGATTATACTCTTTACTGATGACCCACACAGCTTCATTTTGAATAGTAAGGTATGCTACTTACCTGAAGAAATAATGGGTAGTTTCACGTAAAGTTGAAATAATATCTCCTGAACTGTCTTTGTATTGTATTTTATCAGAAATTAAAGCTAGTCTATGTTAGGTCTTTCTAAATAGTCTTCCCTGAATGAATCCTCTGGGATATAATCTCAGTTCAGTTCTCACTGCAGTTTTTGTCTTGTAGATCACTGATGGTCTTTCACACCTTCCAGATGCCTTGTTTCAGGCAAAGTGAACTATACAGTTTGAGCCTTTTCCATAAGATTTGGTTGAAGTGGGTCAAAAGATTCAGGGGAGGGAGACAAACACACATACATATTCCCTGGAAAACTGTGACAGTGTTGTTTGCTCAGAAAAAAAGGCTAAAAGAAAGATGTAAAAAGAACAGATCTGAAAGTTTCTACTTCATCTATTTGATGACAGTTGTGAGTTTGTGTTAAAAAAATTCAAAGTGATGGACAAAGAGCTCTATAGTGAGAGCATGAAACAATAAAGACTTCACTGGCATCTGCATGAGCACACACATCACTACGCGCAGGAGTAATGAGCAAGTTCAGAATGATGTGCACTACATGATGGGATAAAGATGGCATACACAGGAAAGTGGAATTTGATATGAGGAATTTCTACCTCTTGTATAATTGGAAAATCTCAAAGGTGTGATTGAATGAAGGCAAGAGTGATGGTTACAAAAATGATGGCTTCTCAAACTAATGTGTAGGGAACGCTGCCAGGAATGGTTCATGTCTATATCTAGTTAACCAAAGACCAGGCAGTAGGAGCAAATTAGAGTTGAGCCCCTAGGGATCAAGTAACCATAATCTGATTAAATTTATTATAATGCAGAAACCAAAACCGATTAAAACAAATATAAAAAATATGACTTCCGACTGACCTGCTCTGACGTCTCACAGAAGAAAGGAACCTTGGAAGTGCATGCCCATTGGGGAAGGCAAGACACAGCTCTCAGGCAACTCTGGAGTTCAAAGTATGCAAGACAAACCGAGACAAACCAAACTGATTCTGCTTAAATCTTGACATTTCAAAATTGGAGTGCTTTTATTTCTCCTAGAAAATACCTGCTGTAACAGTTGTTTCAGTTACATTTAAAGCAGTGATATATTTTAGAATTTAAAGACAAGGTCAATATGATTATTGATTATTAGTAATCTAAAGACATGAGATGTACCCTTTTTAGAGATTAAAAGCAACATGGATACTGATATAATGCTATCATTCATTTGCATCATCAGCGTGTTTCCAAGTCAACCACGTCTAGCACCTGTATGGCAGGAAACTACATATCTCATCAATCTACACTTGTAAGGTGCAACTTTGTAAATGAAAATAGACAGTGAAATACTAGCAAAAATGTTGCCTTGTGGGTGGGACATCCAGTTTTTATTTATTATACAGCATTTTGCATTTTGTAGATGGGCATGTATCTCCAAAATAAGCAGTGGTGGCAACTGAGCTGCAGTTGGTGAGCTCTCACATGTGGATATCCACCTGGAATGCTCCTTTCCCATTTCCAGGCAGGCTAAAACTTTGTGGTTGTTAATACTGAGCTACAAGAAACCAAAATGAACACAGGCAGGAAATTGGACAATACAGAGACTCTCTAGCATTTGGCCAAGCACTCAAATCCCAGTTTGTCAACTGTACAGAGAAGACTTCAGGTTCATGCTGCCTTTTAGTTTGGGTCCAAGTACATACAGGCCTGCAATATATTCAACTGGAATATAACCAAGGGACCTCTTTTAGAATATCCCCTGCTAGATTGCCACTTAGTGTTTGTAGATCAGGTTGCAGTCATACAGTGTGGATGCTGGAGACAATGGTGGGTGCACAGAATTATGTTGCTCCAGTCTGAGTTAATATAGTGTAGTATGTTCAAAGAATGAGTGATTGATGCTTTGAAAGAAGGATTTTTTAAATGATAAGTTTAAATACAGTATATATTATACAGTTGCTGATGTGCACTGCCATGTAATGCTGTCACCTATTCACTGCTCAAATCTTTCTCTCCCCAACATTTTTGATGTTCCTTTTTAAGAGACAGTGCTATATTCATTACTGTACCAGCTCTTCAAGCTCAAAGACAATGTGCAAAGCCTATGATGTCTCATGACTGCAAATATCAGGGGAATCCCTGCCTTTTAACTCAGCTTTTTGGATTTACCCAAAGAACCAGCATGTGGCTCTCTGAAACAGTTCAGATGGGGAGCATTGGTCTTGGTATGCCTGTGTAACACATCTCACATTTGAGATTCAACAATATATCTTGTAAGTTGCTGCTTTCTATGTTTATAAGTCTTGATGTTATCCTACGAAAAAGTACTCACACTGAAATTATGAAAGTGAGATATTTTCTCCCTACCTCTTCCCTGATCTTAAATTTTATAATCACTCCTAACACTATGTTATTATTTATGATGCTACAAGTTTTATTATTTCCCTATAGGTAATTTCTGGACAGTTTAGAAAAAGAAATAATCAGTTTGTAAATTTTCATTAATGTAACAATATGAGGTGCCTCGAGGCAATTGAAATGTTTTCTGGTGGTCAAATACATGTTATTTGTAAGATGCCCTCCAAGAACGTGAGAATTAGTCATGACACAATACAATATAAATACATACTTCTATGTCAGTGAAGACAAAGTGAAGTAGTAAAATGACTACTTTGTCAAATGATTACAGCTTCCACATGGCTGAGTTTGCCATCAATGAATCTTCTGACTGCTATCATATCAGACGAGTAATCCCACTAATTTCAGTGAAATTAGACAAGAGGTAAAGTCCTACATAAGTACAAAGAAGATTCTAGTTTCTGCTAAGCAGTTGCTACCTCTCAGAATGGACAATTTTGACTTCAAACATCTCTCAAGACAGCAAAAGTGAAATCTTTAAGGTCTTTTTCTGCTCACTTAGATTGGTACAGAACCTTCTACCATTGATTATTTTTGTTTGTTTGACCAGAGGAAAAACAGTGATTAAGAATAAAACAGAACTACTCTGCCTATAAATTAATGACTAAGATGCCACAGAAAAAATAATGTACAAAAACTAAACTTGTAGGACTGGAATTTTTTTTTATGAAGTCCGACTTATTATTCATAAATTTTTCCCCACTTGACGTAACAGCTTTAACATTTTTCTACAAATCTAGTAATATTTATGACACAAGTATGAGAAGGAAGTAAGCTGGAGTTTTCTCAGAAAATATACTCACTCTTTAGGAAACAATCTGGATAGAAGAGATCTAATAAAACAACAACGAATATCTACTTGATTCCAAAGAAAAATCCTTCAGATTTTATTTTTCTTCACCTTACATTGTTATAATTTAATTCTTGACTGCTCTTTTGATTTATTGTATTTCTTCATGTGTTTTCAAACCAGTGCTGCTGTACACTTACAATTTAGTGTCTAACCTTTAAATGCCCAAAGACATCTTAGCAACCAACAAAGGAACACCGATCTGGACCTATAACTGTACTCCATACGTCACTGCTGATTAGGAAGCATGAGGGTCTATCATACCAGACATGTCCCTGGCAGCACTGGGTCACTGCACTCAAAGGGTTAACTGATGGCATTTAATATACTTATCTGGGGGTAAAGAGTTTCAAGGCTGAAAAATACTTCCCCTCGTATTACCACTTGGTCAATTAGCAACCTTTAGGCCAGAGCTATGTGTTCATATTCTCTTGTTATCCTGTCAGGACTCTTTACTCATTCACCAGTAATGGAGTCCTGTGACTAAAACCCTTTTTGGCCAGGGTAGCTGAAAGACCAGCTTCTGATTCCTCACAGAAACTCTCCTACCGGCAATAAAACAGCAGTTATATCACAACTGCTCAAATGGCAAATGTGAAGTGACTGCTCAAGTATAAGATGCTGCCTGAAAAAAAGAAGATGGGGGTAGCTCATTTGACAGAGCTGTTCACACTTTTTCTGCACAGCTGAGAGACATTAGCTTGATTTCCCAAGATTGGTGTGTTTTCCAGCACGGTGAGTTAGAAAACCTAGCAGCCTCTGAGAGAAGCTGGGTCTGATCATACATGTTTCAAAGCTCAGGCACCAAAAGGCATTCCAAAAAAAAAAAAAACCCTCATAAAAAGCTGAATATTTTTTGCAAGGTCAATAGTTCAATTAAAGTAAAGAGAAACTGAAAAAAGACTGTTGTGAATTGTCTCTTTCCACAGTACTACTCCACCTAGCTCAGAATTTCTCAATTTGTACTCATTTGGGCAAAATTTCTTCTTCTTTTTCTTTTTTTTTTTTTTTCAAAAAACCATCCAAGCTTGTTTATGTTAACACAGGTTGGAGATGACCTTTAACAACAATCTGGTTCACCAAATTTGATAATAAAGGAAAAGCAGAACAGTTTTTTTTTAGCTTTGATTGATAAAATGTCTGTATTTTATACTGAAATAATCACCTGGAAGACTCATAGTCAATACTGCTAGTTATTCAGGGGATTCCATTATCCACAGTAGTTATTACTTCTAAAATATCAAGTCATTTGGATATGCAAACATAGATTGAGGTTTTTATCTTGGATAGTAGTTGTTTTAACTTACAAAGGAAATACCTTTTAAAAGCCTCCATTCTATCAGTCACAGGTAATCAACATTCCTGGAGAAAAGGATGGATAAGTAGATCATTTTTAAATTTTTTTTTTAGTATTAGAACTATCTCAAAATGAGTTATGTATTACAGTACATGTATTTATTATATTATATGCAGTTACAATAATATAAAACTCCTTCAATGAAGGTAGAAACAACAGAGGCAATTTCTACAGAAAAGATGGAAATCTGTTGATTTTTTAGTTTGATTTTAGGATGTAAAAACTTGTGGCCTGATTTTTATTCAATATTACTGGTAAATTTTAATTCCTAAAATGTACACTGAAATCAATAATTTATTTATAGTTTGAATTTTTTTTTAAGCTCTTATCTCTTGAAGCTACTCATAAAATGACAGTTCAATATGTAGTAAAAGGTAATGCCATTGAAGCTGAAAAGCTCTCTAGGTGTATTGTGAGTTGTTGGCTATGTGTCTGATTGGGGCTGCTCACTTTTTAGTTCTACTTAGACAGTCAGTCCTCTGATTCAGACTCTGCTATGAAATGCAGCTGTCTGGGTTTGGAGGTGGAGCAATTGGGGCTTTTATTTTGTTCTTTCCTTTGGAGATATCTTCACTAATGGCTGCTATAAAAACATATGTGAGAGATATATGTGGGAGCCTAAGTAGGCTTTTTTCAAGAGCTATTACAGCATCTTTGCATTCCTCCTGAGATCAGCTCTGCTTATTGACTGTAAAGGTATTTTGAAATTCTTTAGACAAGTAAAAGCTCTGATAATTTCATAAAACTTTGAATTCAGAGTATGATATATATGTTTCAGCAAGCTTCACATTTTTGCAACTTCTTGTTTTCTTGTGAACAGCAATAAAAAAAGATAGAATCCTTTATACATATATGCATGATCCATCAAACTACCTAACATTTGCAAGAAGATGCTTGTAGTTTTCAATTTAAATTCACAGGGACTGTCTGAGCACAAGAATCCGTATCATATAGATCTCCACAGAATGTAGAAAAAGAAGCGTAGTTGAGAACCGGCTATTCTGGATGTCAGTCTAAAACCAAAGAAAAGTCTTCCTATGTTGTAATTAGTATAATGGCAAGTCAGTTCTGCGATAACACCTTGTAAAACTCTTCCAGAATATGATTTTGTTGTGTTTAGGCATGTGCTTAATCTTAAGCAAATTAATATTGCCACCTGATACTAGCGGAACTATACAAGTGCTTAAGACTAGATACTAAGGTCTGGACCGTAAGACACTGCTGGAAATCAGCTTAAAGCACCACACTGACAAGGGGAGTGATGGGTGTAGAGATAATTACATACCAACAGAAAATAAGGATATGTAAAACCTTCCCTTTTTTACTGATGATATCCGCTGCTGTTCAGTATTCAAAAATGCACTTGTGGCTATGTAGTCCTCTAGTAGGACTTCAGTATCCTTTTGAAACAAAGCCAGCTGTAGCGTACAATGACACTTACGTTGACCCATTTTGGACACTTACTGACCATTTGGAATAATTTTGATCTCAGACACTTCTGATAGTTCAAAGGGAAATATCTGCCATTAGTAAATATGACCCTCAGCATGATTAATTAAAACCCATAAGTAAAGCAGACTTCCAAAAGGTTTTGAAATCTTAGCTGAAATAAATAAAAATGGAACATGGATTTCACCACCAGATCTTCAGAATCATATGGATACTGTTAGAGAAACAAATTAATATCTTATTTTTACCTACTTTGGGTAGCTTTGATAGCAGTGTATTCCAATCACTGAAGAAAAATTTTTCAGAAATAATATGTCACCATGATTTTATAGATTTCAACAGAGCTCATTATCTCATTTACCTCACAAGAGTGAAGGAATGGAGAAAGTAGAAGTGAAAGAGAAGGAAGGGACAGTGGTTTGCACTTAAGTACTACCTTCTAGTTGCAGATCCAGAATGGATCTGCTTCCAGATTTATGTTGCTTTAACAATCATTAGTACCATGTCATTTTATATTCTAAGAAGTTTGTAATAGTACCAAGCTGTGTTTGTTTTAAAATCTTTGGCTTACTTATCTTTTTAGTTATAATGATGGTTTTATAATTTTACTGTGATCATAAATGACAAAATAGAAATTATACAAGAATAAGATACCAAGTTAATGCAAGACAGAGGTAGATCGCATCCAGACAGTCAAATTTAAGCATCAGCATACTAAGTAAAGTTAAAGAGATGATGTCGGTATAATCTCCCTCTTTGCTATAAATTATGAGAAAAAATTATCAGCATAAAAGTTTATCCTATTTGAGACGGCAATGGAAGAAAAAAAATAGACACGAAATTTTTCAGAAAAGCATTTTCCCATTTTTCTGCCAACAGAGATGCATGTGATCTCAAATCCTCAACCACGAAAATGCCAAGGTGAATTCATTCTAATGCACATCTCACCGTTTTACTCACATTTGTTTCAATTTATGTTAACTCTAATCAGTAATAATTAGTCCCTTATTATTTGATTTGGACTTAGAAAAACTGGCACTGTAGATGAATTGAAAAAATGCAACGCCCGTCGTGTTCTGTGTTTCTTTACAAGTAAGATATATTTTTAAGGCAGACTCACACAGAAGGCGCTGGCCAACAAAAGATTTCCACACAAACCTTCCAGGCTTTTTAAGAAGAAAACAGAAGCTGATGAGATGTCAAAATCGTAATTCTACTGAGTGTTTTAAAGTATGTGTATGCAAGATGTGCAACAAAAAGCTATGAAGAGTCAGTACGAGACCCATACTTAAATGCACTTCCAGCTCTTGTTTAAAAGTGTTTGTCCCAGTGAGAAATTCCTTGGTGAATGCCAAAATGAAAAGAATAACAACAGTGATCACAGCTGGAAGTAAGTTTGAAAAGAAATAACAATGAAAAATCTACTCTCTGAATCGATACAACTGATAATGTAGGCCCATACTTTTTTCATATTGACTGAAAGCTTGGAGGATGCTGACCTAGGTCTGAACCCACTGCCATGCCATCTATATGTATCATGTGCTCTTAAAACTAATTGGTTGATGGACTTGCGCATGGAGGCGTGAAAAACTTTGTAATGCTCAGTCACAGCAGGATAAGACCAGGAGAAGACATTAACAGGGACTGAAGAGGAAGATAACATGGAAACATGAGAGAAGTAATGCATGTCCTTGTAGACATAAAGGACTAGGAAGACTAAGTAAGAGCCACTTTTCAGTGTCAAGAAACAATCCTCACAGATATCTCCTAGTTTTGTCAAAACCAGGCTACATTTTATATTTATTCTGTGCAGTAGAGAGCACAGTAGCAGTTTTATATGACAGAGATTAATGTATTATAAACACCTAGCATGCAGTCCCTTTACCTTTAATTTTTCATTTGAATTTCCTTTTTTTTTTTTCCATATTAACTACAAATGGACGAGAAATTTTAGATCTTCAAAAAAGAACCAACATTTTATATTTTACCACGATTTTCACTTTTAAGAGCAACAACTGTACTAAATTCTGTTTGCTGTCAGCTAATTTTAGCATGTGCTCAAACTTATTATAAAATAAAAGCTTTTTAAAAGATTTTTATATTGCACAGTTGGCTGCTCTTACAATTACTTCTTCCATTACTACAATTCCTCTTGTTCATCTGAGGTGTTAAGAAAGGAGTGGAATTCTGTAGTTAATTCTTTTTTTTTTTTTTTCAGAGAGAATCACAGAATAGAAACATTTTGTAAAATTTTATCCCATAAAAGATACCATTATTTGTACAACCAGACACTTGAGGACTTGTATTATACAGTTGACAAGTTTCGTGTGTGGTTCAGCAAGCTAACACTAACTTTTTCTATAGGAGCATTTTGAATAATATCTTCAGTTGGCTAAATGACTTTTCAATCCTGCTAAGCCATGACTTGTTCTCCAAAATTGCATTTGCCATGTGGTAGTCAGCCTGCTATAGAAATATGATAAAATATGTATGACATAACCTATACAAAACACTGATGTGCGTCTTCTCAGTGACTTTGTATCAGGTGCATCAAATCTATCCATCACCCCCTTGTTCTTTTTTGCCAACAAATACCAAAAGTTAGAGAATTTGGTTGATGACACAAAGAACGTTACTCTGAAAGACATCCTAATTCACACTGGTGACGATGATGTTTGACAACAATTTTCTGCTTGGCTCACTGGAGCTTTCAATAACCAGCAAAATTCTGTCCACGTGCAAGATGCAGATTTTGGAGTGCCTGTTCACTGCTGAGATCATCAGATACCTCATCTGTGCCTATTCAAGACAGAGTATATACTTTTGAGCTTCTTCCTCTAGTACAACCTTTTCAAAATGAAGGTTCTATTTTTTAACCTTCCTGAACACAATGCTGCCTCTCTGGAATCCAAGAAGAAGCACAGCAGACATTAGTCATCTGCATGCTGCTTAACATCCTGATGGAAGGCGAATGGACGCAATGGTAAAAACTATGAAGAAGAGAACAGAATACGTCGGTATGAATATAATTGACTTTCACTAGCACTGTAGAAGGTAAGGATGGAGAAACCTCTGTAAATGTTGCTTGAGTATAAAATACAATCAGTCACTGAAATTAAAAGTATTTGCTGTCACCATACCACAGCAAAACATGTGGTCTCAGTACTGGATCATTATATATATCACAGAATCACAGAATTGTAGGGGTTGGAAGGGACTTCAGAGATCATCGAGTCCAACCCCCCTGCCAAAGCAGGT
>JAOWBP010002978.1:32716398-32749442 GCA_028571105.1 Tragopan temminckii
TCTTAGATACTTATAGACCTGGATCAGGTCTCCTCTCAGTCTTCTCTTCTCAAGGCTAAACAGACCCAGCTCACTCATATGACAGTACAATATATGCTACTTTAGGAAGATAGATATGAAGTACTTTGGAAACTGTAAAAATAATTAAGATTTGTAGTACTTTTTTTTAACATTTATTTTTAAAAAATGTATAAGAACTCTGAGCTAGAAGATTCTAAAAAATCTAAAAAAGAAGTCAGTAAGGGTGAAATCTAGTGGCATTTTCCCATAAATTTCAAAGCCTCTTCTAAGAATAGTGAATACGGAAGTTCTGGCAGTCCTGAATATGAACAGCACAAGTAAAAGCACTCTAGGCAGGGGCATCAGTGAAAACAAAATACTGTAAGGTGTGCAGATGGATACTGATGCTCCAGCTGATAACCATACTTTGCATGTACTGAAGGAACAGCTACTCCCACCATAAATTATCCTTGCTAAGATAAGGTCTGTTTCTCTTATATTTGATAAATTACAACGTTAAGTCCACTAAGCATCATGTGTGTCTAATACTTGCACAGTGCAGCAGTGAGCCCTGAGAGTTTGAGGAATTCCAGTCCAAATCTCACAACAGACAATTTAAAACAGTATAAAAGAGGAGGTAAAACATTAAATATTTTAAATGGTAGAGGTGCTAGAAGGCAATATTTTTCATTTATTATTGGTAAAGTTACTGTTTTAATACTCACAAAGCTGATGCTCAGAAGGGAGGGAGAAAGGCATCCAAGTGGGTAGAGTAGAAGATGTTGAAGTCTTCCCACTGAGTCAACCATTTCAAGTTTGCAAGGCAATTTTTTTTAACACTACAGTTCTGCTGGCAGCCATTTCAACAGCTTGTCTTCGGCTATAAGAAAGACAGCTTCTCTTTCCGTGGGATCAGAAGATAAAAAAAGAACAATCTACAGATCGTAAAAATACAGCTAATAAATTGCCAGAAAGTTGGAGACCCTTCTTTCCCCTATGTCAAAGAAGGAATTCCCTCTGAATTTTGTAGTTTAGTGCACTAGAGAAATACAATCTTTCAAACAAGGTGGAAAAAAATAAAATATTTATATGCAGCATATAAATCTCACATAAGCCTTTTCCTTATTTTGTCAAATGAATAGGGTGTTGCTCAGATTTCTGACTTTTGAAATGCACTTCAGTAGCTCTATCATTATTAGCTGCAGAATAGTTTAAGATATTTTATTTGTAGTTTTTCTTTCCTGTGATGCCACAGGATTAAAATTCCACTTCTTTTCATCCAACCACCTCAGTGTTGTTATTTTAATAGAAATATGGTACTGCTAACTAAGACCAGTCTGCAGAGATTTAATTTCACAATATCAATCATAGCTTTCCAAACAAGCAAATATATCTAGGCTACCAATATCCATGTAATTTGATATGCTGACACATATTTGTTTTCTATCTCAGTAATGTTTCATTTCACTATCTCATTGCCATAGGCTACAAACAACTCTCACTCTCTGAAACACCATACATAATTAATACACAGTAAATTTTAAAAGAGATAGTTCTTCAGATCCATTGAACAGAGCATTCCTTTCATTTTCTGTCCTAAAGTGTTGTGTAATGTTGTTGTGAATCACTGTTTTCAAAGTTTTGGGTGGTCACTGAAAATATCCTATGCCAAAATGATTATATTCTTAGAACCTTTGGCAGTATAAGCACAAAACTTCAGCTATACGTGTTGGTCTAATTTATGCTATGATTCACTAGCTGCAAGTGTAACTGACATCCTATGTAACTGTATACATACTTTCAGCTCTGTGGTGTTTGTAAACTCGCAGACAAAACAATTAAAAAAAATTGAAAAATGTATTTTAAAGTGTAAGATAATTTTAGTAAACTTTTTTTTTTTTTTTTAACACTTTTGTGGACAAATATAGAATAATATGCTGAAAAGATACTTTATAATTATTTAGTGCCATATATAGCAAATATGTCTCCTGGCATCTTCAGCCAAATATCATTCAGAAAATATTTTCTGTTATTGTTTCTGTTTCATTTACTACAAATGCTGCGTAGCTGTTCACATCATACCTTAGGTCCAACCGCATTGTGTATATGAGTGCTGTTTGTTTTCACAGATGATGTTTACTCACATGATTCTTTGCAGAGCCAGCAGCATAGTTGGCTAAAAGAAGTAAAACAGTCCTAAATCTGAACACCTCATCCCATCCAACTTTCATCAGAAGGAAAGACTCGACCACAATGATGACGAAAGTTTTGTGGTACCACTAGAAAGAGAAGTGTTGAGTCTTTCTCTTTGTTTGGCTTTACCACCCCAGGTTTTAGCTTTTTTCCTTCATTTTTTTCCTATTTCTACTTTAGCTCTCAATCTGAATGCTGATGAAGCAGCATTTGTTGCAACAATTTAGCATTAACTGAAATGTGAAACTTAGGTCTAAAAACTCTGCTTAGGTTATAAAAACTGCAGACGTCTTACCAAGATACCTGCTAATGATCTTACATGTGTTCTACAATTTAGATCCTTTTACTAAATAGAATTATAATGAAGTGGACTCATCTTTGAATGCAATTTTATGAATGTAATTCACAACATACTTTGATTTTCTTTGACACTTACACAATGAATCTGTTCCAGTGTGCCACTGTAAATCTGTTGCATCATCAAGAAAAAAGAACTGGCTAGTGATCTCACATGTTTTTGATGTATTTTATGGATATGCCTATGAGCTCATGGTTATCACGTTCAAACTCATAGTGCCACAGTGCCAAATGACTAAAGACAATTGTGTCCATATTGTTATCCCATATTCACTTACAACTGTACAACTGATGCCTGTTGTGTTCAATGCACCTTAAAAAGTTTGCTGGGCCCGGAAGTTATCTCAACTGCTTTTTCATTCAGCAATGAGAGGCCCCTCCAGGACTGAATGTAGAGAGATTCTTATGACGTCTTGTGGTCTCCCAGCACACTCCAAGAGAATCTCCATGAGCTTCAGATTGACTGGCTCCTCAGCTCCAGTTTGACTCAGTTGGGACAGAACTCCCTACACAGTTGTGTAGCTGACAGAACTGATGAAGTCTATATGATGTAAGAGGCTTCAGGGCCATTTGGCTCCTCTGCCTTGAAGTCAACACCCCTGGGATTACAGAACCCAGCATTTCTTTGGTCTTCACTCTGATCTTGCTAGGTCTAGGTACAGTCCCAGAAAGGAGGTTGCTTCCACATTTATCCAAATCTAGATAGAATGCATTAGCAATGGCTTTTTAAAGCACCTGCATAAACTTGCTTTAGGAGAAAAATCAGTATGTGTTAGTGAGAGCGCATCATCCTCACACATGCCTAGGTATGTGATGACACATATATCTCTGGATCCTGTGAAAGATAAAGACAATGACATAAGTAATCAGGATTCAGCAAAGATTAGCTCAGGTGCCAAACCACAGGTCTGTAGTGTCACTTTGCATGGTTTTTGCCCATGTAAAAAAAGTCTGCAGTGGGTGTCTTGAAAATGTTGTGAAAGAGAAGTTCTGGATGTCATTGATAGAACAGTTGCTATTAGATAAACATGAGCTTGGTAGGTGGCAGAAACCTGATCACCTCCCTAGATACCTACTTCTTTAAGTTGTAACATTGAGAACTAACAAGTACTGAGTACTGACAATGAGAAACCGGGGGAAGTAATACATCCTTGTTGCATGGTATAGGAGACTAACTTCAGCTTTCTGCTGTCCTTTTCAAAACTGAGATGAGAAGGAGCCAGGTAACACCTGTGCTAAGTTTTCTTATCAAATTCCACAACAGAGCCAAAAATGCGTGCCAATATGGGGAGTCCAGTCACTAGTTGTTGACCAAAAGGCTTAGCACCACTTATACTTCTTTGCGCATGAAAGATATACTATACTACTTGCTTGCAAAAGCTCTTCAACTGCCAAAACAGAAATATCCTGTTTTAGTAGAAGCTAAGAAGGTAGAATACCCTTCAGGAGAGTTTGGGAAAGAGATTCCTCATCCCCCAAATCTGCTGTCACGTGAAAGTGCCATGGTGGGATCTGGACACTGCATTCCCTGCTTGCCTCTTCCCACTTTACCCGAGGCTCACATTTCACATTCTGAAAACTCCAAGTCATTTCCACAGCTCAGTAAAGTTCACTGCCTGACTAGATTCAGAGCAGAGGTACTTTATGAGTCATCTGCCTACCAAATGGGGAGGTCACTGTATTGAGGCAGAAGAAGGGACATCTTCTGAGATAGGCCTGAGAGGGCCAATGACAGAGCAGCACCTTCAAGTTTTCAGTGAACAAGAGACTGGACAACTATCACATATGCTCTGCATTTCCATTCTATTCTTTTTTGTCTGGGAGCCAGTTGTTTTTCATCAAATCAAAGGCTGAACATGAGCTGCCAGTGGATACTTCTGGGGTTTGGAATCAAAGGTGTGACCTTGCAACCTGGATCATCACGACAGCACAGAATGCAGCATTAAATCTAGTTAGATTCTTACTCTCAAAGAACTTCTATATTTCCACGACGAGGTACCCTTAGCCCATGGTACCCAACCTTCTGGCTTGCCTGGGCTGCACTGAGTAAAGAATCGTTGTGGGCTGTGTATGAAGTATATAATATAGTGCATGTATACAACCAACATATTTTAAATATCTACTTACTATTATAATACTAAAAACAAACAAAAAAAAGCAATGAAAACATAAAACTAGTGGGATATCTTACCTTGTTTTTGTGAAAATAATGCATCAGTTTGGTTCAATGGAAGAGACTGCAATTGTTAATGAGCTCTCAAGGTGTTCGTCAGAGATTTTTGATGAAATTTTACTCTTCCTGTGATTCATCCTTGAAAATAGTTGTTCACAAATGTGCGTACTGCCAAAAGGTGATGACATGAACAAGGTGTGATTGTGAAGTGAGGGGTGTTTCCCTCTGATAAGAGAGGGCTTATAAAAGTCTAGTTAAAGAGACAGTATCAAATTTTTCTTCGTGTTGAATATCTGATTGCATTTCTATACATTTCATTTGAAAATTTGCAGGCCATGTGTTTCTATCAACTGAAAAAGGAGTTGCAAATATACAAAAAAAAAAAAAAAGACTATTTTTTTCAGTATTATTGAAGTCTATTCTTAAATTCCTTTATGAAAACACAAAGCATAGCTGCATATTTCTCACTGTAAACAGGACTGTGTTTAGCCAGTGTATCAAAATGCATGCAATTATTTGCCATCACTTGAGTTAGCACTGCACTTCACGCTCTTCGTGTCCTGATCTCAGCTCAGACTGTGCTGATCGTACACTCCTGTGTGGCTGTTGTGAGTGATGGGTGTGCACTCAGGGCTCGCCAGACTGACTGACAGAGCAGAGCCACAGTGCATGCAGCCTGCAGGTCGTGAGTTGGACATGCTTGTCTTATCCATTTCTTTACAGTCAAGAACCAAACCAAGCTTCCATCATGGTCACTTTTGTCACGCAACCATTCAACTATACATTATCATTCTTGTTGCAAACACATTGAAGAAATAGTTGGGCATTCTGGTTCAGACAACAATTTTGACATGCATTTCAATACCACGTATACTGCATATTTTCTAGAAGAACTACCACTGAAAATTTATTATAATGCATATAATTTTAGTATAATTAATACACAGATAGTGGTTAATTGGAAAAAAGGGATGGGAGTAGAAAGAACAATTTAAAGGAATAGCGAAAAAAGTGTTTTGATTGATTTTACCTGACACCAAACTTGCTCTTGAGGTGACTTTGCTGATTCTATTAACACAAATTCTTAATATTAGATAATAATGGACCCACCATATCCTGGCACTCATTTTCTTATATGAGTATTCTATTCCCTAGACAACTGCCTTATTAAAATACTACTGATTCTTAATAGTAATTCATAAATTATTTTAAAGGTGTTTATGCTAGGTACTACTGTTCTTCACTAATTATAGCAGAGAATCAGGTTCTGCATTGCTTTTGAGTTTTCTTTGTGACAAGTATGGATTGCTGCCACTATGTTCCTTAAGTATTATTGTCAAATATTTATTTAAAGAAAATTCAATATATCTTTTAATTAGTTTTTCAAGACTTCATCATTTCAGTATCAAATGGTGGGAAAACAAAAACATCACAAAGTTCCAGTTAACAAGAGCACCACAAAATTCCAGTCAACAGGAAGCTTTCCAGCGGTCACAAGAAGTGCTTGTCTTCAGCAAGCAGTCAGGCAAAGTGCATATAATGGCCAAATAAAGGATCTCTGACACGCTAAGAAGCAGAAATCAGTTTACTAATTCACATGAGCAGGGTCACGCTGACATTAAGACATATTAACAATTCACCTGGAAACACAAGCAGATTGTTAACTCACAAAAACTTCACTTAATTCATTTCATATTTGTCTGTTACTTATTCAGTGGAATTCGTCCAAGTGTTTCTTTCTCTCAGGTATTCCTAATGGTCCCTTGAAGTTGTGAAATTATGAAATCTTGTGCATTCACGTATCTGCCATATATTGTTTCCAATTAAGGGATATATTTTGTTGGACTGGGCCTTTGTCTATGAAAAAGTAGTCAAATGTGCTTAAACTTGTATCACTGCTGACATCACTCCTACTAGTATTAGTCTTAAGACTTGTTTCTCCTGAGCATGCAAGAATGAAATTAATCCTGCAGGTGAAGACAGTTACTTAGAGTGCAAATGATTTGAAATATAACGAAAGCAACGCAGAGGGGACAAGGAAATATCAATTTCCCAGAATACCAAGGTAAAAGGTTAGTATTACAAATTACACTCAAGAAAAGACAAAACCTAATGAAGCTGTTCTGAGTTCTCTATTGCTATTGACAATATAACACCAATGGATCCTAAACAGGACTATTTAAAGAGGCTAAAATACAGTAGAATTATAAATCTCACTAAGATTAATAAACAAAAGGCATAAGAAATGCAATCTCATCTCCTCTTACTTTCTCTTCTGTAGAGAAAAACAGAAATCATGATCCAAAATGTCTGCTTTTTCCTTATTTGGGTGAATTTCCAAATGAGCACAGAGTGGAAACCCAAGGGAGAAGCCTTTTCAAAACTTATAGCCACTGGGTTGCAATAATTCAAGACATGGATGGCACTGCTTTACTGATGTAGGCAGGCAATTGAGGGGGGCTGCTGTGAGTAGAATCTCTTATGATGAACATGGGAAGGGTTTTGATGAGGTAAGTAAAGATGGCTGTATCTATATTTGGCACTTGTAAGCAAATAAATGTAAATATGAAGAAGATCTTTATTGAAAAATCAGAGATAAGTAATTTGTTATGTAGAATTATTCCATCCAAAGTTTATACAAAGCCAAAATCAAAAGAAAACTACCATTGCTGCAACAACCAGTCATTTCTGTCTACTTTTTTGAAAAGCAATTGAAGATGGCAATGATGATAAAAATAGAACATATTATTTCTTCTTTCTTAGCTGATACTGGAAGCCATAAGAAAGTAAGTTGAGTATCTTTGCATATAAGCTTCGAATGACTTTGAATATGAGGAAGATAATACAAGAGCATTTGCTGACTCTCTTTTAGTGGCACAGCTGTCTAAGAGCAATGCAATGCCTTTTTATTTATTTGACATGTTGGCCTGGTTTATACCAGGTACAAATAATTTGCTCACAGTGATGACGGAAGTGAATGAAATGTGATATGACACAATACATACAAATAAGACAACAAATGCCACAGTGAATAGATCAGAATTATATACCTGTTTTTAATCAGCAGATGAAACTTATGAGAAAGCGTGTTTCAAGTTGACTGAGAAATGCTCAGGTAATTGGTTACATATGTATTTCAGAACATTTTTATTTCACAACTCACAGCATGTTTCCACCCTGCAAGTCTCAACTAATATACTAAAAGAACGTAATTATCTTTACTGAAGAAAAAAAAATGTGTAGGCAGAGGGATAGGAATAAAAACCTCCTCGTTTGTTCCACTATCATAGGAGAAAAGGGCTCAAAACAATAAATGATCTCAGTCCAACCTTCTGTATTCCCTTGTGTCAAGAAATATGTGCAGGAGAACAAACACATCATTTCAACCAAAAAAACATTTACTGCATGTAGCACAAAAATTACATTTGGGCACACAAATTATGAAAAAATAAACAACTAAATTACTTAGCTCATTATCAATATGCGTTTAGTCTCATTCTTTATTCAATTATATTTTATATAGAGGAATAAAATTTATAATTCTATTAAATTATTCCTCGACATAAATTAGCACCAGCTGCTTGATCCACATTTTTTTCTCTTTTGTCTCAAACAACATTCACCTAAGACTTCTGCCACACACAATGGTCACTGAGGTGGGATTCAACTCCATTACATCTTGATGGACAGGATCTATAGCATCTTGATGAACAGAAGCCAAGGAAGATTGTTGTTTTCTTTTTTCCAAGTTAAAGGTTTTTTTCCCCAAGGATTCTCAGTCGGTCCATTGCCTAGCTTTGGCTGAACTCACTGAACTCGCATCGGTTACAAATGCAGAAGAGAAATAGCTCTGCGTATACAGTTTTCAAAATTCAAAAGCATCTTACTTTTAAAACACAGTTTGTGTCTATGAAGTCTGCGGTTTCTGATAATTGTGGTTATTTAGCTAAGTGAACTCAAAGGTATGTGAGAAAAATGTGCCAAATGTCAATAAGAGAGCATTTATACCACTTCCTCTGCCACAGTCAGTAAATATTTTTCTTAAAATGTTATAAAGAAAATTCAAGTCTCCTCTGCTGAGTTACTGTGTTGTTTGGAGACTGAATTCAGTCTTCAGCATGTAAAACAGAATTTGCTTTAAAGCAAGTATTGGCGGGATTAAATTATGGAATTTCTTATGATCCTCCACTGATACTGACTTTGTCATGTAATGTGAAATAAATGACCATCTAACAAGGAATTATCACATCTCTGGCCTGGATCTAGAACAAAAATGTTGTGACCATTTCATATGTAGCTCCAGTGTACAGAAGATACTATCTATCACAGAATCTGTGCTCTCAAAAACTCATAAAATATCAGTCTGATGAATGATTTTCCAGGAAAAACCCTAATAGAAGGAAAATCACTGATAGAGAGAATGCCATCAAAAATTCAAGTTAATCCAGCTTCACTATTCAGTAAATCAGAATGTAAATTGTGATAAATAAGCCCTAGTTAATTGCAGGAAATAACAAACCATTTAGCATTATGCTACTGTATTTGCTCATCACTGATCCAGAATTTGGGAAATGCTGCAGCAAGTCACATAAGAGGGCCAATGGCTACCAGCCACACAGGTAGCCTGCTGTGAAAAGTTAGTGCCAAAAGATTACCCTCTCATGTGTAGGACACCTGTGGGTGAATCCACCAAAAGCTGCTAGCGGGCAATCAGGTTCAAACACCTGATCACTAGGTACATGTGACCATCTGCGGCACAGAACGTGTGCCAGAAGTTTCATTAAAGGTGAATAAGAAAGGAACACACTGTGTGTTTACAGATTTCCACTAAGAATGTCATTACTTTTCTTATTCACAATCAAAATGGACCACAGGCAACGAAAACATCAAATTTCTATTTATGGCCAAAGGGATTCAGAAGCGAAAGTATTATTATTATTATGTTTTGGAGACTAATGTTATTGTACTTTTCTCAAAACCCTTAAAATTTCACAGTATGAGAAACTCATGAAAAAACAAAGCTAAAGCAAATAATTTCCTTAATGATTCATAAATATTAAATCTGTCAGAACGTGTTCAAAAGTCAGATCAGTGGTGCATGCAAACTTCCTGGTGCACATGAGTGAGAGGAGATCTAATGCATGATGGGATAAAAAACTGCCAGTCTTGTTAAAAATGGGGATTAATCTGAACTCCACTGAAGCTAATGGGACTTTCCATTAACTTCTACAGTCTTTGGATCAGGTACTATAGTTTATTTTTCTCCCTCCTTTTATCTTCTCTCCCTTTCAGATTTGTTTTTCTCCTTTATGTGTTACAAGAGCATCACTGAGAGCTGAAATGGACAATGCTTGGCTGGCAGTCATTCCCTGGTAATTAGACTGAGTCTCAAACACCTGACCTGCACATCTATGGATATCAAGCACATCTGAGTGCCCAATTACCCAGGAGTATTAAGAAATAGGTTTGGAGGATGGGCAAATGATTTGCTTCTTAAACTCTTCTGTAGTTGACGCTGTACGTGCCGCTTCTTTAGCATAGCCTAGAAGACCCAAAGAGAGATCGAAGGTCAAATCCCGCCTGAACCATCATGTACTGTGAACAATTTCTTCAGACTGTTTAGGATCTTTGACCTTTAGAAAGTCTACAGCATTCATAATTATATCTAAAGCAGCTTTCATGATGTCTTTCTCTATAATGGATTCACAGACATGAATAATACTCCTTAATTTTCAAGTATTTCTTTTTCAAATTAATATTTCAAAGAGAAAAGCCCTTATCTTGTTAAGAAGCAGAGTTTTTAGGGTTGTAGCTCTTGCATAGGATGATACAGTTTGGTGGCCTCTCTTGTTAAAAATGTTCTAGTACCCATCTAATGCCCACTTATTTATGGATTCAGACTAAAAGCCCTTTTTTTGCCAGTTTTCTTCACAAGCACTTATCTCAACACCCTCATTAGATGGTTTTTCTCTTTTCTTTTTTTCAAGGCCTATCCATGCCCTTGGTACTTTCTTTTGTTCCATTCTGCAAAAGAAATGGCTTTAAAGGATCTCTCTCCACCAGTTTCAACTTTTTTCCTTTGTAATTAGCCCTATTTGAGGAGCAGAAAAGTAGAAGACCAGAAAGAAATAATAATAATAAAAAAACCTGGTGAACAAAGGAGATGGTGTTCTTTACTTCAATCATATGCTGTATAGCTTGAGTCAGAGAACTTGCACATCCTTTTTTTTAATTATTTTTTATTTTAAATCTGACTCAGATGGTACATGTAAGCTGGCTGAAATGAAATTTCAGAGATAAAGAAATGTTTTATTCAGTTGATCACTGTAATTACCCTGAGCATACTTAAACATAATTCAAGAAATCTTTGGATACAGTAATATGGAAAAGAAAGATGTCTGCTATCATGCTATATGAAGGAATATATTGGCAATATTAATGCAGTGTGTGAACAGGGAAGAATATTTTTTTTTATGTTAATGCACAAGAGTGTGTATATGTGCATTTGAAAAATAAACAGTGAAATAATGTATCTGAACTAAGGTGGAACCCGAATATATATTAGCGCAGCAGTCTAGAACCACCTGTATAATTACTATAGCTAACTCTGGTGTCAGATTTTATTGAAAGAATCAGGAGAAATCTTCATGAAATTTTATATGACTTCCAACAAAAAGTGTATTAGATAATGGAATCACAGAATGGTTGAGGTTAGAAGGGACCTCTACAAGCCATCTGGTCCAACCCTCTCTCAAGCAGGGACACTGACAGCAAGTTGCCTGGGACCATGTCTAGGTGGCTTTTTTGCAGATCTCTGAGGAGGAGACCCTGCAACCTCTTTGGGAAACCTGTGCCAGTAACCCACATAGCAAAGAAGTACTTCTGGATGTTCAGTGGGAACTACTTGTGCTTCAGTTTGTGCCCATTGCCTCTTGTTCTGTCTCTGGACACCACTAAAAAGAGCGTGGCTCTATCCTCTTTACACTGTTGTGTCAGTTGTTTGTATGCATTGAGAAATATCTCCTGGAGCCTCCTCTGCTCCAGGCTCAATAGTTGCATCTTTCTCAGCCTCTCCTAATAGGAGAGATGTTCCAGTGCCTTCATCATCTTGGTGGCCCTTTGCTGGACTCTATTCAGCATCTGCACGTCTCTCTTATACAGGGGAACACAGAACTGGACCTAGTACTCCAGGTGTGGCCTCACAGGTGCTGGGTAAAGGGAAAAGACCACCTCCCTTGATCTGCTGGTGATATTAAGGTATGTGGTATGCGATATGGGGTCACATGAGTAGCATTCAAAAAAATCTTGAAGTTGAGGCAGAACTGACCTGCAAGATAAAAGGTTTCAAACTCTCTAATGGAGTGTAAAGTCACATACGTAGACAAACAACAAATGAGAAATCTCTCATCAGCATCACGGTTCTTTCCCATCACCTTCAATTTTGAATATATATCTTGTGGGTTTTAAATTGCATGTTTCATAATCTTCATTCATTAAATCTTTTGCCTGGTGCATTTTGTCTGTTGAGATCTGTGTGCTAAGACTGATTCATAACCTTGCTGTTGTTTAATGCATATAAACACTGTGTCTGAGGTTCACAATGGAAAGGAATTTTAAGCTTATTGATTATGTCTTCATTTATATTTTTAGTTACACCTTGAAACTTTCAGCTAATCCTCTGTGCATTTAATTCAGCTATAGCCTAGATATACACAGGAAGGGCAGACAATGATCAAAGACTTACCCAAATCTACAAATTGTGTAATTACCCTGAAGGTTCATTGGCACGAGATCTGGCACAGAAAACTTATGTGGGAAGATTAGAAATGGATTTTTGTCCAAGCTAGAAGCAAGAGAGGAGATCTGCAGAAGGGATTTATGGCTTCTTCCTTAACAGTGTCAATTCAATGTGTTGAGAAGAACCCAGCATGAACAAAGTTATTTTTTAAACCATATTCTGATAGGTGAACCATAATTGCATGCAACTTTTTTTTCAAAATCTTTTTCATATATATTGGACAATTAAATTTCATGTAGCAGTGACTGATTAAATGTGTTAAATAAAACATGTTCTTATTTTATTTTATATTTTGTTTTATTTTTCTTTAAGTTGTTCCACTGTTTAGTTATGCTTTGGAAAAGAGGGAAAACTTGCTGAACCTTTGAAGCAGTACCATATTCAACTCTAACCATGGCACCACATCAGACCGGTAGCATCACACCAAGCCTTTACCTAGCACCTCTTCTTTAGATTTAAAATCTCGTAAAACAAGATTCTTAGGTACCACAGAGAAGCAGTAAAGAAATTTACTTCTGAGTTTTGCATGGGTCAGCATCTATTGGAATCAGTCTCAGCCCTTCATACTGGCTGTCACATCAACATTATTTTTACAGACACTCAATCCTCATAGTATCGCTGTTGGCCTGAAACCATACACAGTAAATCTTATACAGTAAAGTTTGAGATGCAGGCATCCACTGCCAATCTGTTCTCACCATACTTTACAAATCTTGCGGACACCTAAAAGGGTTATCTCAAGTCCTCCTCACAGTAAATAAAATATTTTCTAAAAGGCTTTTGGGGATCCTCAGGGCATTCCAGTATTGCCAAGAAAATGCTTTACCCTACCTAGTAGGGAAATACATAACAATGTGCTTTAAAAATTAAAAATTTAGAAGAATCTGTCAATTATCTAGGTTGGCATCGTGTAATTCAAGAGTGAACCACCTCAACAAATCCATTTGGAAATGTCTGTGTAGCCTGTGGAAAAGCTGTGTAAAACTGTGTACAAAGCACAATATATAATGAAGTTTACACTTGCTTTGGGTTTGTCCTGAGGAACATACAGCAATTCTGACATGGTATCTGTCAGTGTTACAAGATGCAGCCTAGCAGCAGAGGAATTTATTTCCACATCAAAGGTGAAAATGAAAACTTAAGTTAAATAGATAGTTACAAGTCAGATAACTCAAAATATTAGCAATTGGTTCTCCTTGAAAATAAATAAGTAACTGCATTTTCTGAATAAAGGAAAAACAAACAGTTATTATATGGATATTCAAACTCAGAATGGATATTAGGAAAGATTTCTTCTCAGAAAGAGTGCTTAGGCATTGGAACGGGCTGCCCAGGGAGGTAGTGGAGTCCTGGGAGGTTTTCAAGAAAGGGCTATGTGGCAATTAGGGACATGGTTTAGTGGGCATGGTGGTGACATGCGAATGGTTAGACTAGATGATCATAGAAGTCTTTTCCAACTTTAAAAATTATATGATTCTATGAAACTACATGTCAGGACAAAAAAAAACCACAATGAAATCAGTGCTTTTCAATTTGATTTTAATGTGTGGACATGCTATATTCTCAGTCTGAGTCCATTTGTTTTGATCATAGGAATGAACGATGCTAAATTCATGATGGTCTTGTATTCTGATTTGCCCCAAGAATTGCATAGTATTTTCTGACTTGTACCATCTAGAACTGCGTGCAGAGGCAGGGCTGAATACACCCAACAAACAAAAATACCAAAAAAATTGGTATTTCTTTACCAATCTGGTTCTTGGAAATAGAACATGCTGAAGAGAAAGTGAAATGTTAAGACATATCCGTTTAAAGTACACATTCCTTAGATGCATGCACCAACTAAATGCCACCTAACTTTAACAGATTTGTACATAGCAAAACCTTCGAAAATTGCAAAGTGCTGTTCACAAACTTTGAGGTAATAGATTTCTCACCAAAGCAACAGTTAAGCAAACAGACACAGTAAACACAGTGAAAACAACATATTTTTTCCCAACTCTTTTTCCAGAAAACAGATGGATTTTGTTTATTTTGCAACTTGTTTTAAAAAGCAAGCCTTAGAGATGTCTCTAACAGGGAGGATTTCAAAATGTATGGCTTCCTATATCTCAAAGCTAAAGGCATGTCATCCTAAATTGAAGCACATCTGCACAGTGACAAAAATACTACATGCAGCACAGCATTCCTCTGTGAGTGTAGTATAAGTAACATTTGTATTAACCTGGAAAAATGTTAAAGACTTTAGAAAAGATATTGTGCCCAAATAAAATGTAGATAAGACTATAATTGGATTTTCTCAAGAGTTGGAGATCCACCTCTACTTATACTAGTATTGTCAGATCTCATAATCAAGGCGTGTAAGTAATCTACTGCTGGTTATACACATCCTTCATCAGTTTAATATATTTATATGTATATTTTGAAGGAATTGTTCTGACTAATGTGGCTGACTTCCTACACAAAAAGACTACAACTTCTGTTTGAACTACAGAACATGAAGTAAGAAAACTACTATTATGATTGAAAACTGATCGATGCTGAATCCATTCCTTAGCTTGTTAAGAACTGGAGCACACTGCTCATTTTCATTTGGTTTACTTGGGATTTTAGCCTCTGAATCTTGTAATGAATTTCTCCAGTGGTTACATATAGCATGAATCATTTTATATTATCTACTAACTTCTGGGTCTTCTTTTTCTGATAAGACGAATACATCAGTACATTACTACCATTATGAAATAGTTGCTGTTCATTTCAAATATGATTATGACCCTTAAAAATCCTCTCCAATTGTTAATATTAAAAAATACTGACAGGTAAAATGGACACAAGCTATCCAGATTCTCTACCACTCTATGTCTTCACTCCCTTCCAATCTTCCTATCTTCCTGATTTTTTTTTTTTTTTTTTTTTGTCTGTGCCATGAACAATGCCACAAACAAAAATGATTCCACACCTGTAATAATTCAGTATTTTTCTGTACTTCTCTGTACATTTTCCAGCTACTAGGATGGCGAAGTGTTGCACAGAATAGTTGCATTTAACAATTGTAGTAAATAGCCATGCAATATAATATAAATTCACCAATCAACCAAATCCACTTCAAAATACTTGGGAGATCTTGGTCTTAGCTATTAATCTTATTTTAAATCAAACTAGGGAAACACAACTCAAGAAAATCCCCTAGTCTTGAATCCCTGCTAATATGTTACTATATTAAATCTATTCATTTCAAATTTATATGTTATTTAATTTCTGCCTGGTAATATTTTACCAGACAACGAGCTGGAGATTTCCCAGAAGTCAACTCAAGTCTTAGCATCTTAGTAGAAGTCAAAATTTCCCTACAGCTATTCACAATTCGCTGTTCAATGTATGCCTCATTCAGAAACTATAATTTTTAGAAGACACTCTACCTGTTCGTATGTTTTAACCAAAAAATTCAGGAACAACACTTGTGAAACAGTATAAATATCATGAAGAATTTAAAAATGGGTTATAAAAATCCTTACAATTTTGACTGTTAGAGGTTTTGAGTGAGCAATACTTTTAAAGCAATACTCAACTCTTAACTTTGACATCTTGGATATTACTATTTACCCTACACATAAGAAGAGTTCAACTAAAAACAAAGAAAACAAATGGGTAGAGAAAAATGACCACATCACTTTCATTTCCAAAGAAAGTAAGAGTGTAGTGAAAGTTTGAGAGCACTGTCTTTTAGGGGATGAGAGAGGGAAAACACTGTTTGATCTTTTCCCGCTTCTCTCAGGGCACAGTGCTCCTGGCTTCAAGGCAACATGGGAAGAACTCAATCACAAGCCATGCAGGAACACCCATTAACAATACTCAAGGCAGTATTATTTAGCCCTTTCTCATAGTTCTGTGTAGTATATCCTGTAATAAAAAATTATCATTTCCACTGCAACAGCCCTGCTGGAAAGCCAGGAGGCATCCTACAGAGAAGCACAGCCCTTCTGTGCCCATAGTCTGTACACTGAGGTTCCCTACTCAGTCTTGGGTACAAACAGCTTGCAGCATCTTAACATTTCCCTGAAGTACTTCTCTATCATCTATCGACTCTTTCTTGAATCTCCTATCCAACACTGGCAACAGCTTCATGCTGACACTCTTCAGCTTGCCACAGAACATTCCTTAGGTGTAACTTGCCACGAACATGTTTTGGGATAATGGCCCATCTTCACATACTTGAAGAAAATGTTTCAGAGAAATCATGAATTGTAACTGTATGATTTTCTCCTGATTCACCTGACCCCCAAGTTTTGCCACATTTAATGATAAAAAGCCCCCAAAGAATTATTAAGCAAATACTAAATTCATACTTATAGTTCAAGAATGGAAACCTGAACTCCCACTTTTATCCCAAGCCAAGCTTGTCGGCCCGGAAGACTCTAACCTTGATAACTGTAACTCTCACTGTTATATTTTATAGTTTGTATTTAGTTCGGAGGCACAGAAGCAAACAAGGTGCTCCAGCATAGTGTGTATAATTGTATCAGTGCGTGCTACGCTCATACTTAACCAAGGTAAGATCACCTCTTACATGGAATACTTTTTATGTTGGAAACTACGTTCACTAACAGCAATGCCAGAAACTGGTGAACTTAAGTAAGGAAATGAGTAAGAAGTAAATTTATACAAAATTAGAGTTTATGGAATACATGAAACCTTTATGAATAACTTGAACACAGTTACTTCACTCCACATTTGGAATGCATGTAAATGGCAAAAAAAAAAAAAAAAAAGAGAAAAAAAAGAAAAAAAAAGAGGATACTTCTTACTTCTTAAGTTAACATAAAGTTGTTAATGTTTAATTTTGATCTCTACCTGTGTGCTTTAGCAGATCTGAAGACAGAGCTTGACAAACTGGAGTATTTACCCAGACAAAAATAGCCACTCAGCTGTGCTTTAGTGCCATTTTCTGTCACACCAGCATGACAGCACTAAGTGTTTAGTTCAAATAAGTGGTTCCATGTCCTCTGATAATACAACATGGTTCCAGCATTCTGTTCACTACAATTTCAGCTCCATCAGGGGTGGCACAAGACAGCTCAGTATTCCCAGAGATTTTCAAACTGTGGTGCATGTGTTCTATTATGCACTCAACCCGTCTGGTCCATTTGGACTGGATTCACCAGGGAATACAATTAACCGGCCATTTTATTTACACAGTCCAGCCTGCCAATTCATCTGGAGTTTCAGTTATTTTTCTTCTTTTTCTTGCAGTTTAGAATTGTTTCTGATGTAACTATCTGCAGTACCGACTCCTTTTCTACTGGGTATTCATGTGTAATGCAACCAACTGCTGGGGACTCATCTTGGGATGGTTAGGATCTTCAAATTAGAAATAGTAATTTCCTCACCAAACACATTGCTTCTTTTTAAATGATCAGTAGATAAGACTTCTATCTAACATGCTGCCAAACAACAGAAAATATGAAGGAATGGCAACAGAAGAGTTAACATATAGAAACAGATTTTGCTCCCACTGAATGACAAAGCAGTGGTCACAAATCAGGGTGCTGTCGTTGCACTGGAGATCAGAACTGCTATTCAGCATTTTTTGAAAACGGGTAAATATTCCAAAAATGAGACAAAAATGATCTTATCCATAGGATGCAGAATTTAAGTAATTTCAGCAAGCCACCATTGTCACCACACTTTAGGTACATTTTCCAAAGTTCAGATAGCATGCATAAAACAAACATGCAAAAAAATAAGAACATGTAGAGCCAGATAAATACAAAAATCATTCTCAAGATGCTCTTCAAATGCAAACTTTTGAAATGGTTAACTTATGAAAATATTGTGCACTTATCCAAACTAGGAGGTCTCTACATTACCTTATTTCATGTGGTAAATATTATTTTCTGCCAATACTTCACTATTTATGGGATTTTTTCATTACTCTTTTCTTCTTCTTTCTCTGCCTCTCTCCCTTTGCACCAAATAAAATCTGTTAGCCTCCTACATTTTTATCCTGTATCAATATAAAGACGTTTTCATACAATTAAAGCAAGAAGAAAAACTGTACCATCTTTCATCAGACACTGTTTACTCCCATGCTGCCACTCAACATAAATAGCCTGAATCACCTATAATTTTTTATAACTACCCTAATTATCTTTCTCCAGAAATATGCTGTCTCTGGACAAGCCCATAAAATATGTCCTAAACTAACCTCTTGCCATTTCTCTTCCACCAGCTTTGCTAAACAGCTTCATGCAACTGTATCATTTTTGCAAAAATTTATCATTTAACTTTGATAGGAAGCCTACACTTTGGCTAATTGACTATAAATAATTCAAATTACTAAAATTAAACTTATAGTATCCACTGTAAACACAAAATGACTGATCAGATTACATAACCTCTCTTTCAAGTCTGAATGTTTCCATCACTAAGCCTTTCAGTGAGTAACTATGAGCGAAACAGAAACTAACACCAAAATAGTGTTAAATTAAAAAATAAAATAAAATTACTGGTGCGTTTATGCTGGCAAACAGCAGTGATCATTATAAACTCACTAGAATGCATGAAATGTTCACTCCCTGTACCAATGCAGCACGTCCATATTTATGTTAAAAGATCTGAGAGAAAGAAGCTTGAGTGTTTATCTCTAGTGTCCCTGACTCCTGAGGTCATTCCACTACTTGTTGTAACGTTTTCCCAAAGCACTGCAAGTTACTAGCCTTTGACTCAGGGAAATAGAAAAACCTAAAATAGCTTCTTTCCATTCTGTAACTTCTTGTTGCATTCAAAAAATATTGTTTGTTTTATTAAATCCTCAGCTACACTTTCTCACAGTCCAATGTGTTCCTCTCAGCCATTCTCCTGACCTGCCAGGTAGAATTCTCTTTTTCAGGCTTAAAGACAGTACATTCAACACTTCTGTATTTGAAAAGCTTTAGATATTGTAAGCAGTGAAAATGAAAAAGCAAGAGGAATGAAGAATGCATGCAAGACTACAGGTACACGGCAACCAGCTTCATGCACCATGGGGACATTCCCAAGCCTATGATGGAAGCATTTAGCAGTGGAATCTGACTGCAAAACAAATACGATAAAATAATCAACAGGCACAGAGCTTTCCAAAGAAGAATGGCCATTTCTCTGTAGTTCTGAGATTCTTAAACTACAGAGAAATGGCCATCCCTACTCTCCAGATCAGTCTTTAAAATGTGTCCTTTTTGTAGCTGTAGAATGGCAATCTTCCTATAGAGGCCTGCCATCCTAGACTGCTGTCAGACAGTGAGCAACAATCACTGCTGGAAGAGTCATCACCCAAGTACACAGGACAATAAAGAACAATAGTTCTGAGGCAAAACTGAGCTGCTTGGAAATAGCCAGGGCATGAACTGCAATTCAGGCTTACTGCAGCTGGCTTCAAAGCACAAAGAGAAATGTGTACTCACCATGGTTACAAGAGGGCAGGAGGAGCGCAGGGCAACTTCTCTGACATTGGCATTGATTTGTCTGGAAAGGTGACTAGCGATAGCATCACAGAAGGCTTTTTCAAAAGCTGTTCCTTAGGCTGTTTTTTCTACCCTCGTAAAGTTTCAAAGATGATAGCTCTCAAATGATTCCAGTTCATTCTTAGCAACCCAATAACCCAGCTTGTGAAACTATGCAAGTATATGAACCATAGCAAGGAAAGTTCACTACTCCAGGGCAGTTGCTGTTTGCATGGACTGATCTAGCAGTTGCTTCTTGCTGCATATTAGGTTTAAAACATTTGTGAAGCTAAAGGAGGAGAGGGGCAGGAACATATTGTCAGGACAAATTGAGTGATTGCCTAGTCATTTCTGGCGAAGCACAGAAATACTGTGGGGTCTTAAGAGCAGTGACGTTATATTCAAGCAACATATCACTTAAGATTAGTTCTTGCAACTTCATGAATACACTTGCCTTGGCACATTCTAGATGTTAGATCTATATTTGTAAATTTTACATACAGTAAAGACTGTCCTTGCTTAAGAATAAATGAAAGAACCTAGACGGTTGCTAAAGGTGGGCAGTTTACCTTGCTGTTGGACTCTCTAAAGCAACGGTGTTGTCAGACCTTTTTCTCAAGCAGTCAAGTAAAGGACCTTACCATGATAAAATAATAAATAAATCTACATAATGATGGCTTACATAATATATGATTGGCAACTTTATTTTCATCCATTTCTTTCACCATACCTGAATGCAATTATTGAACGAATTTCTTTTGAGTCTGAACTTTAAACTAGACATCCAACGCATTGCCTCTTATATGCTGACTTCAAACAAAAAGCTGCTCAGATGAATGACCAATTCCTAGGTTGTTTAAAAGGATTTCCTTCTCAATTTTGTACGTACAAGTACTGGGTTTAGTATATTTTTTCTTTTTACAATGTATTAATTTATGTTTTGATGAAATACTATACACCTGTTCCATCAAATGCACATTTGGAAATGTTTGGGATTGCTTACAGTATTTTTTTGCTTTGCTGCTGAATTCTCCACTAATTAAGATGAAGACTCAAAAAAAAGAATGTCATTAATAAACACATCTACTTTATTCGGTGGGTTGTATTCTTAAGTTTCCCAGGAAGGTTTAAGTAGCTTTAAAGGATCTCATTCTTCTGAGATCCTCTTGTCACTTCCGGATTTGCAAAATATCCCACGCTGTTCAATGGAGAGGAGATGGTTTTCCCAGCCAGAATGGCATTCAATGCTACACAACGTGGTGGCTATTAGTGGGAATCCATTGGTTTTCTTTCTATTTTTTTCCATAGGACTGCAGCACTTCTTTCCTACCCCAGCTCCTGTAGTGAAGTTCAGTACAGATTTATTACTAGAACTGTGACACCGTTGAGTTTGTATTGTCTCTCTTCCCATAGGCTGTGATTCTGCATAACTTTTAATAAGCCAAACATCAACACAAACCTGAACATCATGTCTGGCATCTTTAAGTAGCTCCATTTAAATGCCTCAATACAGCATGCCAACAAGAAGAGTATTTCCAAAAAACCAATGGGAAACTCAAAGGTGCTTGTCCCTGCAGGGCACAGACCAGAAAGATCAGAAAAGATCAGACCAGAAAGATCAGAAAGAACTGAGTTCAAAAGTCATGTGATAACTGTTGGAATACTTTTTAACCACCAAATATAATAGCAGAAAAGCACCCACAGTGCCAGCTTGTGCTGTTAAGCAAGGGAGTTAATTCAGCTGAAATGAATTTGAGGTTTCATTCATACAACAAATGTAAGCATGTGACCAATTACGTTCTCAATCTTTAGCAGTAAAATTTGAAAGAGTAAACCTGACCCAACTGGCTTAAGTGCTGCATTTTAAATCCATCCATGGTACCTCAAAACCCTTTATTAAGTTTTCAATGGCTAAAATGCTTTATGAACTTTATCATTTTGTTTCTCCAGTAATATGAAAACAGCACCAGTTTAGCAGAATATAAGGTATTTCCTTGCAAATATGGTTGAGAACTTTAACTCTTACAATAAGATTTGGACAGAAATTCATGCAGTTTTAGCTAAAAGCTTTTCATTAAATCTTCAAAGTTTTCTATAGTTCTGATTTATTTATACAAATATTAAAGAAAATATCATTTCATTCTTACAGACCTTAATAGTTTTACATACTTCCCCATGGATATTTTTCTCATCAGTCATCAGCATTTTTCCAAGAAAATGATCTTCTCTCTCTTAACTTCATTTTTTTTTCCTCTAAGATGTGTAACACTAATACCAACATTCCAGGAATTATCCTAACTATAATAAAATAGCAAAAGAAAAAAAGTAAGTCCTTTATTGAGTTTCTGTTGGAAATACCAAAAAGAAGAAAAAAACACTATACG
Organism: Tragopan temminckii; assembly: GCA_028571105.1. Taxonomy (NCBI): domain Eukaryota; kingdom Metazoa; phylum Chordata; class Aves; order Galliformes; family Phasianidae; genus Tragopan; species Tragopan temminckii. The sequence continues at coordinate 32,738,782 of JAOWBP010002978.1, forward strand.
AGTGAACTTCCTACTTTCTAAACATATTTGAACAATGCTAAGTCTGGTTACTTAAAAACAGGAGAATACTTCTGGATCTCTGGTAATTTTAATGGCAAAACCACCAACCTCTGCCTCTGCACAACCCAAATACTGGGTTCTTCAACACCAATACCAACCCAGGAAGAGACCTAAAACTTGACACTGATACATACAACATCTGGTAGTTCAGAAATCAATAAGAGCAGTGACCTGCTTTCACGTGAGAAACAGGAAGAATCTCTCCCAAAGGCCCCAGTGTCTATTTGGCTTTCCGACTAATGGTCAAAAAACAAGAAAGATGTAGAAGCTTCATACATGACTAAGGAATGGAAAGAAGTAAAAGACTCTTGCTTTAAGCAAATATTGTTTGTGTTTACATACACTACAGGTTTTTTACTGATGAAGTGATAAGTGGCCTGAATTAAGTGATGGAACAGAGAGAAATAGAATGAAAAAGTGCTAAAGAAGTTTATGGCAAAAACATCTTGCCAGAAAAGCACAGCGCTTACAGAATTACTGACTGTTCATGTGTGAGAAGCTGGGAGGAAAAAGGGTATTTCTGATGTACATCAAACACAGTAAAAGCTGAACTGAGACCACAAAGATTTTTTTCTGAAACAGGATATGAATTTAAGTCTGCAGAAATGTAACTGGTGTGCATGTCTTCTAAAGGGGGCCTTGAAGATGCTTCCTAGAAAAAGAAAGTTTGTTTACGGTATACAGCTTCTAAGTCCAATGAGATGCAGTAAATCAAAGCCTAAGATAAGCTACTGTTTGCCACTCTCTCTCTCCACTGTGGACGCCAGCTCCTTTCTGAGTCAGACTGAACGCACCTCTTTGCAACAACTATTGAGACAGTAAGTTCATCCTTTCTCAGGGTTTAATGCAATTTTCAGAGTCTAATTGCCCTTGTGCACTGTAAGGAATATATTACATTAGAATAAACCTGAAACCAACAATTGCTAATTTTTCCCTCCTCTGTTCTCTCCCTATTTCAGCATTCTCTCTCGTTAACACAAGTATACTTTGCAATAAATAACAAAATCATCTCTTCATTTCCAACACGATTGTTACAAATCAACACCAATTCTGACTTCGTATTGGCATTAGCATTGCTCTTCAAAGCAAATATGATACTTCCTCAGCAGCAGCATCAAATTTCTTTAATGCATATTGACAGGCAGGTCAGTAGCCAGTGACTTTTTTAAATGGCTGTATTCTTTTGTTCTCTTTGCAGTATCCACAAGGACTTGAATGACAGAAAGTTCATTTTTCTCCGACTGAACATCTGATTAGAGTAGCCCATGCTTTACCCCCCTTTGGGAGACATGCTGTCAGCCAGCAAAGCCATGGTGGTTGTGGTAACTGTCACTGCATATCCAACAGCTGTTCTGTTACACATTCCCTAACCTGGCAAGGACTGCGCTGCGAAGATTCTGCCACTTTCCTCCACCCTGGCTCTGTGCTACCACAGCCCCATACCTCCAGCAGGTAGGCTGGCGAGCAGCACTCGCTGCAGCTGCTTCTCAGCTTCGTAGCACTGGTTCCCCACCAGCAAGAAGTCTCCCTGAGGTATCTTCCATGGCCTTCACTCTGGAGGCCTCTGTCAAGAAACCAGAGCTCCTCAGCTAGAAGCCTGCAGGGGCCTAACCTAGTTGGTACTCAGATTTTGCAGGCGGCAGTACGCCGTGGGGTTTTTTTTTTTGCTACATCAATAGAAAGAAATTATGAGAAAACATTATGCGTAAGTGGGCATTTTGAATTCTTTAGGCTCAAAGAACATGGGCTGCTGAATAGGAAGTTAATAAACTGAACAGTATTTGTTCACTGATAGAAAAATAATTAAGTTTGTTCTGTTCTTACGTTCTAACTGGGCTTTAGCTCAGGCAGAACTTCAGCTATGTAAGACAGAATTCAGTGCAAACTGTATTCAGTAGGTAGACATCTTCATTACCACCTGAATGCTCATTTTAATTTTAACACTAAATTATTCAAAACAATCTTAATTATAAAACTCTAAGTGCAGAAGTATAAGCTTTGGAACAATTCTTTATAGTTCTATTTCTGTTGCAGACAAGGTAAAACATGAATGGGGCTTAAGCTGCCAAGAAAACTGGTTACATCTTCCTTCGCTTGCACTTATGCAGGATGGTGCTAATAGCTCTGTCTTTCAAAAAAGTCTACATCTGAAATTAATACGAAACGTGCTAGAGCATCATGATATTCTAGATGCTTAAATATGTAGCAAACAACTCTAAATGTGGAGTCCTCAGTACAGACCTGCTGCAGCATGTCCAGAGGAGGGCCATAAAAGTGATCCAAGGAATGGAACATCTCTCTTACGAGGACAGGCTGAGATCACTGAAGTTGTTCAGCCTGGAGAAGAGAAGGCTCTGAGGTGACCTGAGAGCGGCCTTTCAGTATCCAAAGCAGAACTACAAGAAAGAAGGGCACAGACTCTTAAGCAGGGTCTGTGGTGATAAGACAAGGGGAAATGGTTTCAAACTAAAAGAGGGGATGGTTAGGTTGGATGTAAGGAAGAAGTCTTTTACAGTGAAGGTAGTGAAGCACTGGAACTGGTTCCCCAGAGAGGTGGTCTATGCCCCTTCCCTGGAGACATTCAAAGTCAAGAGGGACAGGGCTCTGAGCACCTGATCTAGCTGTGGAAAACCCTGATCACTGCAGGAGAGTGGACTAGATGACCTTTGAAGAGCCCTTCCATCTTTAAGGATTCTGTGATTTTATGATTCTATATATTTCTGCTTGTGCAAACCATAGCATGAGCTTAAAATAATAATATAAAAGGAAATCCATTTTTTCCCCATCTTTTTTCATGATCTAGTCTTAATTTCTAGTCAATTCAAGGAATGCAGGAGCTGAATGACAAAATCATTTATTTACTCTCAGTTACAACTGAATCAACGTACTGGAAATTGGAACCATAACAAAAATAACATTTGTCAGAGATGTTAGATCAAGTTTTGCAACATGCTGCTTCTTCTCCAACTAAAATTGGCAAAAAGAGGTCCTTACGCATTACAAAGTGCCAAGCTGTCACAGATGCAATAGAAAGGAAAAGAGTAATAAACATTTTTATGCGTGAAATAGCAATGGAAGAAAGATGAATGAGGAATCCATAAAGAGGTAATGATTAAAAGAAAAAACTGTGATTCTCTAAAATGATTTCTCTAGCTGACTTGACTGTCTCAATTTTGCTATGATTTTCTAGCTGAGGAAATAAACACTGAGCTAAGCAAATTTCCACAATGTAAAATCTCCTTTTCTAAACAGAGAGAAAGAACCATCAAAACAAACAAAACCTTTATTTCTACACATGCTACCAATACTATACAGCACAGCCAAGTGAAAAAGAACTACACTGAAATTACAACTGTAATTTTTTTTAGAACACAAGGGTTAAAATCTTGTTATTCGTAATCTGCTGTTCCATTTCAAAATTCAAACTTCATCTTCTCCTTTCTACAGCTTATTCCAGCATGGGGATTGATTCATCACATTCTTCCACCATCTTTTTTTTTTTTTTTTTTACTGAATATAAATTACAATACTGAGGGAAATTTACGTGTTTATGTTATAGAACACAGTGCTTGGGGAAAAAAAAATTGATTTATCCTCTAAAGTGGATTTAGTCATAGTTCCATACTCCCATTCAAAGTAAAACACAGAAGGATTTGGAGTATGGGTGTTTTCACTGGTTTTCTACTCTTTACATCCTCTCTATGTTAATTTATATAATTAATAATTTCTATAGAATAATTTTCTTTTTCTTTAGAGCCTTTGACTTACCAGAAATACGAATTTTTCTCCCCCATAATTTCATTGTAGAACTTCTGGGAAGTCTCAGAGATGTTTTCTGAACCTTACTGAGAGGTTAGAGCACGGGATATTCTTTTCTCTAAAATCTGAATTAGTCACTTAAACTAAATAAAAGGTGTTATAAAAAGTGGGGTAAAAAAACTGTCAAGAAACAATCAGTTTGAAATAGCCTGACCAAAAATCCCTGTTCTTCTGAGTTGATTAACACTTAGACTTGGTTATGTAAAAACATGACAGAAAGCTGAACTTAAGTTACACTTTCTTTTACACATTTCTGTACAATTATATCTTCTTTGGTGCCATGCTCCTTTCCCATTTCTATGGGATATGTACGAAAGAGAACTATATACCTATACATAAAGCACATAAATTACTTCTGACCTGTATTACATACACATAAAAGACAAGCAGTAGATTTGTTCATACTGAATACAGAATTTGTAATGCTTTTTTTTTTTTTTGCCACCTGTTGTCTTCTCAATCATTTACACAATGAGATTTCTCAAATAGATATGCAGATGCCTGAAGAAACAGTTCCCAAATCCTGATTTTGACAAATCAATACATTAGTAATGTGCAATGATCACACTAATGCAGAATATAGGCAAATAAAAGAAGTATTTATGAAAAATCTATAATTCCAAATTGGAGCTTGCTATGAAGTCAAGAAATACAAGTAATACCTTAAACTTTTATTTAACTGAGCAAACAGACTGACTACGATATCCTGAATCATACTATTTGCATTCAACTGCCAGCTGCTCTTTGACAAAAGTTAAAATTGTCATTCATTGCTACTGAATTTTCAGAACTGTCCAGCACTTCCAAGATCTCATAAGATTTGTTTATGAACTTTGCCAAGGTTTTCCAGTGAGTATCCATTTTTGTGTACAGCTTCATTACTTTATACAACCTCATACATCTCCCAGTTGTGAACAAAGGTTGAAGATTTTTCGTCAAGTCTAAGACTTGGTTAATCAAAGGCTTTGTAGCAAATGATTTGAAATCAACTTGAATCAACTTGAGTCAATTTGAAGTTGTCAGACTCTTAACAATCTCCTAAAACCAACTGGAGTTAACTGGGATATGTCTTTGGAGCTTTCAGTTGGATTCTGTGTCGGTTTGAAAAATATCAGAAGATTCAAAAAATCGCGCTATAGTTTGTCACATTAACTGCAATTAACCCTTGCTGCCACCTTACCATCAAACCATCAGAACTGGAGTTGTCCAAAACATCTACTACTTCAGAATGCAAATACTCCCAGTAAGATTCACACTTAAAAACATGCCAGAATCATATTATGGGGAAATATAAGTTGAGAGCTATTTTGAAATCAGACCTTCCCTCTCTGAACTCAATGATCTCTTAACACTGAAATAAATGTCAGAAGATAAAAAAGTACAGCAGATATAAAACCATACTCAGGAACATAAAGAACATTAGGAAGAGACAGACATCACATTCATTTGCAACTGCAATGAGAAATTATTTCACTGCTCAAAAACATGTGATGTGAATAATTACCTTGTCTTCAACAATACACATATACTCGTAAACAGGCAAGTGCGTAAGTGCCCAACATAAGTAAGATATTATGAACTAAAAAGTTTATTTCCAAAGCAATGAATGAACACAAAGAAGGGCACAAGACATTTTTATCCTTACTGAACATCAGGTTATTGAGTTTTGTGACTGCCAATACTATTTCTTGATAACGTCCCTATCTCAGTAAGTATAAATCACAGAATCAGTGCTGGTCAGTTGAGGTTCTCTAGCACAGCAGTTAAAGTCAGATTGAATTTTCCAGACTGGTGAATATGGAGATGCTAAAAGTGTTCAGCATCATTATTGTTGCATCACCCTTAAACACCTGAAAACTAAAGGGAGCGAAAAAACTTCTGTAAAAGCAATGTGTTTTGATTATATCAGTCATGGAAGGAAATGCTTCTTCTACTCACATCCTGTTTATCTGTCTTTAAATGTCAAGATGGAATTTGAAACAAGAAAGTGTACTGAATATATTTAATTGTTATAAACACTAAGAAAAGTCAATCACAGTATCTTTCAGCTACTAATGGTCTATGTTTCTTCACTCTATGCCACTAGCAAATCCTGACACCAAGGATGGAGTTATAACACATGGATGTTGAGGAATAGAGTGGAAAGCACCTTTGAACTTTAGAGCTCACCCATGTAAAGATATTCTCCTCTGTGGCACAAACAAACCAAAATTATTTCAGGGAGGGATTAGGAAACGTCCAGACTAGTACCAATAAAAAGAAAGTTGGATGGCTCAACTGCAAGCTCATATACAAGAAACTATGCCAGGCAGTGTTTACTGCTGCCCAGAAGTCATGCTGAATTTGGCTTTTTAAACATTTAACATCAGGAAGTAGCTCTCCTCTCCATGGCATTTAAAACAAAAACAAAAACAAACTGCTCAGTAGCTTTTTAAAGAAAATAATGAACAGAAAGAGAACTTAGCAGGAAGGAAGCGAAACAAAGCAACAACTTAAATATATCTAAATTAAACCTCCAATGCAATTGAGAGTTGCCCTATAATTGACGTGAATGTATTCGGACAAGAAAACATCCTGTCCACACTCTGAAAAGTTACTGTTCTTGTAAGTAGGATAGATCAAATGATGACAGATTATAAAGACTGTCTCATTTTAGTAGTGGAACTTCACTTTCTTCTCATAGTACTGAATTACTATTATTTGAAAATCTAGATGTTGATCCAGTCATCTGTATCTGGTATACGTTTTTCAGCTTTGGGTTATATCTGAATTTGTTGAGGTAAAAGAGGAAGTTTTAAGGAAACAAAAGCCAGTGAAAGATTGTGCTGCTCTATGCAGACTTTGCAGAAGAAAGGGAATCAAAGTGTTTTTCTCTCTGGCAACTATACCTAGTAGTAACTGGAAAACGTAGTTATTATTTGATGCATTCTTTCTAGTTGAGCAGATGGCCAGTTCCCTAGATACTACTTCAGAGACTTCTTACTAGGACAACAGGAATGGTGGGAAGTAGTCACCCTGACAAGATGCCTCCAACTTCCCTGAAACATGAGTAGAAAGGCCTACCTCACAAAGGAAAAGGTTTCATTTTTGAAGAAGTGATAAGAGACAAGGCACAGAGGTCTGGAAATCGTGCCACTGGAGAGCTTGTCACCTGATGACATGTCAACTGCAGTTCTCGGATCAAGAGAGAAGCCAAAGTAACACAGTGCTAATGCTTGCATTGTGTAGATGTTGTTCCAAGAGCCTCATGTGTAACTTCACAGGCCTGTAGGCTTGGAGGTCTGCAAGCTTCTAGAACAAGCAAAATTATAGATTAATTGGACAGGATAGAAGTAATTCAAAACTCCTGGTGCTTCCTTCTCCTTCAATTCCATATTCTGCTAAGATGATGTCCGATCTTCAAACATTTAGAAAGCAAGCACATAAATGGGATTGATTTTCTGTGGGTGAACAGCTTCACAACATTGGATTATGCACTACAAAAGAGACTACAAACTTATTCTTCATCTCTTTTTCTCTCCTGGAGTAGATTTCTCCAGTCAATGAAAATCTCAGAATGCAATTGCAAATAAGACCTTGAACAACCTTATAGTGGCTTTTGTAAAAGTCTACCTCCCTTAAGCAGAGAAGGAAATGTTTCCTTTGATTCTAGATGTTAATTCTCATTTAAAACTCCCTCACATCTCTCACCTATCAGTGACTATTTATTTCACACGAGTAAGCGTAGCAAAGAATCACAGCCTTTTACTGTAAGTTACATTTCATGGAACAAGATCAAAAACGTTAACAGCAAACACGTTGAAGAGATGCCATTTGAAAATATTCATTTCAACTAATATGCCAAGGCCATTGTTTGGAGTTTAAAAAAAAAAATCACACCTGTGTGCAGACAGACAGAGACTCTTTATCTGGTAAGAACACGGTGCGGAGACTTGTGCGATAGATATTTCATCTCTATTGCTATTTATAGTTTCATCATTGTTAACACAGGCTTGGTTGATGTGTGAAAATATGTTCACACCTTTGAAAATGGGCGATTAACTAATCAAATGACAATATGAATCTCAGAAACACAGAATTGACTGCAATCCAGCACTCCTTATGACTATTTTTAATTTGTTGAGAACTGCTTAAAATCAAACATCCCCATTGCCTCAAGTATCCTTCAGGACTATAATGAGCATTACAAGAGTTTCCCCACTACAGTAATCAATGCAGAAAACTATGACCACAATCACGAGTCTCTTTTCACCAGAGTAGCCAATATTTTACTCACAGGGAATTAACTGCATGAAAGATTACATGGCAGTTTTCCTTGAAGACATAAGATCTGGGAGACAGTATTGAAGAAATGATGCATGTAGCACAGAATAAACAGGAGCAGATACCAGTATGGTAATTAAGTTAAGCTTATAGTACTAACTTCCATCAGTCTACTGCAAAGAAAAAGTCTCATGCATGTCATCGTAACTTCACAGGATTGCAGAATGAATGCAAGATTCATACTTTAAGAGATCTGACTAAACACAAATTATATTCTCTGAATGTTATTTCAAAACTCTCCCTAGCGATAAGATGCAAGTAGGGTTTCTTGCTTATGTGATATCCAGTGATATCCAGTGATATCCACTTTCCATCTTTTTTGTTGTTGTTGTAATGGAACTATCCCATTTTACTCTTGGGTGCTCCTACAGAAGGGAGCTCACGTAACTGGCACTTCCACCTGAAGGACGGCAGTAAATCTTTTCTCTATATATACAATGCTGATCTTACATCTACTCTGCATATAAAAATGTGCAAAATATGTACTTACAAAACATTTAGCTTTTTTATCCATCTACTAAAATTCTTGACATGGCTTTTATCACATTTCTTACATTGTAACCTCCTCTTCTCTGTCTGTGAAAATTGTTCTGTTCCTATTCAAATCTGTCACTGTGTCAACCATATCCAGCCACCACCACATACTCCCAAGCCTATTTCTTTTAATTTAAAGCCCCTTTCTAGATGGTTTATGTCTTAGTGTCTTAGTTGTTTCTGTTACCCATGATGTCACTCTCATTCAATTATTTGTCAAGATTTCTAATAAATTGTATGACTTTTTTTTCTGATATGATTTCTGAAATGATTCTCATTTCCAATAGTTTATAATAGTTCCAAATAGAATAAGTCTATTTTCAGATCCACACTTGTATATTCTCTCACTCAAAACCTATTTCTGCCCCTCAAACCTCCAGAAGAAAGATTTTCTACCATTATTTTTCCATTTCTATTTGTTTTTCACTCACAAAAACCTCGCTTTTTCTTAGCATTCAACATTTTCTTCTGTCATATGTAAAAAATAGAATTGCAGAATTTTTAGCAATTTTTCGTTGCTTTCCAGGCCTGACAGCACTTCTGCAGCAGGGTAGGGCAGATTGCCCAGGTTACAAAGTTGGTGGATATTTCTTTTTGCATCTATTGTTGTCATCAAAAAACAGAAATACCATTCCAAAGAGAAGTTGTCTCTAGCCTAGTATCCCGTCTCTAAAACAATCAAACTAACACAATACCTAAAGCAAAAATAGAAGTTCAAAGGTCTTAAATTTAAATAAATCTCATTCTGCAGGGCATCTGTAAACACCAACAACCAAAAGTCTAAGATTGGCAAAGAAGATTAACTTATTTAATTTTTATTTATTTCAACTTACTGTTTTAAGTTTTCGGATCTCATGTTGTAAGCTCCTTTTTGTATCATGTAGGGTTTTTGTTTTGTATTTTCTTGTTGCATATATGTAACTCTGCAGATTGGCTTTTTTTTTCCTTCCCAACACTTGCATTCATTGCAGAAGAAGCATATGCCGAAATCCTTTAAAATAAAAAAAAAAGAGAATATGCTGCATTTTCACAGCACTATTCAAAAAGTATCAAATTGGTGTATAAATCTCAACTGAAAGTGGTATAGTTTAATATTAGCAAAACCAATTATAATATCCATATTCTATCCTAAGAAATGAGAACAAACTTGTGGTTTAAAAACAAAACACTACAAAGACACTTAAGGCTCTATAACAGAAGTACTCTAAATCAGTAAGGCCAAAGGCAATCGTGTGGAAGATTTTGCCTACATCACGCTCTACTAATTTCTGTGAATGCTTTGGCATGAAGAACTTAGCTTTTAGTGCGGCCTCAAGTTAAAATAATCCATTTTCAAATAAAAGCACTGAATTATCAGATGGGGAAATCATGTATGTCTGAAAAAAAAACAAGTAAGCAAACAAAAAAATGTGAATTTGAGTCAGATCTCTATTTAAATGATAATTATTTTTACAAATAAATAACCTGAAATTGTGATCAATTTTTTTTTTTCCCCATTGAGTTTTTCTAAATCGCTTCTGTTGTTATCTTCCAGAGGCATACAATGTTCACATGGTGTTTGAGGAAGACTCCTGGACTTCTCACTTACCTGAGAATGTAATGTTTAATGCTCAGTTCACTTGCACTGAGCAGGAAGTAACAATGCAGGATTACAGAGGAAATGCTACACTGAGGAAGACTTTTTGCCACCTCATACAGGAGGCTGGTGTTTAAATAGACTGATTTTTCATACCACTCATCTGCCAAAACAGTTGTAGAGGCTAGTGGGAAAAGAGAGCAGGCTCTTTGGAGACTGAATTCTATCTGTTAAAAAAGTCTTGACTTCCAGCTCTCATTATGTCTGAACTATTACAGAATCACAGAATCACAGAATTGTAGGGGTTGGAAGGGACCTCAGAGATCATCGAGTCCAACCCCCTGCCAAA